>CM077177.1:17534769-18157269 GCA_039654105.1 Coreius guichenoti | reverse complement strand
GTCACTTTAATGTAATTATTTCACATTAATCTTCATGACAGGTACAGATTTATGGTCATGGATCGATTTGGAACAGATCTACAGAAGAAATTTGAGGGAAATGAAAAGAAATTTCCAAGGAAACTTGTTCTTCAGCTGGGCCTCAGACTTGTAGGTTTTTTCCAAGTGTACCTCAATCAGAAGAAGTAAACTATGCTGAAAGTTTAATAGTGCACCAAGTTATGTTTTGTTTGTTTCGCTGACCGGTATGACAGTGGTCTTGTACTTTACAAAGCAGATATTTCATGTTACCACTGTCATTGAAATACCCACTACACGTATGTATGACAATCATGATTAATTTATTTCTCAACCAAAATTTCCAATAATAGATGGGGTTACTAAAATAAAATGAGCAATGAGTGAGGCCACTCCTCTGTAGACTGTTGTGGCATTGCAGGCAGTCGGAGAAAATCTTATATTCTTGTATTATTATAAAATCTCATATTGTAACAAATCTTTCATCTCTCTAGCTTGACATTCTGGAGTACATCCATGACCATGAATATGTGCATGCAGACATCAAAGCCTCCAACCTTCTTCTGTCCTACACCAACCCCAATCAGGTTTGTTTCAAGCCTTCCACATGTTTAACAGATCTCTGTTGCCATGGCTGTACAGCTTTAACTGTAGAGACGTAGACTGCAGGACTATACAGAGCTCCTACTTTTAATTGGAGTACCAGTGATTTGCAATGTAAGAAACTACTTATTCTTATTTTTTCCATCTGTTAATGAGATTTGGGTGGGAAAAAAAGCAAAACAATTTAAGCCTTTAATGCGGCTCATAAACTGGAGAGATTAGACACAGTATTGAAGCTGTCTCTAGCAAATAAGGTTGGGGGGCTGGGCAGGGGCAAATATTTAATTTGAAGATTAATAATGTATCAGTGGTGTAGTATTAAGCTGCTATTTTTAAAGTCACAATTTAAAACGGCCTCTTGGGATTAGTTGCTGCTTACTTGGTGAGTCTGAGCATCCTTTTTTTTTTTTTAATTGCTTGGGTTTTCTCTTTGCTTCTGAATACATGTATTTCTATGTTTTTTATTTTGTTTGTTTTTTTTTTTATGTGTGTATAAAGTACACAGACACTGAAATGCACCGGTTGTAAAGTAAATAATAGAAATGCCTACTGATGTTTTAATTTCAATCGGAAATAGGAATGATTTGAAGTGTTATTGTGTGATGGGAACATGAGAAAATGGTTTTCTAAAACTAATAGTAGGCCAATCCTTGGACTTCAGAACACTGAATTCTGAACTGAATATAATTGACTGAACTGAATTATGAACTGGTTCTTATAACAAATGATTCCAAAAGACTCAAACTCATGAGTTACCAGTTAAAATCAATCTGATGAATCTTTCACAGAGTAAACTCACAAGTTATCCAAGTGGTTACTACATTAACATCTGAAAGTAATGTTAGCAAACAGTTTAGTAAGTCAGGTGATCAATCAGTAACCGCTTGAATGGGTTCGACAGCAATCACAACATGCAAATTCTCCCACGATTTTGATCAGACAACTAACCAAATTAAAGCTGCAAGCAGCGATGAAAGGGCCATCGCACCTGTGCCATCTTCCTGTTGCCATAGCTGAATATTGTCATGTAGATTTGTTCAGGGCAGGACTCTTCTCAAACATGTGAAGTCTGGATCAGATTGGACATTGTATGCCTGAGTTACAACAACTTCCTGTTTCGTGGCGTTAATCGCATACATTAGCACTTAGCCAAGTGTTGCATGATTTAACGTGTTTCTAGCATGTTTGGTACGAATGGCGCTACGCAGAAAAATTTTGTAGGTGGCGTTATCGAGCCGTTTTTGATAGGGCTGGACGATTAATCGAAAAGTAATCAAAACCGAAATTCAGAACCTCTAACCGACGTAAATTTCCCATGTCGGTTAATTCGGTTTTCAATCCTGTTAATACTTTCCCCTTAAAAACATACTACCGCGTGTGTAGTCACATGACTCCGCCCTGTCCAGTCAGTGGCATGGAAGCAACGCGGAGGCTAACTCAAACACCGAGTCAACACACGCAGACAGTGTCCTCGCGAAAGTTTGTCAATTGTATGTGTTTAAAGACTTGCCAGTTTGAACATTCAAATGATTTTACACCATTCAAAAACATCAATATGGAAAACATGGCACTTCAGCGCTTGCGAGCTGTTTTCTGAGACACAGATAGCCGATCCACGTCGTATCTCTGACAACGCGCGAGCCCTGAAGCCAGATCGCTTTCACTCGCGTCTTCACTAAATGTTGTCAATTGTATGTGTTTTAAGGCTTGTCAGTTTGGACATTAAAGCGATTTTTAACCATCGCGTGTGTATCATTATATTGAGCTACTGCGCTGATGCATTGTGACCAAGCGGCAACCTCCCGCGATCTAATAGTAATCTTTTGTATTCATGACTTTTTTTTTTTTTCTTCCGTTTTGATGATATTTTTGGATGTACATCAGGGAGTTTTTCATGTAGACCGATGGCGCTCTATGTGGGGCGGGATGGGGTGGGAGTGGTAGGCTACTAGAATGAAGGAAAGTTCATTTAGATTTAGAATAACTAATGAAGTGATAACTTGATGATGAAAGAAGTGCAATAATTCAAACGAATGTCCAAAAAATAGTAATTAAATGAGAAAAAAGTTTGCCCATAAGCACGTGCCGGCCCTGCCTATGCTGTACATAACAACCCTTTCTGGCTCAATGGCAACATGAACACACATTTGAATGTTCCAGTGTGATTTTGTCAAAGGTTTAATCTCATATTTAGGAATGAGATCGCGTGGGTGTTTGAATCGAGATCGCAATCTTTTAACGATTTATCGTGCAGCTCTATCCTAGTATAAATCAAGCTGCTCTTTAATGTGTTGTGCTGTTTGTGTCGGAACATATGCACTATTGGGACATCATCAAGGAAGAATGTTAACCTCGTAGCATTCACCTGGTCCAGTAAAATGGTGTTATATTTGTACAACCATTTCCAACTTGTAGAGGAATAATGACTCCTGTGAGATAGCTGACCATCCTACAAACTGTTTAACAGATGGCAGTGTGGGTTGAAGACATTTTGATCTCTGAGTGGCAAAATAGGTGCACCTGCAATTTGTGCATTGACTGGTTTAGTATCTTTGGAACCCTGTTAGCTGCTTCCTGTTGCTTTGAAAACTCTGCTATCAAAGTGCTAATTTTAAGAGTTCTTTTATATGTGAGACACACTGCTAATTGGCAATCAGTTTGTTTGCAGCTGCATATGTGATTTATTTGTAGTAACCTTAAAGTTACTGTAGACTTTATTATCTTTTAATAATTTTATTATTTTTCTGTAATGATTTTAGCAGTGATTTGCATTTTTGTTGCACAGGAAGCATTTGATTCTGACTTGGGGTTTTTTTTTAACCCAGGTTTATTTAGTGGATTATGGATTGGCCTATAGATACTCTCCTGAAGGAGTGCCAAAGGAGTACAAAGAAGACCCAAAGAGGTGTCATGACGGGACCATTGAGTTCACTAGTGTTGATGCACACAAAGGAGTCGGTAAGAAATTTGGAAATCAGGGGCCGGATTCACAAAACATTCTTAAGAATAAAATTCTTCTTATCTGCCAATTTTTTCTTATTTTTTTAATTTAAGAAAAAAGATAAGAATATTTTGTATTCCCAAAAACTTTTCTTAAGATTGTTCTTAAGATAACATTTAAGAAGTATTCATATTCCCGAAAAGAATTTTCTTAAAAATCATCGTAAATAACCTCCAACCTATCTTAAAAACCCAAATGTAAGATGATTAATAAATTTATTGGGTTGTTTCAAATATTAAGCATTACAACATAACTAGCAGTAGCTAGCAAAATATAATATATATTACTACTAGTATCATGAATGTGGAGACGGAGCGCAAATGAATGGGAAAGACCGCTGCATCTTGAGACAGGCACTTTTAGAAATTCTAAGAAGTTTGTGAGAATGTTCCTAAGTGCAAGAATTGTGATTGAAAAATTATGTTTTTAAATGTTGATGTAATAGCACTTTGCATCAAATACTACAAAGGTGGCCAACCCTTTAAAATGGCCTCTTTAAGTAAATGTTTTTTAAGAGCTCCTTTCTGTGGGGGAAAATATTATATTATATTTCAGCCCCTTCAAGAAGAGCAGACTTGGAAATCATGGGCTACTGCATGATCCAGTGGCTTTGTGGCCGTCTGCCCTGGGAGGACAAACTTCAGGACCCACTGTATGTCAGAGACTCCAAACTCAAGTGAGTATCTTTAACCTCACTTGTAGCTTTTTTTTTTCTGAACCAAGATGTAATCTACCTTATTTTTTGCCATTGGCTAATGAATATTAACTTGCATGAAATAAATGCCTCTTTGCAATATAACTAATTCATTTTATCCCTTAATTGTCTTAGAACAAATTCCTGGATATAAATAATAATGGGTTTGATTTAATGAATTATAATAGATACGTTTCCAAGATGTTGTTTGATTCATTTTTAAATATTCTTCTCCTCAGGTGTAGAGAAAATATTGATGAGTTCTTGAAAAGCTGTTTCACTTCAGAAAATAAACCAGGTGAGAAAAAACAGAGCATTATTTAAGTTCATAGGAGAAGCTTTCATATATTTAAAAAGATGAATCCACTTTGGTTGTAAAATATCAATTATATGCTTTGTATTACACTAGGTTAAGAGTCTTGAATCTTAAGCAGTTTCTCACAACTAAATGGCATTCAAGCATATTTTTTTTTTTTAACCGTGTCACGACCGCAGAAGCACCTGTGAATTCGGCAGTAGTACTTTTTGTTTTTCTGCCAAGCTGTAATTGGAGTGACGCACTTTCGAGCTCTGATGCGCAAACAAGAGCGTGAGGGCCTCTTCTCGTGATAATGAGTGTAGACCTGGTGATTTAGCCTTAATTAGAGCTAATCTATCAGCTCTGTGCTAATTCCTGCAACTTCTCACACTAACTTTAAACTGGAGCGTGATCTTCCACTTTTTATACATATACACATTTTCTGTTGACAAATATTTTAGTGAAATGTTTGGTAAAAAAAAAAAAAAAAATTGTACGTAACCATTGTATCAGCTACCCCGCTCGACCACAAAGCAATGAAATAAATAAAAGATGAAGTTTTTAAATAAACTTGTTTTTCACCCTTCTCCGTTCTCGACCTCTGCATTGCCTAGTTTTGCAGTCAGTGTGTGGCAGTCTGTACTTTTGCAGAACTTTAGGGCGTTCTTTCTTTGTGTCATTTAAAAATCAAAGATGTCATTGGCTCCCTTTGCTCAGTCGCTGATGTGATGGCAGTTCTTAAGCCCTGTGACAGCCGTGCGGCAGACGGCGAGATCCCTCCTCAGGCTGTTGTCTTGTGCGTACACGGCGCATCACAACACCGAGGTGATGGGAGGCGGCACTGTTAGCACGGCCATCACGACTAATTCTGTTTGGTGTGACTATTTTAGCAGCCGACAGTAAACAACAGTTTGTGAGCGGAGAAGTATAAGGAACAAAGTGACAAATGTCAGCCTCTCTCCTCTAAACTTAGCCTGAAGGTTAAAGTGTGAGCATCTGCTGTGAAGACACTGCCCTACAGGGACTGTTCTGTCTATGCTAAACGCGCAAACATACGTGCACATGCGCCTTATTAACATCGGACTTCCTCGTGTTCGTTTGAGATGAACTTTGAGACAGAGGTCCAAGTTGCGCTTAATCACACATGTAATTGTTCTTCGTTTGTTTATTGACCCAGAAGTGTCTTTAACAGTGTGCAGCTGCATCGCTATGTTTGAATAAATCCATCTGCATTAAGATTTAAATGTTGTGCTTAATGTCTTTTTCTTTTTCCAGAGGAAATGGGGAAGTTCATGCAAGAGGTCAAGGCTCTCGGATACACAGACAAGCCAGATTACGCAAAATTGCGAGGTATTTTGCAGCAAGGCCTGAAGACCATAGGGGCGACAGATGACAAAAAGCTGGACTTTACCGTGTCGACTAATGGCACAGGCCCGCCCTCTGTGAAGGTGAGAGCCACCTTCAAGAGAACATCAAAAAACCGACCTCTGTTGCACTCCCTCATTCCCAGCGCATTGAAAATGCTCTGACAGTCCCTTTTTGACGCCCAGCATTTAAAGCCAATTCAACATCCTATAATTTGTTTACCTGTTGAAAGCAGATTCAAATTTGAAAATGCCCACACACGATCCAAGACTAATTGCTCGGGTTAGTAGGAAACGCGGTCGAGTGCATTGATTTTCAAATACGATTAACGTGCAATGCTTTTAACAAATGTTTCTTGTGCTTATTTGGATCTTGCAGCCGACACAAACATGCCCCTTGCTCACCTCATTTTACCACATTTAACACATTTTAAGTGTTTGATGTTAATATTTTAATGAATTGTTAGTTTAAAATCTTAATTTGTAGTATTTATCTCTGCATTTCAAATGGAAGAATGTGATTTGACCTTAGTTTCTTATCCTATATTGAAGTCAACCCCCTCAAGGCCTCAGCTGTTGTGAGATCTTAGTCCTCTGAAATACCTCATCTCTGAATACTTGCAAAAGATGTTGTTAATCATTAAATCGGTTTATCTGGATGGATTTCAAGCGAAATGATCTTTAGAAGTAAATTCTGCAGCCGTCGTGTTTTTTGTGTAAAACAAACTGTCCGAGCCCGCAAATATGCCCTTGATGGCATATACTTGGTGAAAATGATAAGACTGTGGCTTCATTCATGGTGTCCGGCACAAAGAGCTTTTGGCAACAAAGCCGTCTGCATCTCAGGTTCTCTCCAGCGCCCGGGTGTTTATCCCAGTGGCCCCTCCTCCTCCTCCCACAAACAGGTCCTGAGTGCCTGTGTTTATTCCCTGCTAATGTATCACAAATTTGCTGACATGGTAACCTTGGAGTCGGCGCGGGCCGGCAATCAGCGAGCCGCACTTACGACGGGAGGGGACGGACTCTCCTCGCTTCCCACAATGCAGTTTGCATATGGAAGGTGCCACCAGGGAGCTGGCCCATGCCAGCTGAGGGTTACCTGCCCACTGCCGTTATTGTATGTAATTATCGAGCCAATCTGTTCAGCTCAGCAGGGTCTGGATGGTAATCATGAGGCAGCAATTGGCAAAATGGAAGGGAAATGTGAGGGGGTGTGGGGGGGGCTAGTAAGGATGATAGTTCAAGTCCGAGAGAGGGGTGAGCATTCATTATGCAGTCTGAGTGAAGAAAAGGGAGAATTTGATTGCTGTCGTTAAGTGCATCATCTTCATAACCCCTGGTTCGGTTAGCACGATTTCCTTGAATTGAGGACTTGAGCTTCTATGTTAGTTTTCATTTGAGGAGGAAAAAAACCCAAGGAATTTTAATTGATGAAATTGTTAAAATAGATTAACTGATAGTAGGTTTTATTGTTTGGAGTTCTAAGAAAAATTCTCAATATTGAATTAAAAAATTTGGATTCGGTACGTTTTTGAAAGAATTCGCTTCTGCTCACCTAGGCAGCATTTATTTGATAAAAATACCATAAAATGTTAAATATTATTACAAATTTAAATAACTGTTGAATATATTTTAATGTTTAATGTATCCATGTGATGGGACAGCTGAATTTTCAGCATCATTACTTCAGTCTTCAGTGTCACATTATCCTTCAGAAATCATTCTAATATGCTGATTTGGTGCTCAAGAAACATTTTTTATTAACAATGTTTTAACACTTTTAAATGGTAGTATGCATGTATTGCATTTGACATTGTTCTTGCCGTATTTACTGGATAGCTGAATCATAATTACATTTCCTCAAGCGTTCTCAACGCTGAAGGCGCATGCAATAGTTTCCAAGTGTATATAGAGCAAAGGGTCCCTTCTTAATATTTGATTTGAACTTCCTCCAAGGTTGCTGTAGGCAAGTGAATTGACCACTGCTCTTCTATCTTTTTCATCCCCATTTTTGTCTCTTTATTTTTGACTGGAAGACTCCCAAGCGAAAGAAAGCGGAGGAAAAAGGCCAGTCTCCTGATGAAACCGAAGGCGCCCCTGCAAAGAAGAGGCGAGCTCCACAGAAGAAGGGTAAGCCATAACCTCTAGCTGAACTTTTTAGCGATCTTCATCAAATTTAGTACCAATAGGTGTGATAAACGTTTTAAAATGAACATGTAACCTGTTTAGAAGTGAATGGAGCTAAAAAGGCGGCGAGTCCTGCCAGGCGGCCAGCGAAGAAAGAAGCCCAGGCCTCCTCTGAGCCAGCGGTGAAGAAAAGCAGAGGAAGGCCTAAGAAAAACTCTTAATCCTCTTCGCACTCTAGTTCAAGTTGTTTCCTTTTTGTATCTTTTAAATTGTCTGGTCTGTATTTGTTCTCTGTGGTTGCATTTTCTTAAACTTTAGCAGGGTGTTGGGCACACTTTCTCGCAGTGAAATGATAATAAATAAGAGGTAAAAAAAAAAAAAAATGACTGGCTTTGAGTTGTGAGTTATTTTCATTCCTTTGTAATGCCTTGAATAATCAAGCCTATGCGGATGAGGTCCAGAGGGGATTGCTTTGCCCCCGATAAGGAAATCCCTGAAGGAGCTCAGAGTCCCGACTCTTCCCCCGCCACATTTTCCCCTTGTTGTTGTGCTATGAAAGCCGCCGTGCGGCTGGCACTCAGACGTCTGTGGGAGAGGCGAGCTGGTCTTTGATACCTGCATCGAGGCAGGCGAACGTGTGGCAGACGCCACTGAGCCGGGTACGTGCGTTTGGAGAAGGGGGCTCCGCGCCTTTCTGCTCTGCTGCCATTTGATCAGGTGGAGACAAAAGACTAGCACTTGGGTCCTACTTTCCATGTCACTCTCGCTTGAGTCTTTCTTAACTTCCTGTTCTCCGCTAGGAACTGGCTTCAAAGAGCTATCATTAAAAGTTAGTTGTGGCTGCACCACTTGTTATGCATTGTAACTTTATCACTGGTTTTGATAACGCACGACAACATTCACAGGCGTATTTTTAGGTCCAAATGTCATCTTGAATTGTTTGCTTTGTAATCGCAGTAAAATTGATGTGACATTGAGGGGACAGGAATAATTTGATGAGGACAGGTTAGAATACATGAATAATATATATGGCATGTATACAGGGTCATGACTGTAAGAGCAGTTTTGTTTTCCAGGAGTTTAGGGAAATGCACTTGTAATAAAACCAAACTCAGGCGTCTATTTTTTTTGAGCTCAAAAAAGTTGCCGCCACAATTTAAGAAGAAATCACTGCACTGTATCAATACAGATCTGCTGATTCAGTTCTGATTCACATGGTCTTGTTTATATTTGATACTGATTTGATTTTCAAATTCTGATTTGGACTGTGAGTTGGACTACATTAGTCATGTTGCATTTTTGTTTTTTTGTGTGCAACTGAAAATAGGCATTGGGTAAAAGATATACCCTTTTATATAAGAGCCAGTGTTATTTTGGATTATTCAAAGGAAGATCACAATTAATTAGAAATTAAGTGGAAAATATATTATTAGTTGGAAAAAAGGATAGTTTTACCCAGCCCTATATGAATCTGAAATTTTGAATTCGATTTCTCAATGCTTCAGCATGTTCTGTGATATTTGACGTGTAAAGTCAATAGTCAAAACACAAAGCAATCAGAACCTGCATAAGGCACGGTAAATGGATGTACTTAAGTCACCAGACCATTGCAACTTGTGTAGTTCCCAAAAACTGAGTTGTGCTTTCTTTTAATACTAAACTGATTGCAGTTGTCCATCATCTGCTCTAGGGCAGATTTAGCGATTCTCTCTCATGTACACAAAAGCCATCGTTGATGCTGTTATACCCAATTTGCCCATTTCATAGCTCCTCTGAGGCCAATCTCCCACCTTTCACCCTCTCAAGTTTCCTTGCTGAGGGGGGACCACGGCCTTGGTTGCCTTGTTAACTCTAGTTAGACTCAGTTGGCCCAGCAAGAACAGTGAAGGGGGAAGATGTTTCTCCTAATGTTTGTTTTCAGAGTGGAGCCGCGTGAGCCCTGAGCTGATGCCGGCATCGATTGTTCCAACGGCGAGGACTGAAGTGCACCCCTGTGCGCTTTCTTCCCCTTCCTCACCACTGACCTTCAGGGCGCACAGCCATTGCTCCGCAGTAGGGGGCAGTAGTACATAATGATTGCACAGTTGGGGGGAGGTGGGTGGGAAAGGCAAACCTTAAACGCAACATTACCACCTGTACCTCACCGGAGGACACGCTGCTTTGATGGGTCTGACTGTGGCCATTGATTGACCTGTGTTTATATCCACTCTCTTAGTTTCTAAGAGTTTGTCTTAGGCTGTTGGGGTTTGCTGGAGGGCTGCATGCTGGAAAATAATTTCTCTTTGCAGAGGTTTCACTGGCTCTCTGCTTTCCTCAACATTTCGAAAGGGGTTGGTTGTTATTAACGGTAACTAGTGCTCTTGTCTTTTATTGGCTTGCTGCACTCTTGAAACGTTGCGTATTGGGGAATGGCAAGAGGCTTCTCCATTTAATACACAGAGACTGGAAAAAGGGAAAATCATTTTAATTATTAGGGCTACACTACTGTTCAAAAGTTTGTGGTCATTAAGATTGTTTTGTTTTAAAAATATATATTCAGGCATTAACTTGGATCAAAAGACATTTATAATGTTATAAAAGATTTCGATTTCAAATAAATGCTGTTCTTTTAAACTGTTTTTAGGATCCTTTGATGATTTTTTTTTTTATCAGTTTCCACAAAAATATTAAGCACCACAGGTGATGATAAGCACAGCATTAATAATAAGAAGAAATGTTTCTTCAAACACCAAATTAGCATATTAATTTCTGAAGGGTCATATATCACTGAAAATTCAGCTTTGCCATTACAGAAAAAAAAGAAAAAAGATTTAAAATATATTTTGCAAATATAAATTGCAATAATATGTCACAATATTACTGTTTTAACTTGAGTAAAAAAAATAATTTTAGCCTTGGTGAGCATAAGAAACTTCTTTGAAAAACATTTAAAAATTGTCGACCCCAAACTTGAATGGGAGTGTGTAAATTTTTATATATATATATATATATATATACACAGTGGGGAGAACAAGTATTTGATACACTGCCGATTTTGCAGGTTTGCCCACTTACAAAGCATGTAGAAGTCTGTAATTTTTATCATAGGTACTCTTCAACTGTGAGTGACGGAATCTAAAACAAAAATCCAGAAAATCACATTGTATGATTTTTAAGTAATTAATTTGCATTTTATTGCATGACATAAGTATTTGATACATCAGAAAAGCAGAACTTAATATTTGGTACAGAAACCTTTGTTTGCAATTACAGAGATCATACGTTTCCTGTAGTTCTTGACCAGGTTTGCACACACTGCAGCAGGGATTTTGGCCCACTCCTCCATACAGACCTTCTCCAGATCCTTCAGGTTTCGGGGCTGTCGCTGGGCAATACGGACTTTCAGCTCCCTCCAAAGATTTTCTATTGGGTTCAGGTCTGGAGACTGGCTAGGCCACTCCAGGACCTTGAGATGATCCTTACGGAGCCACTCCTTAGTTGTCCTGGCTGTGTGTTTCGGGTCGTTGTCATGCTGGAAGACCCAGCCACGACCCATCTTCAATGCTCTTACTGAGGGAAGGAGGTTGTTGGCCAAGATCTCGCGATACATGGCCCCATCCATCCTCCCCTCAATACGGTGCAGTCGTCCTGTAGCCTTTGCAGAAAAGCATCCCCAAAGAATGATGTTTCCACCTCCATACTTCACGGTTGGGATGGTGTTCTTGGGGTTGTACTCATCCTTCTTCCTCCAAACACGGCGAGTGGAGTTTAGACCAAAAAGCTCTATTTTTGTCTCCTCAGACCACATGACCTTCTCCCATTCCTCCTCTGGATCATCCAGATGGTCATTGGCAAACTTCAGACGGGCCTGGACATGCGCTGGCTTGAGCAGGGGGACCTTGCGTGCGCTGCAGGATTTTAATCCATGACGGCGTAGTGTGTTACTAATGGTTTTCTTTGAGACTGTGGTCCCAGCTCTCTTCAGGTCATTGACCAGGTCCTGCCGTGTAGTTCTGGGCTGATCCCTCACCTTCCTCATGATCATTGATGCCCCACGAGGTGAGATCTTGCATGGTGCCCCAGACCGAGGGAGATTGACCGTCATCTTGAACTTCTTCCATTTCTAATAATTGTGCCAACAGTTGTTGCCTTCTCACCAAGCTGCTTGCGTATTGTCCTGTAGCCCATCCTAGCCTTGTGCAGGTCTACAATTTTATCCCTGATGTCCTTACACAGCTCCCTGGTCTTGGCCATTGTTGAGAGGTTGGAGTCTGTTTGATTGAGTGTGTGGACATGTGTCTTTTATACAGGTAACGAGTTCAAACAGGTGCAGTTAATACAGGTAATACAAGAAAAACTAACAGGTCTGTGAGAGCCGGAATTCTTACTGGTTGGTAGGTGATCAAATACTTATGTCATGCAATAAAATGCAAATTAATTATTTAAAAATCATACAATGTGATTTTCTGGATTTTTGTTTTAGATTCCGTCTCTCTCAGTTGAAGTGTACCTATGATAAAAATTAAAGACCTCTACATGCTTTGTAAGTAGGAAAACCTGCAAAATCAGCAGTGTATCAAATACTTGTTCTCCCCACTGTATGTATGTATGTGTGTGTGTATATGTGTATGTATATATATATATATATATATAATTACAATAATATTTATATATAATGTATCACATACGTAGTGTTTTACAGAAGCATGTAAATGTACCCGGATTAGATTCTGTTGCCAAGTGATTTTGGGAGCTTTTGGCTGCATGTTGGAATACAAACTACATTCATGCTTATTTTATATTTCTAGGTACAGTGGCATTTTTTTGTCCTACAGAAATACAATATTCAGAGCCACAGGTTTGTATCAGAATAAGAGGAGGGGGGTAGTTGGCAGTGATGGAATGGAAAAATTAAAGGTCTTCAATGATGGTTCCAAGCTAATTATAATCACAGACTTCATACTTTTTACTTTGTTGTAGTCGTTTCTTTTCTGTTAGGGCATCTGATAAATTTGTCCCGCTCGTATCTTTATTTGTGTGTTTTGGGGCATAAAAGAATAGATTCTTCTGTCTGATTTATCAACACCAGCTCTGTTTTTTTTTCTATCTTTCTCTCCTTAAGATGAAATAAATTTCGCTGTTACTGTGTTTGTATTTATTCCCGTCCCCATGTGCCCCCATTCCGAAATACCCACACATGGAAAAAGAAATATACTGATTTTACATGGCAGAGAGAGAAAGAGCTCTTTCAATGCAGTTATGGTACATTTGCGATTCTAGTTGTGTGTAAATATTAGAAAACAGCAGGTTCTCACATTCACAGAGGAAAGGCATAGCAATGGGGCTAAGACGCGCGTTCTTATCGGTATTGTATTCACACTACACCGTCCTCCTGCTGTTTCTAATCTGCCGCCGCCGCTGTGAGCAAAACTGGACAGGCATTTATTGTCCCAGCAGGGGTATGCTTGACAAGAGAATGTTAAACACTCCACTACCTGCAATTTTCAAAGGTGATACTGCACATGATAAAATGTAGATACACGCTTAATTTCTGTTTTGGGGGAAACGGGAGAAACTCTTAAAAAATTGAACTGATTTTTCTCTTTCTGACTTCCATATTATGAGCTGGATTCAGCCAGTGTAGTGTGTGCTTTTACTCTTTGTAAGTTGAAAAAGCTGTGCCTCGTAAGCCGTTGATCCTCCAGGCGAAAGACTTGTCCAAAACGAAAGTGCCAAGTCCAAGTCTGCGGGCCAAATTGCAATCTTTAATTCGATTTACCCTTGGCAGCGGCATTGAGTGGGTTTAGTGGTCATCAAAAAGACATGTTCATCAGCGTGAGGCAAGCACTCTTACTCCGAACTGTCCGTGCCGTTCATCAGGGCTCTCTCAGACGACTCCCTCAACCTCTCCATGTCTCAGACAAGTGACGAGTGCCAAGCACAGGCCCAATAACTGCTGGTGACATTGGCGAGAAAATAGAAGAGGCAGGAGTCTTAATTAATGTGACATGGACATGTATCTCATGCCCATTGAAAGATATAATGAAGTGGTGGTAGATGTTCTAATGAACTCTGAAGGGGTCCTAAAGAGGATGTTCAAACTTGCGTTCCGCCCTGTTAGCCCGTGATCATTGTCTCTCAGCGATATCAAAATCACACTGCTTAAAAAATACGCTTGGATGCTTGCTTGTGAGCTACGGGTCTTCGATTAGGTCTCACTGTCTAATGGTCTTCACGCTGGGTGTGTCGCTTAAAGAAACAAAACATATTTATCTGAGCAATTTATGGGACACTGAACCTAATTTTATTAACAGGGAGTCAATTATCTTTCTTGATAGATAGCTGCACTGATGGAAATGTTTGCTTTGAAGATCAGTGATGTAGGGTTTGGTTACCCAAGTGCAATTAATACATTCAGTCCACCTTCGTAGTTTTGTCCTGGACCATCAGTGTTGCTACAGTTACTGTAGGCAACGGTTCAGCAGGGAGCCGAGATCTTTCCTTGAACACACAGGGCCCATGGGATGCCTGGGGCAATGTCTTACATGTGGCTTATGGAACATGGCGTGCTTATTTTGGGGCAATCGAACACCACTATTGTGGTCATTTTGTGGCTGGATTTGTCATGCCATTTTATGAACTCCCTTGAAGGACTTTTGCAGCCCCTTATGAGGAATGTCATTTTCAGCTGTTAAAATAAGAAAATGACCTTAGAATCATGGCAAAGGTAAGAAGCAGCAATATTTATTATTTTTTTGCAAAGATATGCAATTATCGCATTCTGTTATTCTATTTTCTAACATAATATCAATATACATTGATATACAATATCAATATACATTATTATTATATACATTACGATACAGACTTGTCATATATATATATATATATATATATATGGATGGCCGGATGCATGTGTGTCGCTTATCTGGGAAACACATGGCACCAGGATGCACTATGGGAAGAAGGCAAGAAGGTGGAGGCTGTGAGATGCTTTGGGCAATGTTCCCAACCTTGGGTCCTGCCATCCATGTGGATGTTACTTTGACTCGTACCACCTACCTAAGCATTGTTGAAGACCATGTACCCTTTCATGGAAACGTTATTCCCTGGTGGCTGTGGCCTCTTTCAGCAGGATAATGCGCCCTGCCACAAAGCAAAAATGTTTCAGGAATGGTTTGAGGAGCGCAACAACGATTGTGAGGTGTTGACTTGGCCTCCAAATTCCCCAGATCTCAATCCATTCGAGCATCTGTGGGATGTGCTGAACGAACAAGTCCGATCCATGAAGGAACCACCTCGCAACTTACAGGACTTAAAGGATCTGCTGCTAAAATCTTGGTGCCAGATACCACAGCACACCTTCAGAGGTCTAATGGAGTCCATGCCTCGATGGGTCAGGACTGTTTTGGCAGCAAAAGGGGAACCAACACAATATTAGGAATAATAGGTCATAATTTTATGCTTGATCTGTGTATATACAGATATGTATATACACAGATATGTATAGTGAAGATGTCTGAAATGTACATAATTCATGGAAATACTGAATAATAACCCCATTAATTACAATAATTATTAAATTTAAAAATAATAACACAAGCAGCAACATGCTTGTGTTGTTATTTGCACATCGTGGGGATCATCTTACCCCAATGGTCTAATTTTATCTTTTTACTTCAAAATAAAAACTATAACTTTTACTCCACAAATCTAAAAGCATTAATGTCCACATACAGTGGGGAGAACAAGTATTTGATACACTGCTGATTTTGCAGGTTTTCCTACTTACAAAGCATGTAGAGGTCTGTAATTTTTATCATAGGTACACTTCAACTGAGAGAGACGGAATCTAAAACAAAAATCCAGAAAATCACATTGTATGATTTTTAAATAATTAATTTGCATTTTATTGCATGACATAAGTATTTGATCACCTACCAACCAGTAAGAATTCCGGCTCTCACAGACCTGTAAGAAGCCCTCCTGTTCTCCACTCATTACCTGTATTAACTGCACCTGTTTGAACTCGTTACCTGTATAAAAGACACATGTCCACACACTCAATCAAACAGACTCCAACCTCTCCACAATGGCCAAGACCAGAGAGCTGTGTAAGGACATCAGGGATAAAATTGTAGACCTGCACAAGGCTAGGATGGGCTACAGGACAATAGGCAAGCAGCTTGGTGAGAAGGCAACAACTGTTGGCACAATTATTAGAAAATGGAAGAAGTTCAAGATGACGGTCAATCTCCCTCGGTCTGGGGCACCATGCAAGATCTCACCTCGTGGGGCATCAATGATCATGAGGAAGGTGAGGGATCAGCCCAGAACTACACGGCAGGACCTGGTCAATGACCTGAAGAGAGCTGGGACCACAGTCTCAAAGAAAACCATTAGTAACACACTACACCGTCATGGATTAAAATCCTGCAGCGCACGCAAGGTCCCCCTGCTCAAGCCAGCGCATGTCCAGGCCCGTCTGAAGTTTGCCAATGACCATCTGGATGATCCAGAGGAGGAATGGGAGAAGGTCATGTGGTCTGAGGAGACAAAAATAGAGCTTTTTGGTCTAAACTCCACTCACCGTGTTTGGAGGAAGAAGGATGAGTACAACCCCAAGAACACCATCCCAACCGTGAAGTATGGAGGTGGAAACATCATTCTTTGGAGATGCTTTTCTGCAAAGGCTACAGGACGACTGCACCGTATTGAGGGGAGGATGGATGGGGCCATGTATCGCAAGATCTTGGCCAACAACCTCCTTCCCTCAGTAAGAGCATTGAAGATGGGTTGTGGTTGGGTCTTCCAGCATGACAACGACCCAAAACACACAGCCAGGACAACTAAGGAGTGGCTCCGTAAGAAGCATCTCAAGGTCCTGGAGTGGCCTAGCCAGTCTCCAGACCTGAACCCAATAGAAAATCTTTGGAGGGAGCTGAAAGTCCGTATTGCCCAGCGACAGCCCCGAAACCTGAAGGATCTGGAGAAGGTCTGTATGGAGGAGTGGGCCAAAATCCCTGCTGCAGTGTGTGCAAACCTGGTCAAGAACTACAGGAAACGTATGATTTCTGTAATTGCAAACAAAGGTTTCTCTACCAAATATTAAGTTCTGCTTTTCTGATGTATCAAATGCTTATGTCATGCAATAAAATGCAAATAATTACTTAAAAATCATACAATGTGATTTTCTGGATTTTTGTTTTAGATTCCGTCACTCACAGTTGAAGAGTACCTATGATCAAAATTACAGACTTCTACATGCTTTGTAAGTGGGCAAACCTGCAAAATCGGCAGTGTATCAAATACTTGTTCTCCCCACTGTATCCCTCATGAACAAATAGACAGAAAGAATGTTGATATTCAGCATAATACAGTCAAAATCACTATTATCTTAATCACTAGACACAAAATTAGATCAATTAACCTCAAAACGGTTTCGGCTGACTAAATCTGACAAATGTTGATATTATGATGAAATGACAAAATTTTAAATGGCGTAGCCATTCATCAAAAATGCTGAGATGAGATTTTGTGTCATCTATGGTCAGGGGAAAAAAAATAGGGTGAGGGAGGGGTCATATGACCCCGGGTGGGCATCTTACCCCGACTTACCCTATATAGTGCAAATATTTTATAATCTTTTGCAGATTACATTTATTTTTGCAGCATTATGATGATGATGATGAACCATGAGGTTGCGAGACCCCTCTGAGAGAGTGGTTCCCATAAGATAACGTCATCAGCTTCTCCGGCTCCCAGCAGCAGCTAATGCTTGAGGGCTTCAAACAGCCCTGCGGCTTCTATTGTAGTGTCCGGCTTGTGGGGAGGAGAAGAAACCACCAGCTCAGGTTTCATGAAGCACCACTCCTCCTTGACACAAAAAAGGGCCAACCTTGCTGACCCTCTGCCCTCTCCCACCATTGTGTTCTTTCTCTGTTGCTGTGGCTCCAGCCACCAGATTGGTTTGCTCAGGAATGGGAGAGGATGTGTCTGCCGCTCCATCTGTCAGACCGAGGATCAAATAATAGGATTTTCTGTCCTGGAATTGAAGATAATTGCAGTCTCTATTCCGCTCCCTAACCGTATAATATTAACCTTGCGCTCCTGAGCCCACACTGGGGGCAGAACTTGGGCCAGATGGCACTGTGTTTTGATATCCGATCCAGGCGAGGAGGTCAAGTTGAAGTTCAAGTCCAAAGGACCGCTGTCCCTGCCTCCGCTGATAGAATAGAGGTGTCATTCAAATAGGATGTCCTTAACATTACTGATTCTTTGCTGGGAAGACAAAAAGTGGAAGCAAAAGAGCAGTTATACATACGGTGCAGTGCTGAGGGTGAAGATGTAAACCATTTATACATACCGGGGGCACGGTGGGAGAGGCCGGAGGTCGGAAGAGTCTTGCTTTGGGAACGTGAGCAGTGTCAGCGAATAAATTCAGTATCAAAGGTTTTTCCTGTCGTACGTGGGTCAAGAGTGAGTAAGATAAGCTACAAAGCCATTCAAATGTCTCGTGTCTCATTGCTGTCCGTTTGCTATCTGGAGTTTGTAAGGGTATTGTGAAAAAAAAAAAAAAACATAAAGGAAAACTGTCCGAATAAGAAGCAAAAATTGCTATGTGTGATCGACTAACCCCATCACCAAATGTAATGAATGAGCCATTTCGAACACTTTTGATGATAAGTCTGCCTGCATGTGGTACGGTGGCCTCCTGTGGTGGCTTTGAGCTGAATACACAGTAATAATGTTCCCCTTCTCCCATGGTGCTCCTGAGCGTACCCTGGTTACTGTCCCCTTGGAAACATGCACACATTTAGAAAGCCTTACATACACACTTGCTGTGATCATGTTGTTAAGCAACTAATTAAATAATATCAAAGTTTTGTTTATCCAATAAATATATACCGAATATTGTGTCATGATATACACATGGGTGAATCTCCAAGTAAATGAAGCTTATTGGACCATAAAGATTCAAGACTGTATTTTTTTTATGGCATCATTTACTCCCCAATTCTCATTATTGCAATGAAAAATCAATCTGATTATTGTAATGTGAAAGATTTTAATTTATATCATATATAATTTTTATTTAGTGTACATCTTATATAAATATTGAAACTAATTGCAAAATTGTAAAACATCTAGATGCATTACGTTAATGACAATTCTGGGAGAAAATATGCTTAATTTTCATGAAAATAATGTCACAATGCTAAAAGTCTTAATGGTCTTAAAATGGGCTTCATTTTCTTTATACATTTTTTTTTTTCATTCGATTGTTTTTTAGGGTGAAATGTATGAAAGTTGGATATCGCTTCTAAGAAAACCTGTTTAAAAAAAAATTAACTCTTAATACAAACTGGCTCTCTTAGAATTTTACCTAGATTCACCCACATACTGACCTTCCCAATTTTAGTTCACAAACATGAACAGTTAATGGCATGATTTGTTTTATAATGCCAAAAGTTTTTTTTTTTTCTCTCTTTAAAATACCTGTTTTTCTGTTCTTTAATATGTTTTCTTTACATAAGCACCTAAACCTTATATGCTCCTTTTGTGGATGAATTTCATGATTCATGTAGTCATGCTCTCTCTTTCCTTCTCTCTCTGCACCTTGCATGGGATGGCGTGAAGTTATTGTAATTTAGTGATGATTTGTCACTGTCATCCTCCAGGTTGCCGCTGTATCCTGAGACCAGCGCTGGGCCCCTCTCTGGCTGGGCTGTACAGGGGATTGCCACGTCACCTATATGAGAGCCCCATTAATAAGGGTTAAATCTGGCTAATTGTAATCCAATTAATAAGAGACACAATGATCTAGCGTCCATTTGTTATTTGAGGACCCAGCTGAAACGCTTTTGAGGGTTCATGCCCCCCAGGGTTCGCCCACCGTTGTTGGCTTACTCGGTATGCAAGGCTAGTTTTTATTAAATCCGTTGACTAGCAGCCAATGTTAGGCTGCAATGCCAGTGGCCCTCTCTGGTGCGTCTCACTTCTTCAAAGGGGACAACTTAATGGCAACCCTGGTGTTATTATCCTTACCATATTTCTTCCAATTACCCCTGTTATCTCTCTCTTTCTTTACATTCCAATTTAGTACAGTGAATCACGAGAAGCGGACTTTTATTGTCAATGATATATGCCGTAGAACTGAGTGAGAGAAAAATAGGAGAGTGAACCTATTTGTGTTTATGGCTTTAGAGGGAAAGAGATAAATGACCTGGCTTTTTTATTTAGTTTTAATGAAGAAGGGATTGAGGGACTCCCTGTCCCGGTGGCATTAATGTGATTTTTTTTTTTTCTCCCCTCTCCAAAGAAGCGCTTGCCTGTCCTCGCATTTGTTTGTGACCTAGTTGTGCTGGTCTCCGGAAAGGACATCCGGCTTTGTTTGCGTGAACATCCAGTGTCCTCCGTGCTCATAAACACACTAATGGGTTTTTCACAGCGGCAGCTGGACAGGGGTGGAGAAGGAGCGAGCACTTACAGTAAACGATCAGTGTCCCTCGATATTAAACGTCCCTCCGGCCACTAGGCTAAACGATGGTTCCATTTAGACCCTCCCCAAAGCTCCCTCCTACCCACTTAAAGCCCCCGCCTCCACCGTTTCCTGCTCCCATACAAGGCAGCACCAAACAATATTAGCCGAGCCACCTTATGCTCTCCACATGAGTCCCCTCAATCGTTCAGCGTTAATTGGATACTCAGTCCCCAATTAAGTTCTTGGCCCAAAAGGAGAGCATGAAAAAACAAGACAGGTTTAGCTCCCTTCTGTGGGACTTCATTAGACGGCTACTGCTGCAACATCCTTAGGGAGAGAGAGAGAGGACAGTGTCGTACGCACGCACACACTCTCGCACGGTAAACACAATAGCCCGGTGACACAGCTCGAGTGAAGGGGCTAGAGCGCTGGGAGAGTGAGGCTGGAGAAAAGTTAATTACACACACTGTGTGTTTCTCACTCGCCTGAAATATTTGGAATTCATTAGCAAAATCAATATGCATTCGATATCCTTGCAGAAACATAGAGTGTGTTGTTCGTCTAAATATAAAATTTGTAATCGTTTACTCATGCACCCTCATGACGTTCTGAACCTGTGTGACTTTCCATCCTCTGCGTGGAACACAAGTTTCTTTCAATATAATGCAAATGAATGAGGACTGGAGAACATTTTCCAAGCACCAAAATGTACCCTAAAAGAATGATACAGTTGGTTCACATGACTTATGTTGCAACCCATTCTCACTCCGAAGCTGTCGCTATATTCGAAGAACTAGGAATGCCATTGATTTTAAAATGTCTCCACACTTGTTTATTTGTTAAGTAAAATTGATCACATATTTGCATTTATCATCTATAAAAGTAGAGATTATACTTTAATAGATATTTTTGAGCACCAAACCCACCACTACCCTAAACCTATCAACTTCACAACAATATAAACACATAGCAAGCAGATAATAGTGAAGCGCAAGATGCTTGACCATAATTCAGTTTTGACACCTTGGGAATGAGAATGGGTTGCATGTATTCAGAAGTCACATGATTTGCTTTTTATTAGGAACAAAACTAAAATTTAAATGGCAGGTTTATGAGAGACTACTGAACGAATCATTGTTTCAAATCAGATTTTTTTAGTGATCCACTTGATCCTGTTTTGTTTATGGATATGGTTCTCATAGATTCACTGATCTGGTCTCAATGAATAACAGCCTACTGAAGGGAAAAATGAACATTGAAAACATATTTCTAACGTAAAACTATCATATGCTTTATAAGATTTGGAATATAGTATTATGGAGAGTTTTCATGGTGCTTTTCATTTATTGTTACATGGAAAAGTGTGTTCCACAGAAGAAAGTCCTACAAGTTTGAAACGACATGAGGTTGAGTAAATTATGTTTTTGGGTGAACTATCCCTTTTAAATGCATGTTGAATTTGCCCTCTCTGGATGGAAATGTGGCCTCAAACCAGTCCGCCTGTGTTTACCGCCCCTCTCTTTTGCTCTCGCATCCCCCTCTCTCTGTCTCTTTCCATGAGAACGGGGTTGTAGTTTACTCATAAATTCATCAGGCACAAGGTTTGCACGTAACAATTTGTGACTTGCGTGTCTTTTCATTTTAGGGATAGTAGGACACGGACACCGCCGCAAAACAGCATGCTGTATACTGTAATGAAGTTGATTTTTTAATGTTCCTGCCACACAGGATAAAAGGCAGGCTAATCACAAAGACCAGCCCACCCCCAATCAGTTGCTATTTATTTTGACTGGAAGCGGCAGCTAAAAGTGATGGCAGTGAGCGTGAAGCGATTCAGTCGAATCAGAGCTCACTAGATTTTGATTTTGTGTTTGTTTGTCTATAGCAATGTAAATTCCTCACTGCATGGTGGAAAGCCTTTGTTCAGAAAGGTAGCCTCCTTTTATTTAGTGTCTTTTTACGGGTACTGAAATGTCTATTAACAGAATGGCTGTTGTTCCCTGTGGTTGGCATGAAAATAGTTATCAGGGTAACGTTAACTTTTAATGCATCTATAAATTTACAATTAAATGGGTTCTTAGCTGTGGATAGTGCCGTCTTCTCCAGACTGTTTTTCCACAGGGTGGTGATAGCATGTTGGTGTTGTCCTAAAGCTTGCCTGAAGACTGCCTTAAGGGGAACTCCTCAGATGAGCCTACTGAACTTCCCTCCCTTCACCCCACATCAGCCAATCGGCTTCGAGCAACTACGCGAGCCTGGCTAACCGCTTTGGAAGATGTTTCTCTGAAATGTAGGTAGAAATACGAGTGGGTGTATTGGCTCGGTTTTAATTTTAATTAAGTGAAAATGCCGGAAAGCACATTTTCACAAAGGGAAGGGGAATAGTTAACCGCATTATTCTTTTAGATTTTAAAGGACTGTTCAAGTTCAAAACAAGTTAAGCTCAGTGGCATGCTGTTGATTACCACAGACAATCATTTTGACTCGTCCCGCAGTTTGTAAAAACAGACAATTGCATTTATAGTAATGCATTTAGAGTACATTGGAAGTCTATTGGCAAGGCATTCTGGATGGATAAAACAGTATTGTTATTGTTAACTAAAACTATGAAAAATAATTTACATTTTTTTAATAAAGCTGAAATAAAACATAAATATTAGGTGAAAAATGTGAACTGTAAAACTGAAGTATATATAAACTAAAGCTAAATACAAATATATATATTTTTTAAATGACTAAAAAATATAAAAAATAAAAGCTAATTTAAAATATTTAAAAAAAAATGTAAAATATTATATAAAATATAGCTGCAAGCAGCAATTATCGGGGCCAAGCGCAAAGAAGACAATAATACATGCCAACATGCCTGGGAGTGTCAGACCAACTGCAACAACGAGCCATTAAAGACCTATTAAGATCATTTTAGACAAAATAGCTGTAAAATTATATATACAGTCAATAACGATTTAATGGTTTATCACTTTTGACCAATAGGTGGTGCTGTGACCAAATTGATGTGGTGTGGTCAGAGTGAGGTGACAATGACACTTGCAAAGTTTGGTGTCAATATGCCAAAGCATTGCAGAGATACAGCATCAAGATTCATTTTGGCACCATGCCTCAAATTTGTTGCTGCGCTATACAAAAACCGTTTAGTCTATCTACACAAAATCCATAACTTTTTGTTGGCACCATCTGAAGGTGTTGTTACTCGAATTTGATGAAAATCGGACAAACGTTGTAGGAGGAGTTCGAAAAAGTATGTTTTTAAACAAAATCATGATTGGTGGACAGGAAGCTTGGCCAACTTTGGCAACATTGGTATCTATATTCTCGTCGTGACCCAGGGAATCTATTAAGGCTAGTTTCATGACAATAGGCTAAATCAATCAAAAGCTATTAACATTTTTTTTTTAATTTCAATATAACTTTTGACCACAAGGTGGACTTTTGAAACTTTTTGAGTACCTTCAGGGCATGTGCCGATGGCACACAACGAGTTTAGTAATGATACACCAATGCATTCGTAAAATATAGCAATTTACATCATAATACTGTATTGTAGTTAGTGGCAATTTCATGTTTTGTTCAATTATAGTGCCACCAAGTGACACAATCCCACCAATTTTTTTGTGTGTGTCCTCAGAGTGCCCCCATATATAAGCGTCAAATTTGGTGAAAATATTGCATTTCGTTTAGGAGTTATAGACATTTGTATTTATGAGCATATAAAAATTACCCACACCCAACTGACTGCATTTTTTTGCCACTTACTATCAAAATTTTGACATTTGACCTGTGACAACAAGTCAACCCACTATGATTCCGATTTTCCTACGGTGGTTTTGTCTCGATCAGACTAACGGTTTCGAAGATATTTGCGATATTTGCGCTATATCACAACGTTGCACAAACCATAAAATTAGTCAACCAAATCCAAAGTTATAAGCATGTGAATATTTAATTTTACAACTAGGTGGCACTGGCTCGAAACTGCACAGGCTCCCTCAGGGCATCGTGCCGAGGACCCATACCAAGTTAATGAGACAACAATTTTATGATTTTTGGACAAACCATTCAGAAATTATAAGCAAAAACAGCCATTTTTCCTATCTCCGGACCACTAGGTGGCACTGCGCCGAAACGCAGTTTGGTCTGAATACGATAAAGCGTTGTGGAGATACAGCCTTACGTCTATTTTCACAAGCTCTACATAAAATTTGTTCAATTTGTTTGACAAATTAACTTGAATTCCATAACTTTTAGTCAGCATGGTCTGAAGATGATCTGTTTCAATTTTTGTGAAAATTGGAGCAATGGAGGAGGAGTTTGAAAAAGTAGGTTTTTCTGAAAATTCAAAATGGCGGGAAAATGTTCATAACGAATATGACGTATGGTGCGAGGTTGTCGTGAGCCAAGGAATCAGAGGAAAAAGAATTTTGTTTCTAGCCCTTACGGTTAAAAAGTTATTAGCATAAACATGAGTGAAACAGGTGGTGGCGCTAGAGGGATGGATTTAGAGACTCCAAAATTGGTGTGGTTAATGTTGGGAATGACCTCTATCAGTGTGCCAAATTTCATAACTTTCCCGCAAGTGGTTCTATGGGCTGCCATAGACTCAAGAGCAGAAGAAGAAGAATAATAATAGGAACGCCAACTATTACAATAGGTGCCTACGTGCTTTCGGTGCTTGGCCCCTAATAATACTAAAATGACACTTTACAGTTTATATTTTTGTTAAAGCCTTTTACTGATAAGCCAGTAATTATTTTAATGTTATGGCCAGTTGATAAACGAATGATAATAACATTGCATACAATTTTGTCTAAATAAATTCTAAATAAAACACAAAAAATTCTCATCAACCATTTCAAATGATACAGTACAAGAGAATTTAGGCATCACATCATTATAATATACAATCTGAAAAGTGGATATTCATTTTGGGATTTGTTTAAGATTACATTTGAAAGTGTTATTAAATTACTAATCCTTTTGAAGATTAACTGTAAGTGAGCATTAGATGACTGGAAAAGGTAATCTAAATGTAGAAAAAAATATTTAAAAAAAAAAAGGAAAAAAAAAAAAAAAATATGAGTCCGTTATTTTCCATGGTAATAGAGAGGTGCAGGACGTAGAACCTGGAAGTCTAATAAATAAAAAAAAAACCATTATAAAACCCCATAGGAAAATCTCAAGGGAACCAGCGGCGAATTAGTCTTCCGGGTTCTGACGTCATCCCTGCGCCACTCAATTGGCATGATGACATACAAGCTTAGCATGAAAGCTAAATTGTTTTAATTCTTTGAATAAATCAGGCACAAATAGTAATATATTGTTACCAGCTTCAAATGATAACCGAAAAGGCTGGCTAAGCATTTTGCACTTTTGCTCTTTACTTAGCCTGCTGAGAACAATCAAGCACACCCTTTGTCTCTTTCTCTCTCTCTCTCTCTCTCTCTCTCTCTCTCTCTCTCTCTCTCTCACACACTCACACACACACACAAACACACACACACACACAAACACACACACACACACAAACACACAAACACACATACACACACACAAACACACACACACACACACACATACACACACACACACACACACAGAGGCACACATATAGTACATGAGTTAAGAAACCTCTGCGTCTGGTCCCCAGGCTAGAATCAACAGCTCCTCTTGATGACACGTATACGTGCGATCTCCCACCTATGTTAATCACCTCTTCACACAAACCGCTCGCTTCACAGTGCAATCACATCCGTTAACAGCCACCCTCACGCTCTCTGTGCAAATGGAGCACGACTCCAACCCGCAGGAACCCACCCTGCTTCCGCCGAAACATGCCCCTGTGCCCTGCAGTAACTGGCATCGCATCCGACAGTGTCCACTGTGCCGTGGATATAAATCTTTGCTTTTGAAAAATCAAGAGGGGCACATTTCTGGCAAGACGAGGGCTATAAATTTGCATTTATAACTCCCAACCATGTGTTAGAAATCCTGGTGCTTTGGTTTGGACTGGGCTTCAATTAAAACAAGATACTTCTGGCTTGTGGGACTCAGATCTTTGGTCAAACACATTAACTGCCATCTCTCTGCCAGGATATCCAGAGGCATGTCTTTAGGGCTCCCAAGCTGTTATAAGGCAGTTCTTTCTATAAGACACTGAGGGAGAAATGGACATTATTGGCAAGCCCTGGGCAAGAGTAGTACATTCTGCCACCATTTATTCATACAGCCTCAGAAATGCTTTTAAAGACTCCTAACTTGGGTATGTACTATTTTACACGTTCCATTTTGCTGTTTTTTAAGAATTTGTTCACCCAAAAAATACTTCACTTCATAATTTTAAACTTGTATGAATTAATTTTCTCCCTGGAACACAAAAGGTTCTTAAATTTTTTCCCCTGATGCTGTTAGAGTAAATGGGGACTGTAGCATTCAAGCTTTCAAAAGAATGCAAAACACTGAAACATACCAGTTTTGCAGACTATCAACTGGTTCAATAAAAGTATCCAACAAAAAAGAGTGATTTGTTCAAGAATCTATACACATGAATCCCTTCTCATATCTTGAAGGGATAATTCACCCAAAAATGAAAAATCTGTCATCATCTACTTACCCTCAAATTGTTCCAAACCTGTATGAATTTATTCTTAACCTGTATGAGATATTTTGAAGAATGTCAGTAACCAAACAGTTGATGGGCCCCATTGACTTCCATTGTATATATTCTTTCCCCATACTATGGAAGTCAATGGGGTCCATCAACTGTTTGGTTCCTGACATTCTTCAAAAAACTTATTTTGTGTTCAGCAGAAGAAAGAAATTCATATAGGTTTGGAACTTGAGGGTGAGTAAATGATTTTTGGGTGAACTATCCCTTTAATCACTTCTTGCCAAGATTTGAACAACAACGTAACAACGTAAAAAAAAAAACAACGTAAATTTTGTTTTGTTTCTCACACAGAACCATCATATGGCTGCAGAAAACATGAAGTGTTGCGCACAATTTGTGTTTAGTCCAGTCCTCATTCACTTTTGTTATACTGAAAAGACATCTTTGTTATACATCTTTTGTGTTGTGTTTTGTTTCAGTTTGTTTTACCTTGTTGGGGGTTTTTTTAACGGAAGAAAGCAAGCCATACGGGTTCGGAACAACATAAGGGTGAGTAATTGCTCTCAAATATTGTGCCTTTTTGATTATAGACCAGGATAAAACATGTTCAATAATCTGTTCCCCGCTAGCTGGTCTTGTAGCCTGTCATATAGCACGACAGTTATCACCTCATTTTCAGCTCTAATGCAGTTGTTGTTTTTGGGTGCTGGTGTAATCAGCAGCTTGCCATGTCCTTGCTTGACCAGATCATGGCATGTTCAACACTTCACCATCTGTTGTCTTTTCTTTTTCCCACTGCGCCTAATTGCATGCATGCTCAACTCATCGTGGACATAAACCCTGCTTGTTGTTGTTGGGTTTTTTTTGGTTAATGGTGTGTTTGTGTGCATGTGTTTAGAGGAAGATGAGCCCTGTTGGTTTGTCCAAAATGTCCTTGGAGATCAGATCCATGCACCTTTCCTGTAATGAAGCTCCACAGAGGGCGGTTGAAGGGAAAGGGCCGTGTTCCTCTGGGTCACCATTCTTCTAATTGGGTCTTAGTGGTCTCTTAATGTTGGAGGTTGCATGACCTCCTGTGGCCACTTTGTAGTCAATATACTGGCATTGTTCATGAGGCTCTGCAAAACAAGAGGGATCTCACAGCTAACTTTTGGACCTCTGTTGCATTTAAAGGTTTTGTTCATTTTTAAGGAAGTAGGACTTGATTATTTAACAGCACCTATGGAGTGCTTGTGGTAGAACAGCCTTTGAAGATTAAAACCACCTCTACTCTTTGTCGTCTGCATCCTGCTCTCCATCACCTTTGAGGAAATGTTGCCTATTAATTTTCATACTCCCTTTTTCCTGAAATGATACTTTTGACAAGTGTCAAAAAGCTTGTTTTCATATTTTTCAGAGGTAATTTATTGAGCGTGGCAGGGCTTCCTTAAAGATATATTTTGCTTTTCATGTCGATCAGGCCAGCTTCAGACAGCGCTGGCTGTGTGGTGAGAGGTGAGTGTTGGGTGGAAGTGTTCTATTGGAGAGCTGCATCGCAGCATCAAAGCCCCCTGTCAGCTTAAAGCTAGACATCACTGGGATAGATGGTTTTGTTTTGAAACAACAGACAGGAGCTGCCAGTGTGACAGCAGTGTTGGCTAATTGATACAAAGGTATCTGATGTTGACCTACAAAATTTCACAACTGGGAATTTTTTTTTTTTTTTTTTTTTTTTTCATAAATATCATTTATATTTGTAGGAAGACCTTATGGCATGTTAAGAGTGAGTGTTTTTTGAGTGAATGTTTTATTTTTCATTTATTATCTCTTCTTTTATTTTTATTATATTTTAATTGTTTTATTTTAATTTAACTCACTTATTTCTTTCTTTTTCCCTTTCCCTTGGTCATAAAATATTTTTCCTAACTTTAGCCTTTTGCTTTTTTTTTACCAGTTATATTTACTTTTATAATATATATATATATATATATATATATTTTTTTTTTTTTTTTTTTTTTTTTTTTGGCTGCACAAAAATAGCATAAGTTTTACAGATATTTAGGAAACATGCTGAGTTCACATACTTGCTTCTCCGAAAAACAGTGCTACAGCCAGTTATTCTACTTTGAAATGTGCGTTCCGTGTCGGAATGTCTGTTTTTGTTTTGGTCTGTGTGATCCCGCCCACTGCCAATTTACCCAATAGTATTTGACACCCCGGGTTGCGGAAAACACAGCGTATTGTATCTACGGAAGCCAGCAAACAAGCTAGGTCAGAGACCACAAATTCTACCCCACCTAAAAACCATCAGCGTCCATCTAAAAAGCTTATTAAAATGCGGATAAGTCAACTCATCAACTTACAGTGTAAGGCTCGTCGCCTTCTATTGCCCTTTGCACTCATTCCTGTTGGGTGTCCTTAATCTGGCAACCAACGTAAATGTTGAGTCTGAGGAAGAGGAGGCGGGAGAAACAGCCCTCTCCAATATTTTGAATTTGGACGGCAGTACCCATTTCAACCACTAGCTGTCAATATTACATACTGGACCTTTAAGTGTTAAATGTAGTATGGACATGTTGATGTACATTAAGTAAGCAATAATATAGTCACAACTAAAGGGCCCATCCAGCCTATAGACTGTAAAAAAGATGGACGACGTGTCTCCACTTCCTTCCACTGTAGAAAAATAAAGACGTTGTAGTAGAAGAAATGGCCGTTGACATCTTGCGCCGATTACGTCATTTGCTGCCCGAGTTTGTGCTGTAGTGATCCTGACGTGGAGCCGCGGTATCATGGTCCTGCTCCCGTTTTTGTTTGTTTTTTTTGGCTCGTGTCCCATTCGATTACACAGAGAGGGCAGAGTTTATGACCTATGATGTGTGCAGCACACTTGATTCAGCCATTACTATATTGACTTCTTGCTTATTTTTTTCAACAAATATATATATTAGGGACATTTTTTAATTTAGTTTTTTTTATTTTCATTTAAAAAGCAAATTCATTGTGGTCCAACCGCCAGAAGATGAACAAGTGTTTCAAATCATAGCGGTTACTGTATTAATTAAGCATGACTGGTGGACCCCTGTGTTGACCAATTATGATCAAAGACCAGCACTGTTTTTTATAATATATCAATATTTCATGATGGAAGCAGATGCACAGAGCAAGAATATTTTCACAATCTCCCTGTGTCATCCATTGTCCTCTATTAACGGTTCAGCCTGTTCATGGTTTATTTTGATGTCTTGGAGATGGACGACCATCCCACCTAATGCCCAAAACGCTGCACATTTTTCTTACTCTCTGAAGTGCCTCATGTATGCCGTTAGAAACGTAAAGAAAGTATATATTTCAGAGCGAGCAGTCAAATAAATAAATAAATGAAATATTGTTGCCAGACTTGGGCCCTTGATTCATCTTCATTCTGGGTTCAGATTTCACTTCTGGGACCAGCGTAGCAGATCAGATGACACCAAGTGAGCCAAGAAGGAGTGTGCCCTTGACTTGTGTTCATGCCTTTTTTGTGTGTGTGTTTCTCTCCATCTCTCTCATCCTCTGTTTATCATGTGCAGGTTCCGCTTTGTGTGTACGTCCTGTCTGTCTCAGACTGGTTGGAAAGGTTGGAAGATTGCTGATTTCCCCGAAGAACAAACGGTACCTGCAGGCCCCATTAAAGCCATCTGTAGCATGCGTCCATGTTTATCTGCTCCCCCATCCTTGGGGAAGACCCCCCCCCCCATCGCACCACCGGACTCCAGCTTCTTACCAAAGACCTATGGCACATGTCCCCAAAGTGCCTGGCCCCGATGGCCCCCCATAGGTTGGCGCCACAGTGTGCCAACTCCCTTCCTCTGCCAGCAACCTTCAGGTCCATTACCATTCGCTATCAGTGGGGACCAAGCTGGGGGAGCCGACAAAAGTGGCATTTCCAGAGCGCATCAACATACTATCCCTCAAGCGCTCCAGGCCTCGTAAAATTGGACTTATGGCTTGGTTGCCAGCATAAATAAGTCCCTTTGATAGTTAGGGGAAGAAGTTATGACACTCTTGGGTACGCGTGAGGGACAGTGGCACTGTCATCTCATTCCTGCTACCCTGGCACCCTGGTGCCTCTGATCTTTCTGCCGATTCAGGGCACGCTCTCTTCATTACCGCCGGCCACCGGGGACTTGTTTTTTCTGCAAGATTAATGAGTGCCGCGGAAATTCTCCAGCGCATCTCGATAATTAAGTCTTTGTTTATCAAAAAACAAGTTATATTAGGAGCAGGAAATTCGCAGTAATTATTCATAATCCTAACAATTCAAGTGTAGCTACCTCATTTGCCTGTGTAATTCTGCTTTTTAATTTCTTGCATACATTTGCATATTAATTTTGCCCGTTGGCTGCTGCAGGCCTCTGACAGTAATTTTTTTTCCCCCTTTCCGCGTGATGTTTTTCACAGGGTGAGGCTCAGTCGGGTGGCATTTCGGCTGGGTGTAATGATAAATTATGAATTTTTCTAATTTGCTGCATAATGAAGTAACCCCTTCCGATCCATTTCCTCTTCCTGCGCTGCAGCTTTAGGCCCATCAGATGGTTGTCGGAGCGTGTTTCTTTATCTCTTTGAAATGGCCATGTGGTCATTAGAGACGGCGTTGCCATGCGGGTGTCAAAGGCTGTTTCTCCAGTCGGGGTGAGAGATCGTCAGTTCCCTGGCATCCGCTCCAACTATGCGCAATGCCTATCCTCATTTCCACTTTGCAAATGGTGTCTCCCATTTCCATCGAGCCACTCCAGAAGAGACTCAGGATCTGTGTCCAGCACGAGTTGTGTACACTGCGTACGAGCGTTCGTTGACGAACACATCTCAAAGACGTAATGACATCCTCAAATGTTTTTTGTGCGCTCTTTAAAGCGTTTACTGTTACACAAAGTCGACTGGGGCTGTCAGAACAGAATGAATATTGATGATCTTAAGCATCATGAAAGCAGGATGTTATGCTTGACATTCATCAGCCCACTTAAAGCACATCAAAGCCATATCGCACACTGAGGCACTTTGGAACTTTTATGCTAAAGTTTTAGGGTTCTGTTATGTGTTTGACAGATAATCTTTTAAATACAGTCTGGGATGAGTGGACATGCTTGAGCCAACACTTACAGCAATAGGTTACCCAAAAATGTTCATGTTGTTCCAAGTCTCTTTTTTTTCCTAAGGAAAAATTTGAAAGACCATTTCCACTTGATTATAAAGAACAAACCTCAAAAAAGCTGGTATTCACTAGAAATTAGCATGCATGAATGAACCATGATTTTGAGTCAGTTTATGTCAATATAAAGTTGATTTGGTTCACAAAACTGGTATGAATAATTTGTTCACAAAATAAATATAATAATGTTCCATTTTTCGGTTGCTTCTCACACAAAACTATTGTATGGCTTCAGAAGACTTAGGCCATGTCCCGAATGGCATCCTAAACACTTGCGGTCTTTCTACGAGTCTTAAATTATGTGACGTAACGCCGCATTGAGTGTCGGGATGAAGTCTGCTGCGGAGCTCGCTTCAGTGCGGGCTCAGCAAAAGTGTGCATCGAGGGCGCATATCGACCAAAAGGGGTCACTTGCGAGCACCCTTCTGACACCTAAATTGACCAATGGGACACCCTACGGTCTCATGCGGACACGAGCACGTGGCAGCCATTGTAAGTCCACAAGACCAAAAGTGCATATGAAGTGTGCCATTTGGGACAGGGCCTTAGAATATAGAGCACAAGTATTATGGGTCACTTTTATGATAACTTTATGATGCTTTTGTGTCCTTTTTTAAGCTTTAAAGCTTCAGTCCACATTGAATTTAATTGCATGGGATAGAGCGATGGGAACTGTCTTTTTTTATTTTATTTTTTTTTAGGGAAAACTTTTAGGCTGTTTGTAGTTCCTAAGCCACCATCTTTAGGAACAAAGCTCATAGGGCGCTTGACCATTAGCCATCTGCCTCTTCCTTACACAAGAAGAAATCTCAGAGCACTTTCCAACTTGCAAAACCACCTGTCAAACAGCAAAATTTGTTTTCTATAATGCTGTTTACATTTTCTGTTGGCAATGCAACAGATGTAAGAGTCTATGGTATGATACGATGATACCACCGTAACTAGAAAACGAGTCCTCGGAGTATGCCGTTTGTGTGGACTTTGTTTTCCCTCAATATTCCCATTTTGCCGGCTGTGAATCTCACTTTTCCAGTGTGTTTACTGCAGTCAAACAGATACGGGGTCTATTTCCTCTAATCTAGTCTCCTTGTGACTTTGATAATGGGTCCGCAGGGATATGTTTTACTGTGTTCATGTCCATTACAAAATATGCATTCTCCTTGTTTTCAATTGATTGTGATGCTTAAATGGATATTTTACCCAAAAATTATTACTCACCATTGTGCCGTTCTAAACCTATGTGACTTTTTTCATTCCGTGGAACATATGAGAAGTTTTAAATATTTCTACAGGTCACTGTTTGTCATGCAATAAATGGGGGCTTGAGACTATCAAACTTCAAAAATGATGCAGAAGCACTTTAAAAGTATAATAAAAGTGGTCCATATGACTATATTTCAATGCGATTGCTTTATGTGAGGAACAGACATTATTCACTAAGTCATTCACTCAAATTTAAATGTCCGCTCTAGTTCCCCTTGGCATCTTAATGAGAGTTAAAAAAAGAAGTAGTAATATCCGATTTGCGAAGACTAATCATTGATCTTTTCAATGAATCGGATGATCTAGTTCATAAAACCGATCTTAATGAATCGTTTACATTAAACTGATCCAGTTCTCAAGTTCTCACTGACTCAATGACTCAGTCACAGCAGATTACAAAAAAATATCAGTAAATAACTATTTAACCCACTAAATTAATGCAAAAACTGTATGGACCACTTTTCTGATACTTGCATGTGTACTTGGTATGTTATGGTATTTTTTGTGTTCTTTTTGAAGCTTGAAAGTCCCATTCATTGTAGTTGCATGGAAAAGAGTGACCATTACAAATATTCTCCTTTTGTGTTCCACAGAAGAAAGTAAGACATACAGATTTGGAACAACATGAGGGTGAGTAAATGATAACATATTTTTATTTTTTTATTTTGATTACAAAAAGTGGTCAGTGAACCGCAAACTAAACATGCACAAATTATACTCTTATAGACAAAACAACACTTGCGTTTATGAGATTTGCCTTTTTGTTGCCAGAACAATTTGTTAGCACTATGACAATGACCCACGTGGCGGCTTTCTGTGCCATTTAGGCATTATCATGTAGTTTGTGCATTTATTCATCAGGACCTCTCACCTATGATAATACTAGCTTTGTATACAGGTTGCGCATGACTGACCTGCTTTTGATTTCCATCCTATTTTCCGATGTCCGTACATCTAGCTCCTGTTAATGGGGCCATGCCGGTCATTATCGAAATCTAATCTGTTTGGTTGAGGGGACATATGCATAAATAGTGATAAAGAAAGAGGGCAGCTGTCTGTAAAGGTTAGATGGAGATGACTGTAGAGAAAGACCAATATTGTCTGATAATATGGCGGTAGCACGGCTCTGTAATTATGTGGTGTCGTCCCATGCAGCTGCTTCCGCCCTGGCTGGCATTGGGTGATGACACCAGAGCGAAATATAGCACGGAGGTCTTTCCAAACAGCCTTAGTGTCAAAGGGGTTGACATTTGAATTCTGATGTGCCCAGAGACATTTACATACTGCTCTCATTACCAGACGTTTATCCTTGGCTGTACTTTCAGACAACACACAAAGAGTTCACACTGACTTTTTTACTGTTGAAATGCAAAATAAATGCAATGAGTGAATGTTTCTTCATTTCTTTTTATTGATAGGACAGTAGAGAGGGAACAAGAAAGTGCTGGGGGATTGGGACCAGGACACGACGCAAGCCGCAATCGAACCTGCATTTCCCACAAGAGCACCAACGCTAAACTTATCTTCTGAATATGTTCTAATACTAAGGTATTTTTGTTGTTAGGTGTTGCTATTCATCAGAAATGTTGCACACACATCTTGATCATGTACGGCAAGTTAATAAATAAACTGAATGTAGCGTTAAAGAAATAGAAATAAAACTGAAATAGCAAGAAATCAAATCACAATTATCAGTCATTACAAGTCAGTTGCACTGCGTGTTTCAGCGTAAGAGTGACAGCAGAAGTTGGCAGCAGCGTGTAAGTGTATATATGCTGTATATATATAAATATATATATATATATATAAATATATGTGCTGTCAAATCAATTAATCGCACCTAACATAAAAGTTTGTAAATATATAATATATGCGTGTATGTGTATATATATATATATATATATATGCATGCATGTATGTGTGTATAAATAAATGTATGTGTGTTTGTAAATGTGTGTGTGTGTGTGTGTGTATATGTATATATATATATATATATATATATATATATACCTAATAAATATTAGGTATTTTATCTCTTTACTTCCATTAACATGCAAAGTGTCATGGAATTCTTAAAATTTCAGGGGGTACTTCAAGTAAATACAAGTAAATATTTTATACCTAAGGGGTTCAGCTGACAAAAAGTTTGGGAACTCCTGCTTTTTGGGGTCAACATTTTGTAAATCAATTAGCCTATTTTAAAATGCCTCTTTTTCTATCAATGTTTCCAGAACAGACTGAACTAGAGCTTTGGTTTACATAACCGGCTATGTGGGGGCAAGATCACTGGGGTGAAAAGGTCCCTGTGAGAGAAAAGAGAGAGTGAGAGAGTTGGAGGGGGGGTTGACGTTGAAGTTGAAGCCTGTTCTTTTGTGCAGCCGCTCTTGATCATTTACATCAAGTTGACATTCGGAGAGTTTACTCTGGGGTCTGTAATTGTATTCTTTCTCCAGTTCTGCATTGCCAACCGTGAAAATGGAATCTTATCAACCCTGACCAATTTTTAATGTACAAAATGAATTGGCAGAGGTTCAAAAAAAGGGAGCTACAATTCAAATCAGGTGAATGATACATGTATTTTTTCCTCTCCGAAATCCTCCTAGCTGTTAGCCTCGCCCCCCCAATCAGCCCCCGCTCACTGCTATCATATTACAATGGATTTATTTTTCTTTCAGGAGAAGGGCAGGAGCCACAAGGGCTGAGGGAGGGTAATAGGAGGTGTTCTAACAGGAGGAAGAGGTTGAATTGCTCAGATTTATTGTAGTCTTAGCGGTGGATGAACTAATTGAATTGATGACCTAAAACAAGGACGAACAATTTCTATTTTGCTGAGATCACTCTATCAGAAAGATTGAGAGCCATATTTCATTCATCGTACCATAGGTTAGCACTGGGGTTGAGGTAAAACATTGAGTTACTGATCCAAGGATCCCTTCTCTTTTTGATGCTTTAATACTCAGTGCACCTAATTGCAATAAAATCTAGATCGGGCAAAAATGGATATGACCTTAATGTGGTTTTCACCACAATCATTCGAGTTTCCTGGAGAAAAGGTCACTGCGGTGTTAACGGTCACACCTCAGCTGGTCGTACCTCCATTTTAGGTCCCTAACTAGACAAAGTTTTGATGGTATGAGTAGGATCTTGATAGAATCATGGGATGACCACTCTATATTAGTGATTTGAACTTATAGTGATGTCATATGCTTTGCATTTTCTCTGAAAATAGATCTTTCCTTTTCTTCTCCCAGTTAAAATTTCATAGGTGGAAAAAAACAACGGGAGCGAAACGAAAGTTATACATATGTTAAAATCACATCGGTGACAAAGATCATGTAGAAGGGAACAGCATCCTCAGTCATGCTTGTGGTGCTAATCTCTCTTTTTTTAAATCAAAATTAGATTTGGAGCAACGGAACAAACAGGGGGCGAGGCTTTGGCGTAATATTTTAATCAAATTGTCATGAATGACTGGATACAATTAGAGAAGCTGTCAATCAGAAACGCAGGGACCCTTTTGTTGCTCATCTGTCAGAGGCTCGGATGCAGACAGGGCATGATGGGCCGGCATCGGAGATGACCTTTTCTGGGATCCACATATATGAGCTACTTTCTCCTTTTCTGGCCAGCTCCTTTCCTCTTCTTAACTTCTTTTTATGCGGACTGGGCGAACAAGTGCTCCACACCCTGTCGGGCTTATCTTTTCAGGGCCGCGATTGGCTGATGCATCATCAGACGGCAGTGAGGGACAAATCTGCTAATCTTTTTAAATGACATTAGAGCTCATGCAGAGCTGCATAGGCACGTTTGAGAAGGAACACCATCAGAAAAATGACTGCCATGGATGACATGTTCACCCTTATTAAAAGGAACAGCAGCATGCTCTCCATAACCAACCCCCCAATTCCTTTTTTTCTTTTTATTGTATTTTGCATGAGCACTTTAAAAACTAAACAAGTGTGAAAACGATCACTTATTAGAGCAATTTGGGCTCGAGAGTCCTTGACAGTGTGAATAAACGGCCTGATTTGGCTTAACAGCAGTAATCTTTGAGCATTGGGGTGTCTGCGCATGGTGAGATAATCAATTTCTGACACACCTAAAGAAAACAAGCATTTTCTTTCCTTAATTGGGCTATTATAAGTGCATGAGGCATAGACAAACGAGAAAAGCATTTTTTCATCAATGACTTTTGGGAGGAATGTGTTTGTTTCCCTTCAGTTCCTTTGCCTTTGCTACTTCAATAGAAGAAAACATTTGTTGTTGTTCTTTTCCTTTTTTGGGGAAATTGTATGGATAAAAACAACAGAACACAACACAATGGCTCCAAAACAAAAGTCCGGTCGCATATATATATATATATATATATATATATATATATATATATATCCCAGTGCACTCATCTACGGTTCATTCCCCTGAGTCTAGCACTAATAATATGTGTCATTATCCATGAGTCAGTATATGTTCATGACTGATATGTTAACAGCCTTGACTGTAATCTCCAATAATTATGTAACAGTGAAGTGGATTAATTTGTTCAAAAATTAATGATTGATTTGATATACTGCTTTGGAGACCAAAAGTGCATGCAGTCATGCATATGTATTTAACAAACGGGTACATGCTCCTACACCTGGTGCAATTATAATGTGATTCCATACATGATGTGCTGCTGCTGGAACCATCCACTGGTGTGATTGACTGATCATGTGACATCAGACAGAATATTCCTCTCTCGATATATCATTCAAGGTGTCTATTTATGGCAATAATGCCAAATCAAATTACCATCATTGTTTTACTTTTATTTTATATTTCTGTTTAGGTAAAACACTTTAAAAAAACACTTTTCCTGTACTTAATTGTACTATAAAACTATGTAAGTGTTTATTCACATCTGTCTGTTTGTCTGTCTTTATATATATCTCTGTCTGTGTATTTGTCTATATCTGCAGTATCTGTTTATTTGTCTGTTTTTTTACCGGTATGCGTGTCTATCTCTGTTTGTCTGTATGTCTGTCTTTATCTATCTATATGCATATCTATTTGCCTGTCTATCTCTTTCTGTATTTGTCTCTGTCTCTGTGTCCTTTACCTGTGCATGCATGTCTATCCATGTTTGTATATATATATATACAGTGGGGAGAACAAGTATTTGATACACTGCCGATTTTGCAGGTTTGCCCACTTACACAGCATGTAGAAGTCTGTAATTTTTATCATAGGTACACTTCAACTGTGAGAGACGGAATCTAAAACAAAAATCCAGAAAATCACATTGTATGATTTTTAAATAATTAATTTGCATTTTATTGCATGACATAAGTATTTGATCACCTACCAACCAGTAAGAATTCCGGCTCTCACAGACCTGTTAGTTTTTCTTTAAGAAGCCCTCCTGTTCTCCACTCATTACCAGGTTAACTGCACCTGTTTGAACTCGTTACCTGTATAAAAGACACCTGTCCACACACTCAATCAAACAGACTCCAACCTCTCCACAATGGCCAAGACCAGGGAGCTGTGTAAGGACATCAGGGATAAAATTGTAGACCTGCACAAGGATGGGATGGGCTACAGGACAATAGGAAAGCAGCTTGGTGAGAAGGCAACAACTGTTGGCACAATTATTAGAAAACGGAAGAAGTTCAAGATGACGGTCAATCTCCCTCGGTCTGGGGCACCATGCAAGATCTCACCTCGTGGGGCATCAATGATCATGAGGAAGGTGAGGGATCAGCCCAGAACTACACGGCAGGACCTGGTCAATGACCTGAAGAGAGCTGGGACCACAGTCTCAAAGAAAACCATTAGTAACACACTACGCCGTCATGGATTAAAATCCTGCAGCGCACGCAAGGTCCCCCTGCTCAAGCCAGCGCATGTCCAGGCCCATCTGAAGTTTGCCAATGACCATCTGGATGATCCAGAGGAGGAATGGGAGAAGGTCATGTGGTCTGAGGAGACAAAAATAGAGCTTTTTGGTCTAAACTCCACTTGCCGTGTTTGGAGGAAGAAGAAGGATGAGTACAACCCCAAGAACACCATCCCAACCGTGAAGCATGGAGGTGGAAACATCATTCTTTGGGGATGCTTTTCTGCAAAGGGGACAGGACGACTGCACCGTATTGAGGGGAGGATGGATGGGGCCATGTATCGCGAGATCTTGGCCAACAACCTCCTTCATTCAGTAAGAGCATTGAAGATGGGTTGTGGCTGGGTCTTCCAGCATGACAACGACCTGAAACACACAGCCAGGGCAACTAAGGAGTGGCTCCGTAAGAAGCATCTCAAGGTCCTGAAGTGGCCTAGCCAGTCTCCAGACCTGAACCCAATAGAAAATCTTTGGAGAGAGCTGAAAGTCCGTATTGCCCAGCGACAGCCCCGAAACCTGAAGGATCTGGAGAAGGCCTGTATGGAGTAGTGGGCCAAAATCCCTAATGCAGTGTGTGCAAACCTGGTCAAGAACTACAGGAAACGTATGATCTCTGTGATTGCAAAAAACCCCCAAATATTAAGTTCTGCTTTTTTGATGTGTCAAATACTTATGTCATGCAATAAAATGCTAATTAATTGCTTAAAAATCATACAATGTGATTTTCTGGATTTTTGTTTTAGATTCCGTCACTCACAGTTGAAGTGTACCTATGATAAAAATTACAGACTTCTAAATGCTTTGTAAGTGGGCAAACCTGCAAAATCGGCAGTGTATCAAATACTTGTTCTCCCCACTGTATATATTCATGTATATCCTTCTGTATATATGTCTATCTGCTGGTACCTGTAGGCCTGTGTATATATATATATATATGCACATATATATATATATATATATATATATATATATTAGGGCTATCAATCGATTACATTTTTTAATCGCGATTAATCTTACTTTTGTTCTCACACTTAACGTGAAATTAAGCATACGCCATTTATCTCATTAAACACATTCATTTTGTCATCATTTGCTATATCCAGCAAAGTAAACAATCAGATTGAAGGGTGATTCTCACAAAGCTGTATATTCTGCACACTTCAAGGATCATTGGAGACTCCAAAAGGACACCAAATAACCAAATATAAGGAGTCCATATACTTTTATTATATAGTAAATTTATACACACCTAAGCACCCATGAAAAAAAAACATAGTATAGTATGTGTACAGAGCAACAACAACGAGACTGTTTTCATTTCATTTTAGACGAGTCAAGCTGCGATACCGAACAGGACCACACGGAGACGCCAAAAAAACTCCAACTAATTTTGGACCGTTCAACCGTTTTGACTTGACTGCATAAACCTACCATTACTAAACACAACAACGTACACATGACAAATCAAACATTTTCCTTCCTGAGTGTGTGTGGAAACAGCGCGAATGTAGTGAGATGTGTCTGTATTTTTTTTACAGTCTATGGTCTGTACATGAATGCAGCGTGCGATCAGTGATCGAGAGCGCGCACATACACGTTTTTGTGCATCAATATAAAAGACACTCACGCGCTTACTGTACGACTCCTGTACGTCACCAAAATTGCGCTCTACAGAAATAATCGCAGAATACGACAGAGCTCGTGTTTTAAAGCAAAGCACACACTGGAATGAATAATTCACTAAAAACGCAATGTGAATCTCTATTCTCTCTGATGTCTCTGCTGTAATCAGCCTGGCCTTCTTTACATTAGCGCTGTTTTGGACTGTTTGAATTAAGTCAATTACTGGATCACTGAAAACTTTCCCAGAGTTTAACGGCTTAAAATGGCCTGATCACGAACAGAGAAGCAGAACTGGGTTAAAGAGTTAGAATGGATATTTCCTCCTACCAGGGTTACAGGTGCTTGTAGATGCTCAGTGTGATTGTGATAAACTCCCCGACTTCTAAGATCATCTAACTGCGTGATGTAAAGTTAAAATTATTTGCGTTAATTGCATTAAATTATTTTAACACGTTAAGGACTTTAAATTAATCGCATGCATTAACGCGTTAACGGTGACAGCCTAATATATATATATATATATATATATATATATACCCCTAATATTGTGTCCGTCCCCCTTTTGCTGCCAAAAAATTCCTGACCCCTCGAGACATGGACTCCACTAGACCCCTGAAGGTGGGCTGTGGTATCTGGCAACAAGATGTTAGCAGCAGATCCTTTAAGTCCTGTAAGTTGCGAGGTGGGGCCTCCATGGATTGGACTTGTTTGTTCAGCATATCCCACAGATGCTCGATTGGACTGAGATCTGGGGAATTTGGAGGCCAAGTCAACACCTCCTCAAACCATTCCTGAACCATTTTTGCTTTGTGGCAGGGCGCGTTATCCTGCTGAAAGAGGTCACAGCCACCAGGAAATACCATTTCCATGAAAGGGTGTACATGGTCTGCAACGATGCTTAGGTAGGTGGTACGTGTCAAAGTAACATCCACATGGATGGCAGGACCCAAGGTTTCCCAGCAGAACATTGCCCAAAGCATCACACTGCCTCCGCCGGCTTGCCTTCTTCCCATAGTGCATCCTGGTGCCATGTGTTCCCCAGGTAAGCGACGCACACGCACCCGGCCATCCACGTGATGTAAAAGAAAACGTGATTCATCAGACCAGGCAACCTTCTTCCACTGCTCCGTGGTCCAGTTCTGATGCTCACGTGCCCACTTTTGGTGCAGTATTGGTCAGTATTGTGTATTCTGACACCTTTCTATCGGAACCAGTATTAACTTCTTGAGCAATTTGAGCTACAGTAGCTTGTCTGTTTGATCGGACCACACGGGCCAGTCTTCGCTCCCCACGTGCATCAATGAGCCTTGGCCGCCCATGACCCTGTCGCCGGTTCATCACTGTTCCTTCCTTGGACCACTTTTGATAGATACTGACCACTGCAGACCGGGACGCCCCACAAGAGCTCCAGTTTTGGAGATGCTCTGACCCAGTCGTCTAGCCATCACAATTTGGCCCTTGTCAAACTCGCTCAAATCCTTACGCGTGCCCATTTTTCCTGCTTCTAACACATCAACTTCTTTCCTGCTTAATATATCCCACCCACTAACAGGAGCCGTGATGAAGAGATAATCAGTGTTATTCACTTCACATAATGTCATAATGTTATGCCTGATCGGTATATATATTTATTGCTCAAAAAAATTAGAGGAACACTGAAAACACATCAGATCTCAATGGGGAAAAATATCATGCTGGATATCTATACTAATATGGACTGGGTATTGTGTTATGAATGAAAGGATGCCACATCGTTTGATGGAAATGAAAATTATCAACCTACAGAGGACTGAATTTAAAGACACCCCGAAAATCTAAGTGAAAAAATGATGCAGCAGGCTAGTCCATTTTGCTGAAATTTCATTTCAGCAACTCAAAATGGTACTCAGTAGTTTGTATGGCCCCCACGTGCTTGTGTATGCCTGACAATGTCGGGGCATGCTCCTAATGAGACGACGGATGGTGTCCTGGGGTATTTCCTCCCAGATCTGGACCAGGGCATCACTGAGCTCCTGGACAGTCTGAGGTGCAACCTGGCGACGTCGGATGGACCGAAACATAATGTCCCAGGGGTGTTCTATTGGATTTAGGTCAGGCGAGCATGGTGGCCATTCAATGGTATCAATCCTTCATCCTCCAGGAACTGCCTGCATACTCTCGCCACATGAGGCATTGTCGTGCACCTGGAGGAACCCAGGACCCACTGCACCAGCATAGGGTCTGACAATGGGTCCAAGGATTTCATCCCGATACCTAATGGCAGTCAGGGTGCCATTGTCTAGCCTGTAGAGGTCTGTGCATCCCTCCATGGATATGCCTCCCCAGACCTTCACTGACCCACCACCAAACCGGTCATGCTGAACGATGTTACAGGCAGCATAACGTTCTCCACGTCTTCTCCAGACCCTTTCACGTCTGTCACATGTGCTCAGGGTGAACCTGCTCTCATCTATGAAAAGCACAGGGTGTCAGTGGCGGACCTGCCAATTCTGGTGTTCAATGGCAAATGCCAATCGAGCTCCACGGTGCCAGGCAGTGAGCACAGGGCCCACTAGAGCAGTGGTTTTCAAACCCTGGGTCGTGACCCTCGGGTGGGTCGCGAGACTTAAAAAATGGGTCGCCAGGATAATTTAAGGAAAATGAAGTTACATTAAAAATAAAGTCTATAGGCCTATATAAAAGGAATAAATACGCAAAATATATTTGTCTTAAATAATTAACAGATTAACAAAATGTGCTGCTGAGTTTGGTTCATTTTTGTGAGGCGCGGCGCTCCTCAAACAAGTTCATGGAAAGGAAACCCAGACGACAGAAAGCACATCTTGTTTTCTTTATTTTACAATAGCACAATGTAAGTAAACACTTTACAATTTTGAACGATGTCCTACTCTTATTATCTGTATGACCAAAATGACGGAGTATTTATTGTTTCCTCTGCTCGATCGCACCGACGCCTCGCGCGCACACACAACATATTCCAGCATTGCAAACTTATATCGCAGCCTGTTCATTATCAAAATAAAATAGTCAACCCAAAAAGTTACACAGCTCAGTTTAAATAGTCAGTAGTAGGCCTACAATTCGTGCCATTCAGCGTGAGCACCGTCGCTGTGGTGTTTTCAAGCACATTTTTGCGCATGTGAAGAGGATGATTTTTTCCATCAATATTGGGACGCGAGTGAAGTACAAAGCCTATAATAAATAATGGTTTAGCATCCAAATACATTGCAAATATGGAAACATTTGGATTCGAATGAGAGAGTTAGGCTACGTGAGCCTAACACTGGTTACTTTCAGTTTCTCATTAAATGATTTCGTTTTGGCTTTATAGTTATAGCCTACTTATATTTTTTTAATTCTTGATCTGTTCTGAATACCGTTAAATTTAAAGGATTTGTTGTGGAGTGAGGGGAACTAAAATAACCTATAGCTATGTTTGTAGTGTTTATAATGTTTGTAGTACATTATAACATTTCGCTTTATTTACCGGTAATATTTCTGAATGCAATCAAATGCAACTTATACGTGACTTACCTGTTTTTTTCTCTCTCAAAAACATAAAAAATATATACATTTGTAGTGTATTTTGAAGCATGCAGCAAACGATTAATTGGTTAAAATTATTGTTGGTTAAGGGTTAACCAGTTAAATAGCGTCCCATATATAGGCCTAGCTATCAAATTAGTGCAGAATCAACTTTGCGTTGCGAACGCATCAAGGATCAAAAGCGGTTGTGTGGAAAAGTGCTGAGCTGAATTTGTGCCATCCAGTGGTTTAATGGAGAATACAGTCAAATGGCCCATTGTATATAAGTATTCTTATGCTTGGCTTGACTTGTTTGAATGTAAATGGTTGTAGGCCTATATATGGGTCGCGACAACAACAACAAAAAAAAGAGGGTCGCTCTTAAAAAAGTTTGAAAACCTCTGCACTAGAGGACGTCGGCCCTCAGGCCACCCTCATGAAGTCTGTTTCTGATTGTTTGGTCAGAGACATTCACACCAGTGGCCTGCTGGAGGTCATTTTGTAGGGCTCTGGCAGTGCTTATCCTGTTCCTCCTTGCACAAAGGAGCAGATACCGGTCCTTCTGATGGGTTAAGGACCTTCTACGGCCCTGTCCAGCTCTCCTAGAGTAACTGCCTGTCTCCTGGAATCTCCTCCATGCTCTTGAGACTGTGCTGGGAGATACAGCAAACCTTCTGGGAATGGCATGTATTGATGTGCCATCCTTGAGGAGTTGGACTGCCTGTGCAACCTCTGTAGGGTCTAGGTATCACCTCATGCTACCAGTAGTGACGCTGACCCTAGCCAAATGCAAAACTAATGAAAAACAGTCAGAAAAGATGAGTAGGGAAAAAAAATGTCAGTGGCCTCCAACTGTAAAACAATTTCTGTTTTGGGGGTCGTCTCATTGTTGCCCATCTAGTGCACCTGTTGTTAATTTCATTAACACCAAAGCAGCTGAAACTGATTAACAACCCTGCTACTTAACTGACCAGATCAATATCCCAGGAGTTTAACTGACTTGATGCTATTCTCTGATTAAAAAGTGTTCCTTTAATTTTTTTGAGCAGTGTATATATGTGTCTGTTTCTATGTATCCATCTATGTGTCCATCACCATGTATCTTGGTCTTTCTCTCTGTCTGTTTTCAGTTACTGATTTGCCTTGCATTTGTTTTTTTTGTTTTTTTCTTCACTCTCAGTCTCATTTATCTACATCAAGGCCTTCTTTCAGTTTGAGATTGAACTGCATCCAACCTTTACCACTTAATCAGGGGGTTAATACCACACTCAGTGATGGTGGTGTGTTGGACATATTGAGATGTCAACCCATTTACAAAGTGTGCATAGGAAATTACAGAGGTCCTGTGTCATTTACACTCCATCTGCCCCCTGATGCTATAAAACCAAGAAGGGTGGAATCTAAGAGAGAGAAAAAGGTGTTCATCAAACCAACAGCCCTCCATTCTTGGAATGGCCGACACCCTCTCGTTTTTCCCCACTTTCTTTCCCCTCTCCTCCGCTCCCTCTCTTTCCCGCTCTATCAGAACACGGAGGGAGTCGATCCTGTGAAATATAACTTGTGGTGTCGGCGGCCTGCGCACGCGCTCCAGCAATATGCTCTCACTCAATCAGATTTGCATAAGTAAGCTCTCAGCAGGCCTGCTCCACTGCCCAGGTGCAGGCCTATTTGCATATAGAACTGTGAGAGGGCTCCCTAGAGTCACTTTAGACTCCAGTGGCTGCTGAGTGAGCTTACGGGCCGCGGCACTGGAGATGAAATTTGAATTAAAAACCTTGGCCGTGCTGTTTTTTTTTCCTTGTGCAAAAGGGGGAAATGGGGCCGGCAAAGAGGCACGTAGGCATTGAGCTCGGAGACAGATAGATGGGCCAGGATGGGTGGGGGTAGATGGATGACTGGACAGAGGAACCTGGATGGGCTGCTCGGAAAGGCACAGTGAATCTTAACGTGGTGTGATTTTGACTTACGTGTTTGCCATGAGCTCGCTTGTCGGTCATACATCCCCCACCGGCGACTTCATGAAGTCATAGTGAGCGTATGTTTTGTAATGTAATTTAGAGTTATCTTCTGTGGCATTACAATATGATAAGGGCTCTTCAAATTTTTTTCCAATGTACAGTATTTCTTCACGTAAACTCAAGCACACATTACAAGACTAAATTTTTCACAGTTTTGAGTCAAAAACCTGATCTTGCAATTGACAGATCTACAGTAGTATGCAAACAGTTGTGAAACATACGTACCAAAATGTACGTGTTGTAGTGAGAATTTGTTTTTGCTTTTTTAGGGTTTATATATACCACTGACAATAGCGGTGTTAGCAAGAACAAAATGAACCTTTTTTCTTTCTTTTTTTTTGAGGTTGGTCTGCCAAATGGGATATTTGAAAGACTCTATTGCATTTCCATATTGTGTATAATGAGTGCATAAGAGGAATCTGCTTAACTATTCTTGTTTGAAGGAATTTGTATGTCTTACAATTATTGTAATGTATGGTAACACTCCTTGTTTCAAAGACATTGCAAGTGCATAATCTGGAGGTCAATACGTATGACCTTCATACAGCTCCACCTCTAGACTGATTGCTGGAACTAGTGTATATCTGTTTAATGCTAAATCATTCAGAATTTATTCAAAAAGAGGAAGAAATTGTAGATATGAAACATTGATCAATTTCAGAATACAGAGCGTATTTAATCTGTGAACAAGAAAAAAACAGCCTGACCCTTGAATGGATGCTTCAATTTGATTGTGGCATATATGCTTTATTCCTAATACTAATACATCTTGGATTGACAACCTATATTCAAGTCTATGCATTTCATGTACAGTATTGATTGTATTCAAACTGAACATGAAAGGATTGATGGGAAAATGTGCATCCACTCCACAAGCTCTTTATTCCGCATGATTGTCATGTACAGTATGAACTATTCAAACTGAACATGAAAGGGTTGATGGAAAGAGGTGCATCCACACCACAAGCTCTTTATTTCGCATGTATCAAAATTGCAAACATCTGACCAGTTGGCCCTTATCTGTACAACCAGATACCATCACAAAACAGGCATGTAATGGGCAAATGCTCCATTTGATAATCCAAAAGCCTTGTCCGGAGATAGGATTTATTTATTTTATTTTTTCCAGGGCCCATGCTGGGGGCTTATGGTCTGGAGAGAGCAAGTGAATTACCTATACAAAGGAAATGCATTTTGGTCCCTCTGCTCCTTCGACTGGGTTAACATTATGGCTTTCATTCTGCCCCTTGCCTTGTTTTTGATTGATACTTTTCAATTACAGTCTCTTCAACCTTCCCCCCTTCCAGCCAACATTCAAAATGCTTTTTCTCCCTCACGTCTGTGATAACTTCAAACATTTAGGGGGTTACAGGAGCACCAGTAACCCTGTTTAGCCGGTGCAGTAAATTGGTTCCATGTTCAACATAATAGCAGTGACAGGGTTTTGCTAGGGAAATCAGTCCAGCAAAGGGACATGCCAACGATAAGACATCCAGCTTTGAAATTCTATTTCTTGGTATCAGAATTAAATCTGGACGTTATATTTCTTTGCCAGCAAGGCACTCTGTAGTTGCCTCCCGTTGATGCTATTTGATCATTGGTTGACAACTAATACAGTGGGGAGAACAAGTATTTGATACACTGCCGATTTTGCAGGTTTGCCCACTTACAAAGCATGTAGAGGTCTGTAATTTTTATCATAGGTACTCTTCAACTGTGAGTGATGGAATCTAAAACAAAAATCCAGAAAATCACATTGTATGATTTTTAAGTAATTAATTTGCATTTTATTGCATGACATAAGCATTTGATACATCAGAAAAGCAGAACTTAATATTTGGTACAGAAACCTTTGTTTGCAATTACAGAGATCATACGTTTCCTGTAGTTCTTGACCAGGTTTGCACACACTGCAGCAGGGATTTTGGCCCACTCCTCCATACAGACCTTCTCCAGATCCTTCAGGTTTCGGGGCTGTCGCTGGGCAATACGGACTTTCAGCTCCCTCCAAAGATTTTCTATTGGGTTCAGGTCTGGAGACTGGCTAGGCCACTCCAGGACCTTGAGATGCTTCTTACGGAGCCACTCCTTAGTTGCCCTGGCTGTGTGTTTCGGGTCGTTGTCATGCTGGAAGACCCAGCCACGACCCATCTTCAATGCTGTTACTGAGGGAAGGAGGTTGTTGGCCAAGATCTCGCGATACATGGCCCGATCCATCCTCCCCTAAATACGGTGCAGTCATCCTGTCCCCTTTGCAGAAAAGCATCCCTAAAGAATGATGTTTCCACCTCCGTGCTTCACGGTTGGGATGGTGTTCTTGGGGTTGTACTCATCCTTCTTCTTCCTCCAAACACGGCGAGTGGAGTTTAGACCAAAAAGCTCTATTTTTGTCTCATCAGACCACATGACCTTCTCCCATTCCTCCTCTGGATCATCCAGATGGTCATTGGCAAACTTCAGACGGGCCTGGACATGCGCTGGCTTGAGCAGGGGGACCTTGCGTGCGCTGCAGGATTTTAATCCATGACGGCGTAGTGTGTTACTAATGGTTTTCTTTGAGACTGTGGTCCCAGCTCTCTTCAGGTCATTGACCAGGTCCTGCCGTGTAGTTCTGGGCTGATCCCTCACCTTCCTCATGATCATTGATGCCCCACGAGGTGAGATCTTGCATGGTGCCCCAGACCGAGGGAGATTGACCGCCATCTTGAACTTCTTCCATTTTCTAATAATTGCACCAACAGTTGTTGCCTTCTCACCAAGCTGCTTGCATATTGTCCTGTAGCCCATCCCATCCTTGTGCAGGTCTACAATTTTATCCCTGATGTCCTTACACAGCTCTCTGGTCTTGGCCATTGTGGAGAGGTTGGAGTCTGTTTGATTGAGTGTGTGGACAGGTGTCTTTTATACAGGTAACGAGTTCAAACAGGTGCAGTTAATACAGGTAATGAGTGGAGAACAGGAGGGCTTCTTAAAGAAAAACTAACAGGTCTGTGAGAGCCGGAATTCTTACTGGTTGGTAGGTGATCAAATACTTATGTCATGCAATAAAATGCAAATTAATTATTTAAAAATCATACAGTGTGATTTTCTGGATTTTTGTTTTCGATTCCGTCTCTCACAGTTGAAGAGTACCTATGATAAAAATTACAGACCTCTACATGCTTTGTAAGTAGGAAAACCTGCAAAATCGGCAGTGTATCAAATACTTGTTCTCCCCACTGTACTAACCCGGCCCAACCTGTCCCTTCCTTTGGGTGTGTGTGTGTGTGTGTGTGTGTGTGTGTGTGTGAGTGTGTGTGTGTGTGTGTGTGTTTGGGGGGGTGCTCTTTTTTTGTTGCAATATTTAATCAAGAATATCTTTAAGTTACGAATTGTTTCTCTTCTCAAATTTTGTGGATGTGGAACAACTTTTGGTGATGTTTTGGAGAAACTCAACTTGTAGGAAACTCTTCACTGTATAAACAGATATTTTCCAGTAAATTAAAAATTATATTATATTATATTATATTATATTATATTATATTATAATTAAATTTAATTATATTATATTAATTATATTATATTATTATATATCTTCTGTCATTAAGAAAATGTAATGTCATATGCAGTGCTGCTTCTTAAATCAATCTTGTTTTAAGGATTTTTAGAGATTTTTACTGAAAAACAAGTTTAAAAAAAGTTTAAGAAGAAAAAAATGTCATTTTTGATGTGTTCTTGTTCAATTATATTGCTTTGTATTATAAACTCTTAATGAAGTCACATTGCTTTGTGTTGCTTACAAAAACTTTTTTTTTTGGAAAAGATTTAATCTTCTTTTACCTGTAACCTTGTGAAATCATGAAAGCAGTTGCCTCACAGTAACTTGACAGTTCTTATATGAAATAGCCTTTAAAAAGAATTCACAACAAAAGTTAAGATGCATCTCGAAATTTACAGTTTAAAGTGTTCTAATCCTTAGCGGCACCAAACAGTTCTGTGCCCTAATGCCATTAATTATCATTTCCAATTGGATAGTTTCAACTGTGTCATCCCCAGCTGTTTCATTAGGCCAACATTTTCTGGGAAAGATTCTCTCTCACTCGCTCTCTGACTATTGGTGCATCCCTCACCAATTCACTCCTCCTAACAAATGCGCCCCATCCGCATCAACTCTGGGATTAATATGTGTTAAGTATTTGAAAATTCTATAATGTCTTCCTTAGCTATCTCCTTGGTATCACCATATTATATAGCCTACTCATTTATATATATATTCATGTTATTTACTCAAATATTTCACATACAACATCTTAACATTGGTAAACAATCTAAATTAAAGCAACTGGGTTGGTGCCTGTGTATTGTTGGATATACACGAGGTGCCCGTGTGCATACTGTACGCAGGGACAGACTGACGGATGTATTTTGAGGGGATTAGGGATTCCAGGCATGTTCGGGGAGGTGGAGAGAGAGAGCTCCTCCTCAGTTCACCCTGACATTGTGAGTGTCAGCATCAGATCACTTTAATCAGGCAAGGGATATGCATGATAAAACGGATAAGGGACTTTAATCAAAAAAATTCGCTGGTCTGGAAACGTGACACACTCCGACAAGCACGCCTCATCCCTGCCGCACCCCCGTGTCACTGCCAGGCGTGGGCTCGTCATGAATATGCATGGCAGGAAGGCAAGGTACCACATTAAAATGTGCTATTGTTTGTTCAGCTGCACGGCCACCAGAAGAAATAACCAACAGACTCGTATAAGATAAGTTTTCTAAAATCCATCATAAAATCCCATAAGTGTGTACTTACAAACTTAGGTGTACAAACACAAGGAGGTTCACATGGTCCGCTTTATCTGACCCATTGTGGCTGTGCCTTGGTACTTTGATATATTCAGTTGTTCTGGAAAATTTGCATATTTAAATAGCATATATACAATGTAGAAGATATATGAGGATTAATGTCAGAACTATATATATATATATATGTATGTGTGTGTGTGTGTGTGTGTGTGTGTGTGTGTGTGTGCAGTAGCGGTTCTGGCTTATTTGGTGCCCTAGCCTAGGCGAAATAAGTCGTTGCCCACCACAACACCCACCCTCTACCAAAAGTTACATGCGTTGATACACTTTTATTGTAGAACTATAAGAAATACAAATGCACTAAATAAAATAATTTAAGAAATACATATTTATAACTTAATTTAATGGTAACACTTTACAATAAGGTTTCATTAGTTAACATTAGTTAACTACATTAGTTAACATGAACTAATAATGAACTGCACTTATAAAGCGTTTATTAATCTTTGTTAATGTTAATTTGAACATTTACTAATACTTTATTAAAATCTTGTTAACATTAGTTAATGCACTGTGAACTAACATGAACAAACCATGAACAGCTGTATTTTTTATTAACTAACGTTAACAAAGATCAACAAATACAGTAACAAATGTACTGCTCATGGTTAGTTCATGTTAGTTAATACATTAACTAATGTTAACTAATGAAACCTTATTGTAAAGTGTTACCAATTTAATCAAATAAATAACTAGAGAACTGGCTGACTAAAATCAGCTTGAAAATGCTGCCTCATGAAATGTGAACATAGCATTATTCGACATACAAAGATGGATCCTTAATTTCTTTACAATTTAAAGGTAGGCCTTCACTATGTTATTTCATCAGTCAATGGTGGAAGTCTGATGGTTGATAGCTTGATATGTGATTTTGCCAAGTAAGACATGTTGCTGGATCAACATATTCTGGAAAAACATTCCTGTCTGAAAATTTAGTCCTAACCCTATATCTACACATAAACCTAACCCTACCCATAAGTTATCCCTAAAATCAGAGGGAAATGCCAGTGATCAGAGTGGGCCAGTATATTTTCTATATTTTCTACCTCTATATTTTAAGCTGTAGCGTACCCTAATTTTTTCATGCTCACGGTTCTTCAGTCCACCAGCGTCAGAGGCAGATGTGTGTTTATTGATAGATTGTCATGATATCTGCACGAGACAGTTTCACATCCACTGTTTTCGCTGCATTTCATCACACTATTGTTTTCCTCAGGTGAAAACGGAATGTGAAGACTCTTTAGAAAATGTTATTTTCATTTGAAAAAAAAAATGAAAATGTATGGTTTCACTTTATTTTGATGGCCCCTTTAACATATTCTGTTGACTATAAGTAATGTTGCATCTACATGTCTACTAACTCTCATTAGAGGTTTAGTAGAGTATTAGTAGACTGGTAGGGTTAGGGTTAGAATAAGTTGACATGTAGTTGCAAAGTTACTTAGTCACATAGTTACATAGTCAGTAGAATGTCTGTTGGAGGACCATCACAATAAAGAGTTGGCAGATATTAAGTAGACAGTCTACTAATGCTCTAACGAGAGTTAGTCGACATGTAGTTGCAAAGTTACTTATAGTGAACAGAATGTTCAAAAGGGACCATCAAAATAAAATGTTACCAAACGTATTATTGTTTATGTGGCATTAGATTAACATCATGCACAAAATTTATTAAAGACACAATCACACCATAAAAATGATTTGTTGGTTTAACTTAAAGTAGTCTAAACTGGTTGCCTCATTTAAACTAAAAAATTGAGTTGATACAAAGAAAGAGATTAGTTTATTTAACAGAAACTCAAAATATTTTGTTATCTGAACAACGTTTGTGAACCTAACCTGATTTGACAAAAGATTTGTAAAAAGCTGTGATAACAGATCATGAGAATATTTTTTTACAGTGCAGTGGCGGACAGCACTCAGTCAATGCAGTCATTTAAACTGCTTATCAGAGTTATTGTAGTTATTTCGTTCTACTAAATAATGATCCAGCATCTGATTGTGCCATTTATAGCCTTAGAGTAAAGGAATGTGGTTTTTGATGTCACTTTGAATTACTGAAGTGGCAAATTGATAGATTCATGTTCTGTTTGGTTAAAGGAAAGGTTTAATATAGGGCAGATTAAGCATATTTCCAATCTAGACAATTACAGCAATATAAGGTTTGTCTATATTCTAAATTAATATTAATGAATATGATCTGGTTAGTTCAAATTATTTAAAACAAAATCAGTATTCTGGGATTGACTTGACAGGTAGTGTAGAATCTTATGTATTGTTCAAAGGCAATGACGAACAGCTGGAGTCCATTAAAAGCCTGTTCAGAGAGAATGAAGTCCAAGAACAAAGCGGTTCAATATTCAGGTGATAGAGATCTAGTGAGGGTGCAGGTGAAGACGGTAGGTTTAGTGAGTGTAACAGAGCCCTCCCCCTGCGAGCAGCTCCAGCCGCGAGCAAAACCTCCTGTGCCGGAGTCTTCCTCTGGGACGTGGTGCTGGTCGATCTGGGTGATTCCGATGGAATTCATTGATGAGTGATGGGACCCAAGATTTCTCCTCTGGACCATACCCCTCCCAATCCATGAGGTATTGTAGGACACGCCCCCGGCAAGAGTCAAGAAGCTCACAGGCGATGAATGCCTCCTAGCCGTCAATAATGAGAGGAGTCAATAATGCTGGGGAGATTCTCCTGATTAGGTGGGAGAGCAAGTCAGCATGGCACTGGAGTAATTTGTCTCAAAGTTTTGAATGGACCAACGTACCTGGGGCCTAACTTTTTACTGGGCACCCCAAACGTGAGATCCCGGGTGGACAGCCGCACCCACTGACCAGGTTGATAGTCTAGTTGTTCCCTCTGGCGGCATACAGCGTGTTGTAGGTGCTTGTGGACTTGATTCCAGACCTCTTCACTACTTTGAATCTACTCATCCACCGCCGGAACATCGGAGGGCTCGCCAGACCATGGAAACTGGGGGCTGAAACCCCAGTACACACTTGAATTGTGTCAGGCCGGTGGTGGGCTTCATCAATGAGTTCTGAGCGTATTCAGTAAATACGGTAAATACCTGGCCCACTTGGGCTGGTTCTCCAAACAGTAGGTGTATAGAAATTTTTCAGTTCCTGGTTCAAGCGTTCTGACCATTAGATTGGCGGTGATAGCCAGAAGTGAGACTTACATTCACATTCAACATTTTGAAGAAGGCAGACCAAACTCGTGAGGTGAATTGAGGATTCCTATCAGACACTATATCTTCGGGTAACCCGTAGAATCGAGACACATTATTAAATAGGAGCTCAGCAGTTTCCAAAGCAGAGGGGAGTTTGGGCAATGGAATCAACCTGCAAGCCTTGGAGAAAATCAACCACTGTGTGAATGGTAGTTAACCCCTTAGAGGGTGGAAGATCGGTGACGAAGTCTATGGCAATATTAAACCAGGGGCGTCATGGAATGGGTAAGGGTTGTAGCAAACAACAAGCTGATTTCACTAATTAGTTCCACCTCCTACCTGTGCAAATTAGAATCAGCTGGGTTAGTGCATGTTGATTAGTTAGAAAAAGGCTTATCCACCTCTGACTAAAAGTATGCAAACATCTCATGATGGGTAGAGGCAAAGAGCTCTCCCAAGACCTTTGCAACAAGATTGTTGTGCGGCATAACAACAGCACTGGTTACCATTGGATTTCGCAACTCCTAAATGTTCTTATAAACACCTTTGGTGCCATTATCTGCAAGTGGAAGGAGCATCACTCCATTACCGGCCATGTACGGGAGCTCCTCACAAGATTTCTGATCAGGGAGTCAGAAGGTTAGTCAGAAGAGTAGTCCAAGAGCCAAGCACCACTTGGAAAGAGCTTCAGAAAGACTTGGAGGCAGCAGGTACAGTTGTCACAGAGAAAACATTAGGCAATGCTCTCTACCGCTTCGGCCTCATTCACGCTCACCCAGAAAGACACCATTACAGCAGAAAAGATATTGTTGAAGCTTGTTTGAAGTTTGTTACACAACATTTGGAAAAGCCTGTGAATTACTGGGAGAATGTAGTGTGGTCAGACAAGACAAAAATCAAATTTTTTGGCAATAATACCACACATCATCTTTGGAGAAGAAATGGCTCCGCATTTGACCCCTAAAATATCATACCAACAGTGAAGTTTGGAGGTGGACGGATCATGGTATGGGGCTGTTTCTCTTCATATCCAGAATCCATATTATTGAAGGGAAGATGAACAGAGCCATGTACCTGGAAGTTCTTGAGATGAATCTGTTGCCATCCACCAGGATGATGAGGATGAGATGCGAGTGGACCATCCAGCAGGACAATGATCCAAAACATACTGCAAAGGAGACTATGGTTCCAGAGGAAGAAAATAAATGTTGGAATGGCCCAGTCAATCATGACTTAAATCCAGTAGAGCATTTGTGGAAGGAACTGAAGTAATTTCCTGTGTCATTTTACTTTATTACACAACTTTTTAATGGATTGCAATATTATGAAAACAGATAAACTGTTGGACAGGCTGAAAGGCATAATCAAATATTCGTAATTTGACAGTAATCTCATTCAAGCCCCTGTATCGATGGAAGGACGAAGACTACCATCCTTTTTGGCAACAAATAAGAAACCCGCAGAGGCTGGGGATGTGGAGGGACGAATTAAACCCTTGCTTAGTTCCTCCTCAATATAACTCTCCATGGCCTGGGTTTCAGGTTCTGACAGTGGATAAATTCTTCCTTTGGGTGGTGAAGTGCCTGGGAGCAGGTCGATGGCACAATCGCTGGAACGATGAGGAGGAAGATGAGTGGCTTTGATCAGCACGAGTTGGGAAGCCAGCAACTGGTTCAGGTGATTCTGGACTAAGATGTGTTGTTCGCAGAAAGACTGACGAGATGTGGGGGGTAGGCAGGTGGTGAAACGAGTGACTCCATTGAGTGATTTGACCCTCCCTCCATAAAATGATGGGATTGTGGAGTTGTAGCCAGGACAGACCCAGGATTATGGGTGAATCTGGAGTGGAGGTGACTAAAAGTTTAATTTTCTCTGTGTGTAAAGCGTCAAAGTGCAGTTCAATCATGTGAGTGATTTACTGGATGCGGCCAGTCCCAAGTGGACGTCCGTCAGTACTGGTGGAAGGACCATCAGGACAGGTGACAACACAATGGCCTGGCTGACCACAGTATTGGAATAAATTCTGTCGATGGCGTCGTTCTCGTTCCTCAGGCGATAAATCGGTGCGTCCCAACTGCATGAGCTCACTAGCGGCCTCTGTGGCTGAACAGGAAGGCACAGGTGGAAATTGGTCGGTGTGCTTTAAGCAGATTATCTACAGTTGCAAGAAAAAGTATGTGAACCGCTTGCAGAATCTGTGAAAATGTGAATAATTTTAACTAAATAAGAGAGATCATACAAAATACATGTTATTTTTTATTTAGTACTGTCCTGAATAAGATATTTTACATAAAAGATGTTTACATATAGTCCACAAGACAAAAAAATAGCTGAATTTACTAAAATGACCCATTCAAAAGTTTATGAACCATTGATTCTCAATACTGTGTGTTGTTACCTGGATGATCCACGGCTGTTTTTTTCTTTTATGATGGTTGTTCATGAGTCCACTGTTTGTCCTGAGCAGTTAAACTGTCCAACGTTCATCAGAAAAATCCTCCAGGTCCTGCACATTCTTCAGTTTTCCAGCATCTTTTGCATATTTGAACCCTCTCCAGCAGTGACTGTATGATTTTGAGATCCATCTTTTCACACTGAGGACAATTGAGGGACTCAATCACAACAATTAAAAAAGGTTCAAACATTCACTGATGCTCCAGAAGGAAACACGACGCATTAAGAGCCGGGGGGTGAAAACTTATTGATTTTGAAGATCTAGGTAAATTGTACTTAATTTGTCTTCCAGGAAACATGTAAGTATCTTCTGTTGCTTCCGTAGGGCAGTACTAAATGAAAAAAAATGATATTTAAACAAAATAAGAAAAAAAATCTTCATCCTGTTCAAAAGTTTTCACACCCGGCTCTTAATGCATCATGTTTCCTTCTGGAGCATCAGTGAATGTTTGAACCTTTTTTTAATTGTTGTGATTGAGTCCCTCAACTGTCCTCAGTGTGAAAAGATGGATCTCAAAATCATACAGTCACTGCTGGAGAGGGTTCAAATATGCAAAAGATGCTGGAAAACTGAAGAATTTGCAGGGCCTGGAGGATTTTTCTGAAGAACGTTGGTCAGTTTAACTGCTCAGGACAAACAGTGGACTCATGAACAACCATCACAAAACAAAAAAACAGCCGTGGATCATCCAGGTAACGACACACAGTATTGAGAATCAATGGTTCATAAACTTTTGAATGGGTCATTTTAATAAATTCAGCTATTTTTTTGTCTTGTGGACTATATGCAAACATTTTTTTATGTAAAATATCTTATTCAGGACAGTACTAAATAAAAAAATAATGCATTTTGTATGATCTCTTTTATTTTGTTAAAATTATTCATATTTTCACAGATTTTGCAAGCGGTTCACATACTTTTTCTTACAACTGTATGTGGATCACCAGGTTAATGTACTGGTCAAGCGTGAGACCCTCATCACGGCAGGCTAACTCTTCTTGCAGCTCATGAGATAGCCCCAAGCGAAAGAGGGTCTTCAATGTGTCCTTCACCCATGTAGTCTGGGCTGCCATGGTGCGAAACTGTTGCGCGTATTCAGCAGCGGTACATTTGTTCATACGTATCTGGGAGTGCTAGACACGGATTATTTCCAGCCCATAACGAGCCTTTACAGAGGATTCTGGGAAATGAAGTCCAAGAACCAAGTAGTTCAATATTCAGTATATATATATGTGACCCTGGACCACAAAACCAGTCATAAATCGCACGGGTATATTTGTGGCAATAGCCAACAATATGTTGTATGGGTCAAAATTATTGATTTTTCTTTTATGCCAAAAATCATTAGAATATTATGCAAAGATCATGTTCCATGAAGATATATGGTAAATTTCCTACCGTAAATATATCAAAAATGTATTATTATTATTATTAGTAATATGCATTGCTAAGGACTTAATTTGGACAACTTTAAAGGCGATTTTTTCAATATTTAGATTTTTTTTTTGCACCCTCAGATTCCAGATTTTCAGCTTTATTTATTAAGCTTTCGGATGATGTATAAATCTCAAATTGACCCTTATGACTGGTTTTGTGGTCCAGGGTCACATATATATATATATATATATATATATATACACTATTTTGCCAAAAATATTGGGACACCCCTCCAAATCATTGAATTCAGGTGTTCCAATCACTTCCATGGCCACAGATGTATAAAATCAAGCACCTAGGCATGCAGACTGCTTCTACAAACATTTGTGAAAGAATGGGTCGCGCTCAGGAGCTCAGTGAATTCAAGCGTTGTACCGTGATAGGTTGCCACCTGTGCAATAAGTCCATTCGTGAAATTTCCTCACTACTAAATATTCCAAGGTCAACTGTTAGTGGTATTATAACAAAGTGTAAGTAATTGGGAGCAACAGCAACTTAGCCATGAAGTGGTATGCCACGTAAAATCACAGAGCGGGGTCAGCGCATGCTGAGGTGCACAGTGCACAGAAGTCACAAACTTTCTGCGTGTGACTTCAAACTTCATGTGGCCTTCAGATTAGCTCAAGAACAGTGCGTAGAGAGCTTCATGGAATGGGTTTCCATGGCCGAGCAGCTGCATCCAAGCCTTACATCACCAAGTGCAATGCAAAGCGTCAGATGCAGTGATGTAAAGCACGCCGCCACTGGACTCTAGAGCAGTGGAGACGTGTTCTCTGGAGTGACGAATCATGCTTCTCTGTCTGGCAATCCGATGGATGAGTCTGGGTTTGGCGGTTGCCAGGAGAATGGTACTTGCCTGACTGCATTGTGCCAAGTTTAAAGTTTGGTGGAGGGGGCATTATGGTGTGGGGTTGTTTTTCAGGGTTTGGGCTTGGCCCCTTAGTTCCAGTGAAAGGAACTTTTAATGCGTCAGCATACCAACACATTTTGAACAATTTCATGCTCCCAACTTTGTGGGAACAGTTTGGGGATGGCCCCTTCCTGTTCCAACATGACTGCGCACCAGTGCACAAAGCAAAATCCATAAAGATATAGATGAGCGAGTTTGGTGTGGAGGAACTTGACTGGCCTGCACACCTCTATACAAATGTACCGTTAATGGACCCAATTTATATTAGGTGGCCTTAACTACTATGTACTAACATTTAAATTAATCATTAGATACAATGCACTTATTGTGTACATACATGTTTTTACATTGTACTTTAAAAATTACCTGCATGTAATTACATCTGTAATTAATTTGTGTAGTTATATTTATAATTACACTGTTGACACTTCCCTTACACCCAACCCTACCCTTAAACTATACCACCCATACCACCACACCTGTCCCTAACTTTACCCGTATCCCACCTCAATATCAGCAAAAGTGTTTTGCAATACAAATATGAACACAATAAGTACATTGTACTTATTTTTTGATGTAAGTACATAGTAGTTAAGGCCACCTAATAAATAGTGGGACCCAGTTAATTATAGTCTCTTAATCAAAAATAGTCTCTTAATTATTAGAATGATTCATTTTTAAATTCTATATATAGGCTACTCTAAATAAATATATAATTTTATATATTTCTAGATAAAAAGAATAAAAATGTATATATGTTGTTAAAAACCACGTAGATTACCTTAAAACTTTTTTTAAATGATATACAGTATATTAGGTTGTAAGTTTTTTGTACTATTCACATATATGATGTTTTTTTTTAATGATGACCTACACGTATAGAGATGCTAGAAAGATAAACACACTTGTCTTTGTTGAAAATCAGTCTAAACAGCCGTAAGAGCAGATGTAAACTGACAGCTCAGTGGAATCCATGCACAAACTCACACATCAATGTCAAGCTAATGAAGTATGTTTAAGCGCCATTGATGTGCTAAAACAGTGACGTGACTGCCTCTTGAGCAGTTGTAATTAATTAGCTTACATGAGTTCTGCGATGCCAGCCATACATTTAATGCAGATGGTCTTTTAAAAACAATCTCTTTATAGTATTGAGTAAAATGTGTAAAAAAATAAGTAAACCATTACAACATATTTGTATTGTGCTCGCATATCTTACTTCTTTAAAGTGGAGCGGTAAAGAAACAAATGTCACTTTGATTCTGGACTTTATGTGCATATTTTGTTTTGATGTGTCTGTCAGGGTTGACTGCGATTCACAACAGTGTTTGATTGTTTACTTGAGAAAATGTTCGTTCATTTAAAGGCTTTTTTTTTTGCGGCCGAGGTTTGTGTGTTTGTTTACTTTGGCAGTCTTCTAAGTGATTGAATATGCAAAGCAATTTTTGGTGATTATTTTGTGCTAATTCGAAGGCCTCTGCCTTTTGTGCCTAGCCAGTTATTGGTTCACCCTCCTGAACAAATCCCTAGAATTCAGAGGATCATCATTTGGAGGGAAGGGAGCTTGTTAACCTAATGATTAAGTTTAACCAGGCCTTGAAGAATATATGGATGTGGTTCAGCTGAGCAGAACTGAGTAATGGGTTGTAAATGAGGGGTGTTGGCAAGGGAGGGTTCTTTGAATATGGAGGTGCTGCTCAGTGCAGGTCAAGGAGCTTCCAAAAATGACTCCCAAAATAACTTGAGCGAGAAGGGAAAGGAATGAGAAAACCAGAGCGACAAGGAACTGATTACGATCTCAGCAAGAGACATGCGCTAGTTTCTCTCTATTTTCTGCATTTATCTCACTAAATGAAAAGTGCTATTCAGAAGAGCCATTTGACTGATTGTGAAGTTTGTAAAGGTAAAATAATGCATATAATAATTTTAGCAATGGGAGTTATGCCTTCCAATTGTTATATTATAGTAGCTTAAGAAAACATCATTATGCATTTATTATATATGGGTCATTCCTGCCATATGAACATTCTAATCTCCCTATTATATATGTCTTCACATATTAGATTAAAATTAAGATGGAAATCATACTCATATAGTTAGTGAACTTTTAGGTGCATTAAAATGCATTCATTTTTATTTATTATTCAATTATTTATTATTTTTTTATTTTTCTATTATTGTTTTTGTTTGTAATATTGTTTTTCTTGCATTCATTCTGTTTGTCTTTTGTAATATTTCTTTAGCTAACAAATGCTGCTTAATGACATCATGCTCTAAGGAAGTCACACCATTTTGATGTGACATCAACATAACATAATTTTAATGTGATATCTAATTATGTGATCTTTTCTGACATTAGTTGGTCTTTACCACTTTAAAACACCCCACCCAGAAGACGATATGATCATATTTATGCCAGAAAAGTTACAATTCAGTCAAAAGATTCTAGTATTTCCTTTGTGTTCGATTCCATCTTTCTTTCTTTTTTGTTTTGTTTTGTTTTGTTTTTTGAACTTTTTAAATTAAATTGGTTCTGGAATGACCCGCATAATAATAGATGGACTGTGGACTTGCACATTCCAGCAGTTACATTATTTTTTACATTACTTTACACCTTTTATGCTGTGCCTTGTACTATCTGTCTCTCATGATATTAATAATATGCATACATTCCTGTTAAGCTCATGTTAGTAGGATATTGTATATGAAATAATTGCTGAATCAGTGTTGCTTTTGGAAACTTCTGTTCCAGTTACTATACCTGGTCAAATCAGACGGGACATGACCTGATTAAATCTGCTATATTCATAAAGCCCATCAAACATGTTTAGATCTTGGGTTAAAAGCTCTATTATCGCCTGCAACTTAAGAGAGATTTGTGGTTTATGTTTTGAGCCTCCGCAGGTAAAAAGCCAAATGAATGTGGGACGATCTCAGGTGATACACCTCACCGCAACCTGTCAGCGAAACACTTTACCCACAATTAACCAAAATAAAAAGAGAAAACCAGGAACAAAGCGGAGACGCGTTCCTAAACACTGGCGCCTGTGTTGAGCTCGGGTGAGCGTGTGGATACAGTCGAGTGCTGCTGTACATTGGGTTCGGAGGGCAAGCGCTTTGAGTGAAATTACAGCCGCTGGTCAGACCTGTTGCAGGGAGTTTGTTACAAAAATGGGTCCTACAGTGGAGGGGGAATATTGAACGCTGAAGAAAAGGATACAGCGGCAGAGGATGTTTGCTGTAATACCCAGGACAGGTTCCTCCACTCTGAAGTGGACAGATCAGATGCAGACGAGATTAGATTTCCTTTAAAAGCCTTTCCCTCGCGCTAATGGCATGAGGCCTCTCGCTCAGAGGCCAGAGTAAGGTCAGTGGGATGGAATTGAATGCCCCAAGGATAATGTCGGTTCTCACATCCCAAAGCTAGGAAAGTGACACGGGATTTAAATTGGCAGAAGTGTGCATACATATTGAAATCTCATAGTGATGGGAGGTTAAACATGTATATTTGGGGAAAAAAATGCAATGTTTGGAAAATGCATTGGGTTTGTTTAGCATCTGTGAATCTTTGCCTTTTGCCTTAATGGGGCCGTTTGTTGTTAAAGAGCTACACACTTAGCTGGTCTTTTAAAGTAGCCAGTACTGATCAGTTTTCCAATACCTGTGCTTGAAGCTGTGTTTGAGGTTTTGCTTGATCTTTTGGTTTTCATCCAGGTGAGTGTGGTTGGATATTGTGGCATAGTGGTTAATGCTCAATGACAATTTCTGGTTCTCCGCAAGGAGTAAGTAATGAATTATCAACAGTGTTGCGAAAGCTACTTTTGAAAAAAGTAACATTAAGGCAGCATACACTCTCAAAAAAAAGAGTACAGAATTGTACTTTTTAAGGTACATGTAGCCGTCACTTAAGGGTACATTTTTGTTCCTCTAAGTAGAGGAAAACAATGGTATAATTGTACCCTAAGGAACAATTGTGTACCTTTAAAGGTACAGATATACGTTTTGTTCCCCAAGGAACAAAATTGTACCACTGCTAAATATGAGATATAAACAGAGAGAGTTAGTTTTTTGCCTTGCAACAGTGTTTTGTAATGCTATATCACTACACCACAGTAGCTTGTTACTCCTGAGCCACTGTGTCATACTATTGAAGAGGGTAGTTTTTCAATAGCATGGCAGTTTGTAGTTTGTAATGTTGCTACTTTTTAAAGTTAATTAGTCCTCAACACTGGTTATGGCCACTATGACTTTAACATATTTAACATGTATACATTTATTATTCTCTGATTAACATTAATGACACAGACAGGTATTTTAGGCTGCTGTCACTTTAAGACCGAATGCTAGGATCTAATATACTGACACATATATCTGGTTTTCACCGAGCTTTTTTTTACGTCTGACTTGGTCTCCTCCGTAGTCTCTAATATCCCGCCTTCACTACCTCAAGTTAATCGATAACGAATTGTGATTGAATGGTAATTTTGTTCCCCAAAATATACTATGACGAGATTGGTTACCTTTGATTAGGCTATTCTCGCATGACAGAAGGCCGCTTTTATATGATCACCTAGCAAAGACATTTAGGAAAGACAAAATATGGGAAAAAACATGATTTTTTCATAATAAAAGAGCTGAAATACGGGACTGTCCCAGGAAAAGCAAGGAGTCGGTTAATCGGTCAATAAAGTGAGATTAAATATATAAAGTATATTTGTGCAATTTAACAGATTTAATTATTACAGGTTTGCATTTCACTGCTTTTATTAATTTTTGAGGAATATTGAATCTGTTTTTGTGCAAGTGAGATGAGTAAATGCATGTTTATATTTAGTGTAGAACAATAACCTTAATGTTTACACACAACACCTCTGCATTTACTCCTGATTTCTCTCAACATCGGGACAAGAGACATGTCAGTCAATAAATTGAAAATTAAAGTAACTTGCATTACCTATTTGAAAAATTAACTCCGATATTTTGTTGTAAATTTAAAAGTAATGCGTTACTTTACTTGAAAAAGTAATCTGATTACGTAACTTGTGTTACTTGTAATGCGTTACCCCCAACACTGGTAATAAGTGTACTGTAAGTTGCTAAAAGTGTATACTAAATGATTGACAGAACATCAGTATCTGAATGTTTTTGACCTTATACCTTTGAATAAATGATGAAGACTTTGTAAGCCTTGATGTGAAATACCTTTCACTCCCATTATGCATATGTTAAGCTACTGTGTGCCCTCAGAATCCAGTATGCCAAGGTGTCATGCATACAAGCTGTTTGTTTTTATCTGTGCCAAAAATCCTTCTGAAAACATTATGCATAATCAACAATTTATAACAAATTGTCAATGTTTTTTGTGCTGTCCACGACCTAGAGCAAACTTTATGATATTTGCCATCAAATATGCTGATGAAAATCAAACGGGCAACAGTTGGTGGAGAGCAACCTCAAAGTGCCCTTGTGCATACGCTCAACGAGGCCTCTAAGTTAATTTTTGATATGGAGCTTCTTCTGTGGTTGAGTAAAACGGCTGGTCTGATTGACTATTGTTGAAGTTAAGAGACAAGGGGCATTGAGTATTTTATCATCTTTTTACAGACAACAGCACTTGCAAAACGAATGTTTGGGAAATTACAATTACTTTTAATCCTCCAAGTTCAGCCAGGCAATTTTCTTTTTGAGGAATTATTCCTATTTCTTGCAGAATTCTCAGGTGTCTCCTCAACTTTTTAAAAGGCAGATACCCACGGTTTATTGACAGGAGTTATTAATTTAATAAGGGTGAGTTTCAGAAGCACTTGTGTAAATCATTTAGTTGGAATTTAGTCCTTTCATCCACTCTTGAGATTAGCAAGCCATTAATGAATTATTTGAAAGAAAATATGAAAAACTTCAATGCAAACACGAATAACATAACCAAAGAGAAAAGTTGAAAGCCCATAAGAATTTTGACCAAATTTGACATTATCTTGACATGCAGACTTCAAATTTCTCTCATTTGTTTTCTTTTTCCTTTGGAGATAGTTTTTTTTTTATTCTGTTATTGTCTTGTAATGGCATTGAACAGATTGTGTGACTGTCTGAGATGGTTAGAATCACATTCACACTTACAGCTCAGAAAAATAGAATTTAAACACGCTGGACCAAATAAGGAACATCTAGAAAATATTGAAGCCCCATGTCATAGCTGATCGTAAATCATTTTAAAATGTAAGAGTACATTTAGTTGTCACATTTTTCCTCCAGTGTATATATAAAATAAAGAGTAACATACAGAATGATATGATTATGAATATGGATTATTATTAATAATAAATAACACTTCACAATAAGGTTTCATTTGTTAACATTAGTTAAATTAGTTAACATGAACTGACAATGAACAATAGTCCTACAGCATTTATTAATCTGGTCACACTTTAGTTTAGGGTCCAATTCTCACTATTAAATAAATATTAACTATGACTTTTGCCTCAATAAACTCCTAATTACTGCTTATTAATATTTAGTAAGGTAGTTTTTAAGTTTAGGTATCGGGTAGGATTAAGGGATGTAGAATATGGTCATGCAGAATAAGGCATTAATATGTGCTTTATAAGTACTAATAAACAGCCAATATCCTAGTAATATGCATGTTAATAAGCAACTAGTTAATGGTGAGAATCGGACCCAAAATAAAGTGTTACCATTAATTTTTAATATTATTCTCAACATTTACTAATACATTATTAAAATTGTTAAAATTAGTAAATGCACTGTGAACTACCATGAACATGTTTATTAACTAACATTAACAAAGGTTAATAAATGCTGTAAAAAATATATTGCTCATGTTAACAAATGAGACCTTATTGTAAAGTATAACCATAAATTCAATATAATTTTCAACATATGAAACATGTGACAATGAAAATGATATACTCTGAGAAGAAAATTGTTGTAAACAGCCTGTGTGACAACCAAGTCTTTCCATTTTTTTTTTACTTACTGGATATAGCAAACTGTTAGAAATAATTTTCCCTTTTTTAATTATATATATATAAAAGAAATATTAATGCATAAATGTCATAAAGAAAAAAAAATCTGATATCTGAAGTACTTACATGCCATGAGAAAACTGCAGTGACTGACGTCCTGAATTGCACATGCCATTGCACATTCATTCTGCTGCCCACCAGGATCTCTTTCAGAGTGCCCAGTTCCCCTGCAGTCGAGCTCATACCACTGGCGATATATCTGTGGAACCAGAAGGCACCTGAAGTCTCTCCAGCCAGGCCCTGGATCAAAGTCAGCTGACCCGTTCCAAATGAACCCCTGAACCATGCATCAAAATAGCACCGCAGCCAGTAGCTCAGTGGGCATGGGGCTCGGGCCTCGGGTTGGCCTGTGCCAGTGCAGGCCTGGGTGAACACGTCAGATTGATTTATGTGACGTGTGGCCCACCCTGACCCCTGTTTGTGGGCAAGACGGCTGAACCGTCTCCCCTGGCTGGTGTCCACCTGTTCTCTGGACTGAAATATCCCTCATTGCGCTGGGCAGGGGCAATGCCGGCAGCTCCAGGGTCAATGATCACTATTCAGATTAGGAGTGTAAGTTGAAGTTAGAAAATGTGCATGAATGTTTTTTTTTTTCTTGATTCTATCAGGAGGACATTCATGAAGGAGAATGACATCATGACAACACTAATTGGATGATAGGACCACAAGAAAGTGCTTTCCCTGAGAGAGAAAAAAAAATAGCTATCCTAAGCTCAGGAGACTTAGCTGTGATTCTCATATATCACTTATTTTAGTATCAACAGCATTTCAGATGTTTCTCCTAAAATTCCTTAGGAGAAATAAAAATAGACAAATGAGACGAGAAATATTTGAGAGGCTATTGAGTCAAAACTGAGAATATGGTGGAAGAAACATAGAACATCTCTTTATTGGCTTGCTGTAATCTCATTTAAGACTCCATTATAGGAATAGTTAATTGCTCAGTTTTTAAGCTCAGGAGACTTAGTTCTGTCAGGATCACTGTCGTCAAAGATGATTGACAATTAGCATATACAGTCATGTGAAAAAGTTAGGACACCCTGTTGAATTCCATGGTTTTCTGTATCGGGGCATAATAAAAAAATTCATCTGGTCCTTGGCAGGTCTTAATTTGGAAAATAAAACCTCAGATGAACAACAACACATGACACATCACACCGTGTCATTATTTATTTAGCAAAAAATAATGCCAAAATGGAAAAGCCATGGGTGACAAAGTTAGGACACCCTTACTGTGGGTAAGTAACGGTCAGGCACTTCTAATCAAATGCCTTTGATTAACTGATCACCAGAAAATGTGATCACCTCTATAAAAGCTGAAGTTCTGGCAGTTTGCTGGTCTGGAGCATTCAGATGTGTGTTAACACAATGCCAAGGAGGAAAGACATCAGCAATGATCTTAGAGAAACAATTGTTGCTGCCATCAATCTGAGAAGGGTTACAAGGCTATTTCCAAACAATTTGAAGTCCATCATTCTACAGTGAGGAAGATTATTCACAAGTGGAAGACGTTCAAAACACCAATCTTCCCATGAGTGGACGTCCCAGCAAATTCACCCCAAGATCAGACTCTGTAATGCTCAGAAAAATTGCAGACAACCCAAGAACTACACCTCACACTCTACAGACCTCAGTTAACATGTTAAATGTTAAAGTTCATGACAGTACAATTAGAAAAAGATGGGTGAAGTATGGCATTTTTGGAAGGGTTTGGAAAAAGCCTCTTCTCTCTAAAAAAGCATGGCAGCATGGCTTAGGTTTGCAAAGTTGCATCTGAGCAAACCATAAGACTTCTAGAACAATGTCCTTTGGACAGACGAGACCAAAGTGGAGATGTTTGGCCATAATGCACAGCGCCAAGTTTGGTGAAAACCAAAAGAGCAGATCAGCACAAACGCTTCATACCAAAAGTCAAGCATACTGGTGGAGGGGTGATGATTTTGGGCTTGTTTTGTAGCCACAGGACCTGGGCACCTCACAGTCATTGCGTCGACCATGAACTCCTCTGTATCCCAAAGTATTCTAGAGTCAAATGTGAGACCATCTGTCCAACAGCTAAAGCTTGGCTAAAATGGGTCATGCAACAGGACAATGATCCGAAGATCACCAGCAAATCTACAACAGAATGTCTGAAAAAAGAAAAGAATGAAGGTGTTGCAATGGCCCAGTCGAAGTCCAGACCTCATCCTGACTGAAATGCTGTGACAAGAGCTGTGCATAAACAAATGCCCACAAACCTCAACAAACTGAAGCAATGTTGTAAAGAGTGGACCAAAATTCCTCCAGAATGATGTGAGAGACTGATAAATCATGCAGAAAATTATTACTTCAGGTTATTGCTGCTAAAAGTGGATCTACAGGCAACTGAATGATAGGGTGTCCTAACTTTGTCACCCATGGTTTTTACATCTTGACTTTATTTTTGCTAAATAAATAATGACAGTGTAATGTCATGTGTTGTTGTTCATCTGAGGTTTTATTTTCCAAATTTTAAGACCTGCCAAGCACTAGATGTCCTGTATTATGTATTATGTCCTGATGCAGAAAACCATGGAATTCAATAGGGTGTCCTAATATTTTCACATGACTGTAGTTTGGATTGGCGGTATGGTTCTGCTCTGGGCAAGAACTCCCTGCGCATCCATGCAGCCTAGCATGGATGAGAGCAGGGAGAGCAGCGATAAACCCCCTTAGGGTAAACAGAACAGAACCAACAATGTATTGCAGATCTCATTAATGTCAATATTAAAATGTACAACATAATTTGGGAATTTAGTCTGATTCAAGGGGAATCAGAATGCCAAATCCTGACTGACGAGAGGAGGAGCTGGGGATGGAGAAGGGTAATTAGCTCCGGAGAAACGCGATAGCTGCTGATAATACTGAAGGAGCTTATATATGTATGCTGGGATAGACATCGTATTCCTATAGGTAGACGTGATCAGCTGACAGTCAGCTGATGCGAGCTTGACTAACGTGACCTGCCAGAACTAAAGCTACGCTTGATTTGTGATTCTCAGATATTTCTTATTTTAGTATTAACAGTGTCTCAGATGTAAAATTTCTTAGGAGAAATAAAAGTGAGACATGAGAAAGTTCTGAGAGAAAGGAGTCCAAAATGAGAATGGGCTGTGAGAAACATGGGATATCTCTTTATTGTCTTGCAGAGGTTTTTATTATTTTTTTTATGACATTGGTGTTTTTCACCTTTAATGAACAGGACAGTAGGAGGATAGACAGGAAACAATGGGAGAGACAAGAAAAGGTAACAGGAGCAGGAAAGTACCTTTAGCTGGGACTCGAACTCGTGCTGTCTGAGGTGCAGTTGTGTCTCGATGTTGGTGTGCTGCCCTCTACACTCAAAAAAAAAATGGTGCTATATAGTACTAAAAGTGGTTATTTGGCTCATAATCATAGGGGAACCACTTTAAGTGCTGTATAGCACCAAATCTAGGTGCTTCGGTGGTTCTTTAGCGGTTCATCAGCAGTTCTCTTGGATGACTGAGGTGCTATATAGCACTGCTACCGTATACAGAACCTGTTAAGCCCCTGTATGGTTCTTCAGCAGTTCTTCAGTGGTTCTTTGGGGTGGTTAAGGTTCTATATAGCACCACTGCCGTACAAAGAACCTGTTAAGCCCATTTAAAGGTTCTTTACGAGCCAAAGAACCACTGTTCGTGCTGTTTAGCACCATTTTTGTTGAAGAAATAAAATGCGATATGGCACCTCTTATGGGTTCTACACAGCACCATTTGTAGAGCACCTTTAAAGATATGGTGCTATATAGCACCAAAAGTGGTTCCCCTATGATTACGAGCCAAGAACCACTTTTAGTGCTATATAGCACCCTTTTCTTTTTAGAGTGTATGGTTCTGACAGAGGTTTCTCTAAGCTCAGGATACTAAGTGGTGATTCTCTTATACATGTCTCTTATACATTTAGGTATCAGCTTTGTCTTCAGATGTCTTCAATTTTATTGAGAAATATTACATTTTAAATTTTATAATCTTAATATTGTAAATACTGAAATATCATTTAAAAAACATTATACCATTATACAATATACATTTATCTTCAATGGCCAGCATTGTGTATGTGCAGCACATTTTCCAAACACACTCCTGCTTCTCTCACTTGTCGCCTGAGACAAATCTCTAACACTCTCACAATGGTCTCCTTTAAAGTTTTAGAAGAGATCTCATCATCATGACACACTGTGCTCAGAATATTCTCCTAAACTAAAGACTCTGGGGGTCTCATATTTGTCTCCTTTAAAGTTTAGAAGAGATCTCAACAACTTTACAAATCAAATGTCTCAGTATGAACTCAAACATTTCTACCATATAATATGTATTAATAATAATAAAATTGGTCAAGGATTGAGTCGTAAGCCTTTAATGTGCCTTTCAGCAAAGAAAGCTCCTCTTAATATAGGCTTAAACTTTGAATTTATGGATTGTTTTTTGCTTTAGTGCCTTTCAAGTACTTGGCTTGGTGCACAATTTGTAAAGTTGTTGAGGTCTCTTCTGAACTTTAAAAGAGACAAATATGAGAGCTCCAGTTTATAGCTGAGAAAAATCTGAGCACAGTGTGTGATGTTGTTGAGATCTCTTCTAAACTTCAGAGGAGACAAATGTGAGACCACCAGTGTCTGTAGCTAAGGAGAAAAATCTGAGGACAGTGTGTGATGTTGCTGAGATCTCTTCTAAACTTCAGAGACAAATATGAGAGCTCCAGTGTCTCTAAGGAGAAAAATCTGAGCACAGTGTGTGATGATGATGAGATCTCTTCTAAAACTTTAAAGAAGACCATTGTGAGAGTGTTAGAGTTTTTGTCTCAGGAAACAAGTGTGAGAGGAGACTTAAGAAAAAGTCTCCATTTGACTTTAAAGTAACCTCATTTTTGTCTAGGAGAAACATTTGAGATGTTAAAGAGATCTCATTTTTGATTTTTCTTTCCCCTTGGCATATGTGAGTATGCGCTAAATGGATGTCTTTGACAATTTCCTTGCTTTTTGCAGTTTTCAGGTTTAAAAACATAAAAAAACATATCTAGAGATACAGTAGGCATTGTTCTCACTAATGGTCCGAAAATTCTGCAAAAAAGGAAGTGCGAAGTGTGCATAGTTATATTCAAGCTATTTTAAGCATGAAGAAGTTTTTTTCACAGGAAAAAAATTGTTTAAATGTCATTTTGGTGATCAAACATGAGTTTTAAGGGATAAAATTGACTACAGGGGGAATTTAAACTTTATTTTTTCATGTGAAAATAATTTCTTCATGCCTTAAAATAGCTTGAATGTAACGCTACACTCTTGCTTCATTTAGTATACGCAGATCCATGCATATGCATAGTCTTCCGCCTCCACTCAATCACATAAGCTCGGACTACCTGATCCACTCGGTCAACTTTACTGTAGTAAACGCTACACAATGGAAAGTGGAAATACTGGTTTAATTCAGCCATATATGTTTGAACTAGAAGCTGATTAAGAAGAAGTGGAAGAGAAAATTATGTATCGATGTATCAGGATGGCAATGCGTTTTATGTATCACTCTCTTCATCAGACACATAGGCCTAACGGTAATTGATATGATTAGCCTTTGGCTTGACTACGTTATCAAACAGCTAATAATGTGTTGCTAATGTTACACAAACCATGTTCCCATTCGCCATCTCAGAGTCAGACAGCTGCCTTCTAAAAATCAGTAGGTTATCCTTAAAAACGCTTTGAACAACTTAGAACGTCAGTGGATAAAAGCATATAGTTCATCATAACATTGTAATATACAGCATAATTCACCTGCTATATTGTTAAATGTACCCAATTTTTCATATCAACAGAAAAATATACCGGGACATTAATGATATGCTAAAGCCGGGATTAGCTACAACATGTTTGTGACGTAGGGAACAGGTGCGGTTTCAAATCGTGTTTTTGAGACTGCCTTTGGTTCACTGGACTTTTAAGGAGAAAATGCTCAGCAATAATGTTGACTTGTGACTTTGCACATGGTTTGTCTGAAAGCATATTAAAAACACCACATAGAAATAAACAATATTAAAAACTTGATTTTCACCACAGGGGGTCTTTACGGAGCTTAAAAGTAGTTAACTACTTTTTTTTGTATTTATTTATCTTTTTATGTAATGTAGTTAGTTACTTATTGTTAGTAGCTTGTAGTTTAGCTAACTACTTTTTAAAAAATAATAGCTTGTAGCATATAAAGCTACCATTTTAAACAGCAATAGAAAGCCCGTGCACAGTGCTGAAAACCTCTCTTTCTACTGCTGAACAAGGCATCAGGATTGATTTGGAGAAAGAGTAGCATTAAATAAATTGTATTAATGTCCATACCATGATTAACTCTTCACTTCAGCATTGTCTGACTGGCTTGGCGTGATTAGTATCGGTGTCATGTCCCTGTGAAAGTTTGCAGAGGATGAGAAAGTTGAGACAGTTATGAAACCTTGCTCAGGGCCAGCCTCCTCAGCGGGGGTTATAATTAGGTTGTCTTAGAGTTCCACCAGATTGTCCAAGTGGAAAAACGATGAAATTGAGAGAATCGTTGGCCATCGATACCCAATTATGAGACTGGGATACCAGTACTTTTAAATTCTTTCACAGCATGACAGTCCTAGCAATCTGATGTTTTGATCCTCGGAAAGCTGCTTGCACATGTACAATCAACCGAGAGGAACACATTAACAGTCTACTAGATATGTCAAGGCAATAAAAGAAATGTAACGAACTTAATGTTTCCCATAAAGCCACATTAAATCCACTGCAAAAATTCCATTTTAAGGTCTCAACTATCTGCTGCTGTTTTTTTAACCTACATAGATTCTGGGTGCATGTGATGAAAGTCGTCTCTTTTTTTAATTTTTTTATTTTTTTTATTTTACCTAAATCAAAGTCTTATCAGGCCCTTAGAATAGTTTTTAATTGTATATTTTTGTATTTGTAATATTTATATATTTTAAAATATTTTTATTTATAATAATCTTGCTCTCACTCTATATATAAAATTTATTATTAGCAATTTAAAAAAATGTTACGGTATTTTTATGTACATTTTAAATATATATATATATATATATATACAGTACATACATATATGCACACAAATAAGTAATACATATGAATTTACAATTTTGGCACATTCAGACAAATTTTTTGTTTGGTTGTGAACATCTAAAACTAACAAATCAGCAATTTCTACATTATTTGATCTCATATTTCATGACTGGTTTTTGTTTAGTTTTATTTTTGTACTTTCTCATCCATTTTTTACTGTTTCCTTGCTTCAGAGAAACTCCATAACTTCATAATATATATAAAAAAATACTTATGACAAACGATCTTTTGACTTTCTGACTGATGTAGTTCTTCCTGCTTAGCTGACATGTTCATACATTCCATCATTTTAATTTTTATCATAATTTGTGAGAACATACTTTTTAAGGGTGCCATTACTTATGTCAAAACTGGTTGTTAAATACGTTAAGATATGATCGTGTCCTGTTAAGGACCACATTAGACATTTCTTTTGAATTGGATATTTCTTGATGGCCTAAATTTTAATGAACAGCACCCCTCTCATGTTTGGGGTTTGATATGAAATGGTGCATTGGCGTCCTTGATCTCCTGCAGTCATCCTCGAGGTGTTCTCTAATATGGCTGAGAGTGACATGCCTTGACAGTTAGCATTTGCACATCAATAAGGCAATGCAGAGCTTTGACCCAATTACAGGGCTGGAGATCAGTGAGGCTGGAGCTCCGGTGGGCTCGGCTGGGGAGCCTCGCGCTTAGCTTGGCAGGGTCACGGGGAGCCGGGTCACTCCATGGGCTCTCGGCTCTCAGTCTCAGGGTCAGCCGGTGGTCAGGAGATGAGAGAAAGCGCTGCCTTTAGCCTTTGAGTGCTGTCATCTTTTTCTCTTATCTTCCTCTCTTCATCTGGCTCTTTCTCACAGATACACGCACACGTCTCATCTACTGCTGAATATTGGGTCTCTTGCCTTTTTACACACATACACGCATACACACGGGCACACACACACACCAGGGGTGTTTTCTCTGAAGAGGTAAAGGAGGCATTACTTTTTCCAAAAATGTGGATGTTAAAGGGTTAGTTCACACAAAAATGAAAATTAGCCCATGATTTACTCACCCTCAAGTCATCCTAGGTGTATATGACATCCTTCTTTCAGACGAATAAAATCATTTTTCAAAATTAAAAAAGTCCTGGCTCTTCCAAGCTTTATAATGGCAGTGACTTGTTTGTTAATTTTTGAAGTCCATAAAAGTGCATCTATCCATCATATAACTGCTCCACACGGCTCCGGGGTAATAAAGGCCTTCTGAAGTGAAGTGATGTGTTTGTGTAAGAAAAATATCCATATTTAAAACTTTATAGACTAAAATAACACCGGTCATGAATTAGAAGTCTAAAACGCAAATTTTTAAAGAGAAATGGCAGAGGATTTCGATATAAGAGAAGAGGGGCTTGAGTTTGTTGCCCAGCCCTATCCGCGAGAGGTGTCAAAGCTTGCGATGCTCCTATACATCGCGTCAGGGGTTACTCTTTTGCGTAAGTCGACTTGCGTACCGTTGACCGCCGGAAGCTAGTTATTTTAGTCTATAAAGTTTTAAATATGGATATTTTTCTTACACAAACAGATCACTTCGCTTCAGAAGGCTTTTATTAACCCCCCGGAGCCGTGTAGAGCAGTTATATGATGGATAGATGCACTTTTATGGACTTCATTAGTAGCGTGTTGAAAATCGCGGTTATGGTAAGGGGTGTGACATTTCCGAAATATGCTCGAAGCGGTTGACCAATCACAGCACACTGGTCCAGCAGACCAATCAGAGCACAATGTGCATTTCGGAAAGAGGCGCTTCATGGAGAGATGAACTAAACAGAGTGTCACTGGCAGATTGGGAAGAGAGGTGATGCAATAATGTAAAATATGTTTTTTGAACATGCAAGCATGAAAACCCATTCTAGTAGAGTCCACAAACAAAAGCAAGACTTTGTAAAAGGCCTCTTTAATATTGTAAGTCCACAACATGCCACTGATGCACACACACACACACACACGCACACACTGTGAAGTGACCTGTCAGTCAGCCCATTCCCACAATCCTTCACCTCGGAGAGGAGTGGAGGAAGACTTCTCTCGGTTCCATGCCTTGTTAGATCTATCATCCCTTTAATTAATAGTGTTTTTACGGCAGCGTCTGAACTGTGTCATTTCCATTATTGGAAAACCCAACGCGATTAATGAATAATTTTCATTTTTGATCCATTATATCATGCCAGTTGATCTCTTTTCCGCGCGGCTGAATGATAGCGTCGTTTTCTGCCCCTCGATCAAATTTAATTTGGCCCTCTATTATATTACAGTGTTGCGACTGAAGTGTCAATTTTTGTCAGGCAATTAGAAGCTATAACCTGTGAAGCTAAGTTTGATAGGCATTGTAATTGGATTGTTTCAGCAATAGCTTGAAACGCTTATAGCTCTTTTTCCCTCTCGTTTCCACCCCTTTTCACTCCTTCCTGGCTTCTGATAGCAACTCTATATGTGTAACTTCAGAACAAACAAAAGATGGTGGTCTAAAGGGGGAAGCTAAGACTGCTTGCCTGGCAGAAACTCCCCCTCTTTGCTACTTTCCCGATTTGCATGGATTTGCAGTACGTCTTTTTCTGCTTCTCTGGTAGATGTTTGTCTATTCATCTTGACCCTGCAAGAAAAGCATAGTGCTACATTTAAAGCTCTTGCTGGCAAAATTGTGGCCTTTGTGGGCCGTGACATTAATGTGGAGATTTCTGTAGGAAAGAAAAAGTAGTTAGCTGCACACAAAAAGTAGCTAACTACACTTCAGTTACTTAAGGGGGCAAGATATAAATTAAAAATTAAAATGAAAATAAATTTATATAAATAAAACAAAACAATCCAATGATTTAATAATCATTAAATATTTTTGCTAATCTTAATTAGTGTGACAGTATCAAACTTGAACATGTACATTTAAACTAAATACAACAAAATAAACAACACCATTTTACATAACGGAGTCGAAAATATAATATATAGTATAGGAAGTCAAATAATTTTTGTGAATCTGAACTGTCCGAATGAACTGATTCCAGTGCTACATAGGAGAGACCAATTTGCTAGAATAAGTAAGACTTTTTCAGCGCTACCATTCAGGACGAACAGATTCACTAGAATGAATTGGACTTCCCAGTGCTACATACAGTAGGAAAGGGAATGATTTAAGATGAACCGACTCAATGAATCTGACTTTCCAGCGCAACATAGACCTTAAGCTTGGTGCACACTGTACGATTTATGATAGACCTTAATGACTGTTGCTTGTCAGACTGTACGAACATGATCCCTGCTGTAAGCCATGTCACACTGTAAGACTGTACGGCAGTCAAGATGCGTCAAAAACGGACGCACGCACGCAAGCAAGAAGACTCGTCCTGAGTTTTACATTATCAATCCGTGACACGTTTGGTGACTCTGAGCTGCATTTACATGTGGGATAGAATTGGTGGCTAGCAAACAAAAACAATAGGCTTGTTCGACTTCGTGTAGCGATGCGCAGACTGATCGGTGGCTGACTTGAAGCAGTGCATGCCGGTTAGAAATTTTGTCCGACTTGAAGCAGTGCCGACACCACGTGACTGTGACGTATGTCAACAAAGTGCTGCGAGAGCGTTTCGAGAGCAGCCGGCTGGTGCATTCTGCGCAGCTTCTCCAGAGTGACTGCACGAGCTCTGATGACGACACAGCTGTTCCACGATTGGCCGGATTCACCGCATGACAGCGATCACGTGTTTCGTGTTTATTCGGTTTATTCTAAAACCTTCAGTTCCACTAATGCTCACAAATCAGTTTTTTTATAACGGTAAAACCTCTTTTCATGTAGTCGTGATGTTATATTGTGTCATGTTTATTAAAATAAAACTGATAAAAAATGTAGACCCCACTTCATTGATAGTATAGGCTTATGTTGAACTTTATTCTTGTACAAACAGACGCTGTATTAAGCAGTACATAAAGTATTACATGACAATAATGTATCTGAAAGATCTGTGAATTTGACAAATATTGCATTTATTTCGCTTCATCTGTGATAAAGTATGCAAACACAGCGCAAGCGTCATTATAGGAAGCAGAAAGTGTCCGACTTCACGTCTCCGTTTGCAGCTCCTCCCCGCCTGCACGCGGCAACCCTCGCCGATCGCTTACATCCAGCCACAGCCAATGTCGAACACACCTAATGTCTAGTGTTAATTTTGATCGATGGCTTTACTTAAAAAAGAAAACTGTAAAAAAAAAAAAGACGTATTTGTGGAGCAAGTGGTTTGTTGTTGTCTCACTAATTTCGTCATCAGGTTATGCACTCCTATTGGTTTTGATTTGACGGTTGTCGTAGGAGAAACCATACTGCAGGACAGTGCGTCAAACTGCCAGAATTTCGTCAGAGGTAAAATTGGATTGCAATGGTCATTAATTGGCTGTTGGCGAACATGTCAAACTAGCGATCAAAGACTTCAGATTTTGGCCTAGGATCTGAGGAATCTTTTAGGATTCACAAACTTTGTCTCAGAGGGCCAAATCGTGCACAAAATCTTACAGTGTGAACCCGTCTTTAGTCAGAGTAGTGCCATATTTAATTTTTGACAGGAATGAAAACGAGGCTGTGAGGAATAGAATACAAGAATACAAAGAATACAAGAGTAACACACTACGCCGTCATGGATTAAAATCCTGCAGTGCACGCAAGGTCCCGCTGCTCAAGCCAGTGCATGTCCAGGCCCGTCTGAAGTTTGCCAGTGACCATCTGGATGATCCAGAGGAGGAATGGGAGAAGGTCATGTGGTCTGATGGGATAAAAATAGAGCTTTTTGGTCTAAACTCCACTCGCCGTGTTTGGAGGAAGAAGAAGGATGAGTACAACTCCAAGAACACCATCCCAACCGTGAAGCATGGAGGTGGAAACATCATTCTTTGGGGATGCTTTTCTGCAAAGGGGACAGGACGACTGCACCGTATTGAGGGGAGGATGGATGGGGCCATGTATCGCGAGATCTTGGCCAACAACCTCCTTCCTTCAGTAACAGCATTGAAGATGGGTCGTGGCTGGGTCTTCCAGCATGACAACGACCCGAAACACACAGCCAGGGCAACTAAGGAGTGGCTCTGTAAGAAGCATCTCAAGATCCTGGAGTGGCCTAGCCAGTCTCCAGACCTGAACCCAATAGAAAATCTTTGGAGGGAGCTGAAAGTCCGTATTGCCCAGCGACAGCCCCGAAACCTGAAGGATCTGGAGAAGGTCTGTATGGAGGAGTGGGCCAAAATCCCTGCTGCAGTGTGTGCAAACCTGGTCAAGAACTACAGGAAACGTATGATCTCTGTAATTGCAAACAAAGGTTTCTGTACCAAATATTAAGTTCTGCTTTTCTGATGTATCAAATGCTTATGTCATGCAATAAAATGCAAATTAATTACTTAAAAATCATACAATGTGATTTTCTGGATTTTTGTTTTAGATTCCGTCACTCACAGTTGAAGAGTACCTATGATCAAAAACTTATACATGCTTTGTAAGTGGGCAAACCTGCAAAATCGGCAGTGTATCAAATACTTGTTCTCCCCACTGTATATTGCATTTTTTTGGTGGTTTTCATTTAACTCTTACAATACAATAATGATTCAAAAGAGTAGGGGAATTTAGTGGGCCCCCAGGGCAGTGGCGGCCCCTATAATTGTCACCACCTTTCACCCCACTAGCGACGGCCCTGGTTATGGGCATCATCCTGGTGACGATTGACGGACAGGTAGCCGCTGGAAGAAGAGCCCCTCGCACAGACGTAGAGCCGAGGGAGCGATGAAACGACCCCCCGAGATGGAAGTGGGGATCCTGAGGACAAGCTGGTGTGTACGAGGGCAGAGGTTACGCCTGAGGGAAGGCGTATGGACGATGTTGCCGGCTCACACCCCTGGTCAGACTCTCTGGGCGGTGGTGGGTGCTGTCCTCTTTTCGTCTGGCTCACAAGTCGAGGCAGGCAGAAGCTTCCAGTCTGCGGATCTGCGGAGGTCTACGGATGTTGGTAGTTTGCCCCGATCCAATACAACGATTTCAGCGTCTCATCGTTGTAAGGGGAACAAACGGCGAGACGGCAAAACTCCACGGTAAAGTCCATGATGTTGAGACTGCTTCGGGCCAACGCAGCTATTCTCACTGCAAAATCCATTTTTAGGTCTGGTCTTCTGTCAGCAAGGGTTGAGGACAGGAACACAAAGATGACGAATTAGATAAATGGGCTTTAATAAGCTTCAAAGCTACATCTAAGTGCAGGGAACAGAAGAAACACAAGTGCTAACGTAACATAGACCAGACAACTGAGAACTGAAACAGTGACACAACTACTGATGGTAACACAGCTGAAACAACAAATCATTAGTAACCATGATGATAAACAATGAGTGGAAAACTGAAACAAAGGAACACAGGAACCAGTGAATACCAACTAAAAGTCTATGAAAGTGAAACTAAGAACAAACATAACCAAATATCCCTGACAGTGTGTGCCATTGTAAAGAATGTAGTCTATCCCTCACAGCCTCGTTTTCATCCACGTTAAATTCTATATGGCGTCTAACCCGACTAAGGTCTATAGATAAGGCAACAATTTTTGATGAACCGATTCGCTAGAATGAATCAGACTTTCTGGCGCTACATGTGTGAGAGAGACAGAGAGATGTTCGTTTGGTGAGTCCGTTTGATTATTCTTTCAGCTCAGACGTTGAAAACACACTATATCAAGACTCGTTGGATAAAGTAGCTCCTTAGTGAAACAACCTACAGTGTTTTGAAAATAGCTGAACTTCTAGCTGTCACACTACTGAAAAATATCCTCCATAACACCGCCTCTGATTAATAAAAATGTTTTTGTTGACAGTTTTTTTTCTTTTCTTTTTTTTTTTATCTCAATTAACAGAATTCAATTTAGTATATTTTAAGTCAAAGCATTTTCACTGTGGCTATCTACAAACAATTTATTTCTACCATGCTTTTAGTAGCCTATGTTTATAAGTGCATAATGTAGTCACACATGTCAGACGTGCATTATTAGTGAGTTAGAGAGCTAAACTGAGGTGCAAAGTCATGTTAGATGAGCTCAAGATATGCACAGTGTTTGTGATGAGAGCTGTTAAAAACCTTCATCTCTGTCGAGTGTTCTGCCCTTTATAGCAAAAAACAGGGCCTTTTTCAGTCAGAGGGTAAATTAGGCCTCTCATAACAGCCTATTTTTTGTCTCCTTTTCTTTCCCAGCATGACAAGAACTGTGACACTGAGTGTATTGGGCAAATTAATGAGCACTTCCTAGTAGGGTTCAGAAGCACATTAAAACTCTCTTAAAATGAGCCATGTTCAGATTTTAGCCACACTTCTGCTCTGTATCATATAATGTGCTTACCAGAGAGACTTGAGACTCTGTCAAGTGTTTTTTTTTGTGGACTTAGCTATAACAGAGACACTCCCTCAGTAGGAGCATTCGAATCAGAATGACAAATGCTTTATGATTTGCCCTTTCAGTTGGAAATGCAGGTGTCTTTGTTAGAAATGCATGGCGGTCAGAAAAGCTGCTCCTACATGTAATTACCAAAAGATTTTTGGCAAACGCACACATTTTTTCCATGCTTTCCCCAGGAGTCCCAGTAAACACTTTCCCCTTCCTTCACAGCAGGAAAAATTATACATTTGGTAGAATGAATCTGAGATTTGTTTTGTTTTCATAAAACTCCCAAGTTTTAGCTAAGTGATGTCACTTTGCGTAGTTTATTTCTGTCGACTTTGTTACTGTTAGTTAATCTATAGCTTTTTCTTTTCCCCAGCAGCACTGGAGGCTTTACTGTAGTTGATATGTCTCTATAGACAGTCATTATTATTCATGCTTTGGCTCATAGAGACATTTGCCTATCAGACAGGCCTGGATTAACATGTGGCTTTTTAGCACCTGGAGCAGCGATGCTCTTCAAGGAGGAGCAGGCATTTGAAGGTGCTCAAAGAGCATCAGGAGAGGGGGTGGAAACCGGTATGATTGTTTATGCTAGATCTCCCCAAACCACCCCCCCCCTCCCCCTTGCTCTAGGAGCACCGGTCCCGTCGCTCCTGGCAACACCCCGGGTGACATGGGCACTGCCAATGCCTCCTGGGAGAGACTGTGTCACCTCTCAGTGAGGCATCAGGCTTTTGTTTCATGTTCAACCAGGGTTGGATAATAAACGCATGCATGTTGAAAGTGAAAAGAAGAGAATTAAAAACAAAATGTGGTGAGGCAGTTGTTCAGTAAAAAAAATGTTTTATAAAAATAATGAGGTTAAAGGTCATTATCAAGTGTGTTTAAATACAAACTCTAGGAAATCACACTTTTCTTGTATAATTTCTGCAACTATATTGCCTGTTTTATTAAATTATCATCATGTTTTTTCACTTTAACCAGTAATATGCAAAGAAAAAATGCAATTATTTATTTTATGTGATTTTATGTAAGTGATGCTTCATTTGGCAAAATGTGGTGAGACAGTTGTTCACTAAAAAATAATAAAAGAAAATAAAAATCATAGAGGTTAAAGGTCATTATCAAGTGCATTTAAATACAAACTCTAGGAAATCACGCTTTTCTTGTATAATTTCTGCAAATATATTGCCTGTTTATTAAATTATTATCATGTTTCTTCACTTTAACCAGTAATTTGCAAAGAAAAAAAAATGCATTCATTTATTTCATGTGATTTTATGTAAGTGATGCTTTATTTGGCAAAATGTGGTGAGTTGTGAACAAAAAAAAAATGATAAAGAGGTTAAAGGTCATTATCAAATGTGTGAATCATGCTTTAGTTGTATAATTTTATATTATTTTTTGTTGTATAGTTTTATTCTATGATTATGTTTCTTCTGTTAAAGGTCATTATCAATTGTGTTTAAATACATAAAGAAGGAAATCATGTATTTCTTGTAGAATTTGCATGTTCTATTATAATCATGTTTCTTCACTTAAAACAGTAATACGCAAAAAAACAAAAAAACAAAAAAACAAAAAAAAAAACAACAACATGCATTAATTTACTTCAAGTGATGCTTTAATTGGCAAAGTGTATGTGTTTATGTACCACCCACACACACACACACACACACACAAAATATCTACCTGGCATCACTCAGACAGGAAATGCCTGCCTTTCTGTGTGCACCTTTTTTGTGCCAGTGGAGGGCAGAATTACATTTCTGAAATTCAATCCGGCAAAGTTGATTAAAATGCAATGAGAACAGCTCTCCTGCTAATGTTGTTGATATCGAGTATAGTTCCTCCACTTTTCCTAAAGGATACACAGCCGTAAAAGGCAATAATTCCAGTCGCTCAGATTAAAAATACACACCAAGGGCATGCTGATGAGACTGAAGACTCTAACCATTCGCCGTGTCGTGCGTACAGCTTTAAAAGGGAGGATTTGTCTCTTTAAGTACACATTTAACTGTATAAGTCAATGATAACTCGCTTAACGCAACTTTGTGTCTTAATTATACGCGATAACATGAGAGGGGAGATCCCGGTGCCGACATCTCTGACCCCAGAGCATCTCTTTCTCATGCCGCTCGATGATTTGTTTTTATTTCAGCATTTATCATATACTGACAGATAAGCTCAAGACCCAGATCAGTTTGAATCAAAGCGAATTGGAGACTTCTACAGAGCCGTAAATGTCTTTAATGATCCCCAGGCAGCGGAGCAGAGAGGCAGAGTCTGTTTGAGTGGCGTTAAAGGGAGAGATCTGGGCCTCCCCTCAGCGTCTAACCTACTGGCACTTAAGAGGCATGTTGCATTATGCCGCCCTGCATTTGCCACTTGGATCAACCAAATTATCTGACAGGAAAGAGGGAAGGTTCAAAATTGAAATTTCAGCTCCATTTATTTAAACACGGCAAACCACTTTGTGTATATTCAACTTGTGCCGGTGACATCACTGTAACACTGGGCCGGCCGGGTGTTTGATGGGCCCCTTGAAAACAAACAGCGGCAGAGATCTGGTTGCATGATAATAAATAGAATATGCCAATCAAATTAGGGGTGTGTGTCAGTTTGTGGAGTGTGTGGAGAGCCAGGTACCACTGGTTCAAACTGAGCGCATCAATAGCTCATTTTAAAGGTCGCTGGCCTCATTTGTGTATATTTGGTACTGTATGACTTTTGAATCTTAATGAGGACTGCATTTATTTCTGGAGATTGTTCGATAAACCTTATGAACACTGGGAAAACATACTGCATGTTTATGCAAATTTAGGCAGGTTGCAGTGATGGACCCTGGTAGCCAGATACTAAAGATTTAATCAGTCCATAAAATATATTTAGTCAAAGTTAGAATATGTTTTGGTAATAAGCTAACCAGGCATTATTTCGGCTGAATTTGCAAATTTGTTTATTTTTTTTAAATGTCCAAAGGTCCATTTCACTTAGAATTTTGTTTAATGATTTTTGAATTTTAAAAAAAGTCATTATGGTAACAGGGTTGCAAAATATTTTTTATGACCAAAGATAAAATTACTTAATCACTATTTTGTACCCTATTTGTGGGAAGTGCATGCCATGTGGTTTGTGATTGGTCTACAACTTTTAACTTAAAAAACCCTGAGCCATTATAACCTTTATTTAATATTTTAAATATCTGCTGTTATAAACCTTAAATTAATAAAAAGTGAAATAGTAGCATATTGACGCTTGAGAACATATTCAATTAGCCCCTCTGTATTATATATTCTCGCATACGATTGCGCTGAGGCTTGTTAAATTGAGATTAATTTAAAATTCACACTTACAGTGTGATCACAGATCAGAGTCTTGTTTTAATTTTCTTACTCTTGGTTACTTCACTGGAGACTTAACAGAGGAGCTCGGATTTTCTCAGCATTCTAAATAGACTCATGCCGACTGACTGAACAGCATTTCCTCTCCCCAGCCCCTTAAAACAGAAGAAAAAAATCTGTTCAGTCTGCACAGACCTCCATCATATCAAATCATAAGGCTGCACAAAAGTTTACAGTTCATGGTAGGGTGATGCATTTGATAGACTTGCTTTTTTTCTGTGGCCGTATGAGTGTTTTAGTTTATGTATCGTTATTTTGTATGGACATTCTGTATCTTCTATCTTATTTTTTCTCCCCTTGTTTATCCTTGTTCATACATGATCGCTGCTCTTTTGCTTGCACACAGATATTTCAGAGACAGTGCAATCAGTCTTACTTTGGCAGACATTTCTGAATGGAACTGCATTGATGCTGTTGGTAAATTTGATCTTTGAATTGCTCCTTCACAGAAGCAACCAAACATGGCACACTTTTATGACATCAGCAGAAGTATGTTAATCTTTCTTTGTGAATTATTACAAGTCGTTTCTTCATTCTGCAAAAGAAGGTGTCTGGCACGTCAGAGTGATGCATGGTTTACTCATGTAAATGTGATCTTACTCGCTGTGGCACGATGACTGATCTCCAGTGCATTCCAGAAAAACAACGGCAGCTCGTTAGAAATGTGTTAAGCACACAGATGTAGCCTTTTGCCAAAGGAGACAGGGAGGACCTGAGCAGAGCGGGAAAGATGAAATTCAAATACAATGTACAGATGAGACGCTTTCGAGTGCAAAGGATCTGGCCAAGAGTATGAATTTCCGTGTGTGCTCTGTGTCATTTTATCCCCAAAGTAAAAATTCTGTCACTCACCGTCATTCACCACCATGATGTGATCCGACTTTCTTTTGGCTATGGAAAACCAAAGAAGTTAAGCAAAATGTCCAAGCTTTTCTTTTCCGTACAATGAAAGTTAAGCAAATATGACATAAAGCACCATAATCTAACTTTTCAAGTTCCCTGATGTCATGAATAAAACCTAAATGTGACCCTGGACCACAAAACCAGTCATAAGTCGCACGGGTATATTTGTGGCAATAGCAAACAATACATTGTATGGGTCAAAATTATCGATTTTTCTTTTATGCCAAAAATCATTTGGATATTAAGTAAAGATCATGTTCCATGAAGATATTTTGTAAATTTCCTACCGTAAATATATCAAACATTTATTATTAGTAGTAATATGCATTGCTAAGGACTTCATTTGGACAACTTTAAAGGTGATTTTCTTAATATTTAGATTTCTTTGCACCCTCAGATTCCAGATTTTCAAATAGCTGAATCTCAAATATTGTCCTATCCTAACAAACCATACGTCAATGGAAAGCTTATTTATTCAGCTTTCATATGATGTATAAATCTCAATTTCAAAAATTTGACCCTTATGACTGGTTTTGTGGTCCAGGGTCACAAATGTAAGACGCTATTCACAATTTTGACATAGCATATTTAAATTTGCAAAAACAAATTATATTTTTTTGTGATTTTTGGAGCTCGACAGCTTCAGTCAGCAACCGCTTTTATTGTATAAGAGCAGCTTGGATGTTCTAACATCTTTTGTTTTCAATAGAAGACAAGTGGTGAGTAAATGATGATAAATTATCTATTTCTTTAAGTCCTACTGTATTATATTTGATATGCAAATTTATTTAAATTATCAACAATCAAAACTTTGCTGAAAAGCATAATCTTCTACATTTCTTCTGACCCCTGATTGTTCATACTTTTTTTTTTTTTTTTTTTTTTAACCAAGTCTTTTTGCCCCCACAATAAAATAAATAAAAAAAAACTACATGGCATTTATCCTAAAATTAAGCATTTAAATATCTTACCAAGACATATTATTGGGAGATATAGAGTGTAAACTGATATTAATATACATTTTATGCAAGTAGTTGGCTATACTTTTTTAAAGATCTAATTTATATTACAAGCTATCAATCAGAATTTCAGCTTACTTTTGGCTGTATAAATATCAGCAACTGCATATTTTTGCTCAGTTTGGGCCTGAGGTCAAACCCCCCCCCCCCCCCGATGCTTCCATAATCAAAATTTCAGCAATGACTTTCTGCATTTTCTCCAGGCTTTAAAAGTTCACACAGGAATTGACAGGGTTATAGCTGGAGCAAGAAACTCAGACGCACAAAGCAACGTTTTCTGCTCCACTCCAAGCAGCACATATTCTGTGGGGAAGTGCACTTTCCTAAGCGACGCCTTGCACTATCATAGATGGCTTTGGCACTTTAGAGCGCTTGATATACAGTGGCATCCTGCAATCTATGGCATGTTTTAGTGGAGATGGGAAAGGGATGGAAGTGGGGGTGAGGTTGGTCCCAAGAGAGGCACCACTTCCCCTTGTTTATGGGGCATCCTAATTGGGACACTGTTGTCAGACAGTCTGATGTGACTTCTAAGGCACTGTTTCCCTGAGAAGTTTGCGTTTGTGTGTTTGCTTATGTGCACACATGGTGTTCAAACTCTGCTGCCTGCCCTGTGGCTTCCTCTGCTGTTTCCTGCCTGAGCGGCCCAGGCTGCCTGGGCTGGCTCCCCCCTCCGAACGCATCTCCGACGCCGCATGAACGTGGAGGTACACCCACCTGTGCTCAGCCTGGCATAAACCCGCAGGTTCGGAGCGCTGGATGGCAGGAACTTCCCGCTGCCACCCCCCTCTTCTTACTCCGCTGCTTCCAGCTGAGGAAGAGTGGGTGAGAACACCGCCAAACTTTACCTGCTACACCACAATCGTATTTATAGCTTGTATGTGTGTGTGTGTTCTTTGCACTACCTGCTTACCAACTGACAGCGATTTTTATCTTGTTCTAGTGCCTGGCAGTGACACAGATACTGTACACACAACATCCCGGCAACATTCAGAGAGGCAAAAGTACATAAACATTCATAAATAGGTCATCTGTGCTTTTTTTTTTTTTTTTTTTTTTTAAATGATTTGGATAAAAGTGTAATTTGTTTTTGTTTTTTTTAGATGTAGAGGGTTAATATTAATATTTCATAATAGAAATTTGAAACCCTTTAAAAGTTCTACTAAAAAGGTGCTTTTGTTATTGTAAATATTGTTTTTAGTTGCAATTAGGGCTGTTAATTTTAGGTGTTAGTGTAATAATAATAAAACATTTTATTTCTTTAACACTTTTCAAAGTTGAACAAGGAGAGGAGCTTGCACACATAACAGTAAAACATTTTTCATACAAAAAAATAAATTAAAAAATAATAAAAATTAGAGGCCAAATACAGGGAAAACATTTTCGATTTACATTGTTATCAGTATCGTAACAGACAATAGCATATCTGATTCTATTTATATAAATTGTTTTACTGTTTGGCTGTTTTTGCTGTATAACACTTTTTATACATAAAATGCAGCTCAAAGTGATTTATTGGTTTAAAAGAAAAGGAAAGGCATAAATAAATAAAATATTAAATATACAGGTGTGATAAATTATAAAAAAAACCCCCACAATTATTCATGCCCGCTGACCTGTATGTAAATTCTTTAATGTATTTTCCTACCATCAAAGCAATTCAACTTAATGTGCCACCTTTGTGTTTTTTGCAAGTTCTGGCAACTATAGCCAACGCACCTCACCAAGCCACATTTACCAAAAGCATGCACAAAATGAGTAGAGTCTTTCGGACAGGATGTGTATTTACATTCAATTATAGCTGGATGGCGCTCGACGAAATGGAACAGAATCGAAATGGTCTCGAGGTGTTTTTCAAAGTGGACAACCAAGAGATGCTGAAAAAACAGCAAGACAATGAATGACCAAAGATATCAACAATAGAAAAAAAGTGCAGAAAGAATTCAAGTCAGTCTATGCAAAATAAATAATAATAAAAAAAAAAAAAAACTTCTAATGTCTGCTCAATGATTTATTTGTCTGCCACAATATCTTTAAATGATCTTCATTTGGAGGCTTTTGCCTCCAAATATTGATACATGCAGTTAATTGTGATTAACTACATTAATTGTCATATCAAGTAATTAATTACATTAAAAGTTTTAATCAACCGACAGCCCTAGTTGTAAGAGAACATGTTTAGTTTTGAAGATAACTTTGAGAACTAGGCGCATATTTCGGAAAGAAAATACAAAAACAAAGGCAGAAATAAACTCCATTTGGCAGTTGGAAATCAAACAGCTGTGAGAATAGACTGTGTGTGAGAGAAAAATAGGGGTCCACTCTGGGGGTGAAAATGCACCAGTTAACATCCTGTAAACAAGGCCAACAAAGGCGAGATTTGAATAATAGTGCAGAACAGTACATGGAGGTTACCAATTATTTTTGCATAAGCAGTTTGAGATATCTCTCTCTCCCTCCCTCTCTCCCTCTGTGTTTAGCATTAAACATCTCTTTCTCCATTCTCTGCTCCTCAAACAGAAATCTTTGAGCACGGCGTAAAGCTTTGTTTTCTGCGATTTGATGGCATTGCAATCCCAGTTGCTTTAAATAATTCATCACGTGTGGATTTGCTTTAAAATAAATTTGATTTTCTTTGAGAACCCGACTCTAAAATACTTCTCATCTAAATAAAGTGCTATGATAATTGTGACTTTGAAAGTTTTCTTTTTTGCAAAGATCAGTTGAATGTAGTAGATATAAATGTATCAATACTGGATTTTTTAACATTATAAATCACTTTGTAAATGTACACACGGAAAAATAGAGAATAAATAACACGTTCACGGTTTAAAAAAAAAAAAAAAAAAAAAAAAAAAATTCACACATTTTATGAAAAAGAAAAATTTACTTTGAGCAATTTCAGAATAAATAAATAAAGCAGTACGCTTCTAATGACTGTATATTTCAGTATATTAAGATGCTACCACTTGACTCATGGATTAAAGACATTTCTTCAGTTTATAAAAACCAGCTCACTTATAACAGTTAATTGAACTGACCGAGCAAAACAGCAACCATAATCTATGATAATATCTATATATTTATAGCTCACGTATTCTCCACTCATTTAATTATTTCTACAGTAGGAAGAGTTTAAGAGGAAAACAAATTGAATGTGTTCCATGACACTAAATTATTACTTCAAAAACAGATATAAAAAAACAAACTATTGTTGCCACGAAAATCTGTTAACTGAAATCTTGCTAGGTCAAGTCAGTGCAAGTAAAATTCTTGAAGTACTTAACAGGAAGTGCTCTCTGATTCTGAGAACCGTGTTCGTATGTTTATACGCCGCCTCTCCGTACTGCACACATCACGTCGAAACTCGTCTTAAGTTGTACACCTCCTGTCTCTGGAGTCATAGTTCACCGCTAAACCTCTCCACTTCATTTTGGTGACTCTATTAAGCTAAATTTTGCAAGGCGTGTATCCTTTATTCATAGTGGTCTCAGAAACCACAAGGGTTTCACACTCATGCATAGTTAACTGTTAATGCAAAATGCTTGTATCAAACAGCACCGATCATTGTCTCACGAAAACCCCAAAGAATCATGCGATCAAACCCCAGGCTACTGCTTGTCAAAAACCTTCTATTTAAGCACTGAACCAAAATAAACCAGCAGTTTACTTCTCTCTCACAGGTCGGACAGGGAAAAATGAAGTTTCACTTCTATAGAAAAAAAAGCAGCAGGAATGCTTTTTTTTTTCTCTCCTCGGTTCATATAATGACCAACAGCTGTTACACCTGCCACAGTGAAAAAAATTAATTAATATACATCATAAACATTGATTTGGTTTATAAGCATAATTTTAATGAACATCTCGAAGGGAATGAAAAAAAGAAAGCCAAATCTAAAATTTTCGCACTGTAAATGTTGTCATTAATGAAAGTGTTATACTTTTTGGTTGGTGATTTACAAAACAAAGAATAACATTTTTTTTTTTTTTTTAAAAACTGTTCAAGAGATATATTAATTATTTATAGGCAAGCCAGATTCCTAATACAACAGTTTCTTGAATTTTGATACTGATCATAGATCATTCACTGAACACCCATGGCGAATAAAAAAATAAATTAGGCCTACTTATTTTCTAAACAATATGCTCACTGCAACGTTTCCAAGTAAAGGCTACCAAGAAGTGAACTAAAGTGTGAAGAGCATTATTTTGAAAGAGTAATAAGAGAGAAGTGTTTTGTGCTCGCTTTATTTTTATCTTGCTCGGGAGCTGCGAGAGGAAATGACAGATTGAAGGATTCGGTGGGCGTCTGGTTTTTCGCTCGAGTGTCCTGTGTGTAGTTAACACATGCCCACCGTCGCTCCTCACAGAACACCAAATGCCAAACGATTCACTGCTCAAAATGTCCAATAACAACCTGCAAGAAATGTGTCCAAATACACTCATTTTTATTTCCTAATTATACACTACTTTATGTTCTCATTTTACTTGCTTCTCTTAACTTTCTACCATTAGAAATATAATAGACACAATTCAGTTTCACTTTTCAAAAATGGCCAGGTCACATCAACAAGTACTAGTAAACAAACAAACACCAACCTGCTCCGCAACAACCCCCAAACACCACCCTGGGAGGGGGGGGGAAAAACCTTTGAGGGATGATGGGGAAAATCCTCCAGTAACAATGGACAATTAAAATCTTATTCCTGAGTTGAGAAATTCAATTTAATGAATGTAGAGCTCTGCAACAACAGATGGTCTTCTTAAACAAAATACAAAGATAGACTCCTTGTTTGAAGACCGCCTGATCAAATGCCAGTGGTTATCAATTAGGAGCAGAGTGATGGTTAGTGAGCGGGAACATAAAACACTGTGTCTCCCCCTCCACACACACCCTCTCTACCTTTACACACACACACACACACACACACACACACACACAGGCTTCAAATCATATAGTTTATAGCACTATCTTGCCTGAGAGAATAAATGTAAAATTGTCCTATACTCGCAATTGCTTTATATGCAATGCGAGATTTTATTATACAACTTTACTTGTGTGTGCGAGACTCTGAACTCCACTACACCAGGTCACAAAGTCGCAGAGAAGAGAAATTAAACGCACTGCATGCTTTCCATATAAAAATTCAAACACCTTCTATATATATATATTATATTAAACACACACACACACACACACACACATATACATACATATATATGATTTTCTAAATGATGTATACAGTTCATTTAGTTTCGCAAACCCATCAGGTGTGCTGAACTAAAAACTAGATAGCTTACTAATTTTATCCATTATATCTGAGGTAATTTGTTTATCAAAAAAAAGAAAGAAAGAAAGAAAAGAAAAAAAAAAAACTTGAGTGACTGAATATGTAAATGAACACATGAGAGAATGAATGCAGAAGGAAATGACCACAGTCATCTTCATATTTGCAATATGAATCTCAGGCTCCATAAATAGTAATGGAGTGTGGTAATATATACTGCAGCCCAACTGGAGAGAGCAATTAAGAGGCTGCTCAGATTTAGTGGAAATGAAGCTACTTGCAAAAGCCAGGGAGGTAATTGTGAGACAGCCTTGATTGTTTTGTAAGAAGATGCTTTCCCTTTAACTTTTTAAACACTCCGGCATCTAGAGAGACTCTGTTTTAATGGAAATAAGTGAGTCTGGAAAAAAAGGTCTAAGTTTTTCTCATTTATTTACTTCCCTAAATGCATTCTTAATCATATAAAAATTAAGGAAATAAGAATAATTAAAAAATGGAAAATTTTAGCACTTTCGGGAACGGCGAGGTCCTCGCGTCATTCTGCTTCAAAGAAAAAAGATAAATGATGATGCCATTAAAAAGTGAACTAATTAAGGAAGGCTTCTTTTAAGAACTCATTAACTGCAACCTCATTTACATAATGATGCATATTAATTAAGTTTTAATGAATCTGAATTTCCACCAAGCCGCTTTTCTTTGGCTGTGGAACAAATTGAACAAATTATTTAAAAGTGTTCTTGAGTCTACTTTTCACACCAAAGGGGAGAGAATGCAATCATTTGTAGAAAATCATATTTTTTTAGGCAGGCCCATCTGTTATTTATTTTTTTTTTATTTTTTATGTAATCATTTACCCTTTTTTTCAAAACCTGAGAGATTCGTTGCATTTCCACACAAATCACGAGGTTTGTGATCAAGAGTAAAAACACTGGAAAATAAATCTTTTCAAGACTTGTAAAAAAAAAAATAATAATAATGATCATTTATAGCGCATGTCCACACAGTCAACAAGTAACGCCAGAGAGTGGCTTTATTTTTCTCCTACACAGAATGTCACTTTACAGGACCTACTTAATAAAAAGGAACTTGTGCAATATTATAAATTTAATTTTATAAAAAAAATATAACATCAAAAAGTTGAAGACATCATAATGGGTTACCTTAAAGACCTCTACAGGACTTTTGTTGCTATCTGTTGCTGCCATGGTGAAACTGGAACAAGAGAATGCATGTTTAACAGCACCAGCTGCCGCAATTTCAGGTGTTATTGTGGTGTGTGTGTGAGACTTAACACATGTGCTGCACAAACATCAGTATCATCTCCTTCCTTTCTGTATGCAAAGCTCTCTCTCTTTCTCTCATCCTCTCTCTCTTTAACACTTAACGCTGCAACGCTACTAACATAAATCTGGGAATAAGCACAGCCCGTGGGACTGACAGTGCACAAAGTTTGGCGTTTTAGCCTTTTTTTTAGGGGGGGGGGAGTGGAGGTGAGAAAGGAAGAAAGAGAGAGGGAGAGAGAAAAAAGCTGATGAAAGCCATTGCATGATGCTTAATGCAAAACTCACTTGCGCCAAATGGAGCGACGGTGCCTCTCTCTCCCCTCCGTCTCCCAGATGCTGAGCTCCGGATGTGTCTCTGAGGTTAACCTGACACAAGCGACAGCTCCCCTCCCCGTCTGCCCGCCTCGCGCAGCCCCCTCTCGCTCCTTCATCCGTTTCTGGCGCTTTAAAGGAATCACCTTTCTGTGGCGGTAGGATGCCGGGGGTTCTTCTGACAGTGAGCACCTTCCTCAGGGGAGGTCAGGAGTCAGGGATTCAGATGAGGCAAGCTGGCGATGCAGTGTAACTGAAAATGGAAAGCAGATGTTAGTTAATTAGGGAAAATGTGACTGACAAGACTTGAGCGGCAAGGTACACGAGCTAGCCGGCACCGAGCAGCTGTTGTTGCCGACTTCATTGTCAGTCTCGTACACAAGTCACAACATCCCCACGGCGAAACGCGGCCGCGTACGCAGACAATTATCAAAATAGAATTAAGCTTGATTTAATCATACCCATCTCTCCTTTGAGTTTTCAGCCATCGTCGGCCAGCCGCACGTTTTTCTCCCTGTTTTCTCCCAGTTCATTTTCTGCATTTATTCCGTCGCTGCGGTGCACCCAGGGCTGTGACTCCGCCGAGACTTGTGCTGAGAGGGTGGAGAGACAATAGACGGGGGGAAAAAATTGCAGACAAAATAAAACATTCTTAATGAGCCACACGCAGTAATCTTTCACTTCTCTCTTCTGCAGCAGGAGGACTTAGTGGCGGCGCTAGGATTTTTGGTGAAGCGTTTCAGCAAAGTGAGAACGAAGAGGTGCAAAGCTCATCTCTTCGATTGTCATGGATCCTTGGATGGAAAAACAGATTAATATGCATTAAATGTGGCACTGAGGAAATCACAATCACATATTGATAGATCAGGCTCCCTTTACCCCTGAACTTCTGTGTGTATGTACACGTACAGTGTGTCCAAGATGTATTTTGGGAGCATTCACCCAAAAATGAAAATTCTGTCATCATTTAGCCTACTCATCCTCATGACTTTCTTTCTTCTGTGGAACACAAAAGGAGATAGCAGTTTTTTTATACAACAAAAGTCAATGGGGTCAAGTGTTGCTTTAGACTCCATTGACTTTCATTGTATGGACCAAACCAATTTCTTCAAAATGTCTTCTTTGGTCTCCCACAGCATACAACAAAGTCATGAGAATGAGAAAAGGATGACTTTTCATTTTAGAGTGGACAATCCCTTAAAGCAATGCATATCTAGTGGCAATGTACCACTCAAAATCCTGATATAAAAGTTGTAGATATTTTCATGTTGTCAGAACACCTCCATAGCTGAATATTACGGTACAACGGGGCTAAAGGCACACCTTAAAAAAAAAAAAGTGCTTTTCATTACTCCCATAGTGTATGATTGCAGAAAAAATATATAATGTTTGTAATGAACATTTATGGAGCAACAGATTTTGTGTGAAAATAAATCATAAAAGTGGTTTAATTTGTTTAAAAATCGTATAAATGTATGGGGTGGCGAGGGGGGCCTTTTACCCCACACACGGGGGGGCACAAAAGGCACACAGGATTGGTACAAATACTTTAGCTAAAATGATATGTTTTTAATAATGTCTAAGTTAATACTTGTTCAAAACAATCACTTTAGCAAAGTTTGAACTATTTTCTGTTTATTTTGATAAATACAAGAATTAAAACATTTTTATTCAATAAATATACTGTCATTAAAATATGTTAATATAGAAATATAGAAACAAAATTATTTTAAAAAGTAAAGATCCCATAATTTAATACAGATTTACAGTAGTAACAATACATATTTTATTATATGATATCATTAATATCATATTTTTAAATATGATGGTTTCATTATAAATATGGCGATTATCTCTACGGTGGACACCCAACTTAATATATGATATCTAAAATCTGAATCTAACCATGTCACATCAACAAATGGAAAAGTCAGTTAACTATTTATCATCATGTTAAACGTGGTGCCTTTAGCCTCAACAGCAGGGGCGCCTTTTACCCCAAATACCATACTTTTACATATTCTTCCATTTTGAAAAACTGTTGCTTTATTTACCTTGAACAAAACTGAAAATCATTAAGAAGACGTTGTCTCAAAATATATTCAATAGTTTTAGCGATTCTTATTTGCTACTTAAAGCTACAAAATTTTTAAAAACATCAAATATTAGATCAAATTAGCGCAGAATCAACTTTGCGCTGCTGCCCGCGATCGTGTCAAGGATCAGTCAAATTTCCACGTGTACCTTAAAAAGTTTTGGGAAGTGCTTGTTTTTGTGCCATCTAGTGGTTTAGAGGAAAATAAAATCAAAGGAGCCTTTTACCCAATTTCACCTGTGTGAATTTGAGGGGAACTGACTTCATATATTCACTATAAAATCACCTTGAGACCTGAAAAGTGAATAAAGGTGACGATAGCTCTGAGAAGAAAAGCCACACATATTTTATCATCAAATGCAATGACATTCATACAGTGTGACTAAAGTGTCCAAACATCACGCGAGGCCACTGTACATTGTACAATTACAATTTGCCAGGAATTTATGCCGAAGCTTTTTTTTTTTCCCCAGCATCAAGCCCCCTTGGGTGACTCATGCAAAGTCTGAAGAGGATGTATAGGTTTAGACATTCATGAAAAATTCATAGAACTGGTGTGTTTATATATAGTTACACTATTGTGTTAAGGAGTGTATAATTTACAGGCTCGATCATTACTGTTTTGATATTCTACTATTGATGTTTTTTTTTTATTTCCTTTCTGTGCAATCTTGGTTTTCCAGTATGCTAAACACATGCAAAACTAAAAATGTAAACTAAGTAGACTATTTCTAAACACTCTCTTTAATTTCAAAGTAACATCTTTGCTTGTCCATCTTCCATTTATCAGTTACTCACCCTCCAAACCTGTATGACTTTCTTTCTTTTATGGAACACAAAGATATTTTGAAAGTCATTTGGGGACTTTTCAAATGACATTGATTGGACTAGTATTGTATGGACAGACATTTTTTAAAATATCATCTTTTGTATTCCACAGATGAAAGAAAGTCATACATGTTTCGAACAAATGACTGAATTTCAGTTTAGGGTGAACTGTCTCTTTAATGCACCACAAACACTTATTCTTATCCATCTCGAATTTTGACAGCAGTGTTAGTGCAAGAACACACTGCAGAGCGCCAAGCATTGCTCTAAACCATCGTCTCGGTGCCTAAATCTGGGCAAATCTATGTGAATCTCTGGTCAGCAATATTAGCCTGTGAAATTGATGAATTGCTAGACATTAGCCCCATTCAAACAACAGATGTTAATTCACTTCAGATGTGAATTATCTGATCATTTGTGTCAGGAAGCATAATATGAATGACACAGATTATCTGAAATTCGGCTCTTCCCCTGGTAGACACAACGTCCTTTGTCTCCTCAGGTAGAGGGCTCTGGAGTTAAGGAGGCAAACTCCAGAATGTTCCATTAGCCAGCCGTGTCTCTAAACATCTCATTAGGACCTCGACATGGCCCGCCTTGGGCTCTGCTGTGGAGAGCGATTGCTTTGCTCTTTGATGAGAAAATATTAGTTATCCTGGCTCTGGATCTGTACACATATGTCCTGTTGTTTGGTGTCATTAACCAAGGACACCGAAAAAATCATAATGGCCTCGGTTCTTAAGGTTGCATACAAATGTCTGAATGATAACATTTACTGCATAACTATCACAACTACTGTATTTCTAAATCTAAAGTGTGGTACAAAAGTCTGAAAACACATTAAAAAGATGGATTTCAAATGTAAAACTGTAAACAAAGAAACATTATGAGGTAAATTAAGATTTTTTTTTGGCTACTAATCCAATAAGAACATTTGTGACATTGTGCTCTTTGGATCATCTTAAGTTGCTATGAAACAGAAGTTGAGATAATTTTTCTTTCCTATATCCGAGTGAAACAGCTTCTCGATCAAGAAAAAAAAATGTAGGCCAGGCCTTAATTTTGGCATTGCTGCGATCTCATATGAATGACAGGTTGTCCCGCTCTCGTACCAGTAAACACATCATCAGAAAAGATATGCCAATGCAAGAGGGAGGGGAAGTTATTTTGATTAATGATTACAGGGGCACATGAATTTTGAAAAAAAAAAATGTGTAGGCCTACCAATAAATCATTTATAATAAATACTGCAATATTCCATAAAAAAAATAAGAATTGTCAATTTTGATTTTATGGTGACTTTAAATCATGCTGGAGAACATGACGAGTTTGTGTACAATCTGATGATCATTAAAGCAGAAAGGACACTAATGTTCACACATCAGCAGAACGGTTGCGAGCAGGGCCGTACCCACCATTGAGGTCCCCGAGGTCCGGACCGCGGTAATTTTCCGAAGTGCATATAATGAAGGTTGTGAAATAATTGCCTAATATTAACACTACTTTGGTGCTACAATGATATTGCATATCGCCACGGTAACATGTCGCGTCTTTTGCGTGCTCAATTTCGTTCGTTATAGACTAATCAAAGCTCAGCTTTGGGAAGGGAAGAGATACAGGTCAAGATAAGGAGACTGAGAGAAGAAGAAAGAGAGAACAGCAGGTATTGCACTGTGCCCAAGATGAGATTAACATTAGTACAATGTATTCCTATTTAACACAGATATATGTTCTTTGGTAAGTAGCCTACAGTGGAAACTACAGTATAAGCTCAATTTAACATATAATGCCATAATTGTAGTATTGTGTGTGTGTAATATATATATATATATATATATATATATATATATTACCCACTTACAAAGCATGTAGAAGTCTGTAATTTTTATCATAGGTACTCTTCAACTGTAAGTGACGGAATCTCAAACAAAAATCCAGAAAATCACATTGTATGATTTTTAAGTAATTAATTTGCATTTTATTGCATGACATAAGTATTTGATACATCAGAAAAGCAGAACTTAATATTTGGTACAGAAACCTTTGTTTGCAATTACAGAGATCATACGTTTCCTGTAGTTCTTGACCAGGTTTGCACACACTGCAGCAGGGATTTTGGTCCACTCCTCCATACAGACCTTCTCCAGATCCTTCAGGGTTCGGGGCTGTCGCTGGGCAATACAGACTTTCAGCTCCCTCCAAAGATTTTCTATTGGGTTCAGGTCTGGAGACTGGCTAGGCCACTCCAGCACCTTGAGATGCTTCTTACGGAGCCACTCCTCAGTTGCCCTGGCTGTGTGTTTCGGGTCGTTGTCATGCTGGAAGACCCAGCCACGACCCATCTTCAATGCTCTTACTGAGGGAAGGAGGTTGTTGGCCAAGATCTCGCGAGACATGGCCCCATCCATCCTCCCCTCAATACGGTGCAGTCGTCCTGTCCCCTTTGCAGAAAAGCATCCCCAAAGAATGATGTTTCCACCTCCATGCTTCACGGTTAGGATGGTGTTCTTGGGGTTGTACTCATCCTTCTTCTTCCTCCAAACACGGCGAGTGGAGTTTAGACCAAAAAGCTCTATTTTTGTCTCATCAGACCACATGACCTTCTCCCATTCCTCCTCTGGATCATCCAGATGGTCATTGGCAACATCAGACGGGCCTAGACATGCGCTGGCTTGAGCAGGGGGACCTTGCATGAGGTGCAGGATTTTAATCCATGACGGCGTAGTGTGTTACTAATGGTTTTCTTTGAGACTGTGGTCCCAGCTCTCTTCAGGTCATTGACCAGGTCCTGCCGTGTAGTTCTGGGCTGATCCCTCACCTTCCTCATGATCATTGACGCCCCACGAGGTGAGATCTTGCATGGTGCCCCAGACAGAGGGAGATTGACCGTCATCTTGAACTACTTCCATTTTCTAATAATTGCGCCAACAGTTGTTGCCTTCTCACCAAGCTGCTTGCCTATTGTCCTGTAGCCCATCCCAGCCTTGTGCAGGTCTACAATTTTATCCCTGATGTCCTTGCACAGCTCTCTGGTCTTGGCCATTGTGGAGAGGTTGGAGTCTGTTTGATTGAGTGTGCGGACAGGTGTCTTTTATACAGGTAATGAGTTCAAACAGGTGCCGTTAATACAGGTAATGAGTGGAGAACAGGAGGGCTTCTTAAAGAAAAACTAACAGGTCTGTGAGAGCCGGAATTCTTACTGGTTGGTAGGTGATCAAATACTTATGTCATGCAATAAAATGCAAATTAATTATTTAAAAATCATACGGTGTGATTTTCTGGATTTTTGTTTTAGATTCCGTCTCTCACAGTTGAAGTGTACCTATGATAAAAATTACAGACCTCTACATGCTTTGTAAGTAGGAAAACCTGCAAAATCGGCAGTGTATGAAATACTTGTTCTCCCCACTGTGTATATATATATAAAATATTATATTATACACACCGATCAGGCAAAACATTATGACCTTCCTAATATTGTGTTGGTCCCCCTTTTGCTGCCAAAACAGCCCTGACTCGTCGAGGCATGGACTCAACTAGACCCCTGAAGGTGTGCTGTGGTATCTGGCAACAAGATGGTAGCAGCAGATCCTTTAAGTCCTGTAAGTTGCGAGGTGGGGCCTCTATGGATCGGACTTGTTCGTTCAGCACATCCCACAGATGCTCGACTGGATTGAGATCTGGGGAATTTGGAGGCCAAGTCAACACCTCAAACTCGTTGTGCTCCTCAAACCATTCCTGAACCATTTTTGCTTTGTGGCAGGGCGCATTATCCTGCTGAAAAAGGCCACAGCCACCAGGGAATACCGTTTCCATGAAAGGGTGTACATGGTCTGCAACAATGTTTAGGTAGGTGGTACGTGTCAAAGTAACATCCACATGGATGGCAGGATCCAAGGTTTCCCAGCAGAACATTGCCCAAAGCATCACACTGCCTCCGCCGGCTTGTCTTCTTCCCATAGTGCATCCTGGTGCCATGTGTTCCCCAGGTAAGCGACGCACACGCACCCGGCCATCTACGTGATGTAAAAGAAAAACGTGATTCATGAGACCAGGCCACCTTCTTCCTTCTTGCTCCGTGGTCCAGTTCTGATGCTCACGTGCCCACTGTTGGCACTTTCGGCAGTGGACAGGGGTCAGCATGGGCACCCTGACTGGTCTGCGGCTATGCAGCCCCATACGCAACAAACTGCGATGCACTGTGTATTCTGACACCTTTCTTTCAGAACCAGCATTAACTTCTTGAGCAATTTGAGCTACAGTAGCTCATCTGTTTGACCGGACCACACGGGCCAGCCTTCGCTCCCCATGTCAATGAGCCTTGGTCGCCCATTACCCTGTCGCCGGTTTACCACTGTTCCTTTCTTGGACCACTTTTGATAGATACTGACCACTGCAGACTGGGAACACCCCACAAGAGCTGCAGTTTTGGAGATGCTCTGACCCAGTCGTCTAGCCATCACAATTTGGCCCTTGTCAAACTCGCTCAAATCCTTACGCTTGCCCATTTTTCCTGCTTCTAACACATCAATTTTGAGGACAAAATGTTCACTTGCTGCCTAATATATCTTACCCACTAACAGGTGCCATGATGAAGAGATAATCAGTGTTATTCACTTCACGGTCATAATGTTATGCCTGATTGGTGTATTATGTATTTTATATATATATATATATATATATATATATATATATATATATACACACATATATATATATATGGTCACCAGTATCATGCAGCACTGGGACTTTTCACTATTTGTATAACTCAGCTTGCCTGTGTTTGCACAACTTGCATCATAAAGCCAGTAGGTGGCAACAAGGGACTGTCTTTATGAGTGAGCAACTGAACTATTATTTTAACTGATTAGTCCAAAAACATTGATTAATTAAGGAAAAAAAGTTGCTAAAAAAAAAACAATCTTTTATGCTCATATAAATTGTTCACTTGCCTCTGGACACAGAAGGATTGCATTGGCATTTCATTGAAATGTAACATCTATGCAAAATAATCCTTAAAACATTTATTATTTAAGGCCGTTTCTGTTTGGAATATGTGATTGTGTATTGTCAACAGTAAGCATAAATATTCTGCATTTCCATTTTGTAGTGTGGATCATTTATTGCAACATTTAAACTGATTCTCATGTTTAAATTAATCTGATTGATAAATATGCTACTTCCCACTGACATGCTTTTAAAGCTACTGTTATCCTTTTTCTGGCCTTCAAACACTTTAAAATGCACATGTGTACATCAGGAAAATCAAAATTTTCTCAGGGGGGGCATGTTCCTGAACCCCCCCTAGCAAGATCAGTTTAGCAAAGATGAAAACCCTGCGCTCGTTGCGAGCCCTGTATTTGAGAGCTTACGCTGCCTTCTCGCGCTTGGAAATTTCCTACTTCCCACTTCTGAAGTCATGATTATTTGCTTTGTTGTCGGAAAGAATAGGAATCATGGAGGACACCAGGTTTATTCTTGCCCATTTTTTTGAGGAGATCTTATTAAAGCCAAAATGTATTTAAGATATTTAATTTTGAATAAAATAAAAAGCATCCCATTCATTGACAACCATATAAAACTTCACTGCACTATTTAAATAGCCAGCTATACGATTCTGGAATTTTGGTCAAATAGGCTATTTTCACTGTGTATAAAACATATATGCTTCAAATGGTTATTCATAAATATGCACTATACTTTACCATGGGATGCAGCGCTGGTGTGAAAACAACAAAAAAAAACAAAAAAACAAATAAAGAATAGCCTACCTGTCAAGGGAGCAATCATTCTCCCCTCTGCCACATTTAAAGTTTAAAGCACCTAACTCGGAAACTCGGGTATCAAAATGATCTCCGAGTTTCACAGTAGTAAATACGCCTTGTCTGATTTCATGTCTAATTTCCTACTAGGAAACGCGAAGGCAGCATTAATAAGGTTGCGTTCACACACACACACACATAGTTTGCTTATTTATAGATTGACAACAATTTACATCCGTATATTTTCAAGACTCAATAATCGCATTATCGGGGAGTCCCGTGCTGTGTGAACGGAAGTGTAGTAGATAATTGTCATAATAAAATGCAATCTCGTTGCGTGTTTTTAATGCTGGGTTTTTGGTAACTCACACAGATGGAGATATGAAGAGCTGTCTGAATGTTCTAGATCCAGTCAGAGCTGCAACCGCCAGTGGACTGTGCGCAAATATCCAATCAGTAGTCGATGAACGCACGTCTCCTTTGGACTATTGCTGTGTCAACTGTGACGTCGCCATCTTTGATTTATACTTTAGTCAGTGTCACTATGGTTGCAGGTGATATTTACGGCTAGATAGAGCAAAAAGGTGAGATTGAAATCAGTTAATCACAGACCGCGTTTTTGCATTCCACTGCGCTGCTTTTCCACTGTTTTAGATACGTAAATACGGGTGCTCAAGTTGGCGCTGGACAATTTGAGAGTCACACTTGTAAAATGAATACCTTGTCAATCCCAAACTGACTGTGTGAATGTGCATTTTGAAATTTATGGTACTTATATCTATTCATGGTCGGCTATATGAAAATGTCTTACTTTTAATTAATTAATTAATTAATAATAATAATAATAAATAAATAAATATATATAAGTAATCAATTTTCACTAGTGGTCTCAGTTTTTTGGACCCCCACTGCAGTCAGTTCTTTGCCCCAGATTCAATATAAGATAGAAAGACTGCTGTGTTCCATGAACTAAGAGCACCATGCTGGTAAGAATGTGTTGCTAATCACCTCCGTCTTTGTTATTTCTGCGGCTGAATCCTTTTCAGCTCAGCTGATTTGATCAAGGCACTGCCGTTTCCAGACTTTGAGCAGTTTCTCTTTCCCTCCCTCTAGAGAAAAAGCATTTACTGAGAATCCAAAAGAAAAATATGGTGTTAGAACCTCCCCTTCCTTCAATAGTCTCGTGGGAGCTGAGGAAAGGTATCAAAACAAAGAAAATCAAAAATTTCAGACTAGATAATAACTTGGATTACAAAGAAGTGCACAGCCAGAAGAACTAGTAATTGGGTCAAGAGTACTTCATGTGCAAAGAATGAAAATAATAAGATGAGATAAAAAAAACAGATAAGATTAGAAATATATGAAACCTTACGCTTGTTAACTTTGCTGAAGATTGGCATGCTTCTGTCAACCCATCCTTCTACAGTTTTTTTATTTTATTTTAAACTCATTTTCACAATGCGATATGTCTATTTGCACAATATGCTCATCAATTTAAGCATTGGTCTTCATTTAGGTCTCCTGAGTATACATAGCATCAGGCCACTGTCCATCCTGGTTACTTCGATTGTCTCTTAAGCTGTTGGACCATGTGTCTTTTTTAACTCCCACAGCGCTGTGGCCAGACCGTAATGCCTTCCTGTCCACTTTAGCCACAGCCGGCCCCAGGGGCTATCTAAGCCTCTTTGGCAGGACTGAATCCCAGAATCCTCTAAATAGAAATAATTGTCCATGACAGTCGCTGTGTGCTTTTCTAATGCATGTGACAGAACTTTTTTGTCATTCTGACGCCCACAAGCCTGGCTAGCGATACATGTAGAATATGCTAAGCTATGTAATCTCAGTCCTGATTAATAAGTGCCACGAGTGCTTTGGAGTGCTCACGCTGGACGCTAATGGCTCCATTCAGCAGTTGTGTGACCACGCTGGAAACCGTGGGACCTAATGTCTTGACATTATTCCACTTGACCACTCTCGAGTGGGATGATGATGACCTTAATTGTGATAATTTAGCCTGCCTGCTTATATAAATCTGTCCTGAATGTCGTTCATATAATACAATCTGTTATCTTTACTCATTAAAAAAACATTAAAAGTATGCTATATTTTAAAAAACACTAGTTTTATTGAATTCATGTTTTATTGTTATTTTTAAATAAACATTAACTAATTTTAATTTATTATTATTATTATTATTATTATTTATTTGAATTACAGCTAATTGCACCTAGTGTGCAATTTAAATGCGTGTTCAACAAACCTAGTCGTGAAAATAATATTTTGATTGTTTGGAACAACATATTCTTTGGTTAGTTAGTGAAGTGTCAAGACCATAGTAAATATGCAGACTGACATTAGACTGTTTCTACAGTAATAACCCCTAAATGTGATTAAAAAGGCATTTTGGATTGTTTTGGCCAATTTTTATGGGTTCCAGTAATTTTTGAAGTTGCCTCCTTAAGTTGTTTCATTCTTTCACCTCTTCTTTTCATTCTTCCTAGACTGTGCCACTAGTGCCGCAGAGCAAATCTGCAGGCAGCGCGGTGCACCTGTGGCAGACGCTAAATACAAGCTAACAAAAGACCCAAACAAACACATTCAAAAGCAACTCTCCTCAATTTTCCAAACGACTTGTCCATTTTATGACAATACTTTTTTCCCGTTTTTGTGCCAAGCCAGTCTTTCTTTTTCTCCCCCCTTCTAGTCAAGGCAATCACCTCTCTCATATACATCTGTACAAATTGATTTCCTCTTTACAAGAGAAGATAAAGAGCACAGCAACAGAAATACCTGTAAGTGAGGTATAATTACTGAGAGAGACACCCCCTACTGAGTCCATTCAGCAAAGTCCCAACAACATGCATTTAAAACCTCAATAGCGCTCGACAGCCTCGTACGAATAAGCCAGAGATTTGATTAAAATTATAGCTCTTTTGCTCCTACTTCATCTATTAAGATAAGCATCTTGTTCGGGGCATTTTTATATATACATATGAAGAGGGCTGGTACAATTTAACAGTTTTCTCCTGCTGCTCCATACAAAAGGGTCCCTGAGGGACCTCACTTCACTCTCACCTGTACAAAGCGGTTGGTGTCAGAGTGGCAAATGGCCATATTCAATAATATTCAGGAGCTCTACCTTTGACAGAGTGTCTAAAAGAATGTGTCGCTCCATTGTTCGCTTTTTAATGTGTAATGTGTCTGCAGTGGCCTAAGCATCTGTCACTGGTGTTGTAATATGTGTAATAGTTTTTAAATATTGTATGACTATTGGATCTGGTTTGGACTGGTGTTGGGGTAACGCATTACAAGTAACACGAGTTATGTAATCAGATTACTTTTTTCAAGTAACTAGTAAAGTTACTTTATTTTCCCATGTATTGACTGACATCTCTTGTCCCCATGTTGAGAGAAATCGTAAGTAAGTGCAGAGGCATATGTAAACATGATGGTTATTTTAGTTCTAGGCTAATGTGAGCATGCATTTACTCACATATAAATAACATAATAAAAACATGAACATAAATTCATGAAACAAACTCAGAATATTATACAAAACTGCAATAATTAAATGTATTAAACTACACAAATATATTTTGTATTTAATCTCACTATATTAACTAATGTCTTTGCTGCTGATCTTCAATGATTCAATTCAACTATACTAATAAGCAAAAATGACTTTAGATAACACATTTGTGTTTCATTGTTTTTTTTTTTATTGCTGAAGTATAAGGGTGCTTCTTATTTCTTATTTGTGCATCCTTGTTTCCTTTCCTCGCTTCCTTTCCTTGCGTCTTAGCTCTACCTCCTTGGAATGCAAGGGAAGGATATACCTGTGTATCCTCGCATATGACTCCTCAAGAAGCTTCCTCACTCCTCGTTCCTCGCATCCTCACGGTGCAATCAGAGAATTGGAATGCCCTTCAAGATAGCTGAGTTTGATCGGTTTCCGGGTCACAGGCTGGTGGATAGAGGAGCGAGGAAATGAGGAAGCATCAATTTGAGTATTGAGAAGCACCCAGATGCTGCGTCCAAAATCGCATACTTTCTTGAGTAGGTAATTATTTTGAACAATTACTTCACTACCGTGAAGTATGTTCTATATAGTATAAGTGTGTGTAGTATGAATGTAATCCGACGTACTACATTTGCTATGCTGTTATTATCACGTGACCTACAGCGGCAGCTTCACTGCCATTCATAAATCCTCTCCCGTGGCCTCATGGGATAGTAAAGCATCCATCGTATGCACACTTCAGAATCTCGGCTGAAGTATTAGGTCATCCGAGTACTTTTTGCCTACAAACCCGATTCCAAAAAAGTTGGGACACTGTACAAATTGTGAATAAAAACAGAATGCAATGATGTGGAAGTTTCAAATTTCAATATTTTATTCAGAATACAACATAGATGACATATCAAATGTTTAAACTGAGAAAATGTATCATTTTAAGGGAAAAATAAGTTGATTTTAAATTTCATGGCATCAACACATCTCAAAAAAGTTGGGACAAGGCCATGTTTACCACTGTGTGGCATCCCCTCTTCTTTTTATAACAGTCTGCAAACGTCTGGGGACTGAGGAGACAAGTTGCTCAAGTTTAGGAATAGGAATGTTGTGCCATTCTTGTCTAATACAGGCTTCTAGTTGCTCAACTGTCTTAGGTCTTCTTTGTCGCATCTTCCTCTTTATGATGCGCCAAATGTTTTCTATGGGTGAAAGATCTGGACTGCAGGCTGGCCATTTCAGTACCTGGATCCTTCTACGCAGCCATGATGTTGTAATTGATGCAGTATGTGGTCTGGCATTGTCATGTTGGAAAATGCAAGGTCTTCCCTGAAAGAGACGACGTCTGGATAGGAGCATATGTTGTTCTAAAACTTGGATATACCTTTCAGCATTGATGGTGCCTTTCCAGATGTGTAAGCTGCCCATGCCACACGCACTCATGCAACCCCATACCATCAGAGATGCAGGCTTCTGAACTGAGCGCTGATAACAACTTGGGTTGTCCTTGTCCTCTTTAGTCCGGATGACATGGCATCCCAGTTTTCCAAAAAGAACTTCAAATTTTGATTCGTCTGACCACAGAACAGTTTTCCACTTTGCCACAGTCCATTTTAAATGAGCCTTGGCCCAGAGAAAACGCCTGCGCTTCTGGATCATGTTTAGATATGGCTTCTTTTTTGACCTATAGAGTTTTAGCCGGCAACGGCGAATGGCACGGTGGATTGTGTTCACCGACAATGTTTTCTGGAAGTATTCCTGAGCCCATGTTGTGATTTCCATTACAGTAGCATTCCTGTATGTGATGCAGTGCCGTCTAAGGGCCCGAAGATCACGGGCATCCAGTATAGTTTTCCGGCCTTGACCCTTACGCACAGAGATTGTTCCAGATTCTCTGAATCTTTGGATGATATTATGCACTGTAGATGATGATAACTTCAAACTCTTTGCAATTTTTCTCTGAGAAACTCCTTTCTGATATTGCTCCACTATTTTTCGCCGCAGCATTGGGGGAATTGGTTATCCTCTGCCCATCTTGACTTCTGAGAGACACTGCCACTCTGAGAGTCTCTTTTTATACCCAATCATGTTGCCAATTGACCTAATAAGTTGCAAATTGGTCCTCCAGCTGTTCCTTATATGTACATTTAACTTTTCCGGCCTCTTATTGCTACCTGTCCCAACTTTTTTGGAATGTGTAGCTCTCATGAAATCCAAAATGAGCCAATATTTGGCATGACATTTCAAAATGTCTCACTTTCAACATTTGATATGTTATCTATATTCTATTGTGAATAAAATATAAGTTTATGAGATTTGTAAATTATTGCATTCCTTTTTTATTCACAATTTGTACAGTGTCCCAACTTTTTTGGAATCGGGTTTGTACTTTTTTATGAGTACTGTGAATTCGGACATACTTCTTATGTCACATACTTTTTTTCCTACTATATAGTATGCGATTTCGGATGCAGCCAGAATGTTGGGGTGCTTCTCAATTCTTATTTGTGCATCCTCGTTTCCTTTCCTCACGTCTTAGCTCCACCCCTTCAGGATGCGAGGGAAGGACGCAAGGAAGATAATATATCCTCACTCCCTTTAGCGTCACTTCAAAGCATCGTCAATTAATGATGACTCTTCACCGCTGGACTTAGCTTGCACGTCAGGATTCTTGAACATTAGAGATAATTATTTATATTGTAATAGTTTCACTATAATAGTCCACAAAATACCACATTTGTCCGTATTTTTTTTATATTAAAGGTGGACTATGTAACTTTTCCGTCCTCTAGAGGTCACCTATTCAAAACAAAGGCGTAGCTTGATGACGCCAAGTTTGCACGCAGAATCTTGAGACGTGGTCTTCACCTCACAGCCGGTGGAAAAGAATCGGGATAGGACTCGGGCAGAAATCATGTTCATGGATGCGATTATTAACGTTACTGTAGTATGAAGCAGAGCAGGACCGAGTGTTGTGGGAGCTGAGCAAGGCCGCTGGAGTGATTGTTAATAAGATGAACGCAACACACGCCTCGCGAGCAGCGGGACTTTTATTATGCCACAGTTGCCGGCGCCATTTCCGCTTTTCCGGTCATGAGTATGAGGTAACGCAACTCTGTTTATCATATTAGATACATTTGAGTGTGTTGAAAAAGATGTTATGACGTTACTCTGTGCGTTCCCTCGGCGGCTGCTATGACACTTGTTTAAAATAGCAATTTTCTCACGATTTACAAATAGTTGGAAACATTTGGGATATTGTAAGTACTCAACTGAACAAAATATATAACACTGGCCTAGTGGTTTTTGGATATTTTACTGCAAAAATGTTACATATTGCAGCTTTAACAGTTATTATTAACAATGAATTATTCCCAGTTATTAACTGCATTTTATTTGTTGTATAGTATTAGAGTTTGTTTAATTTTCTTTCTTTTTCTTTTTTTTAATATAATTCTGCAACTGTCCTACTACAGTTGTTGTAATTTGACATACATTTGTGTCTTGTACATGTAATCAATAATGATTATTATAATAATAATAATTAATAAACTGTGGCAAGATGTGAAAGGGAAGGATAATTTATACGTGCGTCACGTTTAGTTGATAAAACACTTCTGAAAAGGATAGACCTGTGTATCTTCGCTCATGACTCCTCAGGAAGCCTCCTCACTCCTCGATCCTTGCATCCTTGCAGTGCAATTAGAGAGTTGAGATGTCTTACAAGATGGCTGAGCTCGATCGGTTTCTGGGTCATAGGATGGAGGACGGAGGAGCGAGGAAATGAGGAGGGATATTGAGAAGCACCCTTAATCTTTCTTCTCCTGCATCATATTCTTCTGCAATCCAGAATGGCAGCACAGCTAAAAGGTATGTTTGAGCTGCGCCCTCTATTGTACAGGCGTGAAATTGCATTTCCTTCATCCTGAGGCTTATTAATTTCACTTTTGGTTTGACGTTTTCCAAAAATAGAAAAAAAAAAAAAAAAAAAACTTTTTTTTTGTTATTAAAATACAAACAAGCAAGCTCAGGCCAGATGAGGAATAGTAATGCAAAAGTAATGAAAGTTCCTTAAAAAGTAACTAAGTCATGCAATTAGTTACTTTTTTAGGGAGTGATGCAATATTGTAATGCATTTACAAAGTAACTTTTCCCAACACTTGTTTTGGATACACAGTTTATATATGCATAATCTGGAATAGTTCACCCAAAAATAAAAATTCTGTCATTTACTCACTCTTATATTGATCCACACCTGTATTACTTTCTTTTTCTTCAAGCGCACAAGTTTAGATCGATTAACTGTTGGTCACTCTTTTCTATGCAGTTACAGTGTATGGGGACAGATGCTTTCAGGACTCAAAAGCATCATAAAACTATTATAAATATGGTCCATGTGATTTACACACTATACTCCAAGTCTTCTAAAGTCAAATGATAGCTTTGTGAGAAACAGATTAAAATCTATATTGTTATTCACGCCACCAGGGTGTGTCAACCGCTGTGACTGGATCATTGAGTCAGTGAGTTGAATTTGTAAATGAATCATTTGAATTGGTATTGTGAACCAGATAATAAAAAATTCACTGATTAGATCCGACTTCAAAATAATGATTCATTCATGAATCAGACATCACTATTTCTCTCATTTACCTCTGAAAAATTTGAAAGAATTATAATGCAGAAGTCGTATTACTTTTATCACACTTTAATGATGATTTGACTCCTTTTAAGTTTTTTTTTTTTAAAAGTTAAAGAGTGTCAGTCCCCGTTCTTTGTAACTGAATAAAAGAGTTGTTCAAAATGTATTCTTGTGCATTTGGCAGAAGATAGAAAGTCATATGAGTTTGGAACAACTTGAGCATGAGTAAATGATGACAGAATTTTCATTTTTGGGTGAACTATTCCTTTTCATATGACAAAACAATCCAAATATTGTGAGATGATGACTATATTATGTCTCATTTCAGGAAATGATTTTATAATTTGTTTGTTTTGTTTTAGGTCATTTTTGGCAGCTGTAGTGGGAACCTTTCATTGCAACAAAGGAACAGAGTTTTCAGCTCAAAATAAGCTGTAAGTAAGAAAATGAACAGGTGTGACAGTTCTGGAGAGGATGAAGCAAGAGGTAAGAAGTTTTATGCACTTTTACCTCATATTCTGCAGGTGACAGATATGTCAGGACCTAAAAAACCCTGCAGTACAGCATTTTTCTTCCACTTAAGGAGGAGTTTCTTTAACTAAAGAGCACACAGACAACCCGAAGGACTTGTATTTTTAACAAAGCATTTCTCTTTTTTTTAAATATCTTCTAGTAGGTTCACCTCATCCCTCTGAGCTTTTGTGCTTTTCTTTTGTATTAAAATTTTTGGAGGGAAAGGCATGAAGCAAAACAAGAGCAGAGGGCTGTTTTTCTTTTTTCGTGGTGAGCTGATACGAGGTATTGTGAGTTTCGCAATGTCTAATGATCCACTGACGGTGCTGTTGTGTCCCGTGAGGCCTGGTTTGAGTGACTTGTCTGATGTGGTGAGCTTTTAATGGTACATAAAAATGAAGTCACCTAATAAATGAGAGGGAGAGGGAGAATCAGGGGAAGGAGGTTTAAGAAAGAGTGTCCTCTTAGTTATGACAGTCATTCTTTCCTTAAACTGGCATGTACAATTATATGCTTTTTAATAGTTAAACGATTACTACACAAATAAGATTGAAATAATTGGCATGGCTCTTCCATCTATTTGCATATAAATACATCTAAATACTTAGTATCTGTAACTGCCTCATAGGATCAAACAATAAAAGAGGGCATGATAGAAATGGGTAATAATCACGTCGCAGTGTGATTTCCTTTAACCTTATACTCTAGATTGTCATGGTTTATTTATAGATGTTTTTGAATATGTGTGTGCTGTGTAAACGTTAAAGCAGTGATCAGGGCCTTAGATTTAGAATGTCCAGAGTCGATTTCAGAATGAATTACTTTGGCATTTTCAGTTTCTGATGGGGCACAAGTGCTTCACTCTACAACTAAATGTAACACTGTTGAGTATATTCTATTGTCACCATATATTAGGCATTATATAATTCCTCTTTCATTTTTGGCTCCTTTTTCTATGTCTGTAATATAGATAACAGCCAAAGTAGGAGAGGTGGCGAAGTAAAGCACAGGTGACTGCTTGGAAAAAGTTACCAGCTAAATCACAATTTAACAGCATTAAACTGGCCTTTTTTGTATGTGGGGCCTATTTGGATTGGACTTGTTTGTTCAGCACATCCCACAGATGCTCGATTGGATTGAGATATGGGGAATTTGGAGGCCAAGTCAACACCTTAAACTCGTTGTTGTGCTCCTCAAACCATTCCTGAACCATTTTTGCTTTGTGGCAGGGCGCATTATCCTGCTGAAAGAGGCCACAGCCACCAGGGAATACCGTTTCCATGAAAGGGTGTACATGGTCTGCAACCACCCACCTAACCATGTTAGGTGGGTGGTACGTGTCAAAGTAACATCCACATGGATGGCAGGACCCAAGGTTTTCCAGCAGAACATTGCCCAAAGCATCACACTGCCTCTACCAGCTTGCCTTCTTCCCATAGTGCATCCTGGTGCCATGTGTTCCCCAGGTAAGCGACGCACACACACCCGGCCATCCACGTGATGTAAAAGAAAATGTGATTCATCAGACCAGGCCACCTTCTTCCATTGCTCCGTGGTCCAGTTCTGATGCTCATGTTCCCACTGTTGGTGCTTTTGCCGGTGGACAGGGGTCAGCATGGGCACCCTGACTGATCTGCGGCTATGCAGCCCCATATGCAACAAACTGCGATGCACTGTGTATTCTGACACCTTTCTATCAGAACCAGCATTAACTTCTTGAGCAATTTGAGCTACAGTAGTTCGTCTGTTTGATCGGACCACAAGGGCCAGCCTTCGCTCCCCACGTGCATCAATGAGCCTTGGCCGCCCATGACCCTGTCATCAGTTCACCACCGTTCCTTCCTTGGACCACTTTTGATAGATACTGACCACAATGACTGACCACAATGATACTGATGAAGAGATAATGTTATTCACTTCACCTGTCAGTGGTCATAATGTTATGCCTGATCGGTGTATATATGGAACTACATATGATGGCTGTTATGTATACTGTATATGTATGTACTAGTATGGAATATGTTGAAATATATTTATTTAATGGTTGAATAAAACATTTTAGCCGGGGAACACAGTGATCCAGCATAGGGTGTGAATGCCCCCCATAGCCTTCACCCTGAAAGTGTCTTTCATTTTTCTGATGAGTGATGATCCCACTGAACAAATCAGCACTTGCTATCACTGCTTAAGGTGTCTGGTTTGGTAATTTATGGTCATCTCTTGGGATTTCGGGGCAGCAGCAGTCAATTCCACAGTTGTACTTGTACAGATAAAATAAGACTTAAGAGGTTGTCCATGTTCACAGCCAAAAAAATAAAAAATCCAACTAACTGGTTTGAAGCACAGACTTGAACAGAAATGGAACAGTGTGAAAATCAAATTGTGTGGAATAAAATCTAATGGCTGGGTTTAAAAGTGTCACAACATTGGCGAAATATATGGTTGCACTCTGTCTCAGTATCTGACTCTGAGGGTGTTCATTGCCTTAATACAAACACTTAGAATAGTATATGTAGTAGTATCTCTGACAGTTACTGACAGTTACTTCAATACACTGAACATGACTTTTATTTCTTCCTCTTGACTCCCTATACACACCTAAGAAAAAAGTAATGCGTGATGGAGCAGTCAGACCCATAACATAGGTCGGTATCCGCTGCACTTCTTTTCTTCCAGTTACTACCTGCCTCTCCAATGCACTCTTTGTATTCAGCATATGTTACACTAGCAGATTGTTTGGCTGTTCTCTTGTGGAATAATCAGTGCCAGAGCAAATGCATCTGCTTCATGATAACCACTCTCAATGTGAGCAAATGTCTCTGAGGTTGTCCAACACATCCACCTTGAAATGTAGCTGATTCACTGAGGCCTTGGCTCTCAACATCAGAGAGTTGTGATACAAATGTTGAGTTTGTTTTTTGCCACAGGCCAGCTTCTGTTGTGTGGCATTGAAAGAGGCAGAGACAAAACAACTATACTGGCTGCTGTAGCTTCAATCAAGGCCAATTAGACAAGTTTGTATAAACAGGTTATTTCAGCCCAGAGAACCACATAAATGTTAAAACTATATGAGGGAAAGTCAACATGAAATAAAAACTTACCCTACTTATTATCTTAGTAAATATATGTTCAGGGTCTTATAGTGAAGAAATCAATTTTTGTCTTTGTCTGTCATCACCAAGCCCTCTTCTTAAACAATCTGAAGAAAGAAGAAAAAAGTTCTGTCATGAAATTCTAGATGGCACAGGCTTATACAAACCCGATTCCAAAAAAGTTGGGACACTGTACAAATTGTGAATAAAAACCGAATGCAATGATGTGGAAGTTTCAAATTTCAATATTTTATTCAGAATACAACATAGATGACATATCAGATGTTTAAACTGAGAAAATGTATCATTTTAAGGGAAAAATAAGTTGATTTTAAATTTCATGGCATCAACACATCTCAAAAAAGTTGGGACAAGGCCATGTTTACCACTGTGTGGCATCCCCTCTTCTTTTTATAACAGTCTGCAAACGTCTGGGGACTGAGGAGACAAGTTGCTCAAGTTTAGGAATAGGAATGTTGTCCCATTCTTGTCTAATACAGGCTTCTAGTTGCTCAACTGTCTTAGGTCTTCTTTGTCGCATCTTCCTCTTTATGATGCGCCAAATGTTTTCTATGGGTGAAAGATCTGGACTGCAGGCTGGCCATTTCAGTACCTGGATCCTTCTTCTATGCAGCCATGATGTTGTAATTGATGCAGTATGTGGTCTGGCATTGTCATGTTGGAAAATGCAAGGTCTTCCCTGAAAGAGACGACGTCTGGATGGGAGCATATGTTGTTCTAGAACTTGGATATACCTTTCAGCATTGATGGTGCCTTTCCAGATGTGTAAGCTGCCCATGCCACACGCACTCATGCAACCCCATACCATCAGAGATGCAGGCTTCTGAACTGAGCGCTGATAACAACTTGGGTTGTCCTTGTCCTCTTTAGTCCGGATGACATGGTGTCCCAGTTTTCCAAAAAGAACTTCAAATTTTCATTCGTCTGACCACAGAACAGTTTTTCACTTTGCCACAGTCCATTTTAAATGAGCCTTGGCCCAGAGAAAACGCCTGCGCTTCTGGATCATGTTTAGATATGGCTTCTTTTTTGACCTATAGAGTTTTAACCAGCAACGGCGAATGGCACGGTGGATTGTGTTCACCGACAATGTTTTCTGGAAGTATTCCTGAGCTCATGTTGTGATTTCCATTACAGTAGCATTCCTGTATGTGATGCAGTGCCGTCTAAGGGCCCGAAGATCACGAGCATCCAGTATGGTTTTCCGGCCTTGACCCTTACGCACAGAGATTGTTCCAGATTCTCTGAATCTTTGGATGACATTATGCACTGTAGATGATGATAACTTTAAACTCTTTGCAATTTTTCTCTGAGAAACTCCTTTCTGATATTGCTCCACTATTTTTTGCCGCAGCATTGGGGGAATTGGTGATCCTCTGCCCATCTTGACTTCTGAGAGACACTGCCACTCTGAGAGGCTCTTTTTATACCCAATCATGTTGCCAATTGACCTAATAAGTTGCAAATTGGTCCTCCAGCTGTTCCTTATATGTACATTTAACTTTTCCGGCCTCTTATTGCTACCTGTCCCAACTTTTTTGGAATGTGTAGCTCTCATGAAATCCAAAATGAGCCAATATTTGGAATGACATTTCAAAATGTCTCACTTTCAACATTTGATATGTTATCTATATTCTATTGTGAATAAAATATAAGTTTATGAGATTTGTAAATGATTGCATTCCTTTTTTATTCACAATTTGTACAGTGTCCCAACTTTTTTGGAATCGGGTTTGTAGTTCCTTAACTCAGTCTGCTAGCAGCCACATCGTTCTCTACATCAGTAGCCAATGAGCTCGCTGCTCAACTTTCAAATACTTGGTCCGTGTTTGCTGTAGTAGTTGCAGCACACTTTCAGAAACCCTCCACCTTCCCCAGCTCCACCTGTAAATATCTGCTATGGGTAATTAATGTATGCTTTGTACAGCAACAGTCTTATTTGCTCACAGCAGTGTGTTGTACAGTGGGGAGAACAAGTATTTGATACACTGCGGATTTTGCAGGTTTTCCTACTTACAAAGCATGTAGAGGTCTGTAATTTTTATCATAGGCACACTTCAACTGTGAGAGACGGAATCTAAAACATCCAGAAAATCACATTGTATGATTTTTAAATAATTAATTTGCATTTTATTGCATGACATAAGTATTTTATCACCTACCAACCAGTAAGAATTCCGGCTCTCACAGACCTGTTCGTTTTTCTTTAAGAAGCCCTCCTGTTCTCCACTCATTACCTGTATTAACTGCACCTGTTTGAGCTCGTTAACTGTATAAAAGACACCTGTCCGCATACTCAATCAAACAGACTCCAACCTCTCCAAAATGGCCAAGACCAGAGAGCTATGTAAGGACATCAGGGATAAAATTGTAGACCTGCACAAGGCTGGGATGGGCTACAGGACAATAGGCAAGCAGCTTGGTGAGAAGGCAACAACTGTTGGCGCAATTATTAGAAAATGGAAGAAGTTCAAGATGACGGTCAATCTCCCTCGGTCTGGAGCACCATGCAAGATCTCACCTCGTGGGGCATCAATGATCATGAGGAAGGTGAGGGATCAACCCAGAACTACACGGCAGGACCTGGTCAATGACCTGAAGAGAGCTGGGACCACAGTATCAAAGAAAACCATTAGTAACACACTACGCCGTCATGGATTAAAATCCTGCAGCGCACGCAAGGTCCCCCTGCTCAAGCCAGCACATGTCCAGGTCTGTCTGAAGTTTGCCAATGACCATCTGGATGATCCAGAGGAGGAATGGGAGAAGGTCATGTGTTCTGATGAGACAAAAATAGAGCTTTCTGGTCTAAACTCCACTCGCCGTGTTTGGAGGAAGAAGAAGGATGAGTAAAACCCAAGAACACCATCCCAACTGTGAAGCATGGAGGTGGAAACATCATTCTTTGGGGATGCTTTTCTGCAAAGGGGACAGGAAGACTGCACCGTATTGAGGGGAGGATGGATGGGGCCATGTATAGCGAGATCTTGGCCAACAACCTCCTTCCCTCAGTAAGAGCATTGAAGATGGGTCGTGGCTGGGTCTTCCAGCATGACAACGACCCGAAACACACAGCCAGGGCAACTAAGGAGTGGCTCCGTAAGAAGCATCTCAAGGTCCTGGAGTGGCCTAGCCAGTCTCCAGACCTGAACCCAATAGAAAATCTTTGGAGGGAGCTGAAAGTCCGTATTGCCCAGCGACAGCCCCGAAACCTGAAGGATCTGGAGAAGGTCTGTATGGAGGAGTGGGCCAAAATCCCTGCTGCAGTGTGTGCAAACCTGGTCAAGAACTACAGGAAACGTATGATCTCTGTAATTGCAAACAAAGGTTTCTGTACCAAATAATAAGTTCTGCTTTTCTGATGTATCAAATACTTATGTCATGCAATAAAATGCAAATAAATTATTTAAAAATCATACAATGTGATTTTCTGGATTTTTGTTTTAGATTCCGTCACTCACAGTTGAAGAGTACCTATGATTAAAAATTACAGAGTTCTACATGCTTTGTAAGTGGGCAAACCTGCAAAATCGGCAGTGTATCAAATACTTGTTCTCCCCACTGTATATGTGTATATATACTAGTGCTGTCAACATCAATTATTATTTTTTTCTGTTTAATGCGTTAACAATATTTAACACAATTAACGCAGCATCTGTTTTTTTCTGTCATCCTTTGGCTAGCGTTACATTATATGATCACAGACTTATTAATGCAAATGCTTTTAAACCATTCAAGCGTGACAAGTCAAAAGAGAACTCGCTGTCTGTAAATGTCCTGTCTATGTGACACACAACACACAGAAATACGCGCGCCAGTATCATGCGACGTGCGTACAGCAGCGCACCAGAATCGAGTTCTCTTTCCCACTTGAACGAACAATAACACACACAATTATGCCAAAATGAGCAGTCTTAAATGAGTTAAATAAAGTCTTAAATGAACGTAAAGAGTGAGAAAAATGAGACGTGTGTGAGGTCCGCGTCATGTGCAGCAGCGGCAGGTCTTAAAGTGACAGCAGCCACTAATGCTGTCTGTCATTAATGTTAATCAAAGAACAAAGGTAACAGAGAAAATTACTCACTGATCTTGCTTTAATAAGGATTAATCTATATTTAATTTATCATTTATGCAGTGCAGACTGTTTGACAACTTTATTCAATTTCTGTATATTTCCTATTAGACAGGTAGGAAGGGCAAGTCACTTTCATCAAGACATCAGTAGCTGTATTAGTATCAGTTATACTGGCCTTCATTCATAAAAATATGCCATTAAACAAGTATTTAAAATATACTGTCATTGTGTTTTTTCTACATTAATTTGGAGATTAACTGTGAAACTATTACATTATAAAATGTATTAAAAACTTGAGTTTTTAATCGCGATTAATCACAGAAAAAATGTGTGATTAATCTAGTTAATTTTTTTAATCGATTGACAGCACTAGTATATACATATGTTTACAATAATCCAGAGAAATAGAAGTGAGCCAATCAGATATCAGCCGATGGCTTCAGATAAGAAGTTATATGGTGTTGTGCCGAAAAATACTATATAATCGCTCAAAAGGCTCATGTTACTAAGAAAAAACACAGCAAGAGGATTTATTCAAATATTTAGATGACTAAGCTTCAACGGAAATGTTAGAGGCATGGTACCGTATAGCTCAGCACTTTCAGAGAACACACATTGGGTTCTTCAAGAGGACTGAATGAAATGGCATCATAAACATATGCTTTTATTTTGCATTTTATGGTTTTAAATTGCATTCGCAGAACCGGCACCCCCCCCCCATATCTCATTTCTTAAGCGCATACAGGCAAGAGTGAGGCATTGTGACAGTGACCATGTTCAGTCAGTGGGAAAGGGCCCCTTTGTCTGCCCTGCTCCCTGTCACGGAGGGTCACGCAGGCTTACCCTCGGAATAAAGCCCTGGCCATTGTTATAATTTGCATTGATGCATAGAGAAGGAGATAGGCTGCTAACAGGGGTTACTCGGAGCAGGGGTGTCTTTGCATGGAAATGTATGCTCACGACGGACAGTATGCGTATTTCTCTCACCGCCCTTTCTCCAGGCAGTGGTGTAGGCCTCTTCAAGGTCACTGCCAAGGACAGTGGAGCCAATTAGTATGCAGATCAGGACCTGATATGGTTTAAGGGTATTGCTCTGATGCAATCACATTAGTTAGGCCAGTAAAGAATTCTCAGCTTGACCTCAATCATTGCAGCCACTGGAGAAGGTGAAGAAAGAATAGAGGAGGGTCTGCAATGTCCTGATGCTTCTTCTGTTCCCGTACCCGCCATCACCATGGTCTCCACTGTAGGACATGTGCATTTTTGAACTTTGCTTTCAATATTCAGTGAATGAATTTATTAATATTAAGATTCTGTTGATGCTTTCATTTCATTTTATGCCATCCTTGGGAATCAAACATAGAACCTTGGTGTTTCTTGTGTCATTATCTACCAGTTCAACTTATTTTGTCAATTACAGTAGGGTTCAAAACCCTGAGTGAAAAGGCTTCTATTTTGCTGTCTAATCTTTGCTGTCTAATTTTTAAACTTTGCTTTCACTATTCACTAAATCAATTTATAAATATTCAGATTACTGATGCGGTTCCTTCCTTCCTTCCTTCCTTCCTTCCTTCCTTCCTTCCTTCCTTCCTTCCTTCCTTCCTTCCTTCCTTCCTTCCTTCCCTTCCCTTCCCTTCCCTTCCCTTCCTTCCTTTCCTTCCTTCTTTCCTTACTTCCTTCCTTTCCTTACTTCCTTCCTTACTTCCTTCCTTCCTGGGAATCGAACCCACAACCTTGGTGTTTCTTGTGTCATTATCTACCAACTTTACCAGTTTATTATTAACCAGTAAAATTTGCCAATTACAGCAGGGTTTAAAGTCAATTTTATTTTATTTTTTATGTTAATGTTCTAAATCCTGAAACGTATTTTTTTCCAGGTTTAAATGCCAAGTTAAAATCCCAGATTTCAAATGCGGTCGCAGACTTTTGGACCCCACTATATATTTAACAGTTAAATGCATAATCTGTGCACTAAATATGACCAAAAATATTTGTAAATGTAAATGCTTATTTCATAGTCTTCACTGTGTGGGGCCGCTGTTGTGCTGTGTAAACATGATTTCGGACCGAGCACGCTGTTCCCCTGGTGGTCTGGTGCCCAGTCCGAGCTGGTCTGCTGTGGCCTTAGAGGCTAGAATGCAATTTACTACCCCCCTTTTTTTTCTTTAAATCTGTGTCCGGGTTGTACATTTCTTCCAATTCTCGCTCTTTCGCTCCTTCTATCTTTCTCCCCTTGTCGGAATTAATGAGATCAGGTTTGATCAGGGCAGCCGAGTGTTCAGAGAGAAATCTCACAAGCGCCTTGTGTCCTGTAATAGAATTTGCATCTAATGCATACATAAATCAAACATCTTTCTGGACATTTTCATATGCATAATGTCATTTCATCCTGTTTCTTTCTGAGTGGGGTGCTGAAGGAGAGGAGGGGGTATATGTAGGTGGCTGAGGGGATTGTAGTCAAGTAGAGAGGTGAATTTTTTTCATTCTTTTTTTAACTTCCTTTTAAAGGTTTTCTTTTTTGCTGACTGTGTGTTCATAGTGCGTTACAGATATTACAGATCTTTTGGGGTTTTCTTGTCAGGAACTTTTATCGTGAAGGGGATTGTTGTATGTTTGGGTTGAGTGTCTGTGCGTGTGTGCTAATATGTATAAAACATGAGAAATGTGTATTTTTGTGCGTGTGTGCAAGGATCGGAGAATAAACATGCTTTGTGTATGCATGCACCCACCCACACATGTGGATGTGCACATGTATTTTTCTGAGCGTGAATATATGTGTGCGTGTGTATATTTGTGCTGATGGCATGTTGATAGAGAGACCAAGGGATGGGGTGGGCCGATGCTACAATATTTCTTTCTTCCACTACCTTAGTCTTTGGGGCTTTGTTATGCAAATGCACAAAAGAGTAGGAGATTCAAAGTGCCAAGATTTCAAGATTTTTTCTTTCTTTCTTTTTTCCAAGAACAAAGTGATGAGGTATCTTGATTGTCCTCAATGTTTGGTACTACCTTGCTAACAAGGCTTTACTTTGTAGAAATTGCATTTGCAACCATCATAGTTTGCATGTCTAAGAAGGTACTTATACTACACTTTACCATCCGGCAGATTTACTGTATATATGCAGTGGAACTATCGGTTAGGTACGCAATATTAATTTATAGCGAGCATTACAACCGTCTACAGTAACGTTCGGTTGGTTTACACTGGAGACCTTCATATCTGACAGTGGTCTTGAGTGTTTAACATGAGCGTTATTGGCTGCCAGATCACTGGCTTAACCTTGCTAGGCTCCGGTTTTAAAATACATTTGCATTTTCTCACAGATTTATGAAACAGTTTTCACTTGATATTACATTCATTCCGCTCATGAGCGAGATTGTCCATAACTCACCAGAAGATGAATCTGTTTTCCCACCAGAAGTAATTAAATATCATATTTTCACTCAGAAAGTTAAAATAAATCACTTTTTATATGAGCAGAATCCTTGGAGATCGCACACACGTGTTTCTGTGATGAAATAAGCTCAAATGTGGATGTGGCTCCCTACCAGAAAGAATTAAGCGCTGGCAATGAGCCAAGCTGCAGAAAAGAATCAAATCTCACAAAAAAAGCCACTCGCCTGTTTATATCCAGCATAACGTCCGGGTAAGAATGTTGGTAATTTGCTTGTTTTGAAACACGCTGTCCCTTAGCATAGGCTCTCAGAAGGCCTCCATGCCCCACTTTTATACGCTCATTACGATCTACATTAATATCTTCAAATATTAATTGGACCCATGAAGCCATATGAGTCGGCACCCTTGCATGTCGGCTTGTCAAGTGCTTGCGCTGAGGATGGGCTGACGTGCCGGCCACAAAAAAAGTTTCCATGCTAAAACAATGGCATTAACGCCAATCAAGATGACACTTATGAGCCTTATTAAATGATATGTAATGCTCAGCATCCTTTGCGACTGCTCTGCCCATTAATGTAAACCACTTCTGACCTCTTGGGTTTCTTAGCACCGTAATGTAATGTGATTATGAGTCCAGTCTCATAAATAATAAAAAGGGCTAGCAGCATCATTTATGTATTTACATGATGATAATGTGTTGCTCCTTGCTTTAATTGATATAAATTAAAAAGTAATGTGTTTTTATGCCATTTTTTGCACTGGAGGAGAAGCCATATGAATCAGACGTCTGCAAACATGCTTTATAATACTTTATAAAAAAAATTTTTTATTCAAGTGTAATTTACAGTGCAGCAATGAGGTTTAAATGTATTGTATTTTATTCTGTACAAGTTGAGATGATCACTCAAAAGTAAGATCGAAGATGTTTTATTGTATTTTGTCATGCTCAAAATGTGTGTTAAAAAAAAGTGTTTGAGTAAATATACTGAGTATAATCGAGGGAACTACACATTGCCCAAAACCCCATTAAAATGTCCTAAATGTTTTACACAATTTTGGAAGTGCTCATGTAAGCCCTGTTGAGCTTCACGATTTCACTAAGTTTCCACTCATTTGGGTGACTCGTCTTGCACATTTCCTTCCATTTAACCAGTTCGGCTTTTTCCAGAGCAGTCGCTCAGCTCATAGTTTCTGAATAAACAAATGGATGAGCGAGTACAGTATCTGTTTGTATTGTGTATCAGAACGATGCTGCACGTTGATCATTATCTTCTATTCTCATCACAGAATCATCATCCACTGCAAACAGACTCTTTAAGGTCTCTCTCATCTTCAGTACTTTAGGTTTTTTATCTTCCTCTGCCTGTTCATTTGATTCATTAGCATACAGATAGTGCTCTCCAAAGATATGTCACGCTAGAGGTGTCCTCATTGCAAAGCAGCAAGTCTTATAAAGGTACTCTATATCTGTGACTGTGAGTTGTTTCTATTTTTTCCTCCAGGGATGCTTTGTTTGCTCATGTGGGAGCGACAGTCACTAATCCTTCATTAAACGGCATCGTCAGCATTTAAACAGGAACTGCATTTAATGGCTGCTGACCAGCAACACAGTTAAACTGTGATTAATTTATTTGTGCTTGAATTAAGGATGTTTTTCAAAGCACAAGCCATTCACTTTCATTTAGCTCATTTAGGTTTTTTTCAGGTCTAAATGTAAGGTTTTCTGCATTATGTGCTTTATTTTGTGAATGAAAAGCACAATCCTGAGATTATCCATTGTTTTTTTTCTTCAATTTTTGACATTAAAGGGATAGTTAGACCCAAATGTCATCATTTACTTAATCATGTTGTTTCCACAACGTATTCCATTCGATGAAAAAATCTTATGCGCAAATGTAACTATTTTACGAGTTGCCGTTGGAGTATGAATTTGTACAATGTGAAAGTACACCCCTAAACATACCCGTTAATTGGGCGTAAGCAGATCGTACGAAAAACTTACAAATGTATTCATATGAATTAGCCACCTATTCACCAAAGTGTAAATTTGTGACGAATTGCAATGAGATTGTGTTGAATCCCATGCTTTTGCTGTGAGACCTACTAAGTGGGTTTATACAACGCTATCTCACGACCAATTCATACGTATTTTACGAGGTGGCTAATTCGTACGAATTTGTACGATTTGTCTAAACCCCAGTGACGGGTAGGTTTAGGGGCGAGGTTAGGGGGAGGTCATTTACACGAATTCATATGAATTGGGCAGCTCGTCAAATACGTACGATTTAGCAAAAATCGAGTGAGGTCGTACAAATTCGTACGAATTAGCCACCTCATAAAATATGTACGAATTGCCGTGAGATCGGGCTGGTTTATAATTAACATTTTTGGACCATCTTTGATGTAAATTGTAATGTGACAATAAAAATCTGTGATAGTTATGTATGCTTTATGTAGTTTAACAAGCTGATAGTAGAAACACATAGACTGTTTTTGACACATTCTTCTTATTCCATTCCTTTATTCAAGTTTCCTGAAAATAGGTAAAACACTTAAATTGCTGGTCCCTGATGACAAAGCAGATACAGGAATATGCAGATAGATTTATCGAACTAGCCATACATGGCCGTCTTCCTGGTCATGTAATGAAGGAAATATACAAGGCGAGTGGTCAGAGAGCTCCTGCGGCTTAATGACAGTGGATATCTCTCAGACAGGCCCTGAAATATTTGCTCGGGAGACTCTCCGAGGGTTTCAATCTCCCACAAATCCATTTATATGTTTGCAGCTGATTTATGGCCTTATTTTAACTGTCTCCTACATGCAAATGCAGGAGGCCGCTTAGAAATATACATAATGTGATTCTCAGGGTCATCCCTCCTGCCTGTCAGAACGCATTCCAGCCAGGGAGAGTGGAGGGACTGGGGGAATTGCTCTTTCCTAAAAGGAGTCAGGAAGTGGCCAGGCGCTGCTACCTTCCTGCCCTCTTCTGTAAGGAGCTTGTCATTAAGCAAAAAAGGCTATAGCCAATGTATATTAAACATACAACATATACAACATAAACTCATGAAACAGTGGCTTATCTTACACCTGTCTTTTTATGATGGTCCATTTTGTTGTAAATGTATGAACACAGGTGAAATATCCCTTTAAGAAAAGCTAGAGAAACTGATGCAATGTTCGTGAGCGATTTTGCCTTTGTTACGTGAAACTACAGATGGAGAACTTGCCATGTGATGGGCTTGTTTACATTCAGACAAAGCTACAGATGGCTGAATTTGCATGATGTGTAGAAACATCATGAAGAGATTCTCATATCAGATCTGAACATGACAAGCCAGCAGAAGCCAAACGGGATCCTGATCAATTTCCAGTTTCCTAAGCGTCTTTCCTTCAATAAAACTCTTTCTACCATTCATTCTGATCATTCAGAAACAGGAAAAAATGATGCATAATGCTATTCTAACCTTAATGACGCATATACGTCCATTGGTTTGTTAGAGCAATGCACTACTTGCTTCTGCAGATCATTAAATAACAAATGAAAGAAATTAAGTGTAGAGAATGCACTGAATCTAAATGTGTCCATATTTTTCAGGTCATAGTGATGTAACTTCATTAAAGACATCTGTCATGGAATGTGTCATCACTGAACGCCTTCGAATGAACATTACATTTTTATATAATTCAACTTTGACTTAAATCAGGTGTTTTCAACCTTTACAGACTTCTTTTAAGGACTTTTAAGGACTCCTTACTCAGACATTATAATCTAATATAATTATATAAATATAAAAATATAAGAAAATTCTATATCATTCAATCAACTTCTGGTTGAAAAGCCTGGCTTTAAAAAAAATAGTTCACAAAAAAAAAGAAAAAAACATCTCACTGTCTCATCTCATGTTGTTCCAATGTTACTATTTTTATTTTCTTTTATCTATATTGTTTTAAACTGCTATGATGTTCACATAGCAGTTTAGAATGATATAGATGATGTATGATAACTCTTCCATGTCCATCACATACACCAAAACAAAATTGGCTCAACATATCTAATTGGAGAATATTTTAAGTGAATCTCTGTTTTTACTCCTATTCCTGTTCCTAGGAGAAATTAAGTATTCCATTCGCTGCATAAATTTTCAGGTCTTACTCATGCGACACTCAGGGGTGTTGAATTTTTTATGACCAAAACGGTCTAATAATTGTTGAACAGATGTATTGTTGAAGAGTGGGCTCCAGCAGACCTCATAAAACAGATTTAACATGTTAACCCTGGCTAGCCCTTAAATGACATGCAAAAAGGAGAAATAATGAATGCTGAAATGATGCTATGTTAGCAAATTTTTCTTTAATTGTTAACACATCTACCTAAAGAAAGTGCAGTTATAATTACACTTTCAAAAAATGGTTATTTATGAAACATAATAATAATGAAAAAAATAGAAGTCAGTAAACCCTAATCTGGTGACCTTTAGAACAATTTTTAGAGTGAAATACTGTACATACCCTAAAAAATATTTAAGCATTCATTTTTGTTTTAGCAGTTGTGAAAATCGTAGACTGTTGTGTTAAGACGCTCATTGCAGCATTTCCTATTATTTAAATATGCTTAGCATAAAATTCAATTTTTGAGATGGTAAGTCAACCTTATGTGTCATAAACATGTTATGGGTCTTTTTGCCTCAGTGGGACTTGATTTAGGTGGTGTGCCAGTGGCAACATTTGAGTTCCTTCATCTAATTTAGGTCTTTTTTCGCTCCCTGACTTGCTGCATAATTTAAGACTGACCCATGCATGTGCCGATGGCACTGAAGTTTTGACCCATGGTTTGCTTTAATCAGATTCAAAAATACATGAGTTACATGTCAGCTGAACTTACCTCATGTTTACATAATGGGCATCAGCTCTAAATTAGCCCACTTCCGAACTTGACATGCATCAGGAGGCTCCGGGAGGCTTTGAGGGTCTGGATAAACATTATCAAAGGTCAGAAATTTAAGTCAACTTATTCCCTTCGATGTTAGTCCACTTTCCATCAAGTTTTTCCTCCCCTCAATCTCTTTAGCAGAAGACCTATTTCAAATGAAAATCTGTCGCTTTTATGATGAAAAAGACTGGAAAATTTGTTAAATTAGTTACAGTATATTTTTATTGCATCAATCTGGGGCCAGTTGCATAAACAGTCATTATGTTAAGACTGTGTCTTAAGAAGTTAATTATGGGTAATTGTTCTTAATTTTCTGTATCAAATTAGACCAGACTTAAAAAAGTTATGTATTAATGTTACAGGGTTAAAATATGTGTTTTGGTGTGGTTGTTGATGTCAGTCAGTGACTCTTTTTGCAGTTTACATAGAAATGCCATATGGCATCATTAAATCATTAATTCAACCGATTTACACTGATTTACTCATAACCAAAACACGTGACTGTCTTTATGAATGAGTCATTTAATCACTCAAACAATTCGTTCAAAACACTGATTAACCCTTTCGCATGTACGATCACACTGGTGTGATCCGTCTTGGCTGGTCCCTGGAGTGTACAATCACACCGGTGTGATTAGAACAGTCAGTGCATCATGTGATCAGCTGCTAAATTCAAATGTGCTTTTGCGCGTTGGCTGGCGCTGAGCCAGAGGCAGATGCACTCAGCGCTTGTCATATACAACAACTATTCAGTGTTTTCAATTGCATAATGTTTATTTTAGGTTTCAGACATTTAAATACACATAAGTACCAGCAAAACAATACATTTAGAGTTTGTAAAATACACACTGATGTCTATGGAAACGGCAATAATAATCCTTTCCATTATAATTAGACAAGTTTTATTCATATCAGATACACATTGTGTAAATAACTTTAAAGTTTACTCTATTCTTCTCCCAGTTCACCGACCACTTACTTTCATGTATTTCAGGAGAAGTGGATAAATTCACGTGTTGTAAATCCAATAGATCCGATTCTCTGAACTGCGGCACAAACTAAAATGGCGGCTCCCATCGCGCATATAGCTCAAATAACGTGATCGGTATAAAGGTGTTTAAACAACAACACACATCCACTTGCCCATATTTGACAATCGGAATATCAGATGTTTTATGACATAGTTAACAAATTTGTGAATATTTTTCATAAAAAAGGAAAAATTAAATAAAAGCAGATCATCAGTACAATAGAGCACTATTGTGAATGCTGTGTGTCATGTGACAAACAATGACGCGTCACCACGGAAACAATAAAGTGATACGTTCTAAGTAACGGTCGACTTGAAAAACTCACACTGGGGGGTCAGCCAGAATATTTTAAACTTACGTGTGAAAGGGTTAAATGAGGAATGAAACAAGTTACTATGAGCGAGTCATTGAATCATTTACTCGACCACTGTGTTCGTTCAAAGACACAGATTCATCCAGGAACGACTTTGTCCCTCTGAGACAGGTTTGAAACTATTTCTGTTAGCAGAGCAAAACCTAGAAATATTGTGGCTAGAAAACTCCATGTTGATTTCCTGCTTATTGAACTGCTATATAAAAGCAATTTAACATGTGTTGAGCCACATCTCGCTGCATTTTCAGCTACAGCAGTTACAGTAGTTACAATAAGACTAAGTTGTTTTGCTTATAAAAACACGTTTTGTGTAAACGGCAGTTTGTCGACTACTGTCTCCAATGATGTCCAAGTGCATATTAGACATATTCCACCACAACTAACACAACCTGTGCATTAGTTCTATTTACACTCAACTGAATGGTTATGGCACCGTTTATTTTTTTCCCTCACAAGCTTCCCTTTGTTACTGGATAAAGCCATTTAACAAATCCCCATTAATTCTGTGTATGGCAGTAAGATATAATTTAGGTAGCCATTAATTACGTACAGTATAGCCTGAATAATTTACTGGTCAAAGACAAATTTAATTAAGTCACTGTTCGTTGACAGGTGTGTGAACATTGTAATTCTCATATATTATGCAACACAGAAATTGTTTAAAGACCAGACTAAGGACAAACATTCTTTGTATCTCTGCTCTTTAGGACTTAAGGGATGTTAGTTCACCTAAGTGCTTTAATGTTCATCCTACTTCTCTCTATTGAAATACCTAGAATACTGCACGACTCCAGTTACCCTGTACAAACTATTTTTCTTTCTGTATTGCTGGCGAAAAAGATGCCTTTAAACATCTCTTGTAAAGGGTCTCTCTCAGTCTTCTCACTTTCTCAGACAGAAAAGAAATAAGAGGTAGATGAGTACCAGTTTCTACCACTTTCATATTGACTTTGGGGTATTTCCTTAGCTCATATTGATTAAGGTTTAGGGTACTGGAAGCTAATTCAAGGTCGTTGCTTAGAGCCAAACATCATCCGCTGTCCGTGGGTGTTCAATTGTGAGGGAAAAGCTCTACAACAGCTTGTTTTGATATTTAACTTTGTTCTATTTTCAGTTAGCTCTATCATATTACAAATTCTAGTATGTACACTATTATTTTTTAATACTAAGAAACACGCATTCAGGCAAAGTCTTGGGTTTTAGCTCATCACTTCTTCTTTTTTTATAAAATAATGCCAAAACAGGTTTGAAAACGTAGCTTTTGAAGAAGACAGGACTGTTTAAGCAAAACCATAACAATAAAACGAATATTACATAAGGAACTTGCTCAAAAAGTTGCTCAATGGTACTGTAAAGTTTAACAAATAGATCTAAATGTGCTAATTATAATGTAGTGATTTTATAGGAAAGGTACTGTCATTTATGGAATCATTTATGAAGTAGTTATGCTTCCTTATCATATTTCTTCAGTATTGAGTACTTTAAGATGCTTCTTACCAATATATCTGGATTTAAATTTGACAAAAAAAAAAGAGAGAAAGTGGCGCTAATAATAGTTTGTACTTTCCCCGTTCTCATCTAGCAGATTTAACAAAAGTTAAAGCTATAAAATGCGTGATCTGGTGCATCTGTGATTTCTTTAATTTCTCTGGTTAATTCACATAGCCATTCTCTATACTCCTTGCGTATGAAGAGTACCCCCTATGAGGAAAAACAATAGACTGCCTGAGTGGCACCAATTGCCTGGGGGCAGGACTTGCTCCATTAGGATCCCCAAAAGGTATCTAGTGAAACAAAGCCTGAGTCTACAGTTGATTGGCAAACAAAGTAGGCACAGGCACTTAGGAATTCAATTGCGTTTTACCCATCACCATTTCTGTTCAGCCTAAATTGTGCGATGGACTAACAGCTTCTATTAGCTCTAGTGGTGCCTATTCAGGTGCTAATTGAGATGAAACCAGGGTTTGTCAAGGCAATTATAACAAATAGCTGGAAATGGCTGGAGATGGCCTTTGAGCGAGCTAAAACTGTGGAGGGGTATTAATCTTTTATAGCCGTGACATGAGTAATAAGGGGTAAATTTATCACTGTATCACGTCTGCAGAGATGATATGATATCATTATGATTTTTTTCCCCATCTTTTGAAAATACAGAGGGAAAAACTTCAAGTTCAAGGGCCTCAGAACTTCATATTTTACGTTGCTTATGAACACGTGTGCAGCACAAAACATGACCCTTGTAATCTGAGGCATGTTTGTATTAGATTACATTAAAAAACACTCATCAGCTGTTGGTCAAAAGTCAAAAGTAATTTAGATTTTTTTTACGTTTTTTATGGTTTTTAAAATATAATAAAATAGAAATATAGTTATTTTAAAATGTAATAATATTCAAATTATTACTGTTTTTATTTTATTTTTAATCAAATAATTGCAGTCTTGCTGAGCATAAGACACTTTCAAAAAATATAAAAATATCAAAAAAATTATTCCAAACTTTTGACTGGTAGTGTATGCAAAGAAAAACATATATATATATATATATATATATTACACACACCATAATAAATTATTTTATACATTTCAGAGATTGAGAAGACATAATATATATATATATATATAATCAAATTTAATATAATATTATGAATATATAATATTATAACAAAATGTAATTAATTTTAACAATTGCTGGGGAAAGTAGGGCAATCAGTAGTGCAGATTAGACCAGGTTGTGTGTGTGCGTGTGCGTGTGCGTGTGTGTGTTTGCGTTTGCCAGAGAGTGAGAATACCAATGATACCGGTGAGAAACCGAGCAGAACTTCTCACAATACATTAAGCCATGGCTCAACTTAGCAACAATCCGTTTCTTCTCAATCTCTGATGCAAGTCTTTACCCAAACTGTATAAATAACACTCCCACCTGGACCTTATTCACCACCCAGTGGCATTTATTAGGAAGTCTTCCGTCTCATTTGCATCAGAATTACCTCTTCAGGTACTGGTGTTAAACTCTCAAGCCAGTGATTCCATGGATCACTTAAGCCGAAAGCTTATCAGTGTTATTATAATTTATAAAGGATTTAGGAAATCATATTTTGGAGAATGTTGATCCATAGACCATTCCCGAGGTGTTATTTTCTCACTCCCGTGTTTACCCACTTGGTAGATCGGCATTGTGGAATTTTGCACTTATCTTTCAGGAAATCCGCTTTTGCCTCAGAGAGAACACTCAGATATTTCCATAAATTACACAGACAAAGTGAGAAATGAAGGTGCTTCACCTGAGGCGGCTAAAGAAAGTTTTCTAGAGGTTGCTGAGCACACGTCAGTAAAATCGGCTGTCGACTGTGGAAACAAGTCTGATTGTGTCTTTAAGAGCGAGCTGATGTGTTGCTTCTAAATCACTGTTAAGATGTGTGAATGCTTGGTTAGCAAAACTGCAAAGGAGGGAATACAAAGACTTATGCTTTGATTGCTCTGAATATAACTGAAATAATTGTTTAGTGCACCTCTGGGTTGACAGAACAAAACTTGAACTAACTTTTAATGCTTAAAACAGCATATATTCTTTTAACCTTACAGCTGAACTAAGTACTGTTTTTGGTGTTAAAATACATTTTCCCACTTGTTTAATATGTAGAAACAACCATAGGTAAGCCATTTAGGGTGCTTTACGAGGTTCACAGGTTGTGGATCTGTCTTCAAACCATTATTCTGTTTGTTTCAGTCCCTGACATAACTTGAACAAGCAACACTGGCTCAACCAATAGTGTGAGTCTGGGGACAGGACAACCTATTGTATCGGCCAGTGGTAGGTGGCGGGGAGAGTTTGGAAAACCAGTTTTGTTTTTTTTTTTTAATTGTTTTTTATTCCATGACTCTGGTGGCATAGTGGCAGATTACACACTTTAGAGTAAATACATAGATGACTAGAGAAAATATCAAATTATACATTAAATCCTACATTTCTTGTATGAAGTTTACCATGGTAAAAGTTATTTATGCTAAAGTATCATACTGCTATATTATTTATTAATGAATTAGCTTTTATTTATTTTTGTACAATTTAAGTTTTCATTTTAAGTTTATTTTGTTATGTGCTTGTCGTTTGTTGATGTTGTTTTTACTTTTTATTTAAATATTTCTATATAGCTTGCTTTTATTTCAGTTTTAGTAATTTTAATACTTCCAACTTACAGTATTTAAATTTTATTTAATTTTCATTTAAGTTTTTAAGTTTAGGTTTTTCATCTAATATTTATGTTTTATTTTATTTCAGCTGTATTTAAGTACAGAAATTTATTTTTAGTAGTTTTAGTTGACAATGACAACACTGATTGATTTATATGGTTTAACTGAAGTGTGCTATTTTAGCAGAAAGTATGCTTAGCATGCAGGGGGTAAATGAGATGAACCTCGAAGCGGCTATGCACTTTGAATGTGGCTTGAGAAGGTATACTCTATGTGATTCTCATTTATAAAGGATGTGCAAAATGCAGGTTGCGAAGAATGCCGCGTTAAATTCGCATCACGTCATGATTGTGTACATCCTAACATTACGATAGGCCGCACATATGAAAAGGAACAAGCGTAATTTCTCTGAAGCAGCATATGCGGCACACATTAACTCTCTGTGAGGAGTGCATCTCCCTGTTCCTCCATCCTAATTTACAGTCTCAATGGACTCTACCTTTCAGAAGGTAGAGTGCCTCTCTACAGTCCACTGTAATGCATATTCCCTTTGTTATAGCGTTAGTGTCAATTCTGACTCAACATGGATTGCCAATTTGTCTTTTTTTTTTGGCATGGGCAATTTAAATGCACTGGCTTTTATGCAAAACATACTAAAATCAAGCATTTTCCACTAAATTGGACATTTTTATGGTTATAATTTTGCCATTCTGATGGCAAGAAATGCTGCCCCAAAGGGATTGTGCCTCTTATCTTTTGTAGCTTTCCGTGATGTCTGGATGACAAGTTTCTTTAATATGCATGGAGAATGGCAATTTTGGGAGACTTTTGTCCTCAGATCTTGATGTGGCAGATGCCAGAGGAATTACACCCCCCCACCACCACCAATCCCAATTCTTGGTCCTAATAAAAATGTCAGTGCTCTAGAAACCTGTACTCTATCTAATCATGGTTATAATGAAGTGTGGCTGAAATAAATATCAGGAAAATCTATATAAAAAATCTAAACATAGAAATTAGAGCATCAGTGTCATGTTCAATGCAATAGGATTATGAATGAATAATTGTGGAACAGATTTGTGGAAATGGGTAAATAAATATATAGCCGTTTCATTGGATAAAAACACAACCATCAAATTTCCCATTCAGTTGTCCCAGAATGATTCATGAAATATCTTATGTTTGTTATACAATAGGTAAAGAGAACACCTGATTATAGTGTATCATTTACAATAAAGACAAATAATATTCAGAAAAGCATTTTCAGAAACATCTTAAAAAATAGCAAGTTCATTGGTGAGAATCTGCTATAATATGATATTGTTGCAATGCAAAATACATGGAAAAGTCAATGTTAGAAAGTTTAAGGAATAGTTCACCCAGAATTTTATTTGTTCACCCTCATGCTGTTTCAAACCCATGACTTTCTTTCTTCAAAGTAACACAAAAGGAGAGAAGTTAAAAATGCAGTTTGTTGTTGCTATAAAATAAGTTTCCCATGCTCTTTTTCATGCAGTTACAATGAACAGAGATTTTCAAGCTTAAAAAAGTACACAAAAGCACCATAAAAGCGGTTCATACAACTTGTGTGCTATATTCCTAGAATTCTGAAGCCATACAAGACCAAAATTTGAGTTGCCATTCACTGTAGAAAGTAGAAGTGGAAAGTAAACTTTGGTGATATAATTGCAGTCATGTGACTTCATACAACTTGGAATACAGTGCATGAGTCATGGATTACATTTATGATACTTTCATGTCCTTTTTTGAAACTTAACTTTGTAACTACATGTAAAAAAAAAAAAAAAAAAAAAAAAAAGCACAGTTTTCTCCTTGTGTGTTCTGCGGAAGAAAGAAAATCATGTTAGTTTGAAATGACACGGATAAGTAAATGATGGGTGACCTGTTCCTTTATGTTAATGAAAATCAGTTCATACAATTTCCATATAATCTGCTCTTTTTACATGCCCACATCTCACAACATTGTGCCACAGAAGGTAATTTCTGATTTCTCCTAGGTCAGCCATCATGTGCTGAAATAAAGCCTTAACATTTCCGCTTAGTGTGATATGCGTTCGAGCTTCAAGGTTTGGTTCACTGTCAGTATTATGAGAGATGATAAGAGAAGCTCAGTGTGTCAATCAATGCAGAATGGAAGCGGGCTGGTGAGGGGTGAAAACTCATTTACGCAGCCTTTTTTTTTCCTCTGTTAACTTTATTGGGATGGGCGGGGCAGATGTTTGAGAAGCCCTGCCTCTCTAATACAGCTCTAGACATCGCGCTCAATCTCTGTCCCTCGTCCCAGTTCTCTTGCGAGCACAATTAAAAATGTATAAGGCTGTAGCGAGGATGGATTAGATGTTGGTCTCCCACGACTGCTGATCTGGAGTGGGAAGCTGTCACAGAGGGGGTTAGAGGGGAAGGGGTGGGCAGGAACCTAACGACGACAGAACTTTTTTTTTTTTTTTTTTGCTTAATTATTGAACTTTTACATTACTAACAGGATAAAGATACAGGAGAATAGCAAAAAATATTGTCCCCACTCCACCCAGATCCCCCAATAAAATAAAATAAAATAAAATAAAATAAAATAAAATAAAATAAAATAAAATAAAATAAAATAAAATAAAATAAAATAAAATAAAATAAAATAAAATAAAATAAAATAAAATAAAATAAAATAAAATAAAATAAAATAAAATAAAATAAAATAAAATAAAATAAAAAAATAAATAAATAAATAAATGAATAAATACATAAATAAATAAATAAATAATACAAATAAAAAATAAAATTAAATAAAATTAAATTAAATTAAATTCCCTAACTTAATATACAATGGAGTGAAATACAACGTATGTCAGATAGTTATAGGATACATTAAGTTGTATAAATGTATAACATTAGTTATATCATTAAAAATGAGAAATAAAATAAGTATTCACCCATATACACAGTGCACACACATACATCTATACGCATTGCCAAACAAAATCATACAAATATAAAGTATATGCATATTAATAAATAAATAAATAAATTATAAAAAAATAAAATAAAATAAAATAAAATAAAATAAAATAAAATTCTTTAACTTAATACACAATGGAGTGAAATACAACATATGTCAGATAGGTATAGGATCCATGTTGTATCATTAAAAATGATATATATATATATATATATATATATAATTTTTTTTTTTTTTTTTTTTTTTTTCTTCAATAAACTGAAATAAGTTTCAGTTGAAGCATTACATTTTTTATTTGGAAATAAATAAAAACTAAAACTAACTGAAATAAAATAAATGAAACCTAAATAGCAATATTTAAAGAAATAATAATAATAAAATGACAAAAAATTTAACTAAAATTAACATTAAAGACAAAAATATAAAAATACAAGCTAATTCAAAATATTAATAAATCTAAAATAAAAAATAAATAAAAAACACTGGCACGTAACTACATACACACCTGAACAGACTAGAATTACTCAAGGCACAATCATAATGACACATTAATGCTTATGTTGGCATGAAAGTAATTATAGAAGAAGTATAACATATTCTGAAAAAAAGAGTTCCAGGTCTCAGAAAATATACCAGTGTTGCCCTTTATCGTATACCAAATTTTTTCAACACCTTCACTTTGCACCTTCTCCCGCCCACCGAATCCACTCGTCCTGCTTCCAAACGGATTACCTGCTTTTGCTTTTATTTACCGTTTCTCCCCCAGGTGTCATCCCTCACCTGTCCGATACAGTGAGTAGCCTTTCATCCACCGCCCCCCTTCTCGAGACTGTACCACCCCTGCCAACAGCATGCTCACAGCTAATCAATCTCACACTTTATTTTTCCTTTTAGACCCACCCTCACCAAAGACGTGGATGCGTCCCACAAGATAAAGTATCATTCTATCATGTTGGGTTACTTTAGGTTGAATATGTATCAGGACTCCACCTTGCAGAGTGGGTTCCCCTTCTTCTTCTTTTTTTTCAAACAGGAAGGAGGATAAAAACAACCATACACCTGCCAGCAGACTCGAACAGGAAGTGAACTGATGATGTACATCTGTATAGAGTAAGTGTGTGAATATGGAATAAAGAAATATGTTAAAAGTGAGACCCTTTTGAGTGCTCATATAGTTTTAAATTATGTATTATTTCGTTTTACTATGCTTTTTAAGATTCAGCATGCTGATGGATTCCAAACAAACAGCAAAATTGGGCTACAAAAATGACAACAAACTATTTTAATAATACTGAAAATGTTCCTTTTCATTTAAACTGCAAACATAATTTTCCCTGTTAGAAAGGGCACTTGTGGGTTCCAGTTATTGGTCAAATCTTCTGAGAAAACATTATTTATTGTATTGAAGCTGTTACTCTCCACTCTAGTCTCTCACATTCAGAGATTTTCACAGTGTTAAGCTGATCAATGCATTTTCACCCCCTGTGAGTGCAGAGTTTCCCAGCTGTCAGGTTATGTTATCCCTGATGGGCCAGATATCCTGTGTTCAGAGCACCTACCTCTTATTCTGGTCACCCAAAGGCCTATTATAATGTCTTTACTGTCAGGATGCAGGTATGATGGGAGTACGTGTGACAGAATGCATCGATGAGCTTGCTTATCACACATTGCTTTTGACTAAACGCAAAGAGGAGAGGCAAAGGAAGTCATGTGGTTTTATACTGTATAGTGCGCTACGAAGTTGCTATTTATAGAGGTTTCCTGTTGCAGTAACTGTGTACATGCCGCACAGGCGAAAGCCATTTATGAAATAAAAAGATGGGTGTCACATCTATCTATCTATCTATCTATCTATCTATCTATCTATCTATCTATCTATCTATCTATCTATCTATCTATCTATCTATCTATCTATCTATCTATCTATCTATCTATCTATCTATCTATCTATCTATCTATCATCTATCTGTTAACTGAAATAAAGCTCAAATATTAGTTGAAAAACTTAAACAAAGTGAAAATTAGAATAAATAAATGGAGATAAATAAAAAGTAAAATGAACTAAATCTAAAACTGAAACAAAAACAAATTAAACCTTAATAGCAATATAAAAAAAGGTAACATTTTACAATAAAGTTTCATTTGTTAACTTTTATTATACATTAGTTAACATGAACTAATAATAAAAAATACGTCTGAAGCATTTATTAATCTCAATTTCAACATTTAATTCATTATTAAAGCCAAAAGTTGTATCTGTTAATATTAGTTAAGGAACCTGAGCTAACATGAACTAACAATGAACAGTTTTTTATTATTTTTATTAATAACGTTTAAAAACTACAATAAAACTAAAAATAGAAAAATATATATAAATATATAATATGTGTTATTTTATATATATATATATAGTTTTGTTTTTTGTTTTTTTGTTTTTCTAAATCTGAATATGTAAATATAAAATCAACCAGGGCTTGTGAGGAGGACACATCCCCCCTTATTCAGATTTGCGTTTGACTGAAATGGAATTTTTAATTAAATTCAATTCTTAAAATATTACGTTTGGTCTCCCCAGTCCCAGTGTGGTTGCAGCATTGACATCAACTGTCTTCAAAACTTAAAATGGAAATATGAATGTATGTAAAGACAGACAGCGGTTTGCTAAACACAAGTTTATGAGCAAATAAGTACTGTCAGTTATTACAGTCAATCAAAAGAGGCTTTATCTCCCTGTCTTACAGAAAGAGGACAGGGGCCAGTCGTCCGGATACACGGGGCAGCACAACCTGCTCCAGCCCAGCCTCAGCTCATTAGCCAACCCTGCTAAGACGGAGGTGTCTCCGCTTCCAAAGCCTCTGCTTTGACATTCACGCAGTGCTTCCAGTCAATCAGGTCCCAGCTCTGATAAATTTGCATCTCTTTGAATGTGACGCTGGAAAAAAAAGGCGGCGAAAAGAGGGAGGGGAGAAAAAGGGCCCAGCCACTAGATTAAATTTTGCCGTCTAGAAAATGAGAAAAAAGGGCCTCTATCTCCTGGAGTCTACTGGGAAGATCTTTATTCTGATTCTTGTTAGAATTGTTTATCACAGTGACAGAGCAGGCCTGAGCAGAGATAAAGGCAGTGCTCCATCACGCGCCCTGACAGTCGTAGGACATGCAGTGGAATGAAAGAAGCCAGGGAAATATTATTAATAGATGCTGACTTGATTTGCCTCGATTGCACGTCAAGAAGAGGGGGCCATGGCTTGATTGCAGCCTATGAAGTTCTGTCCAAAAGGGAAGCTATTTTTCATTAAGTGATAGAAGTCTTTTTCATTTTCTTTTTTTGGCTTCCTTTTGCTTTCCAAGGAGCTGATAACTTATGCAGTTTATTCTAACCGTGCTGATTTGTGTCAGTGAGAAAGAGAGTGAGGGAGAGAGAGAATGGGGCTTATCTTGTCTTTTATAAACTAAACCGCCTTTCCTGGTATAATGTTAGTTTTGGTGCAAGTGAGGAGCTTGAGTGCACGTTTGACCTGTTCCTGTGATCTACACGCATGCAGCTGTAGTGTGGTTGAGGCGATGCTGTGCAAAAAAGTAAGCTGTATCCTACACTGAATATTCGCAGGATTAAATGCAATTACAACCATATCTGATATGCGTACTCCAATAAAACCAGTTGTGCGAATCTGATGGAATTCGTCGCATGTGCAATAATAATTCACAGTGGGTACGATTTTAAAAAGATGAGATCAATATCACTACAGTTTGCTTAAAGACATACACAGGGAGTTTCTTTAACTATGAGCAGTTTTAGAAAAAAATTCTTTAAAATGCAATTTTCAAAGTCACTATTTTATTTATTTTTCTATGTATCTTTAGATGTATTTTTAAATAATTTCTGATAATTTTCTCAATTATAATATGTTTCAAAAAAGTGGCATACTTGTTGACATGTTACCTAGCAATTTATGCATCCTAAATACACACAAATAAATATGTTCACACGGTTTGCATAATTTGATCAAATTACAGCCTTGATTGACAATGTTATAATATTATGAATGGCAAAAAATACTGTTCAAAAGTTATACATTTTCTTTATTTTCTTCATTTTCTTTCTTTTTTAAAAAAACTTTTATATAACTGTTTTTTAAGTTAAAATTGCTGGTTTTAATGGAATAATTAGTGTAAATATTCAAATAATTAATTTGCGCTTTAAAATATATATTACTTTTATGATGGATTTTCATATTTAAAGATAGAAAGTCAGGGTCTGGGACAAGGGTAAAATTTAATTTGGTCACACTTTAGATTAGGGTCTAATTTTCACTATTAACTAACTATTAACTATGACTTTTGCCTCAATAAACTCCTAATTACTGCTTATTAATAGTTAGTAAGGTAGATGTTATGTTTAGGTATTGGGTAGGATTATGGATGTATGGTCATGCAGAATAAAGCATTGTGTACTAATAAACAGTCAATATCCTAGTAATATGCATGTTAATAAGCAACTAGTTAATAGTGAGAATTGGACCTAAACTAAAAAGTGTTAGCCTTAATTTTAGCATAAATATTAAGGCACTGTCAAAAGTTTAAGATAACATAATATGACATATAACAAAAAGAAAAAAGTTAAAACTCTTAGTTAATAAGAAGAATCAACCCCTGGGGCAGTTGAAGAAACTTGTATATACTGTGTATCAAATGTGAGGTGGGCACTTGTGTGGTTGTCACTAGTGATCTCTTTAATGAGAGTGGAAATGTGTTCGACTAGCACTGTGAACGCATGGGCGGAAGGAGAGACAATAGGGGCCTGCAATTCATGGGGTTTGGTTGGACGCCGTGGGTTTGTGAGGTGCCACTCTTGCTCTGGCGGGCTGGAACACACACACACACACACACACACACACACACACACACACACACACACACACACACACACACACACACACACACACACACACACGTACGTACGTACGTCGTGTGAACAGGGGAGGTGATGTTGTTTAAGGGTAGACAGATGGAAGTCTAACACAGGGTAAACCCAGCCTTGAATATTTATTTATTAAGGACAAACCATATGTATCACAGCAATTGAATCTGCTTTGCTTTTTTTGTTATTCCAGGCTTTTTACTCTGTGGGGGGGGGTTTCGGGGTTTTGGCATTTTCAAAAATATCTTACTAGATATGTTTTCAGTATGTTGCTGTCAATTTGCTTTAATAATATAGTAATATTACATTATATTTACTAATATGTGACCCTGGACCACAAAACCAGTCATAAGTCGCATGGGTATATTTGTGGCAATAGCCAACAATATATTGTATGGGTCAAAATTATAGATTTTTCTTTTATGCCAAAAATCATTAGTATATTAAGTAAAAATCATGTTCCGTGAAGATACTTTGGACATTTCCTACCGTAAATATATCAAAAAATTATTATTATGCGATACTAAGGACTTCATTTGGACAAATTTAAAGGATATTTTCTCAATATTTAGATTTTTTTGCACCCTCAGATTCCAGATTTTCAAATAGTTGTATCCGAAAAATTGTCCTATCCTAACAAACCATACATCAATGGAACGCTTATGTATTCAGCTTTCAGATGATGTATACATCTCAATTTCAAAAAATGTACCCTTATTTAACCTGTAACAATTTCTTCTCTGCTTACTATTTATATTTTAAAATTAATTATGGTAGTCGGTTAAATTACCATACAAACAGTAGTGCTTATACAGATTTTTTTAACTGTTTCCCCACCATTTATGGAAATTTCCGTAATTTGTAAGAAAACGCTTCCCCACCATTGGCGGAATTTTCCGGCTTTCCGTGTTTTCACTGTTATACTGTAGGGGGCGCTATGACACATCTCCTGAAAGAGTACTAAATCTCCTGATCAAAACACATGCGAAGAAGATGCAAGAACAAGTGATATCATATGCATATGTAAAATAACACGATCATCAACATTAAACAGCATATGAATCAAAACTGCCTAATGTTACTGAATGAAATGTCGACCCAGGACGAGCTATAGGACTGTGCAAGCATTAGGGGTGTTGATGGACTCGATCTACTCCATCTATGTTTTGATTATCGTTCTGAATATGATCCAGATGCAGTCTTTGACAAAAAACATGATTCTCTCAGCTTTTTGCTCAAAATGTTGCTTTTTCTTTATGAAACTTACCCACATTCAAGTGTTGAAAAAATAATAATGCATGAAGCTAGAATAAAACGTTTTTTTTTTTTTGTCTTTCTAATGACAAATTGCATGTTCAGATATTCATACAACAAAATATTCTGGGGGCCACGAAAATTTTGTGAAAATGATCAAAAACGCTGGGGGTAGCTGGCAACTTTAAAAAAAAAAAAAAAAACGCTGGCAGGGAAAGAGTTAATGTGGCAATAAAACGTTGCTGGTAAGTTGCTGTTGATTTAACACAATTTTCATTACAGATCGTGTGAAAGCACTTTGAATTCTTATGAAGTCTTATTTTTGCTTAGTTAGGTTGCGACTCTTTAAGTGACGAGAAAGAAGTTTACTTGCAAATGTTAGCCTCTCACACACTTTGCTTCCCAATGCACGGCGCATTTACAGTTCCGTTCTATTGGAACCATTGAGTATGTTTTCATGTATAAGTGTAACACAATTGATTTTATGTTTGTATTCCACCTGTCTCCCTCATATCACCTAGTGGAGATGTTATATTGTAGTTGTCAAAGGTTTTCTGAAAGGAATCCCTGCCCTTACAAGTTCAGTTTAATGCAGTGCATGATGAAATGCACATGTAATGTTAACCTGGGTTAACAGCTTCAAATGAGCTATTAAATTGCTCATACAGAGACAAATTTTGAAATGCTATTCAAGTGGGTCTTTACAAGTGACTTTTTTCGTCTCTAATATGTTCTCAAGATATGTGAGAATACTACTAATTATAGCCTTTAGTAACGTAGCATAGCGACTCTCAGCAGTGCCTCAGTCACTTTCACTCACCGCACATTTAAGCAGATCTGTACATTAAGTGGAACAATGGCTGTATAGTTATTAAATGTCTGATTTAATTTCTCTCACACTGTTCCATTTCTGCAGTAATGTTTGCACCTTAAACAGCCATATCAGTATATTCTATATCGTAGCAATGATTCCGGTTGTCCACCTGTGTTTTTGAATGGTCACTTGGACAGATTTACACTTTTTTTCAGCACAGATTAATGGAAGGACATAGGTTTCCCCCAATACTGTTAAGGGGTTTCAGGTTGTGTTTAGCTATTATCAATCGCTTTGGCAATCAAATTTTCTTGTAAAACTTTAACTTCAATACAGTACAATTGTAATACATACTGCATCGAAATCCTTTTGTTGTCATTTTAATGGGCACACTTTTATACCACAGAACCCTAAGTGTTGCAGCATCGAATGAACATGAATGTAATTTATATTGTGACAACATTGTTTTTATGGTTACAGTGTGTCGAAGAAAAGATCAGCACTGTAAGTGAAACTTTTGAGGCAATTACCTTGACAAGTAAGTGATTTCATGACAATCTATGATCAATGTAGTCTTTCACTACAAAAGGGGTGTTCTGACTGATTCCAAGCTTTCAGGAACAAATCGAAATGAATGAGAGCTGCTTGAATGGAAATTGTACTTTCATTTTCACTTTCTGAATAGAAAAGAGAACTTTTGGAAAGTAGTTAGGGAGCAATTTTTATTCGGGAAGCTAATATGTTTGTATATGGGGGTTCAAAAGTCTGAGACTGCATTTGGGAATCTGGGATTTTTTATTTATTTTATGTAAACCTGGAAGTTAATAACAAATACAAAGAAATATATACATTTTTCAAATGAACTTTTAATTTGTAATGTCAAATTTGCATTAAATAAAAGAAATACTCAGATGTTTGACCTGCACTTAATTAAAAAAAAAAAGTATATTTATATTATTACATCTTGTTATACACCTGAAGTATGGCCAAATTTGATGATTTGTATGTGCTCTTCATACGTTTTGCAAGGCATATCGCAAATGTAAATCGATTTCTACATAATTCATTTACTGTTGTGAAGGAACATGTCTTGACCCTCCATACTAATGGATATTTAAACATGAAAAAGACACAGGGGAGGAGAGCGAGTGAAAATGAGAGCAAGAGGAGGAGAGAGAGACTATAAGAATGTATACAAGCTGTGCTTGCTTGATGAATCACAGCGGGGTAGATTTTATCCATGTTATACGCTGCCATTTTATCAATGTAGCAATCAGTAAGCTAATAGTCATATAGTGTAACAATCCTGGAAATGGCCTATGATTTAAAAGCCAATGCTGACAATCAGGTATAACCTTGTTTTGAAATACTAAGCAGGTTGAGAGTTGATCAGACTTGCTTAGACCTTTATCTGATCATAACTTTTGGTTAAGAAAGATAGAATATTGGTTCATGTTGTCTTTGTTCAGATGAATAGGAAAGAATCGAAAGTCCCATTGAAATGAACATAAAGAACATACTTTAAAAGCCAATATCATTTGGACTGTAAAATTGTGAGAGTACCAAATATTTTCTTATGTAGTTGTCAAAAGGTGTTGTTTCTCTCTGGAAAATGTATAGTATTATGAAGTATTGAAATGTAGAGTAATTCAAAGCTGAAACAATGTACCAGTGAAATAGTCTCTTATCATGTAAATGACACCTAGGCTATATGAAAAACATCTCCTCAGTTAATAACAGTGTGTGAAAGGTCAGCGTCACTGATATCACGTGCAAACAGAACGAGGAAAGAAAGAGCACTATTTTTTCCAACCACAAATGTCATCTCTCTGATCTCTCCAACATTTGAGTGTGCCCTCAAATGTACAACGGTGTGCACATGGGGGCTGTTTTTAACAGAAAGGAGGTCTGCACACACAGAACCGTTGAGACTTTTGTGTGCGATATTTTAGCATCTTATTCACTATCTGTGCTGGTGCACATTAATGTTAATATAGACTACTGTTCAAAGGTTTGGGGTCAGTAAGAGGTTTTTTTTTTTTTTTTTTTATTTTTATTTTTTTTTTTTGAAAGAAATGAATACTTTTTAATCAAGGACACATTAAATGGATCGGATGTGACGGTAAAGATTTTTATTTCAAATAAATGCTGTTCTTTTGAACTTTCAATTCATCAAAGAATCCTGGAAAAAAGCTAACACAAAATATTAAGCAGAGCATAACCATTTTCAGCAGTGATAGAATGCATATTAGAATGGTTTCTGAAGGATCATGTGACACTGGAGTAATGGCTGATTAAAATTCAGCGTTGCCATCACAGGAATAAATTTAAAAAATATATGTATAAAATATGTTTTACAATATTACTGTTATTGCTGTATCTAATAAATGTACTAAAATCTTACCCAAACTAATATGACAAACATCATACAAAAACCAAAAACTTGCTTTTAATCTGTCTCTTTTGATTGATTGATTAATTGCTTAAAATATATTGTGTTGTGCTTTGATGCTAAGGAGCTTGATTGAGGCCGGTGAAATGACAATCTTAAGACTCCTCAGTCTCCGTCTGTCAGTGTTGGTAATGTTGAAACAACTGTGGCATCCAGTTCTGCCAAGTCCCCCTCCTTTTTCTTTGTGTGTTTGAAGTGCTATAAACAAAGGGGAGTCCACATCACTTGTATAATAGCCCACAGTGTTACAAAGGGCCCAATACGTTATCTTGACAGCGGTGGGAGAATCTTTTTGTCTGAGTATGTACTGTTGTCAAGCACACACTGGCTCAAAGTAACCGCTCCGCTCTGCGGGAAAGCTGGTTCTTCCTCTGCTGTATTACACGCCTGCTGCCGTGCACGGGACACGTACATCAGGTGAAATAGCCATCTCTACCTGAGTCCTTTAGCATGATTTGCCCCATACCTTTAGAAACAATCTCTCGCTAATGTTGTAGACTGTATGATGTGACTGCGGTGTGTCTTTGGCTGAATTCCACATCCATATTAGAGCAGCTCTGTCCTATTTTTTTTTTTTCTTCTTTCAATTTTGTGATGATGGTCATATTTGCACAGATTATGATCCTGGTGAACTTGTCCCTACATAAACAGGTGATAAAGTGATTTCCGGCCAAATCAAGAGGTCAAAATATGATTGAAATAGCTAACATTTTAAATCCAATAGCCTCAAGAGCTATTGCTTTTTATAAATGGATAAGACAGGTGATTTGATAGCATTATCGTTGTATGAGACATTACCAGGCACAAATGACCAGTAAGAGGATTTGGACATTGCATGAACCTGTGACCATATCTAGAGATTAATATAGACAGGGTGATTGCTGTACATGGGTAGTTGACGCATAATGTGTCTATAGCTTTTTTTTTATCAACATCATATCTTACATTTAGGTAAGATACTGTTCATAATTTAATCTTTTCATCCCTTATAATAATTCCTTGTTATATTCAATGTTGGTGTGACAAAGGAATTTTAACAAAAAGGAATATATGTATACATATGTGTACATACACAACTGTTCGAAAGTTTAGATTTTTTAATGTTTTTTTTTTTTTTTTTTAAATAAGTCTAATAAGTGTAATATTGTGAAATAATATTACAATTTCAAATAACTGTTTTATGTTTGAATATATTTTAAAATGTAATTTACAGTATTTGATGGCAAGCCGTTACTCCAGTTTTCAGTGTCACATGATCCTTCAGAAATCACTCTAAATGCTGATTTGCTGCCCAAGAAACATTTCTTATTATTATCAATGTTGAAAACAGTTATTCTACTTAATATTTTTTGTGGAAACTGGGATACAGTTTTTTTTTCAGGATTCTTTAATGAATAGAAAGTTTTTTTTTTTTGTTGTTGTTGTTTTTTAAACAGTATTTAATTGACAGAAATCTTGAGTAATGTCAATGCTGAATAAGACTATTCATCTTCACACACACACACACACACACACACACACACACACACACACACACACACACACACACACACACACACACACACACACACACACACACACACACACACACACACACACACACACAAACTGGCATATGTGGTTAGGGTTAGGTTTAGGGAGACTTTCCATAGATGTAATGATTTTTATACAGTACAAACTGTATATTCTATCCACCTACATTAACCCAATACCCCTAAACCTACCCATCACACAAAACTTTCTGAATTTTTTATATAAAAAAACAAAAACAAAAAAAACACTTTAACCATTTGGTTGTTTTTAAGCCATTTAGTTTGAGGACACAGGAAGTAAACCACCTTTACGTTGTAATAAACTTATTATAAAATCTATATTATAAAATTATTATAAACATTTGTGTCCTCATAAATCACATATACCTGTGCACACACACACACACACACAAATAACAATTCATGTCATATTTCTGGTCTCTTGTAACTTTGTGTCTACAGCCTGTTTGTTATGCTGCTACCGATTTATCCACTAGGGGAGCCGTACTCCTCAGTTGAGATCTTCACTGTACAAATCCCTTCCACAGGACATTCATAAGCTAAAATTACTATTTAGTACTAATCAAGTACAGGAGGACAGTGTAAGTCAGTTTCAGTTCACAATTTGCAGTGCTCAAGATTCATTTTCAAATTCTTTCATCTACTGTATGCTATTGTTGTGCTATTGTCATGACATGGAAGTTAAATAAAGAGCAAAGTTTAAATTTTGTTTAATTTTTATTTCAATATTAATGAAAGTTAAAAAAAAATAAAGTATTTTTTCTTTTTATTTACTTTTTTTTTTTTTAAGTTTCTCAAACTTCTAGTAGGGAAAAAGGTCAATAATTTGTAGTCTATAGATACGTAATTTAAACAACCAGAGAAACCTAACGTATGTCTTTTGCATACATACAACAGAAATATGTTTTTAAACTGCTTTTTAAGATTCTGTCTTTCATCACTCTGCTTCTCTTCTCCCACTCCTCCTCTCTCCTGCTCACTCAAGATTTTTCCCAGTATGCACGTTTACACACTTAAATAAATATATAAACGTATAGCATAAGCCAAGACAATCCCATGTTGGTCTAAACATGAGAATTCATCCATTCAAGCATTAAATGCTGGTGCGAAGAAAGCAGGCAGAGGAGATAGGGCCCTCACTGCTCTCCAAGACGCAAACTGACAAAAGAGGGCAGTATGATGACATTGACAAAGTGGACAAAGTTTTTAATCTTTGATTCCTTGCCAGTCGCTGGAGTGGCTCTCTCTGTTTGTGTTTGCGAGTGAGTATGTGTGTATCTGTATAAGCAGGGTGTTTTGTTTGAGCATAGAATGTCGATGAAAAGAACGGCAATGAAAAGTAGATACTTCAAAAGATGAGAGGCAAAATCAAGGACTTACTTTATGCTGTTATTCATAGTGTATAGCCAAGATCAAATGTTTATTGAACACTGAGATAACAGCACACCTTCCAAATTTAGCCGCTGTTAGCATTGCCTTTATTTTGTGTATTTTCCAATTTCAAATTTGAAAAGTCAAAATTAAAAAGAAACACCTGTAGGTTAATTGCAGGCATTCATGGATTGAAATAATGATATTGTCACAGTTGTTTCTGTTCAGTTTCAGTTATCATGGACATTCAGTTTGTTTTCATTTGTCACATGTTTCTTTGTTCAGATTCCCGCCACTCATCTGTCTCCTTGGTTACCGTCATTATTAGTTCATATGTGTCAGCTGTGTGTAGTTATCGTCCTCGTTTGTGTTCACTATTTAAGTTCTGCCTTTTCAGTCACTCCTTGTCCGTTCACCGTCTTAGTTAGAGTGTGTTGCTGCCTGATTGTCTGTTTGCTAGAAATACTATTAAACCTGTCATTTTGGATTTATTCTCTTCGTCTGTGTCTGCCTTCCTGCAACTGACGTGACAGATATTCATTGAATAAAATACAGTGAAACCAGTACTTACTTTATTTATTTATTAAACTATGGTCAGCATTTAATTATTAATTATGTAGTGATACATACAGTACCTGTTAAAAGTTTGGAAATATTAACATTTTTTTAATGTTTTTGAAAGAAGTCTCTTATGCTCACCAATACCGCATTATTTGATCAAAAATACAGTAAAAGTAATAATATTGTAAAATATTATTACAAATGAAAAGAACTGTTTTCTATTTGAATATATTTTCAAATGGAATGTATTCCTGTGGTGGCAAAGCTCATTTTTTAGCATTAAATTACATTTTAAATATATTAAAATAGAAAACAATTATTTTAAATTGTAATAATATTTCACAATATTACTTTTTTTTTAAATTTATTTATTTATGTGTAATATTTTTGTGAAACCATCATACATATTTTTTCAGGAATCTTTAATTAATAGTCAAAAGTTCAAAAGAACGTAAATTGTCTTTTCTGTCACTTTTGATCAACTTAGTGCATCTTTGCTGAATAAAAGTATTAATTTCTAATTTCTAAAAAATAAAAATAAAATAAAAAAGAAAGAAAATCTTACTGAGGCCAAACTGTAACCAAATATAAATTGCCCACATATAAATTTCTTTACCAAATTATATATATATTTTAATACATATATACAGTATATATATTATATATATATATATATATATATATATATATATATATATATATATATATATAATTTGATAAAGACATTCATATGTAGGCAATTTTTCAGCATAAGACGTGACAAAAAGAAAATAGGGATTTATGGAAATGTTCTTGTTCACTTGTTTACTCAACTACATTTGAACAAAATATGATTTTGCAGTTTTAGCTTGGGGGACAACATGAACAAAAATATCTTGATTTGCTGCAGTATTGCTGCTAGAGAAAACAAGTTTGGGTGTAATTAAGCTATTGACTTTTGAATCCATCAAGTTATTGAGACAACTTCCGCGTGTGACAACCATACATGGTTTGGAACAGTTTATGAAATGTTTAAGAATACTCTCCCTGCTCTCTGTCTCTATGAGTAAGTAACTGGTGTTATATGGCAATGATATTGTGATTGGAGGTTGTTGCCAGAGCTTAACGCCAGCTCTCTCTCATGGTGCCAAACATTCTTCAGATTTCATTAGGTGAAAGCGCATTTGCAAATGGAGTATTATGTCATGTATGATGTGATTCCTGCTCAGATTAAGTTACGATCAATCAGAAATCCACACAGTCGAATGCCAAATCTCAATGATGCAACATTTTCCAATCAAAATAAAATATGTTCAGCCATCAGGAGGTTCTCCTTGTTTTGGATGTGCCACATACCCTTTAAGGTTTCTCTTTTGCTCAGTCATTCCCTTTCTGTACCTGCCAGTGCTGACGCTCTTGTAGTTTGACCTGACAGAAAGACGTATTGAAAGACTGTCTGACACTCACGTCCACACCTCTGTTATGTCTGGTGAAATCACCTACTCAGTTTATTTCCTGCTGATGCTTCAGGAATCATGGAAATTGTTTGCAGATACTTGGTTGTGCAATGAAAAGTAGAGTTTGCAAAACAGAACGATTGCAAAGACCATGACATTTTTGTGCATGACATCTGTTTATTCAAAAATACATTTAAAAATGCAATTCATACATAAAATGACTTGACTACTCTTCTATGACTAACATGTTTGTACTTTTTGAATTTAAATGATTATTGGTTAGTTCAGGTTGTAAAATGATATGAGATTTGAATTAAGTTATTTTTTTAATGAACTTTTATGAATTATTCATGCATAATGTTTGTAAAAAATACTTTTACCTTGAGAAATATATTTAAAAACTTTTAAGACTTCTACACTCACATGCATTCAGGATGTAAGGAAAATTGAATATCATTTTCAAGAAAAGTTTGATGACTCTAAACCTTGAAACCTTTCTTGAAAATGTCATAAAAGTGTTTTGAAACCATTCGTAACCTTAAGTTGAATGCAAAGAGTATATTTCTAAGAAGTTAATAATTTCCTTCCTTTAAAAACAAGACTTTTTCTTTATCATGGTCATTCTTATATATCATTGGCCCTGTTATATTTGTTAATTATTTAGATTTCACATTGTTACCTATTTATAACAAGTCAATGTTGAGTTGATTTTTTGATGTTGATTATCGTCACACGCGATGGCAGGATGTAAAATAGATATGAATTTCACTTACAGTACGTTTATGCAATATGAATTTCACCCGATCTCTTTTGTCTGAAAGGGTTTTTAATGCAAACGTTCAGCGGGACCTGGGAGGAGGCCTGAGGTAATACATCACATTGCTTTTAAAGTAGCCATCAACCAGTGGGCGAAGCCCCAATTAAGCAATGTTCGTTGTCCGTGAACAGGGGCTCACTTTCAATCCGACCCTAAAAAAAACTTGTGAAGTGAAACAGCTTAATTGAATTCTGTAGTCCCGCTTTTCCAAGGCCCAAAAGAGAGAATGTGAATTTTGTGTTGATGCAAAGCCCAAATGATTTTTGCTCCATTTTCTGTGGTTGATTTTCATTTCAAGAAACGTCTCATAGTAAAGGGGATTTCAGAAATCATAATCCGACTTAAATTAAGAGTATTCTTTCACTAATTCATGAAATATATGAACACTCTATATCTTCAATTAAGAGGATTGAAAGATAAGTGTGGAAATGGGAATTGACTGGAAATTGGATGTTTTGGGGCTAATCTGCAGTTTGCGAGCAGGTTGAGGACTATGAAACAGATTATGAGAGCACATATCTTTGATATCACATACCTGGAGTGCTGTCTTTGTACGCGCGGATACTCGCGAACGTCAACGTCTCTTTCTCGACGATATAGGACACGGAATGTGCTGATGTGATTCAAATTATTCCCACAAATTAACATACACATGCAAATGAGGATTTAATTAATTGCAAAATGCATTTTGATTAAATACTCAAAACGTCATGATTCTAATCTTTACAAAACTTTTAATTAATTTTGCTAGTTAAACCTCATCAACACTTCCAATGGAGCTTAATTAGAATCTAGCCTCCCCCTTATAATTTAAAGCAGGAAAATCAAAAATTAACCATTGTTATCACATATGTAATGCTACCAGTAAGAAAGATGGAGTCGTTGATAAATTAGCAGGGTCCTGATTTTCGCTTGCCAGTGAAATAATAGTGCTAATTGGCAGATACTCCAATATTGATTAAATGAGGCACACAACACTCATTTCATTAAGTCGTTCTGATACCATAATTCAGATCACTCTCTTTGTGTATCTCATCGCCCCAGGATTAACAATTCAATAAGACCCAAGACTGGAAACTAATGGCCAAAATAAACATCCAAATTAAGCTCCGATGATCACTTCAAAAGAACCCTTCCCGCTCGCTGTTTTCCTACACGGCGAGTTCACGAAAAGTTGGGAATAATTACCTGTCGCGAGTTTCCCACAGTACAGTCCGCGTTTTATTCCTTGGGTGTGTCAGCTTTCGCTGGAAGAGAGGGTGAATATTAAAACGTGCACCTGAGTTGTGGCTGCTGTCAGGGTATCTCGCCTTTCATCACGGCGGGAGCAGGTAACGCTGAGATTTTTAAGATTGCCTTTTCAAAGCCTGCAAACTTTCCTCCTCTCCAGTGGAAGTCCACTAAAGAGTCTAAGGAGGCTTACAGGGGATAATTCCTTCCGAGGTGCTGGAGGTGAGATAACCAATTACACATGATCACTTTTGACTTCTCTAATCTCCAACCTGTATCGCAGGATTTCACTTATATGAACCCCACAAACCTCGTCCCTCTCAAACCAGACATCTCAGCCTTTGTTATTCTAATATTCCAGCTTGACTTCAGCACTTCAGTCAAACAGTTAAATACCATCCCGACAGGCACAAGTTTCTCCAGCTCCAAGAGAAATTTGACCTGTTGGTCTGAATTACAACATTCTTAGCTTAGCTTTTAGCACCAACTTTTGTCCACAATACAAAATGAGCAGTTCACTCAACTGGTTGTCAGCGTGATTGAAATTAATATGATATTCTGCATCTCTGCCAAGCCTTTTAGTTTTATTTTGCAATGATATTGAAAGTCATTATCATTTTACCATTCAGCAATATTCAACATTCTCTTTTGCCACCCTAAACCTTCCTTTTAACATTCTCTCCAATTCTGACTCACCTTTCCTGTCCTTATCTATATATGCAGTGTAAGAATGTAATCTCTGTGTTTGCTTGAATGGTGAACCCCGAGGCAGTCCAAATCTGAGAGTAGTACTACTGGCTATTCCTTGTTATTCTCTCATTTTCCCCCCTGTAGTTTTACATTCAACATATTTTTTCTCAAAGCCATTTTAGACACCAGGAAGGCTAGATTTATATAAAAGCCATTGCTCACAAAATAAAGGGTTGTGCTTCACAGATACAGAGGTTGACACTTAAGAAAGCTGCCAGGTCATCCGCAGTGATGACAGTTGGCAAGATTTAGGGCCCTATTTTAACGATCTGAGAGCATGGTCTGAAGAGCATGGCGCAGGTGCACTTAGGGTGTGTCCGAATCCACTTTTGCTAGTTCAACGACGGAAAAAATGGTCAATGCGTCAGGCGCATGGTCCAAAAGGGTTGTACCTAGTCTCTTACTGAGTCATGGGTGTGTTTTGGGCGTAACGTACAATAACCAATCAGAGTGTCATCTCCCTTTAAAAGCCACTTGCGCTTGTACCCTGGCGGATTCGCTATTTACATGGTGGAATTTGCGAGCGGAAAGACTGAACGCTTCTCCAGAGAGGAATCCTTTTATTTGTAATATTTAAAAATGTTTGTGTGCTGCTGTGCGTCCCTGTGTGTGTAATAAGCAGAGTGTACGTGTGTTGTGCACCCGCCTATAGGCGCACTTACTAATGCGCCCTTTAAATAACACAAAAAAGTTTTTTTCAGTTACCTCATTTTCAGACCAGCACGCCCATGGGCGAACAGATGGGAGCGAGTGCATTTGCTATTTAAAGAACGTGGTGCTGGACGTGAAAATGATATCTGCGTCGGGCTGAAACTAGCAAAAACACTTGCGTCATGCCTGGCGTCGCATTGCGTCCGGTGTGATAGGGCCCAAAATGTTAAAATATCTAATTTAATATCATTTCAAATATGTGGACATTTTGCTTAATTTATTTAGTTCTTTTTAATCTACGTTATGTTGAAGAGCAATATTAAGCAGTGTTAATGTCAGAAATGCCAGCTAGGCATTCTTATAGCTTTCTTGAAGTGCTAGTAGCTAGTATTTGAACCCACAATACACAAATATACATTACTAATATAGCCCACAGAATATTTAATAACTGTAAAGTGACAGTTTGATGTGTCATTTAGGTAAAGCAGAAGCTGAAGCAAAATGTGTGACCACCTCTCCAGCATCATGCAGTTATAGGGGTATTTTGAGAGGAACATGGTCTACTGAAGGTGAGATTGTCCTCCTGTCACAAATACCCATGGACTTATAGGAGTGTTTGATTTGCAGGAAACAATTTGATGTAATATAAAAAGCTTCTGAAAACCTCTTGCTGTTATTACAAGAAGTGGCTAGGATGTTATGACAAAACAGCACAAATTTGACCAAAAAGTCTATAAATTAAACAGTTACAGTTACTACATTGGTTTATGCAGACATCCCACCTCTCCCGGAAAGTCCAGGAGTCTCCTGCATATTGATAGATACAATGTACCAGAAATCGAGCGAGAGAGAGAGAGAGAGAGAGAGAGAGAGAGAGAGAGAGAGAGAAGACAGAGAGATAGAACGTTTCCAGAGCATTATAGTGCATTTTTGTTGACTTAATGAGAAGTTGTCAGCCGAGATGCATTTATGTTTTGAATGCGTCTCCTTTGACAACTTCTTTCATCAAACTCTACATCACTTTCGTAGTGTGAATACTATACACATGAATATTCGCAAAAGTTTAAATCAAACAGGTATATGCGCAGTGTGTTTTGTGGTGAAGAGCAGCACTGTTATCAGAGCGGAGTCGATCGGTTCGCAGTAAATGCTGCTCCATCTCTGTGTACTCACTAATACTCACAACACCCTATTCTGGGTAAAAAATAGAAAAAAAATACTTCTCTCTAAAGAAATTTTAAGTAAACATATGCAAATCCATAAGTTTTTTTCCAGTGTAGAGAAAGTGTACAGGAGTTTTTTTCTCTCAGTGAATGCATAAGTTCCCTTTCGAATGGGAACTCGCACTGCGTCCTAGGACATGCCTCCAGCATGATCGGTGTCTGAAGCACGTGTCAAGACAATAACATTGGCTCGGTGACAGCCTATGATGTCACTACTGGGGTGACCAAAGTATAAAAGGGCTGTAGTACACGTCATCCTCTTTCTTGTCTTCAGGAGCTGTTTGTTTGTGACGTGTCAAAGTCAGTTATGGCAGTGAACACTTTCAGGAAGTGCGTAAATCAGTGTCATCACTATCTGTCACCTGATGATACAGACGATCTGTGTGTGATTTTGCTTGGGCGAGGAGCATGCTCGCTCAGTCCTCGAGGGGGGCTGAATGCAAGCATTGCGAGAGTTTCTTTATGAAGAAACTCTGTTCTTGTTTGTTCCTTTTTTCTGGGGGAATTAAGACAATCATCTATGGCACTGTGAATCAGAACCTGCTGCAGATAAGGCGAGGAGGAAATTGAGATTGCGGTGCTGTCACATGGAGCTTGCCGAGGAATTCGAGAAAGGTATGGCTCTTTCTCATTCTTCAGTAGCTTTTGAGTGAGGTTTTTGAGCGTTTGAATGGCAGAACGTACGTGGCAGCGGGTCAGGCCGGGGCTTGCCCTGCACACAATGACTGTGTTGCAGGTTTACCAGGCTGAATCTGCTCAAAGACCTGGACCAGGGTCAGGGGCTCCCCTCTGAGCCGGTAGCAGAACTGCGCCGCACCACAGATCTTGCTCTCCGTGCCACCAAGCAAACTGCTGCCGCAATCTGCAGAACGATAGATGGCGTCAATGGTGGCCATGGAGAGGTATCTCTGGGTGAACCTGGTAGACATCGGGGAGAAAGAGAGAAACTTTCTCCTCGATGGCGCTCGGGTCTCGGTAGCCCAATGAGCTCTTCGTACATCTGCGGCCTTCAAGACCTATATACCACGGTCCACACCCCAAGCCTCTAGGGGGCATGGCCTGTCTTGGTCTGAGGACCAAAGACGGGGCCAGAGGGTGAGTGTCGCCAATCATGCTCCTCCTCCGACAAGGAATAGAACACAGAAAAGGCTTGAGGAAAGGAAAACAGGTTTTGAGGGAAATAATCCAGAGTAGTCCAGCATTCTCTGGATGCAGAGGCCAATAACATCTGCCTCCTTCCTTCTTTTCCTTTTTCAGTCACATGCCTGTTTAAGTGATGAACTGCACTACTTGTGGTTGTTTTCAGAGATGGGAACAGACGTTTTATACTTGTGCTACAGTTCTGTGGCCTGTGCTACAAAACTTTCAACCTCTGTAGCACCAGTGCTACGAGCAAAAAAAGGACAGACTGTCCATTAGATATAATAATATATATGTGTGACATGTGAAGGACAAGTATGGTAACCCATACTCTGAATTTTGTCCTCTGCATTTAACACACATAAGGAGTATTGAGTAGTTAAACACAAACACAAACACAACAGTCAAGGGCACTTCAGTCAGTTCCTGCCAGTATTGAGAATCGAACCCGCAACCTTCGGGTTAACAGTCTGACCATTAGGCCACGACTGCCCTAATTTTATCTGTGGAGCACTATTTGGCGGTATGTGAAATGAACAGAATATTTGTCCTGCCTGCTGTCTTTCACTTCACAGCTCAGGATTGTCACTATAATGCCAGTCTGTGTTGTCATGACGTCAGCTCCAGGGTAATGTCACATGGCATTTTACAGCTCCCGTGATTGGCTCAAAAAGTTCTGTTTCCCATTTACAGGGAATCATGCACCAGCCACTGCCACTGAGATTGGAATGGGCATGAATGCTAGCAGATCGCTTTCTCCAGATATTATTGACCTAGTAGGTTTGTAATTATGGTTACATTTTTTAAGTCATTGGTGTTAAAAAGAGGGGGGGGGGGTGGGGGATACAGGAAAACAAAAACAAAAAATACTTCTTGTGCAACTGTTTTTTGGCATCCTGGTGATAGCTGTTAATAATCAACGTTCTAGAGTCTACTACAAAGATTGCAACACTGCTGAATTAGCACCATGCACATCTCAGGCACAGAATGTTAGCCAGAATTCAAATGAACGAAAAAAGACAGACAGCCGGGAAAAGAGACAGTTCGAGAGAGAGAGAGAGAGAGAGGAGAGAGAGAGAGAGAGAGAGAGAGAGAGAGAGAGAGAGAGAGAGAGAGAGAGAGAGAGAGAGAGAGAGAGAGAGAGAGAGAGAGAGAGAGAGAGAGAGGAGAGAGAGAGAGAGAGAGAGAGAGGAGAGAGAGAGAGAGAGAGAGAGAGAGAGAGAGAGAGAGAGAGAGAGAGACCGATTTTACCACATTTTCACACAGGGACACAGAACACCCACAACCTTCTGCTCACACTATTTTTAATCAAGCTTCCAGCAGCAGTTATGGAAGTATTGTAACACTCCATGGCAATAACTTTTCTTTTTGGGATCCGCAGCAATCTGCGTTCCTCTCCTCTTCTTTCGTTGGTTCCTTTATTTTCCCTTCATATGCAAACTGCTATTACCACAAAAGTTATGAGCGAGTATATGACTAAATAGGACACAGAGACTTGAGAAATGTCTGTGGTTTGTGGCTTGGAGGAGGTCTGTGAGGTTAGAGATGGTGTGTGTGTGTGTGTGTGGATAGGCAAATTGGTGTCCCGGATTGAAGAGGGAGTTGTGCTTTTAATCAGACACAGATAATGGCTGCCATACGCCCCTGTCGATCTCATTCCACCGACCCATTTTTTCTCACACGGCACTCAAAAACTTTGTTGGCCAAGCAGCAGCTGCTCATTTTCTCAATATTTAACACATTTTTATAATGGATATATATGCATGGAACTAATCCACTGATAAGCCTTTGATTGGCTAGCTCGGTAATACTTGTAGCCAAAGTTTGTTTTAAGTGGAATAAAAGAAATTCAATCTGTGCATTTGCTGCAGCCGCCACGGCCCCTGATATATATTCGAAGTCTGCAACGGCGCACACCGCCAGGGGTGTGTGTGTACTGTAAGGCTGCCTGGATAGAAATTGAACTGTGCAATAAAGACGTCCCATTATGTAATACCAGTTAGCGGCGTGTTCCCAAATTGATTATGCTCTCCGGCTGTTAATTAAGTTATTATATTCCACTTAATTTGCTGATACTAAATTAGACTTTGACTCTTTGAAGCACATATAGGGTTCGGCAGGGTATGTGACTGAACTTAATGCGTAAGCGTTACTGGGAGAGGGCTAAAGGAGCAATCAGCCGTATGCTGGATGTCTGGAAGTCTCCGAGCGATGCCTATAAATGTTGACTTCATTAATGATATCTCACAAACTGCTGCAGAGAGTCATATACATTTACAAAAGGAGAAATGCGATTAGCAATTCTTTAATCGAGATAAAAGAAGGATTATATTACATTTTGTTCTCAAAGCTCCGAGCCTCTGTGTATTCAAAGACCTTTCGCAAATAACGGTGGCGTACAACTGTTCATCCCTCTTAAAGAGATGGTTCGCTCAAAAATTATAACTCTGTCATAAATATATATATATATTATTTATTTATTAATTTTTTTTGCTCATGCAATGAAAGTCAATGGGGTCCAGTGATGTTTTAGATCATTTTTTTTTTTTTTTTTTATAATTTTTGAGTGATCGATCCCTTTAACTGTAAGAATTATATTTAGATTGCAGCTGTGTGGATAGTGCATTTTCTAATCCCAATCACTTTTTTGAGATCTAAACAAGGGTTTTGTACAGATGAATCGACTGTTGTCAGCTTCAAGGTTGGCTGGGGCACATTGAAATTGATTTGCTATGTGTATGCATAAATTACTAAAGACTGAGATGTAAGCCATCAGGATGTACAGGCATGCAGGTAAACTGAGATCTATTGTAGTCAATGCCAGTCATGGAAAGGTCATGATGAAGTAAACGATAGGTAACAGAACAGGATCGGGCATGCCTTCCTTAAAGAGTGTTTCCGGAGCTTGAAGTTTGGTTTGTTTGACCTCAAAGTGCCAGTAGGCTAAAGATTCAGTTAATAGTAACAATTTGCCTACGTTTAGTTGTGAAATGATTGCAAAGCATTGCATAACCATCTGCCAGATAATATTGCTATGCCAGAGCTAAAGATGCATCCAGAATCGAACTTTAAGGAAATGAGCGTGAAATGAAACAGTATGTAGTGGCTTTTCTTTCTCCATGATGTTAACAAGAGGGGAACCAGATGCAGTTTGAGGCCTTAGACTTTGATATTTCGGCTTTTTGTTTCCCAGACTGCTAAATAAAACATCCCTTTCCCCGCTCAGTGATAAGTTTTGAGCAAAAAATTCATAGCTTTGGACACGCTAATTTAGAACACATCATTTGCAATCAAAGCAACAAAGTGGTTTTGCCACAGAATCAGTGCTTTGGAAACCGCAGCAAACAAACACAGTGAGACCGTCTCAATTTCTGTAAGCCACTAAAACTGGATATGAACCATATCCTCTATATAAATCTTGATCCATAATTAAAGATATCTAATGTTAGCAGGGTTGTTTTAGTAGTGTAATTATGTACTTCAATATTTCTGCTGGCTGTTCATCAGAGATAAAATCAAGGATCTTCAGTTTATCTCTTTCTGTCTGTCTATCTACTACTAGATAAATAATATTTTCAATTATATAATAATTCAATTAATTATATAATCATGTACATTTTATATATAAATCCATTTCATATAGGTAATCATATAATTCATTATACAGTGGGGAGAACAAGTATTTGATACACTGCCGATTTTGCAGGTTTGCCCACTTACAAAGCATGTATAAGTTTTTGATCATAGGTACTCTTCAACTGTGAGTGACGGAATCTAAAACAAAAATCCAGAAAATCACATTGTATGATTTTTAAGTAATTAATTTGCATTTTATTGCATGACATAAGTATTTGATACATCAGAAAAGCAGAACTTAATATTTGGTACAGAAACCTTTGTTTGCAATTACAGAGATCATACGTTTCCTGTAGTTCTTGACCAGGTTTGCACACACTACAGCAGGGATTTTGGCCCACTCCTCCATACAGACCTTCTCCAGATCCTTCAGGTTTCGGGGCTGTCGCTGTGCAATACGGACTTTCAGCTCCCTCCAAAGATTTTCTATTGGGTTCAGGTCTGGAGACTGGCTAGGCCACTCCAGGACCTTGAGATGCTTCTTACGGAGCCATTCCTTAGTTGCCCTGGCTGTGTGTTTCGGGTCGTTGTCATGCTGGAAGACCCAGCCACGACCCATCTTCAATGCTCTTACTGAAGGAAGGAGGTTGTTGGCCAAGATCTCGCGATACATGGCCCCATCCATCCTCCCCTCAGTACGGTGCAGTCGTCCTGTCCCCTTTGCAGAAAAGCATCCCCAAAGAATGATGTTTCCAGCTCCATGCTTCACGGTTGGGATGGTGTTCTTGGGGTTGTACTCATCCTTCTTCTTCCTCCAAACACGGCGAGTGGAGTTTAGACCAAAAAGCTCCATTTTTGTCTCATCAGACCACATGACCTTCTCCCATTCCTCCTCTGGATCATCCAGATGGTCATTGGCAAACTTCAGACGGGCCTGGACATGCGCTGGCTTGAGCAGGGGGACCTTGCGTGCGCTGCAGGATTTTAATCCATGACGGCGTAGTGTGTTACTAATGGTTTTCTTTGCGACTGTGGTCCCAGCTCTCTTCAGGTCATTGACCAGGTCCTGCTGTGTAGTTCTGGGCTGATCCCTCACCTTCCTCATGATCATTGATGCCCCACGAGGTGAGATCTTGTATGGTGCCCCAGACCGAGGGAGATTGACCGTCATCTTGAACTTCTTCCATTTTCTAATAATTGTGCCAACAGTTGTTGCCTTCTCACCAAGCTGCTTGCCTATTGTCCTGAAGCCCATCCCAGCCTTGTGCAGGTCTACAATTTTATCCCTGATGTCCTTACACAGCTCTCTGGTCTTGGCCATTATGGAGAGGTTGGAGTCTGTTTGATTGAGTGTGTGGACAGGTGTCTTTTATACAGGTAACGAGTTCAAACAGGTGCAGTTAATACAGGTAATGAGTGAAGAACAGGAGGGCTTCTTAAAGAAAAACTAACAGGTCTGTGAGAGCCGGAATTCTTACTGGTTGGTAGGTGATCAAATACTTATGTCATGCAATAAAATGCAAATTAATTATTTAAAAATCATACAATGTGATTTTCTGGATTTTTGTTTCAGATTCCGTCTCTCGCAGTTGAAGTGTACCTATGTTAAAAAATTACAGACTTCTACATGCTTTGTAAGTGGGCAAACCTGCAAAATCAGCAGTGTATCAAATACTTGTTCTCCCCACTGTATAGCCATATATTATCATGCATACCAGACCGATTTCGATTTTTCTTTTACTAACTCCTCAAATTTGCTAAGCTTGTTTTGGTACGTGAACTCTGCACACTGTTAGAATAACACAATCAATCACCTTTCAGATCAAATTCAAAGTAGTGTATTGTCATTTCATTACCTGTGTGGTAAGAAGTCTGGAAAACAGACCAACATCTTTTATTTTATTTTATTTTCTATCCAAAATCATTTGTCACTTTTTCAGCACTTGTCTGTTTTTAACATAGACTTAGTGCAGTCTATGTCTAGGCTTAGCTGTCGGGGCAGTTGTACTTAATTCCTGGCACTATAAGCACGCCTGACTCGCCAAGATAGGGCTGGCAACCCAGTAAAAGAGCCCAATGCATCTTTTTACAATTTACAAGAATGTGTCAGCAATAGCCTCTTGGCGGCCATGGCTGGAAATTCAAAATGACAAACTAATGAAAGCATTGTGATCTGTATGGCAGCGAGATCCGTTCCTAAATGTGTCTATTTAAAGCAGCTGTTCTCCGCTCTGATTTGGTAAGAACAGAATGCATCTCAAGTGACATCATACGGTTGGTGTTGATTAATTAGAAAGTTTAAATTGCCTTCTAAGTAAATAGAACTGGCCAAGAAAGACGGTTAATGATCTCTGCATTATAGCCAAAGAGACCATTTGGCTCCAATTAGGTCAGTGAGAGCAGAGAAAGAAATATTATCAGACTGATCTCTCTCTCTCTCGCTCTCATCCTTGTGTCTCCTGAACTGGCTGCCAAGGAGCATCTTTGACTCACAGCATGAAATTAAATTTCTATGGTGGCCCAGAGCATCATACAATGAAAGGGACTTTGTGTGAATTTTCCTCTCTTGTTCTTGTGCTCTGTCAAAAATTACTTTATCAAGACAAATGAAAGTGGGTCTAAACTCCACTGTAAACCTTTAACACTGTTTTTAAGGTGAATTGTTCATATTTTTTGCACATGCACAACCCCAAAAAAGGGAAAATTAAAATCCATTTCATGCTTTTACGAGAGCATATAAAACATCAAAGGAAAAAGAAGATTTTTTTTTTGCTCACAGAGTGTGTAGTTACAACATCTACCAGCAGGGGCTAACTGACCCATGCTAACTAGCTACTGTAAACCCTTTCCTCCGCTGTTAAATTCTGCATGCAACAGAAGTTGCGATAGTCTTTTCTTGCCTATTGTGACATACAGTATATCCGAGTGAAACGGCTTCTCAAACAAAAAAATATAGGGCGGAATTTGATGTTGTCCATCGGGAATTGATTGGATGGTTGGATGGTTGTGGTTTGCTATTGGTCCATCTCATGTGAGTGACAGGTTGTCCTGCCCTTGCACAGGTAAACGGAAAGTTTTTTGATTACGAGGGCACATTAAAAAAAAAAGATGTGCACGGCTAGACCATTTATAATAAATACTGTTTTCCATACAAAAAAAAGAACGGTCAATTTTGATTTCATGGTGACTTTAAAGGGACAATGCTACACAAGTACATCTGACTTCATTGTTGTGATGTAAAATATCTGAATGAACTCAACATTATGTCTCCAGCTGTGGATATGTATAACATATATATGGTACACAAGCACTAAAAAAACCTAGTGACTTTGAAGTAAGTTTCTCCTACTCTCTGAACGCAGTATTACAGCAGTATTGAACAACACCATGGTGTCATGAACCCCATTGTTTCTAGGACATGCTCCTCTGTTCGACTTGGAGGGTCAATCGATCGTTTTGATTCATGTTGTTTTCACTCTGTGATCAAAAAGGCCTCTGACATTACTAAAGGTCACTGGAAATGGTTTGAACTATACTGATCTGGATTTCAGACATAAAGTGATGACTTCTGGTCAGTTTTCACATCCATTTTTTTCTTGGTTTTTATGTTATACAAAGCCATCATAGAAAAAGTTACATGTCTCTTTTGGACAAAAAGAGTCATTAGGAAAAGATTCCTTGAGGCCTATTGATAATTTTTCACATTCTTTTTCATGTGTGAATGCGCTTCCATGATAGATAAAGCCATTAGAGATATGAAAATTGACATATTGCAATATGATTTCAGCTATTTTGTCTCTATTATTGAAGATCTTCTCTATAGGTTGAAGTCTGACACCCATTTCTTCAGCAAACAGAGAATGGTGTATATACTTGATGACATATGTGAGCAAGAAGCTTCGTAGTAGTCCATCAAGAGTGCTGGGATCGAAGGGAAGTCAAAACGATCCTGCTCCTTCTGTGTCATTAGGGCAGGGAGGAGAACCCCATGAAAGAACTACCAAAATCTCCTTGAAGGAGGAGGAAAAGAAAGGCTGAGTATCGATCTGTCTGTCCACGGATATGATACTTAAGCCCAGTACTCAGAGTCAGAGAGCCCAGAGATCCATATCTCAAAGACTTTAATCCATGCCCCTCTCTAGCTAGATTGGCCTTCACCCTAACCTCTTGACAACTGCACGAACAGATCAGGTATGGAAATTCAGCCGTTCTCACATTAGCCTCTCTCTTACTTTCTTTTATACTCTTTCGCTACTCTCACTGCTCTGTGTTGTCATATTCACTATGCCATGTGCATTCCTTTACAGAAAATATGAAATCAAAATTGACCCCAATAAATGTTCTTGGTATACAATTCATCAGTGTACATACTGTAATAATAATAATAAAAAAGGTCATAATCTCTAATCAAAATGTAATCAAACCTTTGGACTGACGCAATCGGGGCTACGTGGGCAGAAAAAATAAATAAATTAACTAATAATACCATGGCCTTACATGTTTCTTTCCATTTGTATTCTAAAGACCAATCAAATCCTGATGGATAAACGTCCTGCCCAACAGTATTTCTCACTGAATATTCAGTTTCATTCAGAATTATGTTACGTAACGGAAGTATTTAAATTCTGTGAATCATGCGTTGTCTTTAATGTTTGTAATTTACTACAGTGGTATCATTTATATACTATCATAGTATTTGTTAATATTTTATTTTAGCTTTTATTTTTGTATTTTCAGTTTTAATTTTAGTTTTTGTAATTTAATGTGATTTTGTGATCATATGATCATTTTTATTTTTTATTTATTTCTATTTAGCTTTTTGTTTATGTAATGGCACTCCTTATTATCCAAGTTTTCTATGTACCATTCCTTTAAAGCAAACTTATTCCAGTCGTTATATTCCTTTTGAATTCTTGTTTATTTTTGTACTGCAAAGCAATAACAACCTTTTAACTTTATATAACAACACAATATGGAACGACGGTCAAAAACTGTATCGCTCCGTCACTTGCTTACAATCCACTAACCCGGATATGATGTCTTAATCACCTCATCCGTTAGCAAGGGCATATATAATTATAGTATAAACATTCTTAATCTTTATAAAAAATGCAAGTACAACAAGTAATAATCTAACATTACTTCAATATTATCAAATTTGCACAATATGCAATATGGCTCTAACAGTTTACATTTGTTTTAGTAATTTTATTTCGCCAACATTTCTAATTTTTGAGGTCTGAAATTTTATCTAATAACAATATTTTATTAAACTTTTATTAACAAAAAATGCAATCACTAGTGTACAATAGAAATATTAATGATTAATGATTTTGTTCTTTATGTATTTGCAAGTTTCATTGTAATGAGTAATTATATAAGACATTCAAAATTTAATTATTTCATAATATATTTCTCTGAAGAATCATGTTATTGATTATCCTGGACTTGAATGGCCACTTGTGCTAACTTGGACTTGACTGACCAGAGTAAAAGAGGAGGCCAAAGGTCAGATCAATTGTCTGGAGGATCAATTGAGTGGATAAGAGAGATGATTCTGGGCAATTTGACTGACATCTCAGTGCTTCAGATGGTAAATTTGTATAAACATTTGTTTTCTGAAGAATGAAATCACACGTACAGGCAGAAATGCAGCCAATGTCTTATACAGCACCATGTCCTCTCTATTCTATTGCTGTAAAATCACAACAAGGTTCTCTGCATGCAAGTGTCAGTGTGTAATACAACTCATGTTCTCCCTTGTGATCTTAATCTGCAATAATTTCAGCCGCTATCACCTCCCTGTCTGTTTCCCAGGCTAAAAGCCCAGCAGCCAACGTCCTCCTTGAAATGGCTTGAGAAGTGACCCTGCTGACCTCTGGCTCTGATCTGAATCTGAGATGGGTCTGCTCTAACTCCTGCTTAAAATTGCGGTGCATATGCTGGGCTGTGTAATGGCCTGGGGGCCCTCCCCAGCTACAAGAGAACAAATGAACAATTCATCATCGGCAGCTGTCCGCCAGGCCCAGGTGACTGCATACATACCCCCCCCCCCTTTGACAAAATCATGGGGGGCAGCTTTTAATCGGACAAACACTAATTGGATGGCCTGGAAAGATTAGAGGAGCCCCCTGGAGCTACTGTTCTCATCAATAGAGGCATCTTCACGCCTGCCTCGAACACAGACCAGAGCAAACCTCACTCTCCAGACCTCTCAGAGAAGAGACACACAATCAAACCACAAATATGACGCCACAGAGGCCATGCACCACATGTGAAATTATATCAAAATAACTTCAATATGTTTTTATATTGCTGTTTTCCATAAGGTGAAAGGGGGTACTGTCCTCTGAAATGTTCCCATAGATAGACAGACAGACAGACAGACAGACAGACAGACAGACAGACAGATAGATAGATAGATAGATAGATAGATAGATAGATAGATAGATAGATAGATAGATAGATAGATAGATAGATAGATAGATAGATAGATAGATAGATAGATAGATAGATAGATAGATAGATAGATAGATGCTAATATCAATCTACTACTAGATATTAACTACTAACTACTACTGTCCCTGGTTTTCATTTCAGAAATCTGGTCACCTTAGTCTTTCATTGCAGGTTGGAGCTCTGCCTTTCATTTGCAAACGGGCGAGCGTAATTCTTTGTTCTCGCTGCTTTGTGCTGGACTTGAGCCAAGAGCTTAATTTAACGATATGAGTTTCTACATGTGTAATGTGGAGGGTGCTGCACAGATGCTTGGAGTCTCACAATATCCACCCCACACTGAGCAGCCACTCACACATTATGTTTTTGTCTGAACGTAAAGCTTCCAACAGTGAGTTAAATGGAATATTTATGTCTTGGGATTGGGAAAGAAAGTCCAAATTAGACAGGAGCTTGAGGAGTCATTTGATCTCTTCTATGATTAGCTGGTGACAATGATATCAATTGCACCCTTCAGCCCTCCTACCTGCGACCTTAATAGGTGAAATCTGCTGTTTTGACTGTCATCTCACCAGTCATCTCACCTCTACCCCTCCTCTTTCTGCACACAACACACATTCACAGAAGCCCTGGTGACTTTCACCTCCAACCCCGCTCATGCTATCAACATTGCATGACTTCCGCTTTCTTGGAACGTTACCAGACAAGGCCCATTCTCCACTCATCACCAGTCAGACCTTTTTAGAGTAGCTACCAAGTTTAATTTGATGTGAATAAAAAACAAATCTGTGAAGGACACACCTACAGTTCAAGATATACTTGTTCAATGAAACATTGAAAATATATCTTTCCGCAAACTTTCTGTGGGCAAAAATGTGTGTTGTGAAAATTAAACATGACTTTCAGTTCATCCAATATATATATATATATACAGTGGGGAGAACAAGTATTTGATACACTGCCGATTTTGCAGGTTTGCCCACTTACAAAGCATGTAGAAGTCTTTAATTTTTATCATAGGTACTCTTCAACTGTGAGAGACGGAATCTAAAACAAAAATCCAGAAAATCACATTGTATGATTTTTAAGTACAAACCCGATTCCAAAAAAGTTGGGACACTGTACAAATTGTGAATAAAAACCGAATGCAATGATGTGGAAGTTTCAAATTTCAATATTTTATTCAGAATACAACATAGATGACATATCAAATGTTTAAACTGAGAAAATGTATCATTTTAAGGGAAAAATAAGTTGATTTTAAATTTCATGGCATCAACACATCTCAAAAAAGTTGGGACAAGGCCATGTTTACCACTGTGTGGCATCCCCTCTTCTTTTTATAACAGTCTGCAAACGTCTGGGGACAAGTAGCTCAAGTTTAGGAATAGGAATGTTGTCCCATTCTTGTCTAATACAGGCTTCTAGTTGCTCAACTGTCTTAGGTCTTCTTTGTCGCATCTTCCTCTTTATGATGCGCCAAATGTTTTCTATGGGTGAAAGATCTGGACTGCAGGCTGGCCATTTCAGTATCCAGATCCTTCTTCTACGCAGCCATGATGTTGTAATTGATGCAGTATGTGGTCTGGCATTGTCATGTTGGAAAATGCAAGGTCTTCCCTGAAAGAGACGACGTCTGGATGGGAGCATATGTTTTTCTAGAACTTGGATATACCTTTCAGCATTGATGGTGCCTTTCCAGATGTGTAAGCTGCCCATGCCACATGCACTCATGCAACCCCATACCATCAGAGATGCAGGCTTCTGAACTGAGCGCTAATAACAACTTGGGTTGTCCTTGTCCTCTTTAGTCCGGGTGACATGGCGTCCCAGTTTTCCAAAAAGAACTTCAGATTTGTCTGACCACAGAACAGTTTTCCACTTTGCCACAGTCCATTTTAAATGAGCCTTGGCCCAGAGAAAACGCCTGCGCTTCTGGATCATGTTTAGATATGGCTTCTTTTTTGACCTATAGAGTTTTAGCCGGCAACAGCGAATGGCACGGTGGATTGTGTTCACCAACAATGTTTTCTGGAAGTATTCCTGAGCCCATGTTGTGATTTCCATTACAGTAGCATTCCTGTATGTGATGCAGTGCCGTCTAAGGGCCCGAAGATCACGGGCATCCAGTATGGTTTTCCGGCCTTGACCCTTACGCACAGAGATTGTTCCAGATTCTCTGAATCTTTGGATGATATTATGCACTGTAGATAATGATAACTTCAAACTCTTTGCAATTTTTCTCTGAGAAACTCCTTTCTGATATTGCTCCACTATTTTTTGCCGCAGCATTGGGGGAATTGGTGATCCTCTGCCCATCTTGACTTCTGAGAGACACTGCCACTCTGAGAGGCTCTTTTTATACCCAATCATGTTGCCAATAGACCTAATAAGTTGCAAATTGGTCCTCCAGCTGTTCCTTATATGTACATTTAGCTTTTCTGGCCTCTTATTGCTACCTGTCCCAACTTTTTTGGAATGTGTAGCTCTCATGAAATCCAAAATGAGCCAATATTTGGCATGACATTTTAAAATGTCTCACTTTCAACATTTGATATGTTATCTATATTCTATTGTGAATAAAATATAAGTTTATGAGATTTGTAAATTATTGCATTCCTTTTTTATTCACAATTTGTACAGTGTCGCAACTTTTTTGGAATCGGGTTTGTAATTAATTTGCATTTTATTGCATGACATAAGTATTCGATACATCAGAAAAGCAGAACTTAATATTTGGTACAGAAACCTTTGTTTGCAATTACAGAGATCATACATTTCCTGTAGTTCTTGACCAGGTTTGCACACACTGCAGCAGGGATTTTGGCCCACTCCTCCATACAGACCTCCAGATCCTTCAGGTTTTGGGGCTGTCGCTGGGCAATACGGACTTTCAGCTCCCTCCAAAGATTTTCTATTGGGTTCAGGTCTGGAGACTGGCTAGGCCACTCCAGGACCTTGAGATGCTTCTTACAGAGCCACTCCTCAGTTGCCCTGGCTGTGTGTTTCGGGTCGTTGTCATGCTGGAAGACCCAGCCACGACCCATCTTCAATGCTCTTACTGAGGGAAGGAGGTTGTTGGCCAAGATCTCGCGATACATGGCCCCATCCATCCTCCCCTCAATACGGTGCAATCGTCCTGTCCCCTTTGCAGAAAAGCATCCCCAAAGAATGATGTTTCCACCTCCATGCTTCACGGTTGGGATGGTGTTCTTGGGGTTGTACTCATCTTTCTTCTTCCTCCAAACACAGCGAGCTCTATTTTTGTCTCATCAGACCACATGACCTTCTCCCATTCCTCCTCTGGATCATCCAGATGGTCATTGGCAAACTTCAGACGGGCCTGGACATGCGCTGGCTTGAGCAGGGGGACCTTGCGTGCGCTGCAGGATTTTAATCCATGACGGCGTAGTGTGTTACTAATGGTTTTCTTTGAGACTGTGGTCCCAGCTCTCTTCAGGTCATTGACCAGGTCCCCCTGCTCAAGCCAGCGCATTATTTAAAAATCATACAATGTGATTTTCTGGATTTTTATTTTAGATTCCGTCTCAAAATCGGCAGTGTATCAAATACTTGTTCTCCCCACTGTATATATATATATATATACACCGATCAGGCATAACATTATCCTAATATTGTGTTGGTCTCCCTTTTGCTGCCAAAACAGCCCTGACCCGTCGAGGCATTGGCCTCCACTAGACCCCTGAAGGTGTGCTGTGGTATCTGGCACCAAGATGTTAGCAGCAGATCCTTTAAGTCCTGTAAGCTGCGAGGTGGGGCCTCCATGGATCGGACTTGTTTGTTCAGCACATCCCACAGATGCTCGATTGGATTGAGATCTGGGGAATTTGGAGGCCAAGTCAACACCTCAAACTCATTGTTGTGCTTCTCAAACCATTCCTGAACCATTTTTGCTTTGTGGCAGGGCGCATTATCCTGCTGAAAGAGGCCACAGCCACCAGGGAATACCGTTTCCATGAAAGGGTGTACATGGTCTGCAACAATGTTTATGTAGGTGGTACGTGTCAAAGTAACATCCACATGGATGGCAAGACCCAAGGTTTCCCAGCAGAACATTGCCCAAAGCATCACACTCCCTCTGCCGGCTTGCCTTCTTCCCATAGTGCATCCTGGTGCCATGTGTTCCCCACGTGATGTAAAAGAAAACGTGATTCATCCGACCAGTGCCGACCAGTGCTCACGTGCCCACTGTTGGCGCTTTCAGTGGTGGACAGGGGTCAGCATGGGCACCCTGACTGGTCTGCGGCTATGCAGGCCCATACGCAACAAACTGTGATACACTGTGTATTCTGACACCTTTCTATCAGAACCAGCATTAATTTCTTGAGCAATTTGAGCTACAGTAGCTCATCTGTTTGATCGGACCACATGGGCCAGCCTTCGCTCCCCACGTGCATCAATGAGCCTTGGCCGCCCATGACCCTGTCACCGGTTCACCACTGTTCCTTCCTTGGACAACTTTTGATAGATACTGACCACTGCAGACCGGGAACACCCCACAAGAGCTGCAGTTTTGGAGATGCTCTGACCCAGTCGTCTAGCCATCACAATTTGGCCATTGTCAAACTCAAATCCTTACGCTTGTCCATTTTTCCTTCTTCTAACTCATCAACTTTGAGGACAAAATGCTCACTTGATGCCTAATGTATCCCACCCACTAACAGGTGCCCAGATGAAGAGATAATTAGTGTTATTCACTTCACCTGTCAGTGGTCATAATGTTATGCCTGATCGGTGTGTGTGTATATATATATATATAATTTTTTACTGTTTTAGTAGTTAACTAATTATGGTCAGACTTTATTTTAGGGTCCAGTCATATTCAGAATGACTTATGAGCAGCAGCCTTTTTATTCTGGGTATGTCAAAATGCCCCACTTGCCAAAATGGGGGGGTGTCTGGTAAGGGGTTAACTAACTATTAACTATGACTTTTGCCTCAATAAACTCCTAATTACTACTTATTAATATTTAGTAAGTTAGTTGTTAAGTTTAGGTATTGGGTAGAATTAAGTGATGTAGAATATGGTCATGCAAAATAAGGCATTAATATGTGCTTTATAAGTACTAAGAAACAGCCAATATCCTATGCATGCTAATAAGCAAAGTTAATAGTGAGAATTTATTAGTTAATAGTTAATTTAATAGTTAATAGTGGAAATTGGATTTTGCATTTATACAATATACTGGTGCCAATTCTGAGGATCCCACAACATTCCTGCAGGCCTACATGTAATTCACGTAGTTGAAATTCATGGGTGGAGATTATGCTAAGTGTAAATGATCGTGTACGCGCCCTATTTACGAATGATTGCGCAATTACTCTGAATTTTTCAATACTTTTCGAATCTAGCTCAGTGATGACTTCAAGCTCCAAAAAGGACAAAAAAGCACTATAAAACTGTGAACTGTCATTTAATGAGCTAAAAAAAAAAAAATTTGAATAAATACTGCCAATAATAATGATAATTAGTTTGAGGTGAACTTTCTCTTTAAGAACTGAATTTGTATTCCTCACAGCCTCATTTGCATTTGCACCAAATTAAGAATGTGTACTCCGACTTTGATTCTGATTTGCCGTTGTAATGTTTAAATGAACCTTTCATTTGTCATATATAATAGTTCTCCATTGTTTTCTCTTGGCATCTTTGGTAACATTACTTCTTTGGTATGAGTGTGATATCATACAGTGGGGCCCCTGTGTAAGCCGGCAGCTAGGCTTGTGGTCTCATCATTAGTCCGTGAGTGAGTCCATTTGAGTGCACTTAGCACATTGAGAGAGACCACTGTTACAGCCCCTCTCATAATTTGCTAACACCTTTGGCTGCAAAGGTGGCAAACCTGCCACTCACCATTTGACTTTCACACTTTAGGAGTTGTTTCAGTAGCAGAGGTGAGATGATCCGTCCTACCCACAGGTGAATTTTTTATGTGTAATTGTCAGGGTTGAACACAACTGTGCCAGATTAAACAAAAAAGCAGAGAGAGAGAGAGAGAGAGGAGAGAGAGGAGAGAGAGAGAGAATAAGATATGAAATTAAGTGCTTTTTTTTAAGGAATTAACTCTCTGTTTGTCTTTCTCTCAATTCTCAATTTCCAAGTCCTTTATTGGCATGATTGTTTTACATAAAATATTGCCAAAAGAACAGCATTTATTTGGAGCATTTTGGAAATGTATTTACTGTCACTTATGATCAATTTAATGCATCCTGCTAAACCTTACCCCAAACTTTTGAATGGTAGTGTATCATTGTTTTGCAGCTTAATATTTTTTTTGTAAAAGCTGTTTTCAACATTGATAATAATAATAAATATAAAAAATACAAAACAATAAAAAGAATATCAGCATATTAGAATGTGACTCTCAGCTTTGCAATCACAGGAATAAATGATTTTTTAAAATATACAACAATAGACATTTTAAATTGTAATAATATTTCACAGTATTACTCTTTTACTGTAAATTTTATCAAATAAATCAAATAAAAACTAAACTTTCAGCAAAATATTCACAGACATATTACGCTTTTCTACAGAGAGTGAATGAATGAAAATTGTTTCTCCCTCTCCCTCCCTCCCTTGTTTACGTCTCATCGATAAATGGCCACCACAGATGTGGCTTTTTTCTTCTTTCATCTTTCATGCTCAAAAGAACATGAGACCCATTTGACTACAACCCCCCTGCCCTGAGCCGCTTCAGGCTATACATGAGACAGTCTGGCCAAGCTGAACACACCAGAGCAAAATAATACCCAAAAGCCTCTACTCTAGGGATTACTTCAGTCTCTCTCCTCTCGGCCTTTCTGCCTTCCAGCTGCAGGGGCCTCCTGTGATCCTGGGCCACTGTCCTGCACCCACGAGGGAAATGAGGGATGCTTGGCCGTGTGTGGCTCTGCTGGAGAGAGTCTATGGGGTTTAAAGTGTGTGTGTGACCGCAGTATGGCTGTATGTTGTGGTCAGTCAAACGGTTAAACGCAGCTTTTTGTCCACCCACAGCTGCTGCTGTCTGCGCGCCACCTTTCCTCTGTCTGAATTTGTGTTGTTGTGGTTGTTTATGCCTAAGTCCTGTCAGGCGGCCACAGCGCTGCGGTCAACAATCTCCTCCTGGGCTCCCATGGGGCCTCTTTGCACATCTTTCCTTCCTTTAGCCTGCTAGTGACCTTGCGTTTGTGATCATAAGCCTTATTTCCTGATTGCAAACACTGTTGTGCTGAATTTGGTGTTACAATGATTTATTGATCATTGTATAACTGTGTCTGTACAAGATCACATAATTTGCTTCTTTATTTGTTATAGTTGCTGACCACAGGCTTTTATCGACTTTAAATAAGTGTTGTTTAAGCACCTGGAATTCATTTTAGAGGGGGGTCGTCTTTGCAGCTCATGGTTTCTTAGTTGTAGCCTTGGCCGAGCCACTGGAGACCATTTTAGGGCTTGGTATTCTTAAGTATATGGATGGATGTCAATGCGTACAACGTATAATTCTTTCAGAGAGCCATTCTTCCTGAAGGTCGGTGAGGCAGGGTGGATGCATTCGTTCCCTCTGGGGCTCAGAGGACAGAGAACGGCGTTTGTTCATACACAGCTGTTGATTGTTATTGGATGTTGGCTAGCACCAAGGTCTCTGAGAAGCAGAGAGCCAGAACCGGAGAGTATTCGCCGTATTCACTATTGTTGTGTTTAATGGACAGAAAATTACAGACAGGAGCTGCCATGTTCTGCCTTTGTCTCTTGCACACAAAGGAACCAGAAGACAATTTGAGTCTTGAACCGAAGAGACGAGAAATCAGAATCCTTTTCAAAAGATAAGTCACTCAAATATGTTGCTAGAAAGCTTGACCACGTTGGCTACTCTATTCACACTTCTATTCTGTTCTATTGTTTAGTCCAAACTCAAGTTCGTCCACTTTCCTCTACATCCACTGGCCTGTTTTCACATTGCACTTTTGAATCTGGTTTGTTTGCCTCATCGACGTGAGCTAATAGCTACAGCTTGAAGTTTTGTCTAATATAGACTTTTAAATGAGTCTTATAAATCTTCTACTCAGTGCTGGAACCTTAAGACTGATATATACACTGATGAACCAAAACGTTACGACCAGTCACAGGTGACGTGAATATCGTTAATCATCTCCAAAAAAGAAATGGGCAGGAATAAAAATCTGAGCGACTTTGACAAGGGCCAAATTGTTATGGCAAGGTGACTGGGTCAGAGTATTGGTGGTTTGGTAAGAATGTACCAACAGTGGTCCGAGGAGGGACAAACTACAAACCGGCAACAGCGTGTTGGGCACATCGATGCACAAGGGCATTGAAGTTCTACTACTATGGCACAAGTCACACAAATTTTTAATGATGGTTAGGGGAGGAATATGTCACAACACACAGTGCATCGCACTCTGCTGCATATAAGGCTGCGTAGCTGCAGACCAATCAGAGTGCCTATGATAACCCCTGTCCACCGTTAAATGTGCCTAAGATGGGTACACGAGCGTTGGAACTGGACCTAGGAGCAGTGGAAGAAGGTCGCCTGGTTTCTTTTACATCACGTGGACGGCCGTTTACATGTTCACCATTTACATGGTGAAGTGATGGCACCAGGATGCACTGTAGGATGACGACAAGTCGGTGGAGGGAGTGTGATGCTCTGGGCAATGTTCTTCTGGGAAACCCTGGGTCTGGCCATTCATGTGGATGTAAATTTGACACGTGCCACCTACCTAAACATTGTTGCAGACCAGGTACATGCCTTAAAGGGCATACTGCAGGTTAATTTTTTTTTCAAAATGAATATATAACCTTGTATGAAAATACCATATGAAAAGTTAATGCAGGATTTAAAATTTTTTAAAAAGACAGGAGGGCACAAATTTAGTAGATAAAGTGACCGTTTCTTTGACTGTTTGTAAAACGCTTTTTTTTCAACATCGCGTCATACACTCACCTAAAGGATTATTAGGAACACCATACTAATACTGTGTTTGACCCCCTTTCGCCTTCAGAACTGCCTTAATTCTACGTGGCATTGATTCAACAAGGTGCTGAAAGCATTCTTTAGAAATGTTGGCCCATATTGATAGGATAGCATCTTGCAGTTGATGGAGATTTGTGGGATGCACATCCAGGGCACGAAGCTCCCGTTCCACCACATCCCAGAGATGCTCTATTGGGTTGAGATCTGGTGACTGTGGGGGCCATTTTAGTACAGTGAACTCATTGTCATGTTCAAGAAACCAATTTGAAATGATTCGAGCTTTGTGACATGGTGCATTATCCTGCTGGAAGTAGCCATCAGAGGATGGGTACATGGTGGTCATAAAGGGATGGACATGGTCAGAAACAATGCTCAGGTAGGCCGTGGCATTTAAACGATGCCCAATTGGCACTAAGGGGCCTAAAGTGTGCCAAGAAAACATCCCCCACACCATTACACCACCAGCCTGGCATGATGGATCCATGTTCTCATTCTGTTTACGCCAAATTCTGACTCTACCATCTGAATGTCTCAACAGAAATCGAGACTCATCAGACCAGGCAACATTTTTCCAGTCTTCAACTGTCCAATTTTGGTGAGCTTGTGCAAATTGTAGCCTCTTTTTCCTATTTGTAGTGGAGATGAGTGGTACCCGGTGGGGTCTTCTGCTGTTGTAGCCCATCCGCCTCAAGGTTGTGCGTGTTGTGGCTTCACAAATGCTTTGCTGCATACCTCGGTTGTAACGAGTGGTTATTTCAGTCAAAGTTGCTCTTCTATCAGCTTGAATCAGTCAGCCCATTCTCCTCTGACCTCTAGCATCAACAAGGCATTTTCGCCCACAGGACTGCCGCATACTGGATGTTTTTCCCTTTTCACACCATTCTTTGTAAACTCTAGAAATGGTTGTGCGTGAAAATCCCAGTAACTGAGCAGATTGTGAAATACTCAGACCGGCCCGTCTGGCACCAACAACCATGCCACGCTCAAAATTGCTTAAATCACCTTTCTTTCCCATTCTGACATTCAGTTTGGAGTTCAGGAGATTGTCTTGACCAGGACCACACCCCTAAATGCATTGAAGCAACTGCCATGTGATTGGTTGATTAGATAATTGCATTAATGAGAAATTGAACAGGTGTTCCTAATAATCCTTTAGGTGAGTGTATTACGTCATGTGAGGGAGTCGTTTGTCAGGCTCTGCGTTGGCTCAGTGCAGATAGGTTGGTATTCAGTAGGAGTCAGCATGCTTTTGGTAGTTTTTCTATTTCAATTTATCATCATCATGGTAAATTATTGTGTCCAGAGGTTTCCTAACAAAAAAAAAAGTTAGGAAACCTGCCTGGGTGGCGTTTTGTGCCGGTAAAGAGACGGGACTTCACTTCTGCATCTGCTTCGAAAAACGTGGTGGTGTGTAGCGTTCACTTTAGACCGGAGGATTATCATACCAGCGATATGATGGAGTTCAACATTGTAATACTCGTGTAAAGCATGATATTAAATGAATAAACATCCACACGCGATGCTTCTTTGCCGTTGTTTCTACGTGAATCCATTTCAACATTGATGAATACAAAGTATGTACATTAACACAGTCTCACACTTTTCAAAACAGTTTTGAATTATGTAACTTACTGGTAAATATTTTATTCATGCCATGTACTGTATGTACATTCAAGTTCACTCAACTACATACTCATGACGTCATATACATCCTCACACTATCGGTGAATCGGCACGAAATAAACTCATAACACAGAATTAATGAATAAAGGATAACATGAAACACACAATAACACTATACTGTCTGTGGTTCAGCCGCCGGCGGGAGATGTGACGGTCACGGATCCGTCAGAGATGCAGCTCGAAGAAAACGTGAACTGTGCACCGTAAGTCTAGTTTTTTAAACATTTGCTAACTACCAAATCAGTCGTGATGAGAAACCGCTAATGTTATATCACATAAGGTTAGTATCACATAACGTTTAGTGTGGATGGATATTAACGAGTGTGACATATGCATGATCAAAGCTTATTAGTTTCTGTTATTGCTAAGTATCAATACTCCTAGATGACCAATACCAGCTTTGCTATTGCCTGATACATGATAATAATCTGTAGAGTATTGTGATCTGAGCACAGTGTTACATATCGCTAGCTAAAGTGTATATATCTATAAGCTAACACTGGTCTCTCACCGAGACACCTGCTCTGTTCTTCAATATGCCCTTTAATGACAATGGTATACACTAGTGGAAGTGGCCTCTTTCAGCAGGATAATGCAGCCTGGCACACTGCACACATTGTTCAGGAATGGTTTGAGGAATATGATGAAGAGTTAAAGGTGTTGCCCTGGCCTCCAATCCACTACGGCTCCACTCTCGCTACCTACAGGACTTGAAGAATCTGCGGCTAATGACTTAGGAACAGATACCACAGGATACCTTCAGGGCTCTTGTAGAGTTCATGCCTCTGCGGGTCGACACTGTTTTGGCAGCACGCTGAGGACCAGCAGCATATTAGGCAGGTGGTCATAATGTTTTGGCTCCTCAGTGTATACATTTAACACTATAACACTAACAAAAGTGTTATACAAAAAAGTTAAATTGATAATAATAATGATTTTATTTACATTTTATTTGCATTTTTTATTATTAAAAATAAATAAAAACTGCTACTGCTACTGCTACTACTACCACTACTAAGAACAGTAATAATAATACTTTGTATAATACATACTTGATTAAATTTGGTCTGATAAACAGTCATGTGGTGTCCAATATGTTTTTAGTTGGTATGAATGTAACGCATTATATTTCATCGAAGTAATCAGCTATTGATATTATTATTAATATGGTTTTATGCATGTTTATATGTACACTATTAAAAGTAAAGGTTCTTTATTGGCACCTATGCTTCCATGAAGAATCTTTAACATCAATGCAACCTTTCAATTGAACCAAAGGTTCTTTATAGTGGGAAGAGGTTCTTTAGATTTTTGAAATGTTCTTTACACTAAGAAAAAAAATGTTATTTTAAGAACTGTTCACTGAAAGGTTCTTTAGGGAACCAAACTGGCTCTTCTATGGCATCACTGCGAAAACCAAGATTTTGAATCTTTACTTTTAAGAGTGTATATATATTCCACAACTTTATACAAACAACATTCAGCTATACTGGATTTCATATGAACATTACTCCAGACACCTTTTCAAGTGGACTCGAGTAATAGAATCATTTGCTTCTGCTCTCTCATTGAGGACACTGGAAATGACCACCCGGACTTTTATATTTTAACTCAGATAAATTAGAGCCAAATGGACATCAGTATGAATTTTAGAAGCGTCTCCATAAATCTGAACATTCTTAGAGAACAACCTGGAGATTATAGGGATTGTTTTTGGTTGCCATTAGTTCTGTGAATTATACCTTGTTGTGACAGCGCTATTACATAAGCTTAAACAATACAGTTTTGCTCGTACCAAGCGACTACAACTGTGTCAGTGTTGCATTTCCCCAACGTCTTGCCCCGTTCACCCCTTCAACCCTCAAACACCAGCCCTACCACTTCCCCTGAGATGGATTGTTGTTTACAATGTATGAGTGAAATAATATTTCTGAGCTTTGCTGCAGTCTCCCTCTGGAAGTCACCATTACAACAGTAACAGAGGATTAATTAGAGCTTGTCCCCATAGAGACATTTGAGGCTCCAGTCCTGGTCAAAGGGGAAGCATTAGCTAGTCAGCATGAAGGTGGTTGTGGTAAAGCGCATCCCAGGTAATTAATAGGCCTGAGGTGAGGGTAAGTGTGTTATTTATCGGGGTTGGCCTTGATTTATTTTATAGCTTCAGTGAAGGAGGCTTCATTTATTGTTCCTCAGTGTTATGAGGGTTCAGAGCAAATGCTGTATATCTAACGCATAGTGTATAGCACCCAAGCTGCCAGTAGAGGGGGCGAGGAAGAATGCTTCTACTATCTGGGAATTAAATCCTTATTATCTGGACACTAAACTTATGGAGTTATGATTATATCCTCTGAGAACTTGATGTAAATATTCTAAATCTGTAATAAAATTAATTATCCATTGTAGTCACAGTGAGTTGTGATTCCACTGAATGTAAAAGTTCATTATTTTGTTTATTGGGTGTAATAGAATAGGTTAACATGCTTCAATGTTCAAAAAACACATTATTTTTCACATACTGTACATTATTTCTAGCTCCTCTATTCCCAGTCTGTCTGAAAATCACTGATTTCTACAAAGCCCCTCCTTCTGGAAAGCTTAAAGTGCTCTGATTGGCCAGCAGACCCAGTGCATTGTGGTTGGCCAAACACCTCAAGCATGTGTCAGAAATGTAATACCCATTACCATAATCGCGAGCTTCAGCTTCCAATTTTGTCTTTACTGTCCCAATTCTTATGGAGTGCACTGTATATATAATTAATGTTATATATCTATATTTAAAATTATATAATAATTTTGCAATGAATACACTTCTGTTCAAAAAATTGGGGGATGGTAAAATTTTGGAATATTTTAAAAGAAGACTCTTATTCTCCATTTATTTAATCAAAAATACAAAAAAGTAAAACAGTAATATTGTGAAATATTATTACAAATGAACAGTTATCAGTTTCACATGATCCTTCATAAATAGTTTTAATATGTTTATTTGTTTCTCAAACATTTCTAATTATCAATGTCGAAAGCATTTATGCTGCTTAATATTTTTGTGGAAACCGATACATTTTTCAGGATTCTTTAATGAATAGAATTTATTTGAAATTATATAAATGTCTTATTAATATATATATATATATTACTGGCCCTAAACGTTGAATGGGAAATGAACGGGGGGGAAAAAAACAAAACAAAAAAACATGGCAAATCAAGTTACATGCATAATAATAATAAAAATAAATAATAATAATTATTATCATTGTTATTATTATTACTAATTTGTCATTTAGCTAATGTTTGTATTTAATGTAATTTATCACAGCGTTAATCCCAAGGTAAATACCTTTTGTACCTTTCTCCAGGTATTGCAGACTTCCTCCTTGGCAGCACCCAGGTCCTTCATTACCAAAAGGACAAACCCACTTGTCTCTTCAGGAGCAGGAACTAGAAAAAGAGAAACAAAGAAGGAACAAATCAGACATGCAACACTTGTTTGCAATATACAACGTTGGTACTGTACTCTGCCAAAACACTATATAGGCCCTCAGCTTAACGGACAGCGCTTTATTTCCACCTCTACTAGTAGTCTCATACATATAAGTGTGCCTGCTGAGTTCAGGGGAAGGCTCACATGACACTGCCTACCCACTATACACCCACAGACAGCCAGACATTCCAGCTACAATGTGAGCGTTTGGATCTGAAGCCATTTTGAAGTCACCATGCCCGTAATCTATAAAGGGATACGAGAATACGGCCGGGAGGAGGGAGGATTCTGGGATGAAGCGAAGCGTTTCCATATGGACAAGAAGGAGGAATACCTGGAAAAAAGCCACTAATCTTTGGCTGTGAAGTTGAGGAGTTTTTAACGCTAATAAACGCGCCATTGGCAAAGTGCTCGCCATAAGGAGGGCCGGCTACATCAGGCCTGTCTTTCCTCAAGAGGGACGTAGTGTTGTCACATGTGGTCTTAGCTCCTTGGAACACACTCAAAGACTCACTATTAGGGTAAGAAACTCACTTCCAAACCCTCTGAGACACAAAACCCCCTCAAACTCATGGGGAAGACTGAAGAAATTGAAGCTTTAAAGGCAAGACGGCTCCTTTTACAGGTTGAAAAAAATCAGGTTAGAACATTCAACTGTCCAATTCTGTAAAAAAGGTAAAGCGTTGTGCATTGTCTCGCCTCCGACATTTGGCATTGTGTCTGATGGGCACGGAGTGTTTTAGAGGCAGGTTTGTGTCCCCGTCTTGCATAAACAGAGCATTGGATACGGTCACACCACCAGTCCTGTGAGTTTGAGAAATGTCAACATCAGACCCACGGGTTGTTTCGCACTCCACATTCGGTGGCCTTCCGTCTTTCCCCCTGCATCTGGCCACAGGATCAGACAGCTAGCATCGACACATCTCGACTCCGAGAGCCTCAAAATGCCATCTTGTAGCGACATTATCCGACAGTACGGGGCAAAATGAGAAACGGGGAGGAAGAGGGAGACCTGCGTTGATCTGGGATATGTCAGCGGCACGGCACTGGAGATCCACCTCCTACCCTTTTCCGTCACCGGATTGGGCGCAGCGGAAGGGCTCATCTGCTCCTGGGTATCTGCAGCGCATTAAGAGCACAGGGGAGAGAAACTCGGAAATGCTGCCGTGGAGACGAGGATAAAAGTGTAATAATGTGCATGATGATAGGTCCTTTTCACACCGCTCAAACAGTATTACTAGACCTGTCCTCAAAGCCGAGAAGGAAAAGGACAGTTGGAGAAAGAGTAAATGACAAGGACCAAAAATAGTGGCAAAAGGAGAAACGGTGGGAAGGACAGAACCCAAAGGGGGGTCACGGGCAAGGCGCGAGGAGATAGAAGCAGAGCGAGAGAGAGCCAGAGACTTAAAAAAACTGTATAAGGTTTGTCAGAGGAACAAAGGAGATAGGATATCCCTAATCCCTGCAATATTAATGTCTAAAATGTCATTAATAAGCTCAGGATTCTGAGCCTGAGACCACACTAGGATGAAGGTACCTGCCAGGGCTTGTCTGACAGGGCCTTGGCTAATGAATGAATATAAAGCTACTCCAATCAATCACACAGGATTTATCTTCGCCCCGAGTATAGGTGAGGTCTGGTATGGGGTGACCACGACTGTCAAGCATGCTGAAGCAGCAGCCAAGAAACTGTCGTGGCATTACAATGAGGCTTGTATTAATGGCTGCTTGTGCTTTTCTGCCATGTGGGGGAGCAAGTGTAAATGTGTGAGTGTGTGCGCCACGATTTCTGTCCATATTTTAATTTTAGTAAATGAAATGACATCACTGGGTCATTAACTTCAGGTTTAGTCGCTTCACCCTGGGCAAATGGAGGCTGATAAATGTTTAGTTAGCCTTGGTTGTCGACGTAATGTCATGTGTTGCCAAAGTGGAACTGGTCTTCAAGGTTCCTGTAAAAGGTCTGAATTATTTACCTATATCGGCTGTTTTATGTGAATATTAGATTCACGGTAAAACAGAAAATTAAATGTACATTTTAAAATCAAAGCTGAATTTTCAGCGGCCATTACTCCAGTCTTTAGCAGGGATATTATTAACTAAAACTAACACCATAAAAAAAAAAAAACATTTTCGTTACTTGAAACAAAATGAATGTTTACTGACATAAAATAAAAAACGTAAACATATTTTATTTATAGGCAACATTTTTCATTTTCGTTTAGCTTAATTTTAAGTACTAAAATAACAAACTAAATAAACTAAAACTAATGAATACAAATTTATAAAAACTATACAGACATATTTAAAAAAATTAAAATGATAAACACACAACAAAATTGCTAAAAATTTAAAACCTATTATGCCTGTTTGTAATATAAGTCTCTGGTGTCCCCAGAATGTGTCTGTGAAGTTTCAGCTCAAAATACCCCACAGATAATTTATTACAGCTTGTCAAATTTGCCCCTATTTGGGTGTGAGCAAAAAAACACCGTTTTTGTGTGTGTCCCTTTTAAATGCAAATGAGCTGCTGCTCCCCGTCCCCTTTCCAGAAAAGGGCGGAGCCTTTACAGCTAGTACTTCGGATACTCCGGCAACAACAAAACTGGAGAATCTCAAGCAGCCAGAAATTGTCAGAAGCGGTGTTCAGCCTTATATGTTCGAACCGGGGTCGAACACAGATGGAGAGACTTTGGAAGAAGTTACAACTTTTAGAATGCAACAGGACGTTTTTGAATGGTTAGTTGATGAATTTATGTAGTTGTTGAGGAGATAACTTTATTCAACTTATATACTAGCATGTTCCATCATAAATTGTTGTACAGGTGCTCATGTGGAAACTGTAGTAGGATGTTTGTATCGACCCATCTTTCAGAATCAACTTTTGTGCAAATCCAGCATTGAACTGACCCTCGTTTGCGAAGCAGTCCGGCGTAAAATGATTTGCACAAACATATAAGACTCTACCTAATTTCTTTGGAACATTTCCTTCATAAATGAAATTCATCCACTGTGTCTACAGTGGCTCAGATGCCAGGAGTCTATGGAGACTTATGTTCATTGGTACATTCAAAAACAGAAAAACAATGTATATTTATGTGGTGCTACAGCGAGGATATAAACATGGCGGACTATGTGCGGCTCACTCAGGGCAGGATCTATGCTAATGGCAAGTCGTCAGTAGTCATGGGCGGGGCCTAAGTAATGTGACGTCACAGTAGGGGGAAAATTTATGGATTGGATTTTTACTATTAGGCTGGTTGTTTACACACACTGTGGACACACATCTGTGTTCAAACACCATATAAAAGTGATTTTTGCATAATGGGTCCTCTTTAACTAAAATTAAAGTGAAAACAGAAAATATAAAAATTGAATATAAAATCAAAATATATGAACAGAAAATATAATAGTAATATATTATAATAACATAATATAAATATAATAAAACTGGTCTTCCGGGTCACATGATCCTTCAGAAATCATTCTAATATGCAGATTTGGAGTTTAAGAAACATTTCTTCATATTATTATTAATATGTTTATGATTTATGCTGCTTAACATTTATGCTGATTAATTTGTTTTTGGAAACAAAGATGCTTTTCTTTGATGAACAGAAAATTCAAAAGAACAGCATTTATTTGAAATAGAAATCTTGGGTAACACTTTGTTACATATGTTACATGTAGTTACTATAGTAATAACTATAACTTATGCATAATTACATGCAACTAACCCTATAGTAAGTATATAGTTACTTAATATTACTCAGTACTTAAATGTAAAATTACAGTGTAACAAAGACACCTTAAAATAAAGTGTAACCAAATCTTGTGTAACATTATCAAACATTTTAACATTAAACATCCTTCTTGTCACTTTTGATCAATTTAATGCTGAATAAAATTAAAGTAAAATAATAAAAAAAGCAAAAAATTTTACTGACCCTAAATGACAGTCTAAAAATAAAATATAAATAATAATATTCATTGGCCAAAACAATGTGTGTGGTACTTGTACAGTTTTTCCATTTTGCGAACTTTTTTAATACAACCAAATTAGTTTGATCCATGGTGAAATGCTTCCATAGTAAATGGTCTTGGACACACTGAATCTAGCAGCTGCACTCAAAATAGCAATATATAGGCTATATGTCATTCCTAAAAAGACTACCGTTCCCTGTTTTTAGACTGTAATACATGTCTGTGACAACAGCATAGTCACTAATTACTAGGCTAACAGCTACAGTTTGGACAGCCTGCGTGAGCTCAGCATGCAAAGTAGCTTTTGCTTGTCCAGCAGAAAGGTTACAACATCCATGTCTCAGAGGTCCAACTAATTACATGTATATTTTCACATCCCCAAGTCATCGTTGTAAATTTCTGCTCTCTGTGTCTCACTGTAGTCTCAGCATGTGGTATTGTCCTATCAGATGACATTTGTTGCAAGCTGTAATATAAACGCTCATTAGAGAGTTAGCCAGGAATGGAGAAACAAAGAGGTGCCCTTGTAGTTCAGTGGCAGGCTATATTTTGATGCACTAACCCCAATCATGGGTTTGTGGAAAGCTGAGATTAAACACACAACATTTAATGCTCTAACATATGTTTTTTTTAAAAACATAATTGCCATAAAATTAATAAAAACAGGTTTAATTATGGTCTGTGGCTTTAAAACGGCCCATTAGCCCTGTCTAAAATGGCACCTTTGCTGTTGCCATCCATGAATTAAGCCTAAATTGGGGTCAATTTGAGTCTGTTAGTCATTCCACTTGAAGGTGCATCATAACATTCACACCACAGGTGTGATCTGCAGAATTAGAGTTCCCTGCACCAGCGTGTACACGGTGCCAAATGACTTGTTCAAACAGACTACTTCACCTCATCAAAGCACTGCCTTCATATCCACTGGGCAGGCATGTCCAAATAAGCTGTGAAAATATTTATAGCCTCTCACTGACTATCCTCTCATTAGCGAGCACTTTTCTCCTCATGCTGCCAGTTGCCAAAAAAGCGGAGAGTGAAATTTATTTTGAATATTCAAAAGGAGATAATCAGCTTGTGTGCCAGCAGTGTGCGGCTATGTTAGGCATGTGCATGCCATGGCAGCTAACGGTGCACGTCTCTCATGGTTTCCATCAGTGTTACCTGAGACATTTTTCTCTCATCCGAAAGTGGGCCGTATGTTTCGGCGAGACTAATCAGGATTATGTGTGTGAGGAGATGGCATGTTTTTAATACATCCACATGTCATATGTTACATAATATATTTGATCTTTGAATATGCAGTATGTCATATGTAGTATTTTGTTGTAAGAAAGCTTATAAATATTTGTTCAGACTATACTGAATAAAAATTAGGGCTGTCAAACGATTAATCGCATCCAAAATAAAAGTTTGTGTTTACATAATATATGTGTGTGTACTGTGTATAATTATTATGTATATTTGAATACACACACATACATGTATATATTTAAGACATATTTGCATGTATATATATATTTATATTATATATAAATATAAATATTTTTTATATAAAAAATTATTTTAGATGCGATTAATCGTTTGACAGCCCTAATAAAAAAATATATACAAACCCGATTCCAAAAAAGTTGGGACACTGTACAAATTGTGAATAAAAACAGAATGCAATGATGTGGAAGTTTCAAATTTCAATATTTTATTCAGAATACAACATAGATGACATATCAAATGTTTAAACTGAGAAAATGTTTCATTTTAAGGGAAAAATAAGTTGATTTTAAATTTCATGGCATCAACACATCTCAAAAAAGTTGGGACAAGGCCATGTTTACCACTGTGTGGCATCCCCTCTTCTTTTTATAACAGTCTGCAAACGTCTGGGGACTGAGGAGACAAGTTGCTCAAGTTTAGGAATAGGAATGTTGTCCCATTGTTGTCTAATACAGGCTTCTAGTTGCTCAACTGTCTTAGGTCTTCTTTGTCGCATCTTCCTCTTTATGATGAGCCAAATGTTTTCTATGGGTGAAAGATCTGGACTGCAGGCTGGCCATTTCAGTACCCAGATCCTTCTTCTACGCAGCCATGATGTTGTAATTGATGCAGTATGTGGTCTGGCATTGTCATGTTGGAAAATGCAAGGTCTTCCCTGAAAGAGACGACGTCTGGATGGGAGCATATGTTGTTCTAGAACTTGTATATACCTTTCAGCATTGATGGTGCCTTTCCAGATGTGTAAGCTGCCCATGCCACATGCACTCATGCAACCCCATACCATCAGAGATGCAGGCTTCTGAACTGAGCGCTGATAACAACTTGGGTTGTCCTTGTCCTCTTTAGTCTGGATGACATGGCGTCCCAGTTTTCCAAAAAGAACTTCAAATTTTGATTCGTCTGACCACAGAACAGTTTTCCAATTTGCCACAGTCCATTTTAAATGAGCCTTGGCCCAGAAAACGCCTGCGCTTCTGGATCATGTTTAGATATGGCTTCTTTTTTGACCTATAGAGTTTTAGCCGGCAACGGCGAATGGCACGGTGGATTGTGTTCACCGACAATGTTTTCTGGAAGTATTCCTGAGCTCATGTTGTGATTTCCATTACAGTAGCATTCCTGTATGTGATGCAGTGCCGTCTAAGGGCCCGAAGATCATGGTCATCCATTATAGTTTTCCGGCCTTGACCCTTACGCACAGAGATTGTTCCAGATTCTCTGAATCTTTGGATGATATTATGCACTGTAGATGATGATAACTCTGAGAAACTCCTTTCTGATATTGCTCCACTATTTTTCGCCGCAGCATTGGGGGAATTGGTGATCCTCTGCCCATCTTGACTTCTGAGAGACACTGCCACTCTGAGAGGCTCTTTTTATACCCAATCATGTTGCCAATAGACCTAATAAGTTGCAAATTGGTCCTCCAGCTGTTCCTTATACGTACATTTAACTTTTCCGGCCTCTTATTGCTACCTGTCCCAACTTTTTTGGAATGTGTAGCTCTCATGAAATCCAAAATGAGCCAATATTTGGCATGACATTTCAAAATGTCTCACTTTCAACATTTGATATGTTATCTATATTCTATTGTGAATAAAATATAAGTTTATGAGATTTGTAAATTATTGCATTCCTTTTTTATTCACAATTTGTACAGTGTCCCAACTTTTTTGGAATCGGGTTTGTAAATCCAAATATAATATTATACAATAGTTTAAATAATACTTTTCTTCAGCAAAGGTGTATTCATTTGATCAAACAGATACATATATTTTATATTGTTGCGAAAAATTTCTATTACAAAAAAAATGCTGAATCCTGGGAAAATGGCATCATGGTTTTCACAAAAAATATTGAACAGCATATCTGTTTTCAACATTGATAATAATAAATGTTTCTTGAGCAGCGAATCAGCATATTACTATTTTTTTACCATTTACAATATTACTGTTTTTTACTCTATTTTGATCAAATAAAAGCAGCATTGGTGAGCACTTTTTTGAAAAACAATAATAAAAAAAAATCTTACTGACCCCAAACTTTTGAGCAGTAGTGTATGTATATATTAACTTTAATTGCTTTTTAAAAATGCCTTAATTTTTTCTTAATTAAGTGACAAATGCCTATATGTCAATATATCAAATGAGACCTGTCAGCAATGGGTATGCATCAATAAATTCTTTACATTCACTATGTCACTGTCAGAGTTAATATCTAAAGTTGCAAGAGTATACTCAATGACTTTTGTTGCCGATATGCCCTCGCTGTCAAATAGACAAACCAAAAAAAGACTAGTGGATTGTGCTGATGGTTAGTAGTGACCAGACCAAAGTCAACTCATAGGCAGAGGGCTATTTGTTTAGCACCATTTAGTTTCAGGTTATATTTTGGAGGGGTTGTGGCTGCTTGTGTACCAGGTGGTGGACGTTCAGCGTCGCTGGGGGACGAAGCTCTGGAGGAAGACATTGACAGTGGACATTGATAGACACAGATAAGGGCTCGGAGGGACAGTGCTTTACCGAACACCGGACCCTGACCTTCCCTTTCCAACAAAAGAAAGTGCTGTTTCCAGTGGGATTCAATCAAATGTGTGTCCTGACAATGCAGACGCCACAGGGTTTGTACCAGCAATGCAGACGTGCTCAAAGTGTTGCAGGAGTCACGGCCTTGACAGATTATCTGATCTAATGCTGTGCTATGGAAAATTTAGCACTGGCCTTTTTCAAAAAACTGACAGGCTAATGAACACTGTGACATCTCCATGGAATTGTAAAAGTTGGGTTTATATTTTCTTCATATTTGTGAAACTGATGTAAACTGTAAAGAATTCTCATTTGTAAGTCACTTTGGATAAATCTGTCTGCTAAATGAATACATGTAAATGGTGCCTTATTGCTTTAGATTGAGCTGTTTCTTTAAAGTAGTTATTTATATATGCCTTTTAAAAATGCTTTATATATATATATATATATAGGCCTATATATACAACTTTTTTGTTAGAATCGATTAATTGCGATTAATTGATTTGACAGCACTATTATATATATATATATATACACCGATCAGGCATAACATTATGACCACCTTCCTAATATTGTGTTGGTCCCCCTTTTGCTGCCAAAACAGCCCTGACCCGTCGAGGCATGGACTCCACTAGACCCCTGAAGGTGTGCTGTGGTATCTGGCACCAAGATGTTAGCAGCAGATCCTTTAAGTCATGTAAGTTGAGAGGTGGGGCCTCCATGGATCGGACTTGTTTGTTCAGCACATCCCACAGATGCTCGATTGGATTGAGATCTGGGGAATTTGGAGGCCAAGTCAACACCTCAAACTCGTTGTTGTGCTCCTCAAACCATTCCTGAACAATTTTTGCTTTGTTGCAGGGCGCATTATCCTGCTGAAAGAGGCCACAGCCACCAGGGAATAACATTTCCATGAAAGGGTGTACATGGTCTGCAACAATGTTTAGTTAGGTGGTACGTGTCAAAGTAACATCCACATGGATGGCAAGACCCAAGGTTTCCCAGCAGAACATTGCCCAAAGCATCACACTGCCGCTGCCGGCTTGCCTTCTTCCCATAGAGGAATGCTGGTGAGCATGAGGAAGGTGAGGGATCAGCCCAGAACTACACGGCAGGACCTGGTCAATGACCTGAAGAGAGCTGGGACCACAGTCTCAAAGAAAACCATTAGTAACACACTACGCCGTCATGGATTAAAATCCTGCAGCGCACGCAAGGTCCCCCTGCTCAAGTCAGCGCATGTCCAGGCCCGTCTGAAGTTTGCCAATGACCATCTGGATGATCCAGAGGAGGAATGGGAGAAGGTCATGTGGTCTGATGAGACAAAAATAGAGCTTTTTGGTCTAAACTCCACTCGCCGTGTTTGGAGGAAGAAGAAGGATGAGTACAACCCCAAGAACACCATCCCAACCGTAAAGCATGGAGGTGGAAACATCATTCTTTGGGGATGCTTTTCTGCAAAGGGGACAGGACAACTGCACCATATTGAGGGGAGGATGGATGGGGCCATGTATCGCGAGATCTTGGCCAACAACCTCCTTCCCTCAGTAAGAGCATTGAAGATGGGTCGTGGCTGGGTCTTCCAGCATGACAACGACCTGAAACACACAGCCAGGGCAACTAAGGAGTGGCTCCGTAAGAAGCATCTCAAGGTCCTGGAGTGGCCTAGACAGTCTCCAGACCTGAACCCAATAGAATAATCTTTGGAGGGAGCTGAAAGTCCGTATTGCCCAGCGACAGCCCCGAGACCTGAAGGATCTGGAGAAGGTCTGTATGGAGGAGTGGGCCAAAATCCCTGCTGCAGTGTGTGCAAACCTGGTCAAGAACTACAGGAAACGTATGATCTCTGTAATTGCAAACAAAGGTTTCTGTATCAAATATTAAGTTCTGCTTTTCTGATGTATCAAATACTTATGTCATGCAATAAAATGCAAATTAATTACTTAAAAATCATACAATGTGATTTTCTGGATTTTTGTTTTAGATTCCGTCACTCACAGTTGAAGAGTACCTATGATCAAAATTACAGACTTCTACATGCTTTGTAAGTGGGCAAACCTGCAAAATCGGCAGTGTATCAAATACTTGTTCTCTCCAATGTATACTCCTGTGAAACAAGACGTCATAGCTAGACAATTTCATGTTCCTAGTCACCCTGGTGTGCTAAAAAATGGGAATATTAATGGGAATATACTTCAGAGATATTTTACTCAAAAAAAATTCTAGGGATGCCAATAATTGTGGCCAACGTGTTTTGGAGAAAAACATTTATTTCATAATGTGATTTTCCCCCTACTTTCCATTCTTTTACTTCAATGAAAGGTTAGGTTTTTGCGAATTTTTTGAATGACAGATCAAAAGGATAAACAATGCAGATTTATTTTTACAGCCATCTTTGATCATATTTACCAGGGGTGCCAATAATTCTGACCACAACTGTATGCTTTTAAAAAAAAAATATATATATATATATATATGATAGTGCTGTCAAATCGATTAATTGTAAATTAAAAAATAAAGTAAAAAATTTAATAAATATATATATATATATATATATATAATAATTGTAAAATAATTGTTAACTGAAATAAAATATATCAAAATTAAATTATTTTTAGCCAATTTACAACATTTTTTATTTTTTACAACAATTTTCATTTAGTTTGACTTGATGTACTAAACTAAAATTACAACTGAAATAAAAATAAATAAAACCTATATAGGCACATTTACAAATAACATGACAAAAACACAACAAAACTAAAACTTTAAAATGAAACTGAAACTAAAATGTACTAAAATTTCTATGAAAACAGAAAATAAAAACTATAACTGCATCTCAATGATACTAAAATAACACTTATTTGGGCTTATACCTATATTTTATTATATCAAATGAGACCTGTCAGCAATTTATCGCTTTTATACTGTAAGAATTCACGAGTGTACGTTCAACACAAGATTGCTTACAGACAACCCCTAAAATTGAGGGCCGTAGTTCATCTTGCGGATGAAACAGCAGGACTATCTGAAGCTATTTGAAAAACACAAAAAATAGGACGCAAGTACCAGTTGTGGACTGGCATCACGCCACAAAGTCATTTGGCGTTCCCTTGAAGCACCTCTGAAACTGAGTTTCAAAATGGCATCTGGCTACCCTCAGTTTGTTCCACTTCTCCTGCTGATCTCTGGAGAGAAGGAGGCAGATCTGCTGACTCCACACTCATGGGTCGACCAACAAAGGCAGCACTGAGACTCTGCTCCCTGGATCCTGCAGTGGCGGGCTTGGCAGGCCACAGAGATAATGAGCTCCAGACCAGGGAGAGTGCAGCATTATCACCCTGGAATTTAGTAGTCGGGTCGGGCGGGGAGGGATTGAGCCCAGTCTGACCCAGCTCGGCTGTGGGAGGCCTGGGCATGTCACGCACTACCGGCTCAGAGTTTCTGGAACTTTCCCCATACAAGCTCAGAATCTTCCCTGCTGTCATGTATGGAGGTCACATCCCAAGAGAACACTTTCACATTTGCTTGAGTGAGAGAAAGTAAATGCCGCACTGCATGATTTGATTATTTATTATCTTGAGAAAATTGCTAATGATCGCTTCTGAACATGCACCGCAATTAAGGATTTCTGCCTGGACTGAATTCAGAGAGATGTTTATTGTTGAGTGTGCCGCGTGGAATGCCTCACAAGCGGGAATCAAGAACCTGGTCATTACGCATGCTGCTGGTGGTTTGGTGTATGTGTCATGGGTGGCATGTTGGGAAATAAACTAATCATGTATTTGCATCTGTTAGTATCAGAAGAAGAAAGTCTACTGCTTTGTCTATTTTTACTACATTAGTGTCAGATAGGCCTACCACTAAAACATCTCTCAATCTCTACCTCTCACACTATAAAATGTATTATATTTTGAAAAGGCAAGCTAACAAAATTTTGCTTTTTTAGTTTTTTCTTCCTTATTGAGATGTGCGTCTGAGTGAAACGGCTTCTCGAACAAGAAAAAATGTGAACGTCATCAGTGAAGAGAAGAGATGTCACTGCAAAAGGGAGGGGAAGTTGTTTTGATTAAAGATTATGAGGGCACACGAAAAAAAAATAATGATACAATTAATAATAAAATTACTTTAAGCAATAAAACATTATAAACTAAAACTGTCTTTAAAAGTTAGTAAAATCCAACAAAACCTCCACCTGGGAATGTCCTCAAAGAGAAAAGAGTATCATAAAAATTGTAAATAATGTTTGTTTGGGGGTTTTTTTCTGCTAAAAATACAGAATATGCTCTCTTAAGGACAGGATATATTTAATAACTATTAGCTTTATTTATGAACAAATAGGGACATTCCTATTTAGAAAGCCAGATAAACAGGTATGGCAGCGATACACTTCCTGTATGTTTCTTGTCATGCTTGAGGCTTTTTCACTTAATCAAGAATCAGTTAAAAAGTGAATGGATCAATTAAGCAATTTATATGGCTAATCTTTGGCAGTCCCAGCATTTTGATGTAGCCAACAAAGTGATTGCAAACATTGTTAATGCATCCAAAAAAACTAAAGAGGGTTGTTCTGCCGCTCCTCCCAAATGATTTAGAATAATTTTAGACTAATTCTGGAAATGGAAACAAGTCTCTTCTCCAGCTAGTGCTGGCAGTCTGCATGAAAGCACTCCGCCACCAACTTTCTTCCAATATTTCCCCATTTGAATCAGCTAAATGGCTATTAGCTGTGCCCCATGCCAATGTTCTCACCCTAATCACAATGAAGGTGGTAGCTTGGATGAGTTTATTGTGACATCTGTGTGTGTGTGTGTATGTGTGCATGCATGGGATATGTGTTTGATGTATAGTGCTGACGGAACTAGACGAGTGCATTAAATGCAAAGATTATTAATTTTTTACAAAAAAAGTTTAAATAGCGATTTTAAAAAAATGCTTTTTTTTAAATAATATATACATTAAAAAAATTATAAAGTAATATATAAATTATAAAGTTTGGGGTGTCTGGGGGTCGGTAAATTTTTTTTAATGTTTCTTTTGCTCAACAAGGCTGCATTTATTTGATCAAAAATACAGTAAAAGCAGCATTATTGTGAAATATTATTACATTTAAAATAAATGTAATTTTCTATAATTTTCTATTATAATATATTTTAAAATGTAATTTATTCCTGTAATGGCAAAGCTGAATTACTCCAGTCTTCAGTTTCACATGATTCTTCAGAAATCATTCTAATATGATGATTTGGTGCTCAAGAAACATTTCTTATTATTATCAATCTTGAAAACAGCTGTGCTGCTTTTTTTCAGGATTCTTTGATGAATAGAAATGGGGAAAAACATGTATTTGAAAAAGAAATTCATTATACATTTCTTTCATGTCACTTTTGATATTTAATGCATCCTTGCTGAATAAAAGTATTTATTTGATTAAAAGAAAAATCTTTTAAAACTTTTGAGCGGTAGTGTACATTGTGTGGTATATATTAAAATAATTAATAATTAGGGTGCGACTGAATGATCCGAAAGATCTTTTTTTTCATTGCTCCTTCAACTTCCCTTTTTGTCCCAATAACTGCCAATTTCAATCTGCTCTTTATAGGATTTAATACTCTTTTAATAATCATTTAAGTCAACGGCATGCCATAGTGCTCTCAGCCAGCTTGAGTTAGCGTGTTTATGATTTGTTTCTATTGAGAGTGATGAAGGTAATGGCCACTTCCTCAGTCATTCCAGCCTAACATGGTGCAGGGCCACAGGCCCAGTCCTGCCTCTCCAGGGACCGGCCTGCTCAAGAGCAGCTGAAGTGTGGCCAGGGTCCAGAGCCACCCTCCTGCCAGAAGACATTTAACAAGCTGGCAGTAAAAAAAAAAAAAAAAAGAAAAAAAAAAAGAAAAAAAGTAAGAGGCCTGTTGAGCATGTGGGCAAACATAAAAAGCAGTGGATTTAAAAGTTAATTTTTCCAGACGCTATTATAGCTCCTTCGTATTAAAACCTTGTGCCAGTGAAGGTTTCCTACTCTTTTGTGATTGTGCATGCTTGTGTGTGTTATTTGTGTATATTCGTGTGTGTGTGCAAGCGAATGTACGAACACTTTATGGGATGCAGAGCCACTCTCCTCTGTGGTTAATTATGGTTTCTTGTTTGCCCAGTCATTTTGTCACTTCCTTGCCATTTCAAAGTGATAACGGCCATAAATGCCTTTCCAAACTCTTTACAGCAGCAGAGACCTCAGCATGGAAATATGGCCCCTGTTTAAAGATAAGGAGGAAAATTACTAAATGAACACATGGCGCTTTGTGATGAAGACTTCCTCTCCACCAAAAATTACAAGTACTGGCAAGTGAGGGACATCTCCGGTAACAAAAATAAACGATTATACTGTTAAGTCATCATTTCTCATATAGCGATAGAGGTGCCTTGTATTAGCTTTGACAGAAGAATGGCTGTTTTTTGTTTTGTTTTATCTTTTTGAGCAGAGGAGGGTAAGTATGTTCTTGTGCTATGTGCTAACTAGTGGCCAACTGAAAGAAGGGTGGCCGATGGCTGATATAAAGACAATTATTTATTTTAGATAATATTTACTTTAAATAATTTGAAAATAAATCAATATGAAAAAATAATATGAACTTGATAAAAAATGTAAAATAAACATTTATACTTTAGATAGAAACTTCTTGATTCTGTATTTTTCACAAAGAAACAAAATAAAAAGAAATAAACACTAATCATTACTTAGTCATTTTAATAATTTATTAGACAGAACTGTTAAAGACTAAAGACAGAGAACGGGAGCTCCTGTTTGCCTACGTTTTTCAGCATTGTCAAAATTAAAGTCCCACTTCTGACACTTATCAGCCAAACAGAAAAACTTATGGACCAATGTTGATAACTAAAAACTGCCAAATATGAGCTGATATATTAGCCTTGGCAATGTTTTGGCCAACCACTAATCCTAACCCTAATCTTATAACTTAGTACAGTTCAATAAGATAACCAATTAAAAATAATTGGCAACACCACAAGCTACTTAATAAAAAACAAAATGGTAACAAATAACACAATACACACCAGTTACAACAATAAATGTCTTCGGCAAGCCAGCACTGCTTTTTTTTTTTTGGACAATAAATCTTAACAACTGACATCATAATATGCAATATTACAGCAAACTCTGCAACTACAACCAACCAATACCCACCTAAAACCATTTCACAAACTTTTACAGTCCTAGTGAGAAATCAGGTTAAACTCATTCTGATTTGAGCCCAGCTGCAAAGCATGTTGGGTTACAATCAGTGCCATAATAAAACTAAATATTGCACTTTAAAACAAAAATGACTAAAATGCTCCACACAGGCTTAAATTACTCTCTAGCATCACTCCTTTTAGTTTTGGAAATAGTTTTTTAGTCAAGATTTTATCAATTTGAATTCAAGAGAAACGTCTCGGTTACGTATGTAACCCTCGTTCCCTGAAGGAGGGAACGGAGACGTACGTCGGACGTCACCAACGAATTGGGATCACTTCTGGGAGCCCCCATCAGCTTCGAGTGTATAGAGAACGGGCTAATGGCAATTGGTGTGCAAGATTTGCATCTTGCGCTCCGCCCCGCATCGCGGGTATAAAGCGGAAGCGGATGCCGCGCACATTTGTTTTTCACTGAGGAGCCGAACTAGTGACTCGGCCATGCAGTGATGGTACAGCACCTGTGGCAACAGGACGTACGTCTCCGTTCCCTCCTTCAGGGAACGAGGGTTACATACGTAACCGAGACGTTCCCTTTCAGTTGAATTGGGATCCCTATGGAAAACGCCACAGTTACTACCACTTCCAACGCCCAGCGAAAGCCCCTCAGACCCCCGTCTGTTCGGGGTGGGGAACTCACGCAGGGAGAGTCACTGCTGCTGTTCCGCAAGACCCACTCAGCAGAGTATTGGATAACGCTGGGAAAGCGTGCCCAGGGGGGCCGCTGCGGAAGCCACATCCTACTCGTAGGGAGGTATCATGTGGAATATACACGTATGGACTGGCCGTGGGCAGTACAACATACGGAAGTCCCAGGGGTGGCCCCGGCCAATGCAGGCGGGGGACTACACCGCACAGAGACGGCAGAGCGAGCTCTGCCAAGGGAAAGACACGGGCTCACCGTAGGGAGCCGTATCGTGGAAGAATATACATATGGGACCGCCGTAGGGGGTCGACTGGAGCATATCAGCGCACGTATCCGGTCCATGAGGAGGGGAATGGCGCAGCAAGCCGACACTAGAACGGGCACTTCGGTGTTACTGGCTATTTGAAGCGAGCACACAGGAAGAAACCGGCTCTACACGGAGGCTATAAAATCTAGCGAACGTGTTAGGTGTCGCCCAGCCCGCAGCTCTACATATATCTGTCAGCGAGGCGCCATGAGCCAGCGCCCAGGAAGAGGCCACACTCCTAGTGGAGTGGGCCCTCAACCTGAGCGGGCAAGGCACGCCTTGGGATTCATACGCCAAGGCGATGGCATCCACTATCCAGTGAGCCATCCTCTGCTTGGAGATAGCCTTTCCCTTCTGCTGGCCTCCGTAACAGATGAAGAGCTGTTCTGAGGTCCTGAAGCTTTGCGTTCTGTCCACGTAAGTCCGCAGAGCGCGAACGGGACAGAGAAAAGCCAGGGCTGGGTCTGCCTCCTCCGAAGGCAGCGCTTTCACCACCTGGTCTCGAAAGTGGTGGGAACCTTGGGCACATATCCGGGCCGGGGTCTCAGGATTACATGAGAGTTACCCGCCCCGAATTCCAGGCACGATTCGTCGACCGAAAATGCCTGCAGGTCCCCTACCCTCTTGATGGCAGCCAATGCAGTCAGGAATACTGTCTTCAAAGACAGGATTTTTAACTCTGCTGACTGCAAAGGTTCAAAGGGAGCCCTCTGCAGTGCGGTTAGCACCAGAGATAAGTCCCAAGAGGGTATAGAGTGAGGGCGAGGCGGATTTAATCTCCTCGCCCCCCTCAGGAACCTGACGACCAGATCGTGCTTCCCTAAGCACTTACCATCAACCATGTCGTGATTTGCGGCGATAGCGGCAACATACACTTTGAGAGTGGAGGGAGACAGCCTTCGCTCCAACCCTTCTTGCAGGAAGGAAAGCACAGAACTGATTAAACATCTTCGGGGGTCTTCTCGTCGAAAAGAACACCATTCGACGAACAGGTTCCACTTCAACGCATAGAGGCGCCTCGTAGAGGGGGCTCTGGCGGAAGTGATGGTGTCTACCACAGTCTGTGGTAGGCCACCTAGTACCTCTGCGTCCCGTCCAGGGACCAGACATGGAGTTTCCAGAGGTCCGGACGCGGGTGCCATAGGGTGCCCCATCTCTGAGTCAGGAGGTCCTTCCTCAGAGGAATGGGCCAAGGAAGTGCTGTCGCGAGGAGCACTAGTTCCGGGAACCAGGTCCGGTTGGGCCAGTATGGCGCAACTAACAAGACATGCTCCTCGTCCTCCCTGACCTTGCACAGTGTCTGCGCAAGAAGGCTCACTGGGGGAAACGCATATTTGCGTAGGCCCCGGGGCCAGCTGTGTACCAGCGCATCCGAGCCGAGGGTCCCCCCGGTCAGGGAATAGAACAACTGGCAGTGAGACGTGTCCGGGGCGGCAAACAGGTCTACCTGTGCAGTCCCAAACCGACTCCAGATCAGCTGGACCACCTGGGGATGGAGTCTCCACTCTCCTGGGAGCACTTGCTGTTGTGAGAGCTCGTCGGCTGCACGATTGAGCAGGCCCGGAATGTGAGTGGCACGAAGCGACATCAGATGCTTCTGACTCCAGAGGAGGAGATGGCGGGCGAGTTGTGACATGCGGCGGGAGTGTAGACCACCCTGTTTGTTGATGTACACAACGGCCACAGTGTTGTCCGTATGGACCAGAACGTGCTTGCCTCGTAGCGGCCCTTTGAGGCGGCCCAGCGCAAGACAAACTGCTAACAACTTGAGGCAATTGATATGCCATTGCAGTTGAGGCTCCGTCCACAGACCCAAAACTGCAAGCCCGTTGTACGTGGCCCCCCAGCCGGTGGATGAGGCATCCGTGGAGACAACAGCATGCCTGGACACTTGTTCTAGGGGAACTCCTGCCCGTAGAAACGAAGGGTCCGACCATGGACTGAAGGTTTGGCGGCACTTCAGTGTTACTGAGACACGGAACGAGCCGCTCTGCCACGCCCATCTCGGGACTCGGTTGTGTAGCCAGTGTTGAAGCGGCCTCATATGAAGCAATTCGAGCGGCGTCACCGCGGCTGCGGATGCCATATGCCCCAGGAGCCTCTGAAAATGTTTCAGTGGTACCGCTGTCCTGCATTTGAACGAATTGAAGCAGTTCAATACCGACTGGACGCGCTCCTCTGTGAGTCGCGCTGTCAGATTGACCGAGTCCAGCTCCATACCGAGAAAAGAGATCCTCTGCACGGGGCAGAGTTTGCTCTTTTCCCAGTTGACCCGAAGTCCCAACAGGCTGAGGTGACTGAGCACCATGTCCCTGTGTTCGCACAACTGCGCCCGCGACTGAGCCAGAATCAGCCAGTCGTCGAGGTAGTTGAGGATGCGAACACCACGCTCTCTCATGGGAGCAATGGCCGCCTCCGCGACTTTCGTGAAGACACGGGGGGACAGGGACAGCCCAAAGGGTAGGACTTTGTACTGATATGCCCGTCCCTCGAACGCAAAGCGTAGGAACGGTCTGTGTCGAGGGAGAATTGAGACATGAAAGTACGCGTCCTTCAGGTCGATCGCTGCAAACCAATCTTGGGGACGGATGCACCTGAAGATGCGTTTCTGCGTTAGCTTTCTGAACGGCAGCCTGTGAAGGGACCGATTCAAGAACCGCAGGTCCAAGATTGGCCGTAACCCGCCGCCTTTCTTGGGTACAATGTAGAAGCCCGTCTTCATATCGGCTGGAGGGACCGGCTCTATCGCGTCCTTCGCCAGTAGGACTGCGATCTCCGCCCGGAGCACGGGGGCGTTCTCTTTCGACACGGAGGTGAAGTGAATGCCCCTGAACTTGAACCTGGGACGCCGGGCGAACTGAATCGCATAGCCGAGTCTGATAGTACGGATGAGCCAGCGAGACGGGCTGAGGAGCGCTAACCAGGCTCCCAGCGACCGTGCAAGCGGGACTAACGGCACCACAGACGTACTCGCAGCGGGGCAGCGCAGCGGCGTGCAGGGACCCGACTCGGACGGCATAGCGGGCCGAAGTGGGGTCTGAGTGTGCAGTGCAACACTTACCTGCTTCCGCTGAGGGGGGCGCACGGGTGTGAGGAGGCCTCTCATGTGCGTCCTGGGCACAGCCAGCACCCCCTGCTGGCGACTGGAGAGGCGCCGGAGGGTGACAAGGCATAGGAGCATCGTACACCGCCAAGCGCGCTCTCTTGGCACCCAGAGATTTTGGAAACTGCTCTTTTCCTCCTCCGGGAGAAGGATTGGTGCTGCTACCACCTCCTGAAGAGGCATCCGCTTCCGCTTTATACCCGCGATGCAAATCTCGCACGCCAATGGCCATTGGCCCGTTCTCTATATACTCGAAGCTGATAGGGGCTCCCAGAAGTGATCCCAATTCGACTGAAAGGGAACTATACAGGTGGCACATCACCACAACAGAGAAACATCAGGGAAGTGAATTACATTCTTCTTTATCCATAAGCCTTTTTTAGAGGAAAAACTCCAATTCAAAGGCCTAATCTACATGACCTCTGACCCTTCTCATCTGCTGGGGCCCCAGAATAACCAGCCACCACAGAGGTTACAATCAAAGTAAGGTAGTTAAACTTATAATGTCCACAGCTAAGATGATTATCAGTCCACACAGATAAGATGCCTGAGGAGATTTTAAGCGTGAATATTTTATGCCATCCGATTAGCCTGGGCCATAACAGTGTTAAAAATGTTTAAACATGACCTCGTGATTATGAGCTTGAATATGCGCACAGAATCTTTATCACAAGAGCTTGATGTCAGGGTTTTTAAAAGCAAATTAAAACATACCAGGCACATGCACTAACTTACTGTACATACAGGACCACAGATCAAGTAGATTTGTCTTTTTCATTGTTTCCTGTGGGAGCTACCTTGACACTGGCAACTAGCAGAATTAGAAAAATAAAGCATATTTTCAATCAAAATTGCAAATGCCCCTTTCATGCATTGCATCTTCCCCAACAAAATCATTACAAACACTTACAGGTGCTTGTAAAGGCATGTCTCAACGGGTAATAATATGCTACTTTCAATAAAAGGTCGAACAAATCAGGAATACATTTAGATGTGTTGCTATGTGTCATGAGTAAGCAACTGAGTAAGTTAACACTATCTGCATCTCACTTATAATAAACCCATCTAACATATCTGCACCTGGCGCATTTTTAAACAACGTGCCACAACTATTTGATGCTGTCTACACTGGACACATTGAGGTAGACATCATAATCAGGCACATTTGTTTTTCTGAGCGTGTGAATGATGATGCCGTATTGAAGTGTCCACTGTAGCATGTTGCATTGCAATACTCTGTTCGCTTTCACTACCTGTTTCATCTTAGAACGGGCCTTTAGAATAGAACTCTCCACCTACCAGGGTTACAGGTGCTTGTGCCATTGAAGATGCTCAGAGTGACAAACTCCCGACTTCTAAGATCATCTTAATGGCGTAATTTCGCGTGCTTCAGTAATTTATTTGCGTTATTATTTATTTTTGTCATTAATCTCATGCGTTAACGTGTTAACGTTGACAGCCCTAATTTTAACATAACATTTTTTACATCACCTTTAAGTTAAGTTATAGTAAAAAATTAAATGCTGCCTTGGTAACTAACTTAAATAAATACATTTAAGTTAGAGTACTAAAATTGATAAAACTAAAACTGAAGTTTAAAGCAACAATATATATATATATATATATATATATATATTATAATATTAAATAAATAATACTAAAATAACTGATGCTCGAGCATGCTTTCGCTACAGGTTTCTCTTCAGCATACTACCTGTAAAGCATGAACCCAGATCCTGTCGACTCAAAACTCCCACAGAGATCGTGTTGCGTTTCATTCCTGCATGCATAATTAATTTCCTGCAAAGTTGACTTTGACCCTGAAGACCTCTCTGACAACTCGTGCGCTCACCTTTAGCACACCGTATCTTCTGACAACTTCTTGTTGTCTGGCAAAAATGGAACAAGTCAGTCATGCTGGAATCGGAGGTGCAAGCGTGGACAGCGACTCCGCAAAAGCAGAGAATAAACGGTTGGATTTGAGCAGTTTGAGGAGCAGAGATCCTGTAAACAGCGAATGCTGTCTCACAGCAACCAGCCCATGTGTTAGCACCTTGTTGGGTTGACTGCAGCCTGGCAGACGGGGCTTGTTTTTACAGGGATCAGCACCAAAAGATCCAGGGTGCTTATTTTAACACCTGCCCTGGAGCTCTGTCTGTGCTCAGCCCACTCCCCGTCCACCAGCGCAACCCCCCCAACGCCACCCCCCCCTCCCCCCTCGAGTGGCCCTCTCTCAGCCTGGGCCCCATGCCAAAGACCTCAAAGGTCTGTTCTTGCCATGACAGGCCCACGCAAACCCAACTTCAGTCTCACAGAGAGCCACAATCATCTGATCCCTCAGCAAAACGAATGCCACACAACAACAACATAAATCTTCCCCTTATTAAATAAAGAAGCCATAGAGATAGTTTTCTTTAATGATTGATCTTTCTGAACTGCGCTAAAATACCTTCTTTGTTGATTTACTTCCTGTTGAAACAGGAAGCCAATAGGCTATTAGGCTCATTAGCTGCTTTTCCACTGTCGGGCGAGTGTGAGCCAGGGCTTTCAACAGGCCGGACCTGTAGCACCAAGCCCAAAATAACAGCCGTAATAGCCGTAAATAGCCGTAACAACGTCACACAAACCCATCATTTCACCAACAAATGGAAGTTTTATCAGAAAAATAATCAAAAAGAAATCACTGGCAAATAGCGAGATCACAAAACAAACATGATAAAAGTTGGCATTTTTGTTTTTTACTTGAAGAGTTAAAAACCCAAGCATCGCTGTTTTACCACAGTTTTACAATAATAAGTAACACACTGATCATAATGAATTAATTTGTGTCAAGTTAGTCCCAGAGAAATAAAGAGGTATTTACCATTATTTCACAAAAGAAAGAGAACACACGCACTTTATTGATCATTTCAACAAATTTTCCACCAAAAATACAACCTGAGCAGCTTTAGCACTCTCTTCAGTGACAGTCCCAATACAGCTATATTTTCAGTCAGAAAAACAGAGGAAGCTCCCAAAAAAACGGAGTTGCTTTATTTTATGACATACAACAAGACGCATACTAAAATAAATACACGATTGTGATATGATTTGTCTGATTTCTTCAAGCAGTCGTATTTACCATGTTTACTATAGTAATGGTTAGCGTGCATAGTCTTTTGCATCTCATATAAATATTTCTTATACACGGTCATCAGAATCCACATCGGATCAAAAACAGAAGTTATTTCAAACACTTGCTGCTGTCTGAAAGTGAGTTTTGAGCTAAAATGACTTTAAAGGATTAGTTCACTTCAAAATTAAAATTTCCTGATAATTTACTCACCCCAATGCCATCCAAGAGGTTCATGTCTTTCTTTCTTCAGTGGAAAAGAAATTAATTTTTTTGAGGAAAACATTTCAGGATTTTTCTCCATATAATGGACTTCAATGGCAACCAAAATGTTGAAGATCCAAATCAATGCAGTTTTAAAGGGCTTCGAAGGGCTTCAAAGGGCTCTGCACGATCCCAGCTGAGGAATAGGGTCTTATCTAGTGAAACCATCGGTCATTTTCTAAAAAAAAATAAAAATGTATATACTTTTTAACCTAAATTGCTCATCTTGTGCTGCTCTGCGACACACCACGGATTGCGCAATCATATCGGAAAGGTCACGCTAGACGTAGGCAGAAGTACCGCCCCCGTGTTTACAAAGCGCTCGTGCGAAGACTAATACAAACATCCTTTAGCAAAAAAAAGGTTAAACAACTATGTCGGATGATTTTGAAGTTGGAGGCTTTTTTTGTAAAGGGCGTCTTCGCACGTTCGCTTGGGGCGGTACTTCCGCCTATGTCTAGCGTGACCTTTCTGACATGATTGCGCAATCCGTGGCACGTCGCAGTGCTTAGGTTATTCAGCATGCTTTGCGGCGGGGTGCATTCTGACCAGATTTGGGTCCAAAAACGTTTGATTGTGAACTTATGTGAAACAGGTTTGCAGGTATGTTCTTTGTTAGTTAAAGGTTAATTTGTGTATTTGCTTTACCAGTGTTGAGATATCTAGTCCCAGAAATAACCACAACAGTTCTAACTTCAATAGTCTCATTTAGTACAAAAAGCGATTTACACCTCTGCCTGTAGGTTTGATTCATTCATTTCTGGAAATAATTAATGGCTGGCCAGGTCTAAATATGTTTTTTTGGCTCATTCGGTGCATCAACTCAGAACTAAAGTTTGATTTAGTTTGATTCTGTGAACCAGCTTGACCAGTTTCCAGCTTAAAAGAATGATTCGTCTTAAAAGAATGAATCGAATATTGCTATTGTATGTAAAAGTGGCTGTTATCATTTTGCTTATATATTTATAGCCTATACATGAAAAAATAAATAAATAAATAAATAAATAAACGGCTAATACTATAAATTATGTAGAGTAGCTGATTAAGAATCAAAGTTCTTTTTTTGAACCATTAATTTGAAAAACATTAGGTTAATTCGCTTTGGTTACACTGGTCATAATGTACGTGGCTATATGTCCTTGACACACCAAAAAGAACTGGCTCATAAGAGTCATTTATTTGTGAATTGGACTACTGGAATATTTGTTTTTAATAAGGCCTTCAAGGACAACTTAATAGAAAGACATTTTTGCCATTATTTTGCAGTACAAAGTCTTTTTATTGCATCACATTCAATATAGACTGCAAACTAATTACAAATAAGTACGCTGTACAAATACGCTCTCACAGCCACTGAAAAGTTTTGTAAGCATTTAGGAGTACACTAGATGGCATGTAAGCTGACACAAATATACTAAAAGCCACAAAACTCTAATTTTGATTTCATAAAGGTTTTCCCATGGGAGACCATTAAGAGTGACAGTGCACCATGAAGGAATGATGAATTATGAACAGTCACAACGTGTGTGTGTGTGTGTATGTGTGTGTGTGTGTGTGTGGTCAGCATGCTCTTTCTCCTCTCTGGTCCACTGGTCTGATGTATCCCCTAGGCCCAGATGCTCTCAGCAGGAAGGGACTGTCCATCCTGCGAAACTGCACTGATCTGACAAACCTGGGCAGATGTGCCAAGTGCCTCCTGCCTAAGGGTCACATCCCCCTTTAAGCGATGGCCACAGATGGCCCATATTTCACTGCTAGCCTTCCTCTGTTCACTAAGGTTAGGTCTCTCTCCTGAGTGGAGTTATATGTGACCTCTCAAGAGAACGAGGGACTGGGGACTTCGTTTAGCCAATGGGGAAACGACTGCCGCCACAGCCACGCATAGCAAAATTCCTTTTTTTTCTCCCCTGAAGATCAGTCTTCTGAATTATGTGAAGTGCTGACTTTAATTTGTCCTGAGGAAAATAAAACTCCAAATAAATCAGATTTTGCAACAGTGTGAAATTTAGGCCAAGAGAAAATTAATCAGTTTTTGGAGTCTGACATCAGATACAAAATCTCAAGTGTCATGAGCTGTTCTCAAAGATTTTTTTCCTCACTTTTTATCTGTTTTATGTTCGCGATGAGCACATCTTACATTCCGTTTCACTCTGTTTATCCATCCATCCATCCATTTTCAATATAAGTGCTGTTACATAAGGTTTTAAGATGTGAAAAAGAGGGGAAAATGCATGTGGTGTATTAAAATGTGAAGTTTTCTGTAAAACCACATCAAAGTATGGGCTGAAGTGATTTAAGGGGAATTACAATTCACGCTGTATGTCAATTCAAAATAGCAAACACAATATCACCCTCTGAAACACTGACCTCAAAACAAAGTTCCCTCAGGGATTTGCTGAAGATGCATTACCAAGCCCCAATTGTAAATAAGTTTTTAATGGACATTTATTGCTCTGCTACGCTCTTCTTGAACTACACCCATTTTCCCAACGTTGATAAATTCTGATGTTTGTCTCGCTCCTCTGAAATTTTGCAAGCTAAACGTAAAGAGAATCCAGATAGTATTTTGTAAGCAAATATTTTTGAACAAATGACGCTCCACATGTCATCTGTATATTTACGATGACTCAAAGACATGGGTGTGTGGGTCTAATTAAAAATGTGAGCGGGGTTAGCAGCCTGCTGCTTTCCTCCAAGTCTCTTGTTGCCAGCTCTTGGCAGCTCCGCTGTCAGAGAGCCAGCTGTTTAGTCCTGCCCTGAATTATTGCCAGCCCGCAGTGCATTGTGGGACATCTGGTCCGAGCCATGCTTTTGTCATCTTTTGTCAAAACAACGCTTAAGTTCTTAAGTCAGGACATTACAAGAAAGTGCTTCCATTTTATGAGATATTTCTAATTATGGAGATCATGGAATGCACACCACTTCATAATTTCTGAGCACTTTTGAGCAGTATACACAGATTATGAAAGCTAACGAACTAGGGAATTTCATACATTATTGCATGTGGGTCTTTTATACATATCCAGAAATGCAAGTAAATGGTGTGTGGGTGTTGACGTCCTTTTAAGTCAAAGAAAGAAAGACGATCAAGAGAAAGACAACTTTGTTATATTTAAATGAAAGGCAATTAAACATTTTCCCTCAAAGAGAAACCGCTATATATTCAACAGTTTTCAACAGCAGTATGGTTAATCATCAGTTTTGGATGCAGACCAGGCTTCTTAGGGTAAATGTTTACATGACAACAATGTACTAAAAACAGAAAAGTTTTTCCTTTGCATTTTTTTGCATACAGACGACACCATTGTCAAAACGATCCCCGTTCACATGAATGGTCAGGCCAGTAGTTGGCGATGTGACTTTGTAAAGAAACACTACATGCCTGTAGACTGAGCACGTAATACGCATGCATATGACGTCACCGCTTTCACAAATTCACGTTTTTGTATTTTACGATCATTTTCAAAAATTTTGAAACCCCTTTGAAAAAGTTTGCATTTTCAGGCCCCCAAAATGTCGTTGTTGTGTAAATTAACAGCACAAAATGCATAAAAGGTTTCATGTTTTTAGTTAAAAATGGTGTCATGTAAACACACGAGAATGAACCTCATTGGTTCTTGCAGAATCTCAAATGTGCTGCGCAACACGAGAATGAACCTCATTGGTTCTTGAGGAAGCTCAAACGTGCTGCGTAACATATGAGAATGAACCTCATTGGTTCTTGAGGAAGCTCAAATGTGCTGCGTAGCAGATGAGAAAGAACCTCATTGGTTCTTGCAGAAGCTCAAATGTGCTGAGCAACACGAGAATGAACCTGATTGGTTCTTGCAGAAGCTCAAACCTGCTGCATAACAGATGAGAATGAATGTCATTGGTTCTTGTGGAAGCTTAATGTCCTGTGTAACATACAAGAATGAACCTCATTGGTTCTTGAGGAATCTCAAACCTGCTGCATAACAGATGAGAATGAACCTCATTGGTTCTTGAGGAATCTCAAACCTGCTGCGTAACACACAAGAATGAACCTCATTGGTTCTTGCAGAAGCTCAAACGTGCTGCGTAACATACGAGAATGAATCTCATTGTTTCTTGGGGAAGCTCAAACGTGATGCATAACACGAGAATGACCCTAATTAGTTCTCACACATCAAGCAAGCATGCTTGAGCTTCCGTTTACCATATCTGATGAGAAAATTTGTGAATAAAAGCCTAAATTCAATCTGTTCATCACATAAAGTGATCGTGTCTCCTCAGAATTTTTTGATTAAGCCGCTCAATTCATATGGATTATTTTTACGGTCTCTTTAAGAACTTTTTGAACAGTCAAAGTGGTAGTTGCGTGGACTGTCAATGGAGGGACAGAAATTTATGAGATTACATTAAAATATCGAAATATCGATATATGAACGAAAGTCTTAAAGGTTTGAAACGACATGAGGGTGAGTAAATGATGACAAAGTTAAAATTTTTGGGTGAACTAACCCTTTAAAAACAGCATCTCAGGTCACCTTTTGCAGTCCTTTGCACTAACCTTCCCTGCTCTGTTTAACTGCAGCGCATGACTGTCCTGTGATCAGTGAGGAGCTCCTGTGAGTGAAGAGCATCTTCTAGAGTACAGACGGGCCCCTGATGTCTTTAACCCCTCCCTGTGTTTATAATTCATTATTATCATGAAGTATATAGCCCCATTCACTTTTCACAGACTTCAAACGCTCCCGCCACTCTGTTACCCTTTCCAAGAGCCGATACAGCGCCGTTGTACATCACATCCGGACTTCAAATATTCTTTGAGTCTCAATTTTGCCGACAAAAAGGAGGAACCGATGGCACCAAACAACGGCAACAAAAATATCCCCCTCTCTTTTATCTCGCGTTTCTTCAAGGAACCCGTGTGTGTGTTCTCTTTGTTTTGCTCTAGAGACGTGTTTCTTTTTTTTTTTTGCTGTTGTTGTTGTTGTCTTCTGTGAAGCTCGTGGGCCAAAAGCTCATAATCATTTCAAAAGGTCCTTTAAATATATAATAGGCATGCTACATCTCAGCAAACAAAGTGTCACTCTGAGGAGGTAAACATTCGAGCTGACTCCCGCAATCATGCGACGGTCCCTGAAAAACGTCTGTTTCGTGACCTCTGCTTTCACGCATCACCTTCACAACAGCACATGCACGTTAACATCTAGGAATACTAAAATAATAAAATGTGTGCTACAGTCACACAAGTCATCTTTATGATTATAGGAAATCTTTCCTCTTGCTGTGCCCATACGCCGAAACACTTTAACTGCAAATGCAGGATTTGTTTTTATAATCTCCCACTATGAACGGCAATTTAAATAATATCATTATCGCTGCTAAGTAATGAGTTTTAGTTCAAATGTTGTTTCACATTCCAATATCAATAATATCGAGAACATTATTATAAGTTGCAGGTTTAATATCAGTAATTTCGATGTGGGGTAGTCAAAGATGACTATTATTATGTGACTATTAATTTGCGCAATAAAAAAACCAAACAAATCATTGGCGTAACTAAATGAAAGACCATCAAAAGTGTCAATATGCATTTCAGAGGTGGTTGCTCCCACATAAATGTTATGTTTAGTGCAGACCGAGTTATTATCTTGCTGACTAGTGCGTGTAAACAGTGTCTGAGAGCTGTTAGTTCCAAAAAAGATGCTGTTTGGGGAAAATTGAGAAACTCACCTTTGGCACAGTCGTATTCCATAAATCTTTTAGCATGTGCCTGTTGGCTAAAATACTTGGCCTCAGAACAGAACTTAACCTCACAATCCAGAGATGTAAAATGGGAAAGAGAGAGAGAGAGAGAGAGAGAGAGAGAGAGAGAGAGAGAGAGAGAGAGAGAGAGAGAGAGAGAGAGAGAGAGAGAGAGAGAGAGAGAGAGAGAGAGAGAGAGAGAGAGAGAGAGAGAGAGGGGCTGATAGACATGACACCTCTCTCCATGTCAGGACCTGGGCCAATGACGTTGCAAACCGCTTGAATTTCGACTCGCCCACAGGCCTGAAAAACTGCTCGCTGTGAACGTTGACAGCAATTTGAAAATCATCGACCAGAACACCAGAGAAAAAACAACTCTTTATTATGATTAATCCTCAAACCGCAGTGGTCTGAAAAAGCAGCATCAAAGCGGAGCGCTTATGAAGGAAATCAGACTCTGTCGTGTTATTTCATACAGATGAAACGGGATTGTTTCTCGAGCAGAGGCCCAGTGCGTGGCTGTTGTGATGAAGATTGCCAGTGGCTTCTTGTGGCTATGTGTCTGTAGGGCCGCTGGAATGAGAGTGGAACCTCTGGACGGAGTTTCACTGCTGTCATCCAGATGTTTTTTATGACACTCAATGAACTGCAGATTAGTCTGAGCTTTATAGGGAAAAGATTGCATCTTGGGACTTGGAAAATGACTCTTTTTGACCACTTATAACAGGTCAAAGATGTAGAATTTTCAAAGGACTGTCCTGATTGAATACTGAAAAAAATTGTGAGATGTAAAAAGAACTAAAAAAGATATATTTTCACAGATATTTAAAGACATGGACCTTAGTGATTAAACTCTTTTTTCTTTCTTACTCATTCCATGAAAATGGTATACTTTGGTATATCAAGACTTTTTTTAGCACCACATTTTTAGCATGTTTTCTATTGTGAAAAGTATGTTTTTAGATGTGCATTTTTTTTTTTAAATTAGCCTGCATGAAAAGGCACATCAAATATCTTTCCACTCACCTTAAAATGGTCATAATATTCCAAAACTGTATCCAAAAATCTGAAATAATTGACTAATTGAAATTACTTATTAAAACATTAAATAATAATAATAAATTATATATATATATATATATATATAATTAAAAAAATGTGTCCCATGTTCACGTTAATGAATTTTATTTATATCATTATTATTTAAATTATCTGGTACAAAAACACAGCTATATATATATATATATATATATATATATATAGTTTTCTTTCTTTAATGTAAATTTATATATTTTATCTCTAATGAATTTAATAATTAATTAGTTCTTTAAATGAATTAATTAATTACTAAATATAATAATATCCTAGTTAATAATAATGATGGTTGTCTGATAATTAATAATTATTCATTTATTTATTTTAAATTTGATCAACTTTGGCACAAATCAGGGTTTTAAATTTTAGTGCAAAAATTCCAAGCCTCATATTAAAAAGAATAAAAGATAAAACAGGTCATATGATGTTATAGTTTGACCTCCTCAGGGTTGATATTATTTTCTTAAGCGTAGCACTTTTCACTGACCATTTTTAGGCCCTATTTTGTAACCTGTTCGTGAAAAGGGCCTTCTCACTACCTTTTTCCCCCAAAATGTGTGTGAGTGTGTGTGGCACACAGTTGTGCTCAGCTTCTTCTGACACTGCGGCGAACAGCTCCTGCTCCGACATCAGAGAGATTCCACAGCGAGGTTTTAATTATGTACTGACTTAACTTGGCTCAGAGTTTCAGGATCCTTATTGAACAACATAAATCTGGAGCAATGACAGCTCTGTTCTCCACACCCCACAAACACCCCGTCCACGGACCTCCCAGGGTTTAGGAGCACCATCCCCTCCTGGACCACACCACTAAGGTGCAGTCTTCCATACAATAAATCCTAATCGAAAGTTTGTTCAGATGTTTCAGAGAGAGTGCAAGTGCACACATGCGCTCGGAGAGATATACATGCATGTTTGCGTGTATCCATAAGTTCATTTAAGGATGCCCCTTTTGATGCAGATGGTCTTAGGCCAAAACAGTTCGCACAGATCTTATGACGAATATCATAAAATGTGTGACCACACTGCATAACTAAACGCAAATTGTGTAGGTATGTTAATAATGTCCCTTTTAGCACCAGGTTTTAACAAGACTATGTTTCTCAGAACTCTCTACAATGCCCAAGTCTCATTTTCTCCTTTTAGCAGACCCCTATTAGCATACTTATGAACTTTCACACTGGCTTAATTTCAAAATTAAACACCTGTATTTGTTACCCACCACCAACGGGAGGTGTTTTTCAAAGGTGACAGTATTAACGACTGCGATAATCACGGCTCGTCCGCTATACCCCGTTTCTCTGCAGGCTAGCATCCTGTTTTCCAGGCCATCGTTCTCGTCTTCAGCTGTTCTGCAGCCGCCTGGCGTTTAGAGCTGTGTGAACGCACCCCCACTGCACTGTGCGCGCATCGAGACGGTTCTTAGGAGTGAGAAAATTATCAGATTTATCTTGCGTCTCCATTGGCACTTTTTAAAGAACAGTAAATGCAGCTAATTAAATAAAGGGTCAAGGGGAACAATGAAAGTTCGGCACAAAATGACAACTGAGTGTATTAAACAAAGACTGAAAATATTGTGAAGATCTGAAGACCAGACCACAGCTGTTAGAAAAACTAAAAGGACTTTTTAAAAGTCTTAGTGTTAGCAACAAAAAAACCCCCCCAAAACAAACATTTAACTGCTACTTTCCAGGTGTGGGCATACTCAAATTGGATTTGGCTGTAATTTGTGGCAAAACACAAATATGCGTTTTTGTTTGTTTGTTTACTGTGGCATTATTTCCCGCTCGTTTTTTGTGGAAAGAAAGATGGAGCAAAGAAGGAAGAAGAGGATTAGCTCATGTTATGTGATGAGTGCATTAGTCCGTTTGAGAGGCGTTTGCTGCCGCACCTGCTGTGGATGGTTTTGTGATGCATTTGGAAGCTATGACTGACTCGAACTGCCATAAAAGGTACACATTTGGAAGATGAGCTACGTTAGTGAGATTTAACAACGCTTAAAACAACATGATGGTAAAATTTATGAACGTGTCATCATCCTCCCGCGGCTACAGTGAAAAAAGAAGGAATGTTTCCTGTCTCTCACTAAATTCTCTTTTGTTCCTTACCTGTAATAAATATTTATTTAATCATACTTTAACTTATTTTATTTATTATTATTATTATTATTATTATTCCAGTGTATAGTTACAGAAAAGTATTAAGAGAAAGAGCCAGGAGTAAAAAAAACATACACACACACACACACACACAAAAAACACCGACATACACACACACAAAAAAAAAACACAGACAGGCTTCTTTAAAAAAGATATTAAATGATTAGGCCAATCAATAAATTAATTTCCTATTAAAACTAACACAAACCCAGAATTAAAAGATGCCACCTCTAAAGCAAATGCACATTAGATTCCATAACAATAATGCATTTGTAGGCCTACTGTATAATAGGCAGAAGAATTAATAACCAAAAAAGGTAGAAGAATTTATTTTAAAAAAAAGAAATAAAAAAAAGAACATTTATATGTGACATTTTCTGTATGGCATCAGGGGATAGGATAAAAAAATAGCTAAAGATAATGATTTTACACACACACACATACGTATATATATATATATATATATATATATATATATAAACCAAAAACCAAAATATAAAACAAAACAAAACAAATCCAATCTCTTTGATAAAAAAAAAAATAGCTAAAAGCAACTTGGCAACTCTGGTTATTAATGAAAAATGAAAAAGTAACTTGTATGATAATTGTGCATAAATTAACATCTTTACATTAAAAAAAAAAAAAAAAAAGATTTGATCAAAGCAGCTCAGTGAGAAGTTTTTCAATGTTCGCAAATGAACTAATGCCATGTCTGTCTGCTAATCAAGTTCATGCACTGATTCATTCACAGGTATAATTTCAATAGAAGTCACAAACACTCTTTATCAGTTGTCCTGTGCGGTTCTGGAGTGTAAGCACTACTGACTGGAGGTTGGCCTGTTCTCTGAGTTCCTCCTACTCCAGCATTAATCTGATCCTGGCGGAGGAATGTGGGATTTGGCAAGCGCTTGGCCATAAATAAAGAGAGGCCTACATAAAAGAATGTGTTAATTACTAATTATACAGAGAAAGGCACAGACCAAGCAAATGAGTGCTGGAAGGCGAATGGAGATGTCTGATCCCAACTGCAGCGTTAGGTCCACTTATGTAAAATAGAAATCAAACGCTTCAATCATGCAACTGTTAAGAATGTGTTCCTGTCCTAATTGCCATGAAAAACAGTATCTGTCACATGAACCAGAGAAAAAGCCCAGTCTCTAGAATCGTGACCCCATCCCAAGATGCCGTTTGAAAGTCCCTGAACTTACACATTTAATCACCTCCTTCCGTCTCATTAGATATTGTAGCTAGTCTTCTGTGGGGTTCAGAACTCTTCCTCACCTTCTGTAAAAAAAAGTGCCTGGATATACAGTGAGGTGGAAACCTGCGGTAAATTAGTGTCACAATTCCAGGGAACTATTTGCAGATCAGCGGAAAGTGGCAGATGGCGCTTGCATTGAAACGTATTGTGACTGTTATTCAAAAGCAGACTTTTTTTCGCTCTCTTTTTTCATGATATTAAAAAATAATGTGTTGTTTTCTTACTGTGTGGCCTATTAATAGGGAAAGAAGTGGGGGAGAATTAAACTTTAAGCAGCCCTTGACACTCGCTGAAATTTAGGGTGTCTATTAAAGATCCTCTTTAAAAAAGCAGAATGAAATAATAGATTTGCGGCTGGCATCTTGCCTGCCTGCAACTTCCTGGGCTCATCATTAGAGCTGGCATCTCCAGGTCTCAGGGAAACATCCGTGGCCCTCAGAGTAACACCGTCTTCTGCATCTGTCCTGGCTGCCTGTCTCCAGAGCCTGCTCTCACTGATGTTAAAAGAAATCTTTATTGTCAGCCACATCTCCCATTCACTTTGTTCACCTGCACTGACAATCCTGGGCTGTGTGTGTGAGAGAGTCACAGCGAGATTGTGTGTGTATGTGTGCGAGTATATGTGAGTATAGAGTCCCTGCGTGAGAGTGAGTGTGTGTATGCAACTCTCCCTCCCTCCGGTCTCTTTCGTCTTCCAACATTGGCATCCCTGAGTTTCTAAATGCTCCCTCATTAGTTTAAATCTGTTTGAAATCTCCAAGTGAGAGAGTGGTAATGAAGTGCAAGCAGTGGCCCTCTCTTAAGCCGTGACAGGTGGGAAGATGGCTCGTGATGTTTGATTGGGGGGGAGGGCGCTTGGTGGTGTTGGCAGGAGGGGCGGCGGATGGAGCAGGGGGGTAACGGACTTCTGGATTCCAAAGCATCTCACGTCAGTATCACCGGCAGACAGAGTGCGTTTCGACAGCACCGCTTACGACACCTCTTCAAGTGAAGCCATACAGCACTTTGGCGCATGGGACTGACAGTTTGTTGAATTATTTAGCTAGGCCTCGATCCGCTGTTTGCATTCCCGTTCATTATGCGCTCGCTGTCTTTTAATGAGGTCAATTATATAGGGCTGAGTTCCTGCACAGGAAACAGAAATACACCTGATTAAATAGGCGTAAGTGAAATGCTCAGGTGTGGAAAAGGGACGGAATAAAAGATGATTTCTGTGGCAGGAATCACTAATGTGTCTAAAATTGGTCAGTCCGATGGCACCTTCAGCAGATCATTGGTTGTTCTCATCATTTAACCAGCCTTATACACCACAAAACTCTTATTACTGTGTAGAACACAAAAAGAGTTAACAAAATGTATTTTCTAAAAATAAAAATACATGGTGATAATTTGCTATTAAGTTCAATCAATCAATCAATCAGTCAATCATTTGTGATCACAATCAATCAATCTATCTATCTATCTATCTATCTATCTATCTATCTATCTATCTATCTATCTATCTATCTATCTATCTATCTATCTATCTATCTATCTATCTATCTATCTATCTATCTATCTATCTATCTATCTATCTATCTATCTATCTATCTATCTAACCAATAGACAGGTAGGAAGGTAAATAAATATATTCGATCAGAATCTGAGCCTGGATCCCCATAGGGCACAAGGTGAACCAAACTTGACCCTTGTGCTCCCTCCAAAAAAAAAAAAAAAAAATTAGCTGGATATCATTTCTCTGTAACCAGGTACAAAAGAAGATTGTTTGAACAAATCACTCTCCTGTGCCAGTTTGGCAACAAGCTAAATTTGCAGAATACAATCCACTTTTAGTCTTGTGACCTGCAAAGATAAACAGGGGCATTTGATGGGGGAGGTAAACAGAGTGACAGATAGATTTAATCTGCTAATCGTGCACAAATTCAAAGTTTCACATCTCCCTTATCTTGTGGCTTTACCAGAGAGAGAGAGAGAGAGAGAGAGAGAGAGAGAGAGAGAGAGAGAGAGAGAGAGAGAGAGAGAGAGAGAGTCAGAGAGAAAGAAAGAGAGATAGAGAGAGAGAGAGAGAGAGAGAGAGAGAGAGAGAGAGAGAGAGAGAGAGAGAGAGAGAGAGAGAGAGAGAGATAAGAGTTTATGCTCAGAAGGATTGATTATCTGCTAAATAAACAAATATGGAAGCCATGTCTATTAAACCATGACTGAGTTTGTCATAACTTTAAAAAAGAAAAGTAAAAAAAAAAAAAAAGAAGAAAAGGAAAAGAAAAGTTGGAAGCAAATACCAAGCATTTCCTTATTCACTGTTTTATATACTAAAATATGATAATAATTCAATTAACTAATAATAATAATGATAATAATAATAATAATAATAAAGTGAACATAGGAATTTCCCTCTGGAATGTGAGATGTCTTTGATTAATCAGTAGTTCACCTCTTTCTTCATATTCTCCTCATCAGTGCTGGAATCTTTTTGTAGCAGCTTCAAATATTTGTGCATGGGTGCATAAATGATTTCCCTTTCGTTCTCTCTCTCATTCTCTCTCTTTATTTCCAGACGTTCTTAAGTAATTTGACCTTTAACAGGGAGAGCAAGCTAATTTTTTGCTTCAATGGCCAAGAATCAGAACAAGTAACTTAATTCAAATTGGAATGAATACAGGTATCCATGACACAACCAGTGTGGTTTTGTGTTAAAGGATGTGTAAGGAGAGAGATACTGTCTGTGACACAAACGCTTATGGCCTAACTTTTAGATTTGCATTGTATGCAATTTCATTTCCAGATTTTCGCCTCAGATATGCAGACACAATCACAGTCAAATAATTAAGCAAAAATAATAATTAAAATATAGTTCAATATCAGTATATCATTTTTATTATTATTATCTTACACTGGATGTTTTAAAGCTCAAACACAACTCAACAAGCTCTGGGGATTCTTTCCTTTAATTCCTGTTTGAATCTTCTAATACACTTACAGTAAAAATCTGTGGGATTGTACCTCATTAGCACCCCCTCCTACTAACTGTCACTGTCTGAACTATTTTGCTTTGCCATTTCCCTTTGTTTCAGTCTCGGATTTCACTGTTTTGAAATCCGTTTGACTTCATTTAGAAATATCTTTGATCAGAATGTCATCTTCACATCTAATTCAAATGCTCTTCTCTATGCAAATAACATCTGCTCACCTTTAATGAATTTGCAATGTCTATTCTTACAAACATTTACTATGGTAACCATAGTCTTCACACACACAATGCAAAACACACATTTAAACTGGAAACTTGATTTTAATTGGTGCTTTTTTTTTTTTTTTTTTTTTTTTTTTTTTTTTAAAGTTACAACCTGACGTTTATTGCACTTTTTGGCCATTGTTAAATTAATTACTGAAGAAGAAAATCAATTTGAAATTAAAAATATAAACTCATTTTATATATATATATATATATATATATACACACACACACACACATAATTTGAATGGATGCATTAACAATAACTGTAATATCATTGTTAAAAGAAAAAAAATTTACATGCAGGGTATTTTCATGAAAAATGTGCTTACCATGGTACCTTTTTATAATGGCATCACTACATTTACAAAAAAAAACAAAAAACATTTTAGTTGGTATATATATATATATATATATATAGTATAGTTTAGTATTATATATATTAGCAAGACTGCACAAGACAATAAGCTAAAAATAAAACTTTAAATACATATATTATTTATATACAAGTATTCTCTCTTTTTTTTGTCTTTTAACAGGGAGGAAGAGGCACAGCTAAGCACAGCAGACCCTAACCCTTCCTGCTAATATGGAGGTAAAGGTAAAAAAGGAGGAAAAAAGGAAAAGGGAAAAGCTCATTCTACATAGCCCCTCTGCTCCGATAATGCATCACACTTCAACTCCGTCTCATCTTATGCAAAGTGACTTACAAGAGGAGGCTGGCGCCAAGAAGCATCAGCGCTCCGTCACTTGAGAGAGGGAAGCAATATTAAAAAGAGTCCCTTGACGGATGCCACAATAGCAGTGCCTTTCATTATCGCCCTGCCGCCTGTGTCAAGCCACCGTGTACCGTTCATTGTGCATGCATAGTAAATGACTGTTTACCTGCCAGTGCCTTTGATAAGTCAGTCCCCTCTCTGCCGGCCCTCGTGCCCCCACCCCTCGCCCTTCCCTCCCTCTCAGCCAGACCCGGGCCGCTTGCTTGCGGTTCCTCCAAGCACCCCTCCTCTTCCCACCATCACATTATCATGAGCTTCCCTACCGCCTCCTCTGCTAGAATTTGTAAGATTACATTTTCCACAGGTGCCGTTCTCTGGGGCTTATCAAGGAACTTTCTTTGATTGTTTCCTGCTTTTTTTCAGTACCTCCCGTTTCCTCTTCTTTTATCTCCTTCCCTCTCTGAGCCGTCCTCCCTCTTGCGCTTTCTCTGTTCCTTCTCGTCTCGCTCGTGTTTCTCGGCCTTCTTCTCCTGTCAGCGTCCCTGCTGGGGTTTTGTGTTGCGGTCGCTCTGTTTGTGCAGTCCCTTGTTTTCAAATGACATACCGGGATAGATATGCAATATTAAAGAGGGGCCTTATGAATTTTTGACATCTAATTAGTTGCTTCTCAGTTAACATATCGCAGCTCACGGGGGCAGGGCCTTCCACCAGGGTCTCTGAAGAGCCAAATAAAAAAACCCGGCCATCTTTTGCATGTTCATCTCTAATGTAAGTAGTAATCGTTGAGCTAAGGTTAATTAATGGCCCTTGGTATCCAGGATTTTCACAGTGTATCTGGTTTGCGGTATCGTCATTTTACCAATTAGCTTATTTTTCCTCTTGAAATCTTAATAGCCCACTTTGAGCGCTCGTATGTACCAGGGAACATACAGTTGAACAGCAATTTTGTGACATTGTAACTATTTATGGATGGCACAGAACCTCAGAGCACACACATTCTCTCTCACTTTCTCTCCCTCATTCACACACACATAAAAACACTGCAATATCCAGTCAGCTGGGCCAGATAAAGCAAACGAAAGCAATGAATATTTGCTCTATACTCCGTAGCAATGGCCCCATCCAGAACAATGCAACCTAAGCTCCCCCTCTCACTATGCATATATACAGTAGGATCCAAATATTGGATGAAAATTACATGAAAAAAAAACATGAAAATTCTTATTTTTTTTTCCATTTTTTTAATGTTCAATTCAATATATTCATATTTTAAAATTATATTATCAGCATAAAAAAATGGAAAAGTTAAATAAAATTACATTAATTGCAGAATATTTTAGCATTTGTTTTGTCCCTCTTTTGCTTTAATGACAGTAGCTGCATAAACTCTATACGTTTGTGTAAAACCTATTTATTTCCAGACAAGAAAAAAAAATCCCAGATTTTTAATGTGGACTCAGACTTTTGGACCACACTGTAGATTTCTCCTGTGTCCCCCGTACTTCAGATCCCTAACATATTTCTACAAGATATTTATTTTCCACTCTCGATGGTTGATTCCCAAAGGTCCATGCAAGTACGCTTGGGAGTTAGTGATTTCTCTTGTAGAACAGAGCAGAGCAGAGCAGAACAGCACAGCACAACACAACACAACAGGAAGAGCATCAGCAGGGTGTGTAATCTGACATCGATACAGGAGGGATTCTGGATAGACTGATAAGATGTGCATCTTCCTTGGCAAATCTGTCTACAGAGTTTTAGACTGATCTTATTATCTTAATCACTTCAAATACCTGTTTAGTCTCACCATAAAGGTCAAAATGAATGACACTGCAACAACCCATGTAAATACAGATGAGTATAATAGTTTAGGGTCCACTTCTCACTATTAACTAGTTGTTTATTAGCATGCATATTACTAGGATATTGACTGTTTATTAGTACTTATAAAGCACATATTAATGCTTTATTCTGCATGACCATATTCTACATCCCCTAATCCTACCAATACCTAAACTTAACTACCTTACTAACTATTTAATTAATATGCAGCAATAAGGAGTTTATTAAGGCAAAAGTCATAGTTAATAGTTAGTTTATAGTAAGAATTGGACCCTAATCTAAATTGTGACCCCCAATTTAGGTCCCCACAGTGAGTCAGTATGCATTCAGGCTGAAGTCCCCACCGGGATAGAAAAAAAAAAAAAACACACACACACACACACACACACACACACAGACACAGAAAAGTCACTAAATGTACGTAATTCAAATACATTATATTATTGTGGCAGACAATACAATACAATAGTAAGTCTTTTAATATATGTTACAAAAAGTGACATTTTTTATATACACTATATTGCCAAAAGTATGGGACACCCCTCCAAATCATTGAATTCAGGTGTTCCAATCACATTCCCCATCCCATGGCCACAGGTGTATAAAATGAAGCACCTAGGCATGCAGACTGCTTCTACAAACATTTTCTGAAAGAATGGGTCGCTCTCAGGAGCTCAGTGAATTCAAGCGGGGTACCGTGATAGGTTGCCACCTATGCAATAAGTCTATTTGTGAAATTTCCTCAATAACTGAATATTCCATGGTCAACTGTTAGTGGTATTTGCCTGACTGCATTGTGCCAAGTGTAAAGTTTGGTGGAGGGGGCATTATGGTGTGGGGTTGTTTTTCAGGGGTTGGGCTTGGCCCCTTAGTTCCATTGAAAGAAACTCTTAATGCTTCAGCATACCAAGACATTTTGGACAATTTCATGCTCCCAACTTTGTGGGAACAGTTTGGGGATGGCCCCTTCCTGTTCCAACATGACTGCGCACCAGTGCACAAAGCAAGGTCCATAAAGACATGGATGAGCGAGTTTGGTGTGGAGGAACTTGACTGGCCTGCACAGAGTCCTGACCTTAACCCGATAAAACACCTTTGGGATGAATTAGAGCGGAGACTGCGAGCCAGGCCTTCTCGTCCAACATCAGTGCCTGACCTTACAAGTGCGCTTCAAGAAGAACACACTCCTAAACCTTGTGGAAAGCCTTCCCAGAAGAGTTGAAGCTGTTATAGCTGCAAAGGGTGGGCCAACTCCATATTAAACCCTACGGATTAAGAATGGGATGTCATTAACGTTTATGTGCATGTAAAGGCAGGCGTCCCAACATTTTTGGCAATATAGTGTATATTATATTCAGTTATTCTATCATACAGTATGCATACCATGACAAGAGAGTCTACTGGGAAAAAAAAGAGAGAGAGAGGAAAAAAAGCTCACATTCTAGTCAGTGGAAGGATAACATTTTGCAGTTGGGTCTTCTTCTATGTTGCCTCTCTGCCTGACAGGGAAAGTAAACTCCAATTTCAGAGCTCTCCGAAGACCACCACCATCGTGGATACTGACGGCTCGCATAGAATAATGATCAATTAACTGATTATTCCGGTGAGCGGCCTGATTCGATAATCAGTGTGGCTATTAATCACTTTTTATCTACTAATCAGCAGCTCCTTATTCATTATGCGCTACAGATCAGGGGAGAAGCTCTAGACTGGGCCGTGTTTTCAATCACACCATTTTCCCTTAGATCCTGTGGTAGGTAACATGTTGTGATTGTACGATAATACCGCTCAGATCCGTCTGAACTCAAGCCATGATGAATTGCAGGCACTGAATGGTGAACCACGACAGGAGGAAAATGAAAACCAACTGAATTGAATTGGCGAAACGCATACAGAACTAAAAGTTCACACAAAAATGAAAATTCTGTCATCGTTTGCTCACACTCATGTCGTTCCAAACCGATTTGACTTTCTTACAGGGACAAAAAAAAAAAGGAGTTATCTAGCAGCTTAACGTCCCAGCAGCTTTTGTGTGTCGTGCAACAAAGAAAAACATATACATTTTAACATGGTGGTAAGTAAATAATGACAGAAAACAAATGTAATGAAATTAAACAAACATATATATGTATACATTTACTTATCCTAAAATAAAATGCAATGCAATGTAATTTCTGTTTTAAACAAAAAGAGATACATTTAAAAAAAGGGTCATACTTATGAATATTTCTAAGCAGAAGAAGCTATGTGGTAAATTGCTTGTTCTGAAAAAGAGTCTATACGACAGTGCATTTCCACCCATTCCCTCTTCCTAAGTGTTCACCTCATTCTCAGAGCCCGCCTTTTGCGGCATAAATGCTTTTCTGTTATTTTTTCATTTAGCGTCAATTGACCTGACAGAATAGTTAGCAATTAAGTGATTTTTGTAATGGTCTTGGGTAATTTGCTTAGGCTTGTCAGCTGTATTTTATGAAGTCACCCTCAGCCCTGCTCTCTCGCTGGTGCATAATAGCTTATAATTTCAAAATCTTTATCCTCTGTTTCATTCTCAATAAATTGAAATTACAGGAAGTTGTTGAAGACGCTTAAATTTCCCCCTTTTTGTTCCATTCTGTCTATTTCATAATTGACAGTAAAGGGAATCTTTTTGCTTGGGCAACCATAACATAATCACGCTTCATATGTAAACTCTGTCACACGATAAGCGGAGAAACCTGCTCGCTCGGGTTCAGTGTAAATACAGGAAGTTTTTCCGCATAGCTAATTGGGCATGTCATGTCAGAGCCATATCGCACAGAAATCATTTTATATAGTTCACGCAAGCGACATCGACCCTAGAAAACATCAACATAATACAAGGTCAAATAACAGAGAGTAATGATATCTCTTTTTTTCGTCAGGACAAAAGGGACTACAGCTTTTCTCCCGTGCTCGTATTTAAGGCCGTGTTGCATTGATGGTCTCGGTTTGTCTTGTCACTAGAAATGTTGCAAATTTTCAGCATAAAATACTTCAGCTGTCATCTGCGTGCCACCACTTTGTCAAGTAATGTTTTTCAGCTAATCATCTCAGCTTGTAATAACTCCAGCCTAACATCTGCTGTCCCCCATAACACTTCACTAATTTTTCCCTCATTCCATTGCACACCATTCGCTCCTAACACAATCTACATGTATTAGTTGATAATGACTTAGCGCTTAAAAGCAAATAGATGTCGAGGGACCGGCAAGACAGACGCTCCTACCATCCTCTGACTCCAGAAGATGAATCGAAGCCTGTGAGAGCAGAAGAAACGCTTATCAATCATATTTAATGTTTATATATGCATGTACTGACAAACTGTGACAGGACCCTTGTTGGCACAGCGAAAGCATCTAGGCTTTGAATTTGTCCTTTCTGCGAAGACATTCCAAGAAAAAAAGTCTTGAAAGAGTTATTACTTTCACCAAGACCCTCCGTCTTATCATTTTCCTTTATGACCTCATATTGGGAAAAATCCCCCTACTTACGTTTTAATGGGTTTCCTCGCTGTGCTTAACATAGTTTGAAATGGCATCTCATAATAACCATATGCCTATTAAAGACATGATTGAGACAGTCACTAATGAGCAAAGTGCATGCTGACTGTGTTAAGAAAATTGTTGGAGATACAATCATATTTTTAATGAGAATTTTGGCAGTATTTCTAATTGGTAGAAATTGAATCCACAAATTTTGACTGTTATGACTTGCATCAACAAAGTAGAAGATGAAATTGCACAGTTCTACTTTAAATATGTGGACACGTTCCATTACACTTTAAATGAGAGGGGTCAGTAAGATTTATTCTTTTTTTTAAAGAAATTAATACTTTTATTCAACAAGGACGCATTAAATTGATCAAAATTGACAGTAAAAACATTTATAATATCATAAAAGATTTATATTTTAAATAAATGCTGTTCTTTTGAACTTTCTATTCATCAAAGAATCGTGGAAGAAAATTTATCACAGTTTCCACAAAAAAAAATATAAGCAGCACAACTGTTTTCAACATCAATAGTTTCTTGAAGCAGCAAATCAGCATATTTGAATGATTTCTGAAGGATCATGTGACACTGAAGACAGGAGTAATGGTTGCTGAAAATTCAGCTTTGCCATCACAGGAATAAATTACAGTTTCATATATATTCACAGATAAAACAGCTCTATTAAATTGTAATAATATTTCACAATATTACTGTTTTTACTGTATATTTGATCAAATAGATGCAGCCTTGGTGAGCATATAAGACTTCTTTCAAAAACTTTTGAACGAGAGTGTACATTTTCAGTTTAACTGAACCACTTTTGTGTTTGGATCATGTATAATATGTCAATGCATAAAACGAAGATAGGAAATAATGCCAGACTGCATTCCAACTTCAAAATCAGCTCTAAAAATTGTCTATCTACTTGCTTAAAATGTGCAATATCACATTTCATAATGTTTTGTTTTGCACACAGAATTGATTTTAGACCTTCCTGTGTGTTTTCTGAGAGATCAGAGAACAGGAAGACAAAGAGATTTAGCCACACTTAAATTGCAATTGCAGTTCCCCCATCGACGCTCCTTTGCCCAGACACCTTTTTCATACACGACTGAACCATTCATATTCCATCTGTTCCAGCTCTCACTCTTTGGGGAGGCTGTCAATCTCGAGAAATCATGTGACACGGAAGGGATGGGAGAGGAAGATGGGGGGGGGGGGGGTTGTTTCGCCGTTACGCCGCTCATGGACGTCTGACTCTTGGGACTCTCCCAAGCATTGAGTGAACATTTACCTCTCCTATATATTTATAGGGAAAGAGAGAGAGGGAGGCGGGCTGGAGGGCGCCGATGTTGCCGCTGCAGCATGACCGGGAGCCAGGAGAGAGAAGACACATCTGTCACAGGATTAACTTTCCACTCCCTGGGACCTGGGTGTCAGGAGCGGCCCCTGTGTGCTGCACACACACTCTGATGACATCAGATAGAATACAAAAGCTGCCTATTGTTGGCTGATGAACACCTGTCAAAAGCTTGCATACTGAGATTCATAAGGAACTTACAGAGTCAGCCGTCCACTCATTACTGAAAATAGATAATGATACAACAAAAGATGTCTGTATTTGGTTTCTTTGAATCCTTGTTTATTTAATTTATTCGTTACCTTTTTATTCATAGTATAGTAGAGGGAGAAGAGTAAAAATCATTTTGTTGTAAGGTATTTCTCCAACTATGGCCACTTTTTGCCCTCTCAACAACATACAATAAAGTATATACATCCATTACAAAAGAATTTTGTGATTTTTCTCATTTCTACCACATCTCAAATTATGTATTGTGTTTAATAGCATTCTGTGATGAAAATGGTAATGGTGGAAATTACATTTTAACAGGTTTTTTTTTTTTTTTTGGAATAAAATGTTAAACTTCTTTGTTATTCATATGCAAACATCTTTTCTTACACATGGTTTCTGCAGGTTTAATGAAGGTAAATTTAAGACCTTTTTAAGACCATTTAAAGAAAATGTAAGTAATAAATTGAAGAGAACATAACACGTCAATTTCCAACAGATCTCCATAACTTTTTAACTTATTTTACAAAAAAATTGCTTAAAGTTTGAGATAAGGAATTTTGTGAAAGTGATTTTATGATTAAACGAAGAACAAATATCTGCCAATGGGTTCATAAAAATCCAAATAAATCCATAAAAATTCAAATGCAAGTTATTTTCATACCCATTGACAGATATTTGTTCTTGTTTTAAGCAAAAACTCACTTAATTTTGTTCAATTTCTCAGAAAACAAGACTTAATTTCTCCATTTTGCATCTCAAGTAAATGTATCTTGATTTAAAAATGTTTAGATATTTGTACTGGAAAACAAAAACATTTTTTGCAGTTCATGCAATTTAATTTTGCAATTAAATTTAGGGCCCTATGAAATCTGTTTTATTAATTTGTTAATGGTTAAATTAAATTGTATTAATCAAAAAGCATGTCTAATTAATTGAAATCATGAAACAGACAATTTAACAGCAATTTATTAAATATTTTTAGGGCCCAATGAAATACTTTTTATTTTTTCTCAAATTCTGTCTTTTACTTTTATTCCATTTTTATGAATGGATTCTACGGTTCCGTCCATGTTTTCTGCATCGCATGATATTGAATTTAAGACTTTCTGCTCCAATTTAAAACATTTTTAAGGCCTTAAATGGTGGAAGACCCGTGGAAACCCTGTTACATTTATCTCTCTCTTCACAATATATTTTCCACTAAATTCAAAAGTCAAATGAACTTATCACTGCAGGGTGGCATTTTGATTTTACTTAAATTGCGGCAGCAATTAAACTTATTTAATTATTTTTTCAATACATTTTCAATACATTTTTACAATATTTTTTCTAACTATCTGTGGTCTCAAGATGAGGGCAAAATCTCTAGTGTCATTATGGTCATTTTATCTCCTGCCATTTCTCATTGTCTCAAATCACTTACCATGTCCCTAATAGAACCTACCACAGGTGTAATTTGGCCATAAGGCTGGACTTGAGGGATTTGTTTTGCTGCTTTCTCTCTGGGAAAAAATATCCCCAGTCCTGATCACTGACCCTTGAGCCCTGTTTACAATATGGAGATGATTATGAAGGTCTTGACTTAAGTAGCCAAGGAAGTCCCAGTGGAGCATCCTAAGCGACCAGCGCGGCTCCTGACGGGATTGTTTTTGTTTTGGAAGCACCCTCGCGCCACACCCCCCTCCTCCTCCTCCTGTCTGTCTCGTTCTCTCTCTCCGGCCTGCAGGGCATTAAGATGCCCATGAATTAATGAAGAACACAGAGGTAATTAAACGAGGTGGTGACGGGCTCCTCTGAGCTTTCAGAGGGACAGAAGGTCCTCTCGGGCCCCTCCCTGCCTGCAGGTTGCTACGTGCACTACGAGCTTGATTGGCCTGCTGGGCAAAGGGGCAGATTGCAGCGAGGCATCACCTGTGGCACAGGAACCCCTCCCAGGGCCCTCCCCAGGCTGCTGGGTCACGCGGCCTGGTCTAAACACCCCCTGTGGGCCAAAGAGGAGAAAACAACAAGAGAAGGATGCAGCGAGCAACAGGGCCACTTCCCCAGATTATTGCACCATGCTGGCCTGTTTACACTGAGCCGTGATGGACAGCTAGCAGGCAGCAATTGCCCTTTTATCAGACTTACCTCTCACAGACCAACGCTACTTTACGCGTGCCTCAGAATGCCAGGGCGGCAGCGAGCTGTAATGGACCTGCCTGCCATATCAATAACAAGCTTTTTTGAACTCGTACAACAAAGCGATGCTGCTATCTTGCATCACTCCAAGTAACTTGCTTGAACTTCTTCGCCTTTTAAAGAGATAGTCCAGCCAAAAATGAAAATTCTATCATCATTTCCTCACCCTCAGGTCGTTCCAAACTTGTATGGCTTTCTTTCTTCTGTAGAACACAAAAGAAGATATTTTGAAGAACGTTGTTAACTAAACAGTTTTGGTTCCCACTGACTTCCATTGTATGGACAAGTTACCAAAATGACTTAAGGGTGAGTAAATGATGACAGAACTTATTTTTTTGGTGGACTATCCCTTTAAGAACAATATTTGACCCATCTCAAACACAGTATCTTGCAGTATGCTGTAGCACACAGCTACAAAACAGATGTATATCATATAATATAATAAAATAATTTTATTCTTATAATTTTTATTGACTCTTTCTGCAGGTTACATATCATTATGCCAGTACGTGGCAACAAGTGAATCTTGTTATGAGTGAATCACTGATTCGTTGAGAATTTTTGGGTGGACTTTTCCTTTAAGAACAATATTTTACTCATTTTAAACATAAAGCATATACCGGTACCAGCACACGCCCAAGATGTGATCACCCCGGGCTACATATGTTAGCAAGTTTCTTGTAGTATGCTGTAACACACGACTACAACAGATGTGTTATGAGCATTTCGTAACGTGGATTAAAATGTGGTGATGATAACATGTTTGCAAAGTTTTGAAAGCGATAATGGGAAAGTTTAGAAGATGACTGCTCTCTTTTGCAAGCACCCTAACAGATCTCTCGCCTGTCCCATGAGGGGCGTCTTTCTAACGCCGTTAGAGGGACCACAAAAGATGAGGGCGTTGGGCGATCCAGCGACTCTGGGCTCCTGAGACCAACCTGTATTTTGTTTATTTGTTCTCCGACTGCAGTCTGGATAATCATCTGTATAAATGCTCAGTTCCCACTTGTGCTCGGAACGCTCTCCCGTCCACGCACCGCCCCTAAGGAGGATCTCCCAGGGAGACGGAACATGTGCACAATCAGGAGGCAGGTACAGCCTTTGTCAAGCACTGCTGAGGGAATTGTGCAGCATGGAGGTTGTTTGCCTGACACAGAGGTCCTCATCATGCCTCTCTCCATCTGCCAATGCTTTGCGTCTCTGCGTCCCTTTGTGCCGCCTCACAAAATATTTGGACGTTGCTGCCTTCAGCCTTGGAAGAGCTGTAAACAATGTGTGCTATTCAAAAATGAGAAAATAAAAAGTTAAGAATAAGAGACGGTGTCTATGTGTGTCATTTTATCATGTCACTGTCACAGAACTCTGTTCCACCACTACATTTCTATAAAATGTAAAAATACAAAGGCAACACTGGGGCTAGTTGTCACAGAGGGCTAAATCTCAGAAACTAAAAGGTTTTGAATCAAAAGTCCAATTGCACAAATGTGTATTTTCTCTAAAAGTGGTTATATATTGGTTTCATACCAAGCGGCAACCTCCCGCGGTCTCTCTTGAAGACTTAAACTGCAATTCATCGACTGGCCACTAGAGACAGGCTCCAAAAGGGAGTCAAATCTGTATCTCCCCCAGTTAAAATGCCCAACTTTACAGCAGAAAAAAAAATATGTTTACAGCCTGGTACAAAAAGTGGTTCCCTTTCAGTCGGTCACGTTCAACGTTACGTCGACGTCACCGACGTATTGGGATCCCAATACGTCGGTGCCGTCCACGTAACGTCTCCGTTCCCTCCTTCAGGGAACGAGGGTTACATACGTAACCGAGACGTTTTGGTCTATACAGCTAATTTTGCCCTTTATGACAACTGTGAGGGGGGTGAATTTTTCTATAACTCATCCATTTAAATTATATTAAGCCTTAAAGCTCTGCATAATTAAGGGTGTGGCCACTTGAGTGACAGGTGGATTGCCACTATGGTCGAGCTAGGCTGGGCGTGGTTTCAGCAACCAGGCAAATCAGCTCCACCCACGTCCCGCCTCTTTGCCCATTGTCAGTTATCCGGGAGTGACGCACGGTGACACGCTGCCAAGATGGCAACGACCGGGTGATCTACGGGTGACGTCACGGTCACTATATCCATATTTTTTTTTACAGTCTATGTTTTAAACACTTAGTTCAAAATATTTACCAACCAATTTAACAACCCAACTACAGCAGTTAAAAAACTATAAAAGTAGTTCCTGTAGTTCAAACAGTAAAGCACAACACTAGAAATGCCAAAGTCAAAGGTTCAACAAACAAAGGTTCAACTTTGTTTGGTTCAACAAAGGTTCATAAAATTAACAACTTGAATGCTATATGTATGCTATGCTTTGAATAAAAGCACCTGTAAATTTTGCCTGAGTTCTGAACTATTTTTGTTAGCAGAATAATCATTGATAGTTCTGACTTGATGTTTCTGATTTACTGTATAATGGAGGCTTGGACAATAATTTTGTATTTTATAATTGGTTTACTGCTTTTTTTTTTTTTACTGCAGATTTTTTTTCTTTTTTTGAAAAGTCTGTAATAAGCTGTTTAAGGGCATGTTTCCATTGTGACAACTTAAAGTGCCCCATAAAATGAACATTTACTAAACATTTCCGATAATGGTAGAAATGTTCAAAAGGGGTTTTCTGTATCTAAGACTTTTCACTGTATGTATCCATACAGAAAAAATAAAATCAGCCTAAGAAATTTTCAATGTAGTAAAACATGCGACAACTAGTCTAGTCAATAAACAGTTTTTAAAGTGCCATGAAAAAAGAAAAGCTTGTTCCAGAAAACTGCAATACGGGGTGGATTGCAGTTTTCTGGGACTAGCTTTTCTTTCTTTTTTTTAATCTTTGGACAATTGGCTGGGTTTGGACATGGAGTAGAGAAATGTTCTGATTATGAGGAGAACAGGTGCAGGAGAGCCCACTCCTGGGACCCTCAGACAGCCACTGGCCCTTCTATGGGGACTGCATTTGTGTGTGCGCGAGCGTGTGGATAGGGGACGGGGATGAGGGGCGAGAGCTCAGCTCATTAGAAAGCTTTTGCTTCTGCTAACTCACTTGTCCCATGGGAGACAGCTAATCACCACAAAGGGACCTAAAGTCAGTTAAAGCAGGATGTAGGATGCTTATTTACAGACCTCTTTCTCTCTATTTCCCTCTCTCTCCCTGCTATTTCCCTCCTTTTGCCATTTATTCACATCATTTGAGGAGATTTATGTAAGCGCTTCAAAGAGGGCAATACATTAAACAAATACATGTAAATTAAATACATGTAAACACTAAACAAATCAATTCATGTAGGTTTACATTATTAAGTGTTCATTGAAACCGCCTCAAATTATTAAGGTGATGAATCATTCTTACATTATGTTCCAATTAATAAGAAAAAGATTACTTTTCTAAATGATAAATAGATAAGGAGCATATTAATTCTATATATATAAGGCACGTTTTACTATACTGTATACACACACACACACACACACAAGACACAACCAAACTGAACAAGGCCGCTGGGTCTCCTTATCTCTTCTATGGCTGTTAATTCTGTGGTCATTGGTACTTTTCATTGACCACAGAAACGCTCATTTAATAGTTTTGAGGTTTGAGGTTCTGGCCCCGATAGTGGTCAACATGCTGCGGTCGACACACAATTAGAACAACACAATGATACCAGATTGGTCTTCAGGCCTTATAATGACCTGCATCAATTCTAAAGTGCACATATTCAATAAAAAAAATGTTCAGCTGTGTTTGGATGTTGTCCATGTTTTCTTTGTTTACTTCCCCATGACATCATATATAATTGGATTGTGGCATGTTTGTATCGTTGTTTCCGTCAACCTCAACTTGAGTCCGTGAATGAGCCATCATCATTTTCACATCCAATTAAAAGTTATAGAACTCCATTATGAAAGTTCCACTTGTCTGTATCCAACCAAAACGACCACAATTTAATTTATTAACTGATATCCATTCAGCCTTGCTTATTTCCCAATAGGAAGTGAAACTGTGTTTTAAGCTAAAATGTTTCTTGGTTCCCTTCCAAACCCATTGCCAGGTCTGTTTACGGTTTGGTGTTCAAGATTAATACCTAACCAACAGTCTCCAACCGCATCAGATGATCACTCTTCGAAATGAAGGTCCTGTTTCAGGAGACATGTATAACAAAATGATATGGAGACCTAACACAGGGGCCCAGGAGAAAATGAGCATTCTTCTTAAAGATGGTCATATAGAGCTACTGTTGATACTTCTTCATAAAATGACGGTCCTCTCACAGGAAACCGCTTTGTATTCAGCAAAGCTTCGCCTCTGCCGGTCAAAGACTGTTTGCTTGTGTTCACCGAGGTGGAGAGATCACATATAGGAGTGGATATCAGTCTCCTCCAAACAGCAAGTCTCTTTATCAATTTGCTAAACACACACAGTCTAATCCCGGGGGGCCTCCTGTGGCTGCAGATATAAATTTAAGAGGATAATTAGACCCACGCGAGGGGGCACTCCACAGGACAGGAAAGAGGACGGCAGGCAGCGGCCAGAGAGGAGATCTCCCTCTCCCACAAGTGCCCGGCTGGTGCTGGCAAAGCCTCTGCCACCCCTGGAGCCTCGCAGGTGCTAACTGATTTATATCTGTTCATAAATGTTTAACCTTTTTTTTCATCCAAAGGAAAGGGCATCTTATCTCTATCCCCAGTTCTGTTAATTGAGTATATGATTAGAGCCTGCTGTTTGACTCGACAAGTCCCTTCTTTTGTTGCTAACAGGAAGGCCAAAGGACACAACTGAGGGAGAGTCACTGTCGCCATAGGTTTCCCTTCTCTGATGAGGACGAATGTTTTTTACCTATGATTCCCTTTGCTTCCCTACATAAACTCATGGGAGATACAAACTTTCATAAAATGTATTTTATCAAAGCTATTTTATATTACATTTAGTAAAGAATAAGGTACATATACTCTAAAAAATGCTGGGTTAAAAACAACCCAAGTTGGGTTGAAAATGGACAATCCCAGCAAATGGGTTGTTTTAATCCAGCGATTGGGTTGTTTTAACCCAGTAATTGGGTTGTTTTAAGCAAACATTTAACCCAACTGCTGGGTTAAAACAACCCAATTGCTGGGTTTGTCCATTTTCAACCCAACTTGGGTTGTTTTTATAGGCAAATAGGTCCTTTCATGACAAATATTATGTGCTTCATCTCATGCTTTCCATGAGAAATGTCAATACAAGCTCATTGGAAAAACGTACCTGTGGCAACATTTTTGCAAAACGCAAAATACGTACATATCACTGCAGTTTCCAACAGAAATAAACACTAGAGGCAGTAAAACAGCAAGCACTTTTAATCCTTTTCATACACAATTATGATTACAGGGGCAGATTATGGATTAATAAAGACTTGTTTTCACACGGCTCCTTGCACAATATTATGTTATGACCTCAAAACACTTTACCATAGCGCATGATTTGTAAACGATTTTGGAGTTTGCATCACTTAACCAGCTCCATATGTTCGACTTTTCTGACATTAAGCTTGCTCGGTAGCTCAGCTGGTACAGAATTGTACTTGCGATGTGGAGCGCTCGGGTACGTATCCCGTGAAAGACGAGTCACGATAAAAGAGCTCAAAGACAAGAGTTCAAAAACAGGTTAAAATTGCGTTTTTATGTCACATTTGCTTTTGTTAACACTAGGTTTAGGGTTTAGTGTAGGTGTATGTTATTTTAAAACGTGATGGAGCATTAAAGGTGCAGTGTGTGATTTTTAGGCATCTAGTGGTGAGGTTGTGAATTGCATCCCCCCCTCTCTTTCGGAGCACATAGAGAAGCTACGGGGGCCGACACAGGACAAAAATGTCGTCGACGGAGAGAACAGAGAGTGACTAGCGCTCTGTAGAGAAGTTTATCCATTTAGGGCTACTGTAGAAACATGACGGCGCAAAATGGCGATTTCACTGTAAGGGGACCCGTGGTGTATGGAGATAGAAATGGCTCATTCTAAGGTAATAAAAGCATAACGGTACATTACGTAAGGTCTTTATACTCCACTGAAAACATAGTTATGTATATTATACTGCATTTCTGTCAATAGATCCTCATAAATACTACACACTGAACCTTTAAGCTTTTAGCGCCACTCACCGAAGATTTCAATTCAGATCTGCGGTGATACATACAAACACCAACGTAATAAAACATTGCCATATTCATTGCCAAAGGTACATTTTTCTAATCAGCCTGGGCTGAGAAATGTATATGTCATAAAAAAACAACAACACTTGTCTTAAATTATTGAAAACATCACATACACTACAATTCAAAAGTTTAGGATCGGTAAGATTTTAAAATATTTTTTAAAGAGGTCTCTTATGCTCACAAAGGCTGCTTTACGTGATCAAAAATACATTGAAAACAGGAAAATACATTGACAATTGGAAATAACAGCCATTACTCTAGTCTACAATGTCAAATGTTCCTTCAGAAACCATTCTAATATGCTGATTCGGTGGTCAAAAATTATTCTTGTTATTATCGATGTTGAGAACAATTGTGCTGCTTAATGTTTTTTTTCACTGTAACAATGAAAAAGTCATTACTGTGACTTCTGATCACTTTAATCAATGCTAAATAAATAAAATAAATAAAAATCTTTCTAACCCTTTTCATCACAAAAAAACACTAATAAAATGCCTTAAATCATCATACAGGCCTCAAGACTTGGTACATGAAAAAAAACAAGGGTAACAACTTGCTAACACATCAACACATCCTGACATCCCACAACATCAAGTAACTAAAAATCACAAACAAATGTGTGTCAAACAATGCAGCCTTATTATTATGCCAGCAAGACGGTAAATGGGAATTAACTACAAAACCCTTATTCCCCAGAAAACACCTAACTAAGAATGTTGATAAAAAAAAAACTGCAATGAAATCCTTGAAATTTTTTCGGCTTTATTACAACTTTTTGTAGTGCACACTGGCATTTGTTAAAGAGGTCAAGAACAGCAGTTTTACCTGCATTTCCTACAAAGCGAGTTCCATTAAGCAGAGAAAGAGCTTAGTAACACCACTGACAGTCTTAAAACCACCATCTCCACTGGTTTGCTCACACAAAACTCAGCATATCCATCCATTCTCAAAACAATGAGAGGCATTGTCAAAATATCTGAAAGTTGTGAAAAAGCTTTGACAGTGTTGTTTCAACAAATGATACATTATATTATCACTTTAACTTGGACAGTGATCCTCTTTGACAGTTTTATCACTATAACTTCATTCATGTGAATGGATGTGTGATGACGGTCACAACATCTGCAAATCACTCGTGTTTTCCACACAATATTTCCTCTGGCAGGCAATGAAGTATGTATTATCGCTATAAGCAACCCCTTCTACCAAGTAGACACATATATCACCTATGTCATTGTGATCACCTCCATGTTTCCAGTTATTTGAAACCAAGGCCCTGTCCTAAAATGCCAAGCCCTTGCCTGACTTCCTCTGAGGCCACAATTTCCACGTCAGTGCAAAGTAACATATGAGTCTAAACAGCGTCAACTTGGATACGCTTGATGTGCAGAATTTTTCCTAGTCTTCTATTAATAGCTTTTTGTATTCTTCATGAATCTACTGTAAATAAGCTGGTAGCTCTAGACTGGTGATGACATCATCACAGATGTCTGAGCCAGTGGTCAGCTCTGGTGTTGATTATTCAAGTGTTTCTGGCCTTCTTAATAGCGTCTTCCTGGGAGGTGGCTGACTTTCAGAGAACAGAAGAGGGCTTAGGAAAAAAAAATCAATAACACATGATTTATTGATCACTAAAAATGCTCCTCATTAGCCCCCCGAGTGGCCCTCTGCATTTAACAGATGACAAAATGTCACCACTGCACTAAAACTGTCCTGGATTTCTACCACACTTTCAGAATCCCAGAGAGGAAACCTGGAGCAAGAGAAAACAAGCAACATCTAACTTCCTGTTAAAGCATATACCTATAGGCTATTCATCCAAATGAAACTGTACGTTACAAATATAATATTTAAATAATAATTAATGATAAATTATAATTAAAAACTACTTATAAATAAATTCTAGATGAAAATGGTAAGAAAATACAGCACTCAAATATTATATAATGGGGTCATATAAAAATAATTAAAAATCTAATTTTAAATTATGATTTCATTTGATAATAATTATTAATAATATACATGACAGATTTTAATAAAAATTATAGATGAAAATGGCAAGAAATGCTCAAATGTCATATAATTGGGTCATATACAAATAATTACAAATTTACTTTTAATTTATGATTTTAATTCATAATAATTATTAATAAATAATAATTATAAATATATCAAAGATTATAATAAAAAAATATATATGCAAATGGTGGGAAATTACATCGCTCGAATATAATATAATTGGGTCATATACAAATACTTGCAAATAATTTTTTTAAATTATGTTTTTCTTCCATAATAATTATTAATAAAGAATCATTATATATATATATATATATATATATATATATATATATATATTAATGACAGATTATACAAAAATAATTATAGTGTGCTCAAAAATAATATAATTGGGTCATATACAAATAATTGAAAATATTAAAAATAGAGCAGCCGGCTGGTGCATTCTGCGCAGCTTCTCCAGAGTGACTGCACAAGCTCTGATGACGACACAGCTGTTCCACGATTGGCCGGATTCACCGCATGACAGCGATCACGTGTTTCGTGTTTATTCTAAAACCTTCAGTTCCACTAATGCTCACAAATCGTTTTTTTTTTTACGGTAAAAGCTCTTTTCATGTAGTCGTGATGTTATATTGTCATGTTTATCAAAATAAAACTGATAAAAAATGTAGACCCCACTTCATTGATAGTATAGGCTTATGTTGAACTTTATTCTTGTACAAACAGACGCTGTATTAAGCAGTATATAAAGTATTACATGACAATAATGTATCTGAAACATCTGGTTAACTTACCGTCACATATACCTTGAACTCTCGGTTGATTAACCCAAACCTTGCTTACTCAAAGTATGCTGGTTCCAAAAACACATCTGTGAGTAAGCTTAGACAACTCAGAGTATGTTCCCGGTTAAAACACAAGACATTCTCAACAGAGCGACGAATCGATGATTCACCATGGAAACAGACGCTAAGAAAATCGCACCATTCTACTTCCTTCTTCTTCTTTTGTTTAATGGCGATTTACATAACCTACTTAGTGCACATCGCCACCTATTTGGTGGTTATGCAATAATTTTTTCAATGTCTTCATTTAATAAGTAATCTTTATTCACTGAGCATAAGGATTATATTGTTTGTTTGATGCTAATTAATTGAATGCAGATCCATGTGTGAGATGACAATAAAATAAATAATAAATATATTTGAATTGAATTAACATTTAAACATTACCTTGTTATAATTTTTTTATTCTAATTCTTTAGAATTAATATATAATCTTGTATATTATATAACTGAAACAAATTTGGTTATATTAATAACTATATTAATTATATAAAACACATCTGAATACCTCTTAAGCAAACTAACCCTGGAACATAACCTGCTCCAGAGTGAGTTGCTATGGCTACTTACATACCCTGAAAGTTACCTCCATTTTTGGAAACGAAAGTTGAGGTTATCCGCTTACTCTTAAACATACCCAGGTATGTCACATAACCTGCTTTCTGGAATACCCCCCAGGTCAAGTCCTTGTTTTTGTTTTGTAAATAAACTGCACTTGGGTTCTTAAAGCTTGCCTCCAGTGGATCCATACCGTTACACCGAAAATACAGCACTCAAATAAATGTTTTTTTTAAACATAATTTATAAATTTGACCATTTTTAAATGTACTCAATATACTCAAATATAACAAACGTATAAATAATAAAAGTATAATATTTATTTAGCTTAGCTTTTCAAATGCACCTGCTAATTGCTTAAAGGCCGTGTGAAGTATATCTGTTACAGTTATTTATTAACTCTACTCATTAACAACGTCAAAGGTCCTTCCTCCATACTGCTCTCATTGCTCGTCTTCAGAAGAAACAACTTATGATGGACAGGAAGTGTTTAACAGATATGCATATGGTTAACGCTATAGCATGTTGTCCTTTTTTTTTTGTAAAGAAAATGTGAACAAAACTCCTTCGGCTTTCAGGCAGTAGCTGACGTTTCTTTCTGGTAGACAGACTGTGAGAGGGAAAGTTTATTGAAGGATGGAAAGAGAACTGAGGATGGGGGTTAGAGAGATCAAATATCCATTTAATTAATTCAAGAAAGGGCAATAAAACTGTTTTAATTAACTCAAGGGTCAGGCTTGATACCCAAATTTCTCCCCGATTATAGTGGCCCATCTTTACTCCTTATGTTCCCACAATGCATATAAACCTAATGGCATTGCAGCCTAATTGCTATCACATTTTCTTACACTTACTCTAGTTATCTTTTAAACATGAGAACATGAATCCTTGTAAAAACATTAATTACAAATAAAAACAACGGAAGATTATAGTAGTACATTGTCATAGTATAACTGCTCACAAATACATACTACACTGTACCTGTTTTTTAATGACTTTAGTATCAGGGCCACATTTGTTGGGAAGTACAGTTTAGGAACAGAGGAACGGAACACAGGGGAGAAGGGCCTGAAAAATCCTCCTGTTCCTGCTGTCCTGCAGTGAGGCTGATCCCTCATGCGCCGGGCCGCACAGTCCCTGACTACGGTGCTCCATCACCACGGTCAACGTGACGCATGAAGGTGCCCCTGCTCACAGCGGGACCCTCGCAGGGATTTTCAGAAGCACAGATCCAGTATTGCACGCTGGCTGATGGTCAGTGCCGTGTGATTAAACGTTCCCTAATGTCACTCACATAACTCATCATAGCTCTTGTGACCAGGTTTGTGTTTACCCATGATTCTCTTTCACTATAAGCAGTGTTGGTTTAGCTTTTGGCCTATGAGGAATGTATCAAAGCACATATGTCCACCATTCTTGCTTGAAAAAAACTTCTTAATGAGAATAAAGTCCATTGCCAAGTGGGAAAGAAAGAAAAGGACTTTAAAAAGAAGGGGAAAAAAAGAAAAACATGTTCTAACTCTCCTTCACTTACTTTTTCTGCTTTGGAGCTGCCTTAATTGCGACACATTTATGCAGAGAAAAAGGAGACTGGATTTGTTTTGTCTGTCTCGTCGACGGTCGTTTCATTGCAACAGATGCTGAAAGACAGATTTGTTCAATTTAAAATCAAAAGGTACAAGCTGGGGCTTTTATGTCCTATTTTTTTCCCGTTTCTAAAGGAACTTAATATCCTGTCATCACACTTGTATAATGTAAGTGTTTCAAGGAAGTGTTCTGAAGGTGGACTATGGGATGTTTTACATGCTGTCCAATTGCATGCATTCAGTGTGTATACTGTATCACCATTGTCATTGCAATTATCATCCATTTTCCATTTTAAAGCTCAGTTGGGCTTTCAAAATGCATTAGAATTCTTACACAAATATATCTTACATTGTAGTCTTGTCTCTTTAGTATTCATACACAACAATTTTTGTATGTTTTGATGTACACTCAAATATACAATATGGACCTATTGACAGCATTTAAAATGTATTACAAATGTATTCTGTACAAAACTATATATATGTTATTTCTATCATGACAACTCTCGGAGTGTGTGGTAATGGATATGACAATGTTATGTTTGGACTTTGCAGAATAAATTTGCTACACTACACTGCTGCTGCTGTTGTTATTGCTGCTGTAGCAGGACTTGCTACTGCCAATACATAAACAACACGCTGCTGTGAGCAAGTAAGAAATGCTGCTACTGTACAATAGCATAATGAATTACACAGGTGGAGCTGGGGAAGGTGGAGTGTTTCTGAAAGTGTGCTGCAACTGCTACAGCAAATGCTGACCAAGTATTTGAAGGTTGAGCAGTGAGCTCATTTGCTACTGATACAGCAGGAACCAATCAGATGCGCCCAATAAAGAATGATGTGATTGCAAGCAAGTACAGAAAATTGCTACTGCCAATACATTCACAGACATGCTGCTGCTGTAACCACCATAGCAGATCTATACAGGTGGAGCTGGGGAAGGTGGAGGGTTTCTAAGGGGTCGTTTACACAAGACCGTTTTTAACTGAACTTTTTATGCATTATGCCAGATAATGCCAATTTGGGGGCCTGAAAAAGCAAACTTTTGAAAACGGGATTCAAAGTGCAAGGTTTTGAATGCCTTTACCGTCTTCATGTAAACCAAACAAACATGAATTTGTGAAAACGATGACATCATGTGCATGTGTATTACGTGTTCACGTATGCGTATTGCGTGTTCGCAGCGTGTTTCTCGACAAAGTGTCATCGCCAACTACTGGCCTGGCATGCATAATACAGACGTTTTTAGTTATTTTCGCAGATCCGTGTGAACGGATGTGTTTACCCATGATTCTCTTTCATGCATGAACATTGTCGTCTGTTTTTAGTACATTATTGTCGTGTAAACATACCCTAAAAGCAGACTGCTAACAGCAAATAATGCCAAGTATTTGAATGTTGAGCAGCAAGCTCATTGGCTGCTGATGCCACAGCAACCAATCAGCTGCACTATATAGATAACAATGTGATTGCTAACAAGTTGAGTTAAGGATCTATCAGCCTATACCATCTAGAGTTTCATGACAGAATTTTATTTGTATAGTTACATTTTACTAATATATCAATATTTATATTGAGCTCTTAATCCTACCCCTACCCTAAACCCAACCACTTCTCAACAATACAATAAATCATAATAGATAAATGTACAGTGACAATAATTTTAGTTAAAATATACTATTATATTGATATTTTTAAGTCACCAATTAGGTGAATATGTTAAATGTCATTGATGAAATACAAAAAAATCATTAATTCCATGATTTCAATTATGGAATTATGGAATTATTTTCAATTTCGATTAATCTAACAGGAGTCATAACCATTTATATGTCTCTAAATTGCTTACTTTTTAGATGCTGTCAATACATTAATAATGTACGTCAATATACAGAAATACAGTGGGGAGAACAAGTACTTGATACACTGCCGATTTTGCAGGTTTTCCTACTTACAAAGCATGTAGAGGTCTGTAATTTTTATCATAGGTACACTTCAACTGTGAGAGACGGAATCTAAAACAAAAATCCAGAAAATCACATTGTATGATTTTTAAATAATTAATTTGCATTTTATTGCATGACATAAGTATTTGATCACCTACCAACCAGTAAGAATTCCGGCTCTCACAGACCTGTTAGTTTTTCTTAAAGAAGCCCTCCTGTTCTCCACTCATTACCTGTATTAACTGCACCTGTTTGAACTCGTTACCTGTATAAAAGACACCTGTCCACACACTCAATCAAACAGACTCCAACCTCTCCACAATGGCCAAGACCAGAGAGCTGTGTAAGGACATCAGGTATAAAATTGTAGACCTGCACAAGGCTGGGATGGGCTACAGGACAATAGGCAAGCAGCTTGGTGAGAAGGCAACAACTGTTATTACAACGCAATTATTAGAAAATGGAAGAAGTTCAAGATGACGGTCAATCTCCCTCGGTCTGGGGCACCATGCAAGATCTCACCTCGTGGGCCATCAATGATCATGAGGAAGGTGAGGGATCAGCCCAGAACTACACGGCAGGACCTGGTCAATGACCTGAAGAGAGCTGGGACCACAGTCTCAAAGAAAACCATTGTAACACACTACGCCGTCATGGATTAAAATCCTGCAGCGCACGCAAGGTCCCCCTGCTCAAGCCAGCGCATGTCCAGGCCCGTCTGAAGTTTGCCAATGACCATCTGGATGATCCAGAGGAGGAATGGGAGAAGGTCATGTGGTCTGATGAGACAAAAATAGAGCTTTTTGGTCTAAACTCCACTCGCCGTGTTTGGAGGAAGAAGAAGGATGAGTACAACCCCAAGAACACCATCCCAACCGTGAAGCATGGAGGTGGAAACATCATTCTTTGGGGATGGTTTCTGTACCAAATATTAAGTTCTGCTTTTCTGATGTATCAAATACTTATGTCATGCAATAAAATGCAAATTAATTATTTAAAAATCATACAATGTGATTTTCTGGATTTTTGTTTTAGATTCCGTCACTCACAGTTGAAGAGTACCTATGATAAAAATTACAGACCTCTACATGCTGTGTAAGTGGGCAAACCTGCAAAATCGGCAGTGTATCAAATACTTGTTTTCCCCACTGTATGTGTTCTAGAACCACATTTTAGGTATGAATACCTATGATTACTAATGAGATCATGTTGTGCACTAAAAAATTTTGGCATTAGATTATTGGTAGCCTATAAAAATTATTTTAGTATAGTCTTGGCAACAAAAAAATAAAAATAACTTAATACAGTACTTTGTTGGGAACACAGAGAGACTTTGCAACCTTATCAAATCAGTTACTGCAGTTCTCACAACTTTTAAAAATATGTATTCAAATAAAAACAAACAAATATAAAATTACACATCATTTTCACAAGATATGGAAATGAGCAGCTGACACTGGCTTGACACAGAGAGCCACAGATAATGATTCCTGCTTTATTTTGACCAACCAGTGCTTAATTAAAGCCACGTAGCTTCTGTTTGCCGCGCTACAGTCGAACCCTCGGCTCAAGCTTATTCAAATGGCAGTCCCTAAGGGACAAATCCAAACTTGGGTGAGATGGCAAGCTGTTCTGCATCACTACGGCAACACCTGCTATTACAGGTTCCGTCTGCCAGTCAACCTGGCCCAACGGGGGGCGAGCGGACCACAAAAACATTTGTACCTACAAAACTCCTGATTAGCATACCTGTGGGAATAATGGACAGAGGGAAAGGGGGGAGAGAGGGAAAAAAATAGCAAGATTTAGAGTCTTCACAGATTACACAAACAGTTTTTCCCCCCATCGCAGTTTATCATGCAGTAGCAAACATAATTTCTGACATGATTGCAGGAAATTTCTGCGCATTGCCACTCTTGAGGTCTCGAAAACTTACTCCCCTAAGGGCACGGGAAATCATTGGTGCACATATGTAGAACACTGTGTCTTGAAAAGCACGTTAACAAGCCTTTTGCGGCCCGTTATTCAGATCATGGTTGGGAGCCGATGCTTTCCGAGCTGTCAGTTAGTTGGGATGAGCCCCTCACCTGACATTGTGCAGTTACACTTGACTGGTCCTCATAACCACAGAATCAAACTCTCATCAAGTAAGCATTAATTCAAAATAAAGTTTAGTACATACAAAACAGTCCAACCTGACACCCTCCCACTGCACATTTTTTTACGCAAGTCAAATGAATACAAATCTATGCCATTGTCATTTTTATATGTCCACAATAAGTGTTTGTAATGAAAGAATCAAAACTGAAGAAAAATAACTATTCATATGAGTGCTGAAGAGTCATTTTAGAGAATCAGTTCATTCATATCAGGCTCAAAAATGACTAAACAGCAACACCAGTATCATAAAAGTTGTCCACATGACTCTGAATCCTGAATAAATAATAAAATAAATAAATAAATAAGCAATTTTGTAAACTGAGCCAAATGAACTTTTGAAAAGATTTGACTCAAAATAATGTCTTGGTCACAAATGATCAATTCTCTCATTAATGTGCACATTATCGTATGCCACGTTTTTTCAGGTAATGACTTTTAATAATGAACTTAAGTCCGTTGTTCAGAAAACTCTTCAAAGATTTCAGATATAACACACAAGTCAATAGTTTTATGATATGGCTTTCTACCATGCAAATTCTCACCCAAATCAATACGCTCAGATTAAAAAATAAATAAATAAAAAGGTACTGAGTCATTTTAGTGAACATTCTTTAATGTAAATGAATCTATTAAAAAAAATCACTGATTTATTTGAATCCTTCCACACAAGTCCTGTGTAGCATCTTTTTTGCAGCAAAATATTTAATTAAACTACTGACTGACACTATGTTTCCAACGGATATAGTGTAGTGTGCTTTGAGTACTAGTCATTGTATTTGAATATAACTTACATATTCATGTTTAACTCCATACAGATGACCGCTAATTCTCCTGACTGATCTAATCTGATCAATATTTAAAGGTACATTATGTAACTTTTTTTAGTTCAAAATGTACGATATTTAAATAATGAGCGAGTACATCATTAATCCATCTTCCAAACTGTTTTTGTCTTATCCTGTTTATATTCTGACTATCTTGTTCTTCCGCAACACGCATGCAGTTTTGTTTATTAACCACTAGAGCGCCAACAGTTGCATAGTGTACCTTTAAAGAGATAACTCTTTAAATAATTTCACTTTATGTTATTTATATTAAAAAATGAGTAGTCTATAGCTTTACAACTAACATAAAAGACTGACAAAAGAGGCAGTAATAGCAGCAGCTTTAGCACTTCCCCAAAGATAAATAAAAGACAAACTAAATAAATCAGTTAAATCTTTGCACTCCTCCCTTCCAGCCTCCTTGCAGCATCCCTGCCTGTTTTTCCAGAGAGGTGAAGACCGCCCTGTGCTCCTGAGAGAGAGGAAGCTCGCTGAGAGCGGCACGCTTCACTACAGAAACACCTGCTTTTGTTAGCTCACTACGCCACTTACTCTCACCCTCAGGGATGTGCCATGGGGAGGGAGGGGACTGAGGAGACACAAAGCAAACAATGTCTCTGAGCTCCATGTCATCTGGATGAGAAAACAGATCCACCACCGCCTCAGAATACAGAAGGTACAGCAAAGTAGGCTAACAGTATTCAGACTTTTAGAGACGTGAACTTGAAAGTTTCTCTTGTGTGAAACCTCTTTCGACCTAGACACAGGCATCATTAAAGGAATACTGCACTCATTACAATTCTGTCATCATTTATTCAACCTCATGATGTTTCAAACCTGTATGACTTCCTTTCTTGGACACTTTTTTATCCATATAATGGATGTGCATGAGGACTGGTGCTGTTAAGCTCCGAAATGACTAAAAAGTGCCACAAAAGAATCATAAAAGTGGTCCCAAATGATTCCTTGAAAAGATTTGACTCAAAATATTAATTCACAAATGGTTAGTTATCTCATTAACATGCACATTATTGACATTATTGTCACAAATATCCATTTATAATGACTTAAAGTCTCAAAATTTACAAGATTTCAGATACAGCACAAAAGCCTTTTATTTTGTCTTTTACTTTTATTATTTTTTGAGCTTGACAGCCACAGTCCTCGTTCACTTTCATTGAATGGAAAAGAGTAGTTAGGATATTCACCTAAAATGACATTCTGTGTTCCAGAAGAAGAAAGATAAATGGGTTTGAAACTTCATGAGCATGAGTAAATAATGAACCATTCCTTAAATGACACAATGGTACAATTGATGAACACCAGGCATTTTTCTCTTCTCTGTCGTCCATTATGAGAATCCCTGTAAATATGTTCCTAATAAAGGAGTTAATCTGCAAGTATATTTTATGTTTTTGGGAGAGAGTAGCTGCATAATATGATGTGGTTTGGGTTGTAGCACTCATCCATATTTCACTCAGACCGCTGGGAATTGTGTGCTATGAATCCTGTAACAGTCGAAATTTAACACTGTCCTTTTAACACAGTTTTAATCAAAGAACCACAAGATGAACTATAGGCAAGAAATAAAGTTTCTCATTCAAAGCATCCATGTAATCCATGAGTGTTGCACATCTTCTTTCGCAAAAGGGAAATTAAGGGTCTTTTTTCAGGCCTTATCTTTTCAGAATCAATCCATTATTTGAAGCTTATTTGAAAAAGCCTTGCATCATCAATGAAGAAAGGGTGTGCTGACAATTGCATTAATTACTTTATCTAAATCATTTCCAATTAACCTTACACACCACCTTACAAATAAGTCTTGCCAGGCCACCCTGAATGACGCCGTCTCCTACAGACAGACAGATTTTTAAAAAAGGGAAGAGAAGAAGAGAGAATTTAGAGTAGGGGAATTTCATGCAGAGACAGATAAGACTGCCACTTAGTCTGAGGGCTCTTCCTTTGATGGCTACACATTACATTATGATTAATTAATTTCACATTGATATATGTTTTAATTTAACACTGATTCTTGTGTTCTGGGCACGGGACTTGCTCATTTTAGATTAGATTTCAGGTGTATTAAGAAAAGCATGCTGATTGCTAATTGTCAATGTAATGTGGGAGGATTTTTTTTCTTTTGAATAACCAATAATGTGCTTTTAAAATGTGTGCATTTAACAGTGCATATATAATATTTAACTACTTAAAATAGAAAAATTATTGATCAGTCATTTGGCAAAGTGAAATGAAATACCTATGGTGTGAATTTCATTTTATGTGTCTAGATTCAGCGAGTTCATTGACGCTGTTGGTGATCGCTGAAGAGGAAAAACACAGTCTATGCTGGAACTTTAAATGTTAATTATAATGCTGGCAGAAGAACTGAGAAGTTTGGAGCTTAATGATAAATAAAATGCAGCTGCAGTGAAGACTGCGTCTAGACCGTTACTGAAACAGCAAGACTTTCACAGGGAGAGAAAGAATAAAGGAAAGAGAGATGAGAAAGTAAGAATGATAAGGAAAGAGATGATTATTACTAAGAAAATGAATGGAATGTATTTTTGATGATCATTTACAAATGGTATAATTTTTCTCCATAACATAACTTACAGTTCACAATTTAATTACATTTTTTGGAATACATTTTATTGAAAACTTTTCCAGATGTATTGACAGTGAATGAGTGAACAGAGCGAATAAATCCACAAATTAGATGGATTTCATTTAGAATGCTCAAATATGTCTTAAGACCTTCCTTCATTAATAGCTGTACAAACTTCTGCCTCCAGTATAAAAACAAAATGTTTTGCGGTGCCAAACGGATATACAATAACAATTTGTAAGTAAGATCATGCAAACACACTTGTGAGTGTGTGAACGACCATCTTTTTATTAAACACGAGGCAAAGTTTCATACCTGCTTTTGGATGTAATTATATAAAGAAAAAAGGGGGGGGGGGGGGGGGGGGAGTGGTTATTTATTTATTTATTTATCTCAGAGCTCATGGTCTCTCATGGAAAAAGGGGGGAAAAACAGCCCCGCTCTCATCTCTTTTTGATGTGTTTGCCTTCACGGCTTCTGAGCGCTCTCTAATTCCATCTGGCCACAACAGAGGCGGTGGAATGGCAAGAAAAAGCATTTCCATATGTGCAAATTAGGAGGCTGCCTCCCCAAAACTGCAGCGCCATTCCTCTGAAGTAGATAGCACTGCTGAGAGCTGCCAAGTCCTCTAATGGCAATCAAGAGGAGAGTTCTTATTGGCCTGTGTCTACCTCGGGCTACAATAGTGCATTTTCATCCTGTAATTTCATCCTGTTTTTTTAAAATGCAGAAATGACGGGGGGAAAAAAGAATAATAAAGCATGCAACATAAAAACTTATATCATGAAACAATGGGCGTGCGGTCCATATAAGCTGCGAATGCTCTGCATACCCAAGCCATTCGTAAACTCGCTAATTAATAATAACACTATAAATTACTATAAATTCCCTTTTTTGATGTGTACCATAAAGCTTGCATGATAAAATGTTGGTAATACGTATGTAACTGTCCGTCATTTATTTATTTGCCAAACGACGGTATTTTCTTCAAATCTGCCAGTTACGGAGAGTTTTGGGTAAAGGGATCCACAGCAGCTTTGCCGCCTGCGCTCCATTGTTATGTATTGTCATCACTGTCTCGCGTTCTCATTGGTTTGCTGGCATATGGGGGATTTCATGCGCAGGGAAAGCTGTCCATGAATGGAAAATGCCCAAGTGGAAAAATGTGCTGTTGCTGCCAGATCTCGATCAACGAAAATCACATTGAATTTGATACAAAACTAACTAAACTAAATCAAGTGATAAAAGTCATAAATAAAACATTTCATTTTCTCCATAGGGAAATTAATATTTTACGAAAACTTAGTGTTAAAGACAGACATACTGTACTACTTTAACTATCCGAGGTTGTTAATCGATAGTCTATGCGTTTGTTAAAGTCATCAATTAAAGTCAGCATTATTTCAACTTGCTTATATTTACTTATAATACTTATTTATTATAATTATATTATAATTATATTTTACTTATTTTTTTATTTATAATTGGCTACTAATATTATATTATTCTTATTTTTAATTCTTAAAATTCAATTAAATTGACACCTATGTTTTTTCTCTGTTGTCTCTGTCTTCAGTGTATCCCAAGCTGATGCGCTGCACCGTTTAAAGGTGAAGCATGTAGTTTCTGCGACACTAGTGACACCTAGCAGAATAACAAAAATACAGCATATTTTGCAAACGGCCCTTTCGCGTGTCGCGTTTCCCTCAACTCAAACATCACAAATACAGCTCATACGGGTTCTTGTGACGGCATGTCTCAACAGGTAAATGTAGGCTACTTTCATTAAAAGGTCCAACATATTAGGAATACTTTTAGCTCAGGGGTTCGTACGGGTGCTTGAAATCCTTGAAAATGCTTGAATTTTAATGTTGTGTTTTCAAGGTTTGAAAAGTACTTAAATTTTGGATAAAATGCTTGAAAATGCTTGAATTTTAATGTTGTGTTTTCAAGGTTTGAAAAGTACTTAAATTTTGGATAAAATGCTTGAAAATGCTTGAAATTGTAACTGTATTTCTTTCACAACAAATACCTATCTGACTGAATAGTTTGTTTATTAAATGGAGAAATAAAATTTTGGAGAGCCTAAAATGAAACCTGCTGTGCTCGCGATCTGCCAGTCTATTTCCATGTGTGACTCCGCCCCCATGAAACCGTCTACTGCACCATGCCGGGAGGTTGTCGTTTCAGTGAACGTTGGCTGGAAGATGCAAAATATGCATTATGGATTAAACGGCGACAAACCCCACGAGTTGCCTCTTGTAAAGTCTGCAAAAAAGACGTGCAGCTTTTAACAATGGGCGAGTCTGCTCTTTCGAGTCACATAGGTAAGTCATAGACTTTTCAAGTAAGCTAACTGAAGTAGCCTACTGTACACGTTAGCGCCTATTTGTTTACACTATTAACTGCTAGCTAGGAATTCGCATTAGTGACTGAGAGTACTTGGTGTGATTTGCGGGTGGATTTCAGCTGTGGCGTGTAACAGTCACTCCCACTAGCCAATTTGGCGGGTTGAATTTTACTGTAGTCTTCTCAAAAGGCATCTGTTTCTGTTGAGTTTATGAATGCAATGTCTAATAATCAGAGGCGTTCAGATTAGTCATCGCTGAAATGCCGGAGTTTTGTTCAGAGCGCGCTCTCACTCACTGAAATCTGCACTCTCATCATAAACAACAAAGCAGAGATGTACGGAGATTCATTCATCATACAGTGATTCTGTTTTTGTTCTATTTCAGCAGCGAAAATAGTTTCAAACAAAGATCACAGCAGAACCATAGCTCATCTGATGTGACTGGCATTAAGTTGGCTTGACGTTGGATATTAGATAATCACAAATTTAGGGACCGTCTCTAAAGTTACATACGACATTGGTATACACGCTTCTAACTTCAATAGCATTTGAAGAGAATGACTTAGTCATAAAACCAACTTTAAGGTGTTCATCTAGGTGTCAGGTATGATGCACACCTTTTAGATTTTTGATATTTAATAAAATAAACTGTCAAATCACATGAAAATATGGATATGTATTTCACTAGGCTACTGTATGGGCTCATGCACAGAAATGCTACATTTAAATGTCATAGCTGATGGAAGCTGATAAACACTTTCTTAAGAATATTTCTTAAGAATAAATTATATTCACAGTTTTCACACCAAAAAAAAAAATCTTATTTTTTTCAGTCAAGCAAAAAATCTGATCCTTCTGCTATTACGAAACACATTTTTGGCTGTTTATAGCATTATCTCTTTTAATGTGATAAAAACACAAAATAATAATTTTGACTATGTATTGGTATGTAATTTACGTGAGAGTCTAGAGCGAATGCGAGTGTCTCGCTTATAATAAACCCATCCAACGTATGGTCCAAAAAGGTTGTGCCTAGTCTCTTAATGAGTCATGGGTGTGCTTTGGGCGTAACGTGCAATAAACCAATCAGAGTCTTATCTCCCATTCCCTTTAAAAGCCAGTTGTGCTTGCACCATGGTGGATTCGCTATTTACATGGCAGAATTTGCGAGCGGAAAGACTGAACGCTTCTCCAGAGAGGAATATTTTAAAAATGTTTGTGTGCTGCTGCGTGTCCCTGTGTGTGTAATAAGTAGAGTGTTCGCGTGTTGTTGGCCCACCTATAGGCGCATATTGCTAAGTCGCCCTTTAAATAACACAAAAAATACTGCGCTATTGACTTTAGACCAGGTTTTTGTTGGTCAATGGCGCAGTCATTTTCAGTTGCTTCAAAATAGCAACGTGCCAACAATGCACCTGAACACACCTCATTTTTAGACCAGCACGCCCATGGGCCAACAGATTGGCGCGAGTGCATTTCCTATTTAAACAACGTGGTGCTGGACGTGAAAATGATAACTGCGTCGGGCTGAACCTAGCAAAAAAAACACTTGCGTCGCGCCTGCCGTTGCAATGCAACGGTTGTATGATAGGGCCCTGTTAGTTAAAGTTTGGCTCCATTCTTGTCATTTCATGTTGGGTTTTTTTTAATGATCACATTATGTGGCATATACGCTCAGAGAAATAAAAATATATTTTTGATGCTTTTTTAAAACACTCTGGCACAAGTGTATGCTTAGTGTAGTGCTTGAAGTGCTATTTTATTCTACAGATCTATGTAGAACAATTGTACTGTCCTGTACACAGAAATTAGCTTAAACAGTGACTATAGAGCTATACAGAGTGGAGATATCAGCACTTAACTAAAGTAGAAGACTAGATTTTGATATGATGTCTCTTAGTCCGCAATCCAATGACAAGCTTGTGCTGCTCCCAAATGTACATCAGTCCTTCAGATATTTGTTTGTACACCAGTGCTTGCTTTCAATAATATCCTGGAGTGATGCCCTGGACAGGCAGAAAAAGATCCAGCTGGCTGACATCTCAGACAGGAGAAAATGCCTCTAGTATTAAACATACAGCAAAGGGCATTATTTTATACATCAGACCCACATGTAAAATCACACACACACACACACAAACAAAGCTGTGAATGAGAGCGATTTGCCAGTAAATAGTTATTTTTTTCTTTTGTTATAAAGGAAAGCATTACGAACTTCCTGTAAATGAAGAATAAGTGCAGATAACATAGTTAACTATATATATATATTATAATTATATGAGAGAAATTTTTTTTTTATTATTAAATGTATTGTTTCTCAGGTCAGGTCAGCATGAATGTAAATGTTTTGGTGGACAAAAATACTATATGCACATGCAGACATTACAAACATGATTGTAGACAAACAGAGCAGTGTACAGGCCCTCTACTGACTGAAGTGGATGTCATTCTCCTCTCATCCTTTATTGATGGGCCAAGAGCTCCCATGTCTTTTGTGAGGGCAAAGAAAAAGGCTGAAACCTCACATATGTGAGAGCTTATTCTTTTCAAATTTGCAGCAATTCTAGAGATGGGTTTGAATGTTCCTGAATGGCACACACACACAATGCTAATGCTAATAGCATGCTTTCAGGGCTAATCTGAATGAAAGAATGGGAATGTGGCCATCATGGCTTTCACTAAACAAACATCGGAAAGCTACTTGTCTGTTGACCTGATTTAACAACTCCACACAAACACCCATTTTTAGTATTTTTCATCCACTGCTGATGAATGAATCGCTGAAAATTAAATTTGCAAACTTTAGCAATGAATATTGGAAATTTGAGTGAATAACTTACCTTTTTTCTAGTCTAATCTACACTATCCAGTCAAATTGAATAATCAAACCTGTTCAATGGTGGCATTTTTTGCACTTACATAATATTGGAACTGTATAAAGTCTAAATCTGCGCCAAATCATCCATCAAGGTACATATAAGACAAACAATAGTAATTAAAGTTAACTGGCACAAAAACAGCAATGGAAATGCCTTTGACACTCATCTTTAATGCAAGATTTTTCTCTCCACATGATTTTGTTCACGTCACAGTCTATATGTCACCTTCAGTGGGACGCAATGTAGAAAATTTCACTTTATTTTTGCAGTTGGATGCCAGAAAACCCGTAGACACTAAACATGAGAATTCACTCGCAGAGGAGGAGAAAAAGAAAAAAAAGTCACTTGATTGGTGACAAAAGATAACAAGAAGTGGCTGCAGGGTGCCTCCCAAACCCTTGCTGTCTCAGAGTGGTGTGAATCGACCCCATCTGGTTTCATCTCACATCCCCACTCAAGATGGTGCCTTTCCTGCAAAAGCCATAATAGTATATAGATATGAGAGACAAAATATCCCTGCCAGAGTCCCTGGTGACTTAAATCAGTATGGGATCCCTCTAGAGCTCTGTCTGTTCCCTGGCCAGAATTGCAGTACACTTTAAGTAGTCCAATTTAACGTGAGAAACCACGGGCACTGCACTCCCAGGGAAGGAGGCAAGTCTCTGTCCATCTGTGGCTTTGCTTCCTGTAGGGGCAGCCTCAAGAGGAAGTCTCGGCGAGGTTTGCGAGACTTATTTGTTTTTGCTAAGAGGACCGAAGCATGGGGTTGAGATGGAATTAGTTTGTTTACCAATGCAAAGTGCTTTAATGTGATAATATTTTCGTATTAAAAGGGATAGTTCACCCCCCAAAAAAATGAAAATTCTGATATCATTTACTCACCCTCATAACCTTCCAACGTTCTTTGTTCTGTGGAGCACAAAAGAAGAAAAACTGAACAATGTGGTAGTCACACTCCTACATGTAATTCACCCTTCGCCAGGAGTTTGATTGACAGGTGATCTAACCAATCATAACGCCGATATTATGTGCCCCCGTTGCTATCCACCATTTTGCCCAAAAACAATCCAGACAGTACAGTAAGTGATTAACGTTGGTGGACTTGAACTTGAAAAATGGTATGTATTGACATCTTTCCGTGGTTGAAACAACATAACCTCTGAGGTTCATTCATGTTTATTTTGTGCTATATATAATAGAGAGGAAGAGATCATCGGTTCACATGCAGCTTGAACTTAGGATCAAAGAGCCATGAAATAGTATTTATTGTTTGAATTTGAAAGCTGAGATACAGAGCAGAGACTGTGTTTAGCGATTCGGAGCAGAGGAAAAACTTCAAAATTATGAGTTCATTCATAAAGTTGAACAATGCATGGACCGAGCACATGGTCACATGGTGATTAATACCATTTAAATGCCTGTTTATTGCGATTAAAATAGGCATATGCCACATTATTTGTGATTGTTTACTACGATTATGAGCTTAATCACATTAGTTTAATCAAAGTATTGTGTTTACATGAGGTACAGTTTAATTGCAATATTGCCAAAATCCCATTCTCATTATGAGGGTGCATGTAAACATACATTGATCTGTGGCGTGAGAGCATACAGTAACTAAGGGGGACGGGTTTTTGTGAAGGATCAATTACAATTAATGGAAACAGGAGCTTTTGAGTTTCAAAAAGAATGCAAATGAACATGCCAGAAAGTTTTGGGATGCCTGCCTTTACATGTACATGAACTTTAATGACATCCCATTCTTAATCCGTAGGGTTTAATATGGAGTTGGCCCACTCTTTGCAGCTATAACAGCTTCAACTCTTCTGGGAAGACTTTCCACAAGGTTTAGGAGTGTGTTTATGGGAATGTTTGACCATTCTTCTAGAATCGCACTTGTGAGGTCAGGCACTGATGTTGGGCGAGAAGGCTTGGCTCGCAGTCTCCGCTCTAATTCATCCCAAAGGTATTCTATCAGGTTGAGGTCAGGACTCTGTGCAGGCCAGTCAAGTTCCTCCTTTATGTCTTTATGGACGTTGCTTTGTGCACTGGTGCGCAGTCATGTTGGAGCAGGAAGGGGCCATCCCCAAACTGTTCCCACAAAGTTGGGAGCAAGAAATTGTCCAAAATGTCTTGGTATGCTGACGCATTAAGAGTTCCTTTCAATGGAACTAAAGGGCCAAGCTCAAACCCTGAAAAACAACCCCACACCATAATCCCCCCTCCACCAAACTTTACACTTGGCACAATGCAGTCAGGCAAGTACCGTTCTCGTGGCAACCGCCAAACCCAGACTCGTCCATCAGATTGCCAGACAGAGAAGCGTGATTTGTCACTCTAGAGAACACGTCTCCACTGCTCTAGAGTCCAGTGGTGGCGTGCTTTACACCACTGCATACGACGCTTTGCATTGCACTTGGTGATGTAAGGCTTGGATGCAGCTGCTCGGCCATGGAAACCCATTCCATGAAGCTCTCTACGCACTGTTCTTGAGCTAATCTGAAGGCCACACAAAGTTTGGAGGTCTGTAGCTATTGACTCTGCAGAAAGTTGTCGACTCAGCATGCTCTGTGATTTTACCGCTCTGTGATTTTACGTGGCCTACCACTTCGTAGCTGAGTTGCTGTTGTTCCCAATTGCTTCCACTTTGTTATAATACCACTAACAGTTGACCATGGAAGTGACTGGAACACCTGAATTCAATGATTTGAAGGGGTGTCCCAATACTTTTGGCAATATAGTGTATCTTAAAGCATATCTTAAAGCATCATAAAAGTAGTCACGCACTACAATCCAAGTTTTCTGAAGACAGAGTTTTCTAGTTTTCTACCTGTTAACAGTTGGATAAATCAAATTGATTCTAAATGAATCATTCAGTGAACTGGACTAAACCATTCATTGCAAAGATCCATCTCAAATGAACGATTCACTCATGAATCAAAGAAATATAGTCATACAGGTGTGAAACGACATTTTGTCAGTTCATTTAATGGCTCAAAGCAAACTCTTGGGCAAACTTTGCATTGAGGTAAGTGTTCAAAAGTTAATCTTTATATGAATCATAACTTGCACTTATGTTTGCCATAGACAACATAAACCATGTGATTGCCTTGATTATGTAAACAGGACAGAGTAAAAAATAGACCTGAGCTCTGCGGCACTGATGAGCAACAGAACCGGAATCAACTACTGATGACAACCACCATGAGGATGATGATGATGATAAGGACAGAGATAGAGAGAAAAAAAGAAAGAAAGGTGTGAATGGTACTAGGCATTCTTCAAACATACAAATCACTCTTGCATGAATGTGGAAAAAAGTCATATATTCTTACCAATAACAAGGAAATAAGCTGCATTTTATAGCAGTGTTGAGACTTCAAAAAAAAAAAAAAAAAATCGCCATTCAAATGTGACCACAAAAAGTAATTACAGACACACTGGAAACCCATACAAAGTTCCTGTCTCAGTATTCATGAAACTTTAATTGCAAGGAACAACCAGTGCCCAGTCACCCTGGTTTTGATCAAACACAAGTGTACATACTACACTGCGTCCAAACATTAGAATATAAAATATTATATTATTATTAAACTTTGCAATTCTTGCAGGAAACCAATGCTTGCAGGGAATAAAACAGTTACCGCTTTAGGTTTTATGTTTGCTAATCGTCTTGTTTTCTGTTGGTTGTGTATAAGAATTAACACATATTGTGACACAGATTTTAGTATAAAGATGGTTAAATATATGCAAGAATTACAAGACCATTCTTTATTATGCATAAGCACAATTTAATATGCAAATATCACGTTGACATCATCACTGCTTGCATTCCATAAAAGTCAATGGAAGATTTTCAAACTTTAATATTACATTTCTTAAAAACATTTATAAAGCATAAAAAATATTTAAAAGTATACACAAATACAATTTTTTTTTTTATAAATATTAAAAAAATTAAATAAAGTTCAATACTTTAAGACAAGTACACTTAAATTTTGATAAAATCGTTTGAAACAAATGCCTTTTTGTTGTTGTCCTGCATATTATAATTGTAAAGGTGACCATAGGTCTTGTAGTGATAATTGTGCAAGGCAGTGGTGCCTCTAATTCTCCATTAGTGGATAAATTGCAGTCTTTCATGTAAAGCAGAGGACTTTGATCTCTTGTTCTTGATTTAACCAAACTGGTTATTAATCTTCTAAGCCTTGATTTAAATAGTCTCAACAGTGGTTAAACACATTGTGCTTCTAATACAATGTCACATTCCTAGCATGCAAATATAGGCCACTGTTGAGTTCAGTGTTGCCAAGTCCGCGGTTGTCCCACTCTGACCCACCCCCACCGGAGAAAATAGCATTGGGCTATTTTTGATTGGCCATTGGGCTAGTTTGAGTTCCTCAAACTCACTCATTTTGAGTTTTTTACAGCATCAAACAATTAAAAAGGGCAACATTTATAGTTTTAGGATTTTGATGAAAAGTTAACACACTATTACAAAAATAGGATGTTTCTTCAACTATAGGGCACTTTTGGCCATGTGGATGTTTAGAAGCTTTCATAAAATATTTTTCATACTCTTGCTAGGTTTATTTACTTTGTCTACTAACAATGTCCAAAAGTGGACATACATGCATCAGAGAATTCAGAAAATTCCATTTTATCCTAAAACGTCATAAACATTTCCACCACAGTGTCATTTCCATCACAGCTATAAAAAGGATAGCTATAAAATATTACTATTAAAAAAAAAAAAAACTTTTATATAAACTTTTTTTTTTATAACTTTTTACTTGGCTGGAAATTTCACACAATAAAAATAGCTAGTGATATTTACCTAGATTTTTTTAAAAGTGATATTAACCTTGATTTTTATTTTAATTTTTTTTACTGACACTATTGTCTCCTTAGTAGCCAAGAGCATTAACATTTGATAAAGATTTAATAGTAGCTAAAATGTTGGTCATGATATAAATGATGTCATAACTGTGGGACAGTCATAATTTGAGTAAAAAAAGAGACATAAATTAGTAAACAGAACCTAAATAAATCTATACATAAAACGCATTTGAAAAGTAGAAAAAAATGAAGCCCTATGAAAAGTTTCCAAAAGTTACTCTGATCTTCATATAGGAAAAGTAAAATAGCTGAAATCTGTGAATAATCCCTTGCAACATAAAATTGCATGTAGTTGAAGAAACGCTCAATAATAAAATGGACTCTGAAAGACAATTACGAAAGTACACGCAAACAATTAGTTTTTCTGCTTTCTGCTGTTAGTTAAGAATAACTCCCACCTCCATCAGTGGAAGCTCTGAGGAGCAGAAGACCCTGCAGGTCCAAATGAACTGTTTTAGTCACAGAGAGAGAGAGAGAGAGAGAGAGAGGCAGTGTATTCCTGGCTCTGTGCTCTGTGTGAGGTGTTAACCAAGTGAGAAGCGCGGGGACTCGCTGGGCGCCTGGCCCGCCTCCACGCACACCCACCACTTCATATCTTCATCTGATGTGTCAATCCCCAGACTGGCCTGGCAGGAGAGAGTGAGGAAAGGGTCACTAGAGATCACAGATGCCACCCTGTTCCTCTCTCCCTCTCTCCGTTTTATTTTTTCTCTAAGTTTGATAAGGATCAAATGGAGTTTAAAAACAAGCACTTTGAGGAGCATTCGAAAACTGAAACTAAACTCTAACAGAGTGGGAGTGCAGGTGTAGGGTGGGATGTTAAAGAACTCGTTGATGGTACGTGCCACACAGGTACAGTAGCTTATTATGCTATGAATTTAGCATATATAAAAATGAAATTGACAGTCTCAAGGTTTGGGGTCAGGTGAGCTTCCACAGTATTAAGAAACAAGCGACAGTTTTATGCTCTGCCAATACAATAACTTCCATTATGATACCAATTTCAAGAAAATATATAAATAAAATATAAAAAAAATCTTCCCACCAGCAGTCGAACAAATGCAAGCGCTAAGTACCAAGACATCTCTCTGTCCTTTAAAGCAATGATATGAATAATAACAGTAATGATGTCTAACGTGGGAGGAGATGGTTAGCACAGTCGAGGAAAATAATGAGTTTTAATGCCAATGCTAATGGGCAAAAAATAGATCCTCTTCTTTCAAAGGAAGAGGAGCGTTTAAGAGCTCTCATTCAGCGCTACCCTTGTGATAATAGCCACACTACCACATGTCTCTATGTCCTGAAGAAAAAAAAAAAGAAGAAAAAAATATACTTGTTAGACTTCTTAACGCGCTTTGCGTGTTTTGAATTTGAGGATGCTGTCGTTCTGTTTTTGCCATCTGTTTGGCTCATTATGGGACATATCAATACTAAAATATTTGAAATTGTCATAATTTTAGGAAACCTCCGCCACCTGTGCAGGCGTTGAAGTTTGTATGCTGTGTTATTTTCTCACTGTACTTTCCCCTTTTTACAACTCTGCCATGTTCCATAATTTTTGCATTTAAATAGATTAACATAATTGGTTTTCTAAACTAGAAAGAAAGAAAGAAAGATATTGTTTTGTATAACATACTGATTGCATCAAAGATTAAAAAAAAACTATCTATCTATCTATCTATCTATCCATCTATCTATGGAAAGCATTTTGACGTCTTCTCGACTGCTCACTGACCTTCATGATCTGGTCATCGAGGACATATGCTAGGTCATCTTTCAGAAGCTGGTGGCTGGAACTTGAACTTGGTACATTGCTTGGTGGCAGAGAGCCCCTCTGGGAGGCTTGTATCAAACACAGCCTTCCTCCTTTATCCACTAAATGGCCTCCTCATATTCTTACTCTTTCGGAAATGGTTCTTCTAGTCTTAAATACATTACTTGAGCCAGGTTTTATAAATTACGAATCATTTGATACAGACTAAATAAGTTAGAATGTTCACATATATAAAACGCATTTAGATAACTACAGAATTGTGGGGTTTAGAAAAGAAGACAACACTTCTTTGTTTTCTGTATGACAATTACCAAAAATGTATTAGTTACATAAAATTAGTTGATTTATAAATGATTTTCCTCATGACGACCAAAAAAAGGTCAAAAATTACTGGTACAGTGGGGAGAACAAGTACTTGATACACTGCCATTTTTCCAGGTTTGCCCACTTACAAAGCATGTAGAGGTCTGTAATTTTTATCATAGGTACACTTCAACTGTGAGAGACGGAATCTAAAACAAAAATCCAGAAAATCACATTGTATGATTTTTAAATAATTAATTTACATTTTATTGCATGACATAAGTATTTGATCACCTACCAACCAGTAAGAATTCTGGCTCTCACAGAACTGTTCGTTTTTCTTTAAGAAGCCCTCCTGTTCTCCACTCATTACCTGTATTAACTGCACCTGTTTGAACTCGTTACCTGTATAAAAGACACCTGTCCACACACTCAATCAAACAGACTCCAACCTCTCCACAATGGCCAAGACCAGAGAGCTGTGTAAGGACATCAGGGATAAAATTGTAGACCTGCACAAGGCTGGGATGGGATACAGGACAATAGGCAAGCAGCTTGGTGAGAAGGCAACAACTGTTGGCGCAATTATTAGAAAATGGAAGAAGTTCAAGATGACGGTCAATCTCCCTTGGTCTGGGGCACCATGCAAGATCTCACCTTGTGGGGCATTAATGATCATTAGGAAGGTGAGGGATCAGCCCAGAACTACACGGCAGGACCTGGTCAATGACCTGAAGAGAGCTGGGACCACAGTCTCAAAGAAAACCATTAGTAACACACTACGCCATCATGGATTAAAATCCTGCAGCGCACGCAAGGTCCCCCCGCTCAAGCCAGCGCATGTACAGGCCCGTCTGAAGTTTGCCAATGACCATCTGGATGATCCAGAGGAGGAATGGGAGAAGGTCATGTGGTCTGATGAGACAAAAATAGAGCTTTTTGGTCTAAACTCCACTCGCCGTGTTTGGAGGAAGAAGAAGGATGAGTACAACCCCAAGAACACCATCCCAACCATGAAGCATAGAGGTGGAAACATCATTCTTTGGGGATGCTTTTCTGCAATGGGGACAGGACGACTGCACCGTATTGAGGGGAGGATGGATGGGGCCATGTGTCGCGAGATCTTGGCCAACAACCTCCTTCCCTCAGTAAGAGCATTGAAGATGGGTCGTGGCTGGGTCTTCCAGCATGACAACGACCCGAAACACACAGCCAGGGCAACTAAGGAGTGGCTCTGTAAGGAGCATCTCAAGGTCCTGGAGTGGCCTAGCCAGTCTCCAGACCTGAACCCAATAGAAAATCTTTGGAGGGAGCTGAAAGTCCGTATTGCCCAGCGACAGCCCTGAAACCTGAAGGATCTGGAGAAGGTCTGTATGGAGGAGTGGGCCAAAATCCCTGCTGCAGTGTGTGCAAACCTGGTCAAGAACTACAGGAAACGTATGATCTCTGTAATTGCAAACAAAGGTTTCTGTACCAAATATTAAGTTCTGCTTTTCTGATGTATCAAATACTTATGTCATGCAATAAAATGCAAATTAATTACTTAAAAATCATACAATGTGATTTTCTGGATTTTTGTTTTAGATTCCGTCACTCACAGTTGAAGAGTACCTATGATAAAAATTACAGACTTCTACATGCTTTGTAAGTGGGCAAACCTGCAAAATCGGCAGTGTATCAAATACTCATTCTCCCCACTGTATTACTATCTTTGTGGGTACAACTGATCCCCACAATGTAAGGTTTACCAGGACCACACACACACATGTGTGGTTTGCTATCTTTGTGGGGGCTCTCCATAGATGTAATGGTTTTTATATACTGCACAAACTGAATATTCTATCCCCTTACACTAACCCTACCACTAAACCTACCCATCACACAAAACTTTCTGCATTTTTACATTTTCAAAAAAAAAAAAAAATCATTCTGTGTGATTTATAAGCTTGTTTCATCATGGGGACCTTAATTTAGGTCCCCGCGGTGACACAACGCTGGCACAAAAAAATCTGATTTTTTACTCACATCTGACACAAATCGGAATTGGTTACACACGTGTAAACACAAAAATCTGCACAAGATCCAATTTTTTCGATATCTGGACATCCGACCTACGTCTAAACCACAAGGCGAGGGCAACACGTTTGCCCATAAATATAGCTTTTTAATGCTGTATTATGAAGCAGATGTGCCTGTATGCGCTCGCTCGCAGCTTTTTTACTGAGGTGGAAACTTTATAAAGGAAAGAAATTGCGTGCACACAAGCATTCAGGAGCTGGTTTTCAACCTCTGCCCGTGAGTTTTATAAATAAAACCGCTTCACTACTGAAAGCTACATTATATTTCTCAGCAATGAGGTGATAATTCGCTGTAATTAAACCAACAAGCTTCACTTAAGGCTATACTCACTTGTGCGCTCGAATTCTAGATCTAACGAGCTGTAAGCTAGATAAAATAATAAACGAAAATTACCGTTATTTTCCCGTCCGTCCGGTAACAGCTGTTATCTTGTCCATGCTGGCAAATAATCATGGCCACCTGACATGAATTATATAAATAATTTTAATAATACGGCCATTTAAAACCAGAGGGTCTACCATGTGCATAGTAAAGCCTTCACCGACAATCACTTTGGACGGGAATTAATGTAAGCACAGATATCGGATACAAGTCGTGTAAATGTAAATGTAAACAGAAGGGCCAAAAAAAAAAAAAAAAAAAAATCGAACATGGTCAAAAGATCGGATCTGTGCATTAAGACTTGCAGTGTAAACGCAGCCTATGTGCATTCAGGTTGAAGTCCCCACCGGGATTGAAAAATATGTAAACACACACTCTAAAAAAAAAATGGTTCTTCAAAGGTTCTTTACACGTAGTAACAGATCTATTTAGAACTGTATGGTCTTGATACCGAATTTATATACCGAAATGGTTCTTTGTGTAAGAGTTTAGGGTTCTTTATTCCCGCCTTTTTGTTTTTCAAATCTGTAACTGTCAAAGCCACCTCATTACTGATTTTCTGGAGCTCAGCTACAACTACACAGACTGTCAACACACTTTTGACAGGTAAAAAACAACTGTTGTTAGAGCACTGTCATTTTTGCTACAATTTGCCATGTCAATAAAAAATAAAAGTACCTAATTGACACAACATGGTGTTTTTTTTATTTATGTAAAACCCAAATAGGCCACAATATATTATAAGACCAGGCAGATTGTTAAAAAATAAGATTGTTATTATTAAAAAAATAATATTAATAATACTGATATAAATAAAATAAAATAAATATACTAATATACTGATATTAATGATAAAAACTATTAATAAAAAGGTTATTTATAACACTATTAAGGTTAGCTAACCCTACCTTAAACACAACCCTCACAAAACACTTATACAAAATACTGCATTTTTACATTTTCAAAAAACATCATTCAGTCTGATTTATAAGCTGATTTCCTCATGGGGACCAAAAAATGCCCCCAAAAGGTCAAACATTTCTGGTATTACTATCTTTGTGGGTTTTTGGTAGTGCAGGGTGTACCTGGACCACAAACACACACACACACACACACACACACACACACACACACACACACACACACACACACACACACACACACACACAATACGTGTAAAAATATGCACAGAAATGAATATAATTATATAAATTATAATATACAGATGGGCTATTAATGAGAAATGCTAAACATTTTGATGTTTAGTTCCAGAAGTATAAGGTACAGTAAATGGCAAAAACATAGTTTCAAGGTCAGATCAACTTAAATGACAGGACACAGATGTCTTTGGAAATGGAAAGTGTCGTCTTGAAAACAGCACAACAGTCTGTCCTTCACCTCATTCCTGAGGTGTTACCCCACGGAAAAGGAAGTATCTCCTTCCGCAATGTCCCCCATGTGGTGTCAATCTCCCTTCTGTGTACCACAATATGCTAATCACATTCAGGTCATTATTTCATTACAAACAAGGTTTAAATTTACAAGAATGGTGCTCAATGCCACCTATTAACCTTCAATATTTTTGAAAATGAGGTATTACGGGATTCTGGTCCCCCTGTGTCCTCATTATAGTTCATCATCCAGCTTATAGTTCATCACTTCACATCATTGCATTGCTTATGCACCTAGAAGAGGTCCAGGGTAGGAAGTCAGAAGCCCCATTGTTTCGCATTCTTAAATACTTATCACACTGTAAATGTATAGTAATTGTCCTAAAACTGGCAATATTGAACTTTCCATTTTAAGAATCTCAATTTGTCAAATGTCACAAATGTCTCTTAAACATTCAGCAGTATGAACTATCATGATGAGGTTAAATATTTTTTTTTTCATGACTAACATTTTTCTATTGTGAGAGAAATGGTTGCAAAGTAAAAATATTCTATACAGTCTCTCAATCAATATTAAGTCATAAAGCCATATGTGCAATAATTATAGAAGAAACAGATTTAAAAAAAAAAAAAAAAATAGTTTTAGAAGTACTTGATCTTCTAATTATTAAAGTTAAAACAATCCGAAAGGTCACAGACCAGCAAGCCATCTGACACCTCTACGGCTCTTACTTTTCTGATACTTTTGTTCTAAGAAATACTAGATCATCATTTACATTTTTAAATCTGCATTTTTCATATAGATTGCGTCATTTTCTAATTTTAATATCAGTGTTATTTCCCATGACACCTTTTGTCTTATTATACATTATGAATTTCTCTCTCTCCCTCTGCTCTAATCCCTGTGCCTACACCACGCTTATGAGCTGAAATATTTTATCAGGTGGAGGCCGCAGTCAAAGTTATCATTTTAATCTTATTTCAATAAAAAAAATAATCTCTCTTCTCCTGGGTTTGACAGCAGCTAATGGTTTTTGGTTATCGTAAAGGAAACTTTGAAGACTGTGACTGGGGGAAAAAAAAGAAAAGCAAAGTGTGTTGTATATTTCTCCAAAGCCTATTCATAAAAAACATGAGTCAGAAAGGATGCAGGTAGGATATCTGAAGTGAACCTCAGTCACATAAACATGACTCTGTTAGGTCATTCCCAGCAAACCGCAGGGCTTTAAAAAGTAGCACAAAACTACGTTCCAGTTGGTATCAGTAACATTTCAAGAAAAGAGGATGTTTTAGTATATAAACTATGAATTAAGTATAAACTAAGGTAAAAATAAAAAAATTATAAAATAAATAAAAACAAAAATGAAATGTTCCATAATGTTGATTCAACTTTCCTCCTCATTCTGTATAGTACGCAGAAAACAGTAAGCCAACAACAGAGTAGTACAGTATGTCCGAATAGTATTTGAAAAATAGGCAAAAAGTACCCGGATGAACCAACCTGATCTCAGGGCAATTCGTATGTATTTTACAAGGTGGCTAATTCGTACGAATTTGTACGACCTCAACATGAATTTGTAAGATTTTTGCTAAATCATACGTTTTTTGCTAAATCATACGTATTTGACGAGTTGGTCAATTCGTATGATTTCGTACGAATGACCTACCCCTAAAACCTACCCATCACTGCAGTATAGACAAATTGAACGAATTCATACGAATTAGCCACTTCGTACAAATTGGTCATGGGATAGTGTTGGATGAACTACTACTTCCACCGAGTACTGATGCACCAGTCATGATTTTTCAAGCAAATTTGATGCCGATTTTGATTTTTTTTCTTTAATTTTTACTAGCTTGGAAACAACACAATGGTAAAAGTGAAAGTAAACCTCAATGAAAATAAACAACTTAAACAAAATGTGGCTTTATAATTTGTATATATGTGAAACGTAGGCCAGCTAGTAAGATCTATGTGAGTAAACCTCACTCTCCTGGCCTCAAGAGGCGCTCTAGCAACTGACGCTAGAGCGTCCTTGTTAGCGCACCCGCCTCCCATGCCGGAGACCTGGGTTCGAGGCCCGCACGGGGCGAGTAGGACCTGAGGGGATACATATATACACTTTTATTTATTACAGATTCATAATTCTTAACCGCTTGAATGAGTAAGTGCTCACACCTTAAATAATGTATGAAAATTATTATGTTCATACAGTAGTGCTTCTTTGCTTCATTGTTCAGCTTCTCTCTGTATAAGGAATCTTGTACTTGTTCCATTTAAGTCCAGTAAAACTTATTTGTACAGTATAGCGCTTTCACAATACAATACATACTATCATGTTATCCCTTAATGCTTTAACATTAAGAAATCAGAGCGATATGATGATATATGATTAAATAAATGATCCACTGGCAGAGATCAAGCTATATTGTATTTATTATTTTATCTAGCAGATTGTATATTAGTTCCACTTTTTATGTTATTAAAAAAATAAACTGCAAAAATTTGGTCTTGTGTGTGGTCCGACAAAAGGCGGCAGTTTTCTCTGTGTATGAAATATGAATATGTGCAGTGCCTTGGCCGCACGACTAAGCACTTGAATGTACGCAAGAGATTCAAATATTAGTTAGTTTATTCTAGGAAAGTGCAAGCAGTTCTTAAAAAGCATTAATGTATAACTTTTTTTCCTCTGGTGATTTGTATTTGTTATTGTACGCTCCTGAGTGTCCTAAACTATGCAGACCACTACCCAGAATGCAATGCTTAATGACATAGATTCCCATTCTCTATATTTCGAGCATCGCGAACAGTGAGTTATGTCTGGTACAGTATTTGCTCTGCTGTCTGTTTCTCTTCTTTGCGTCTGTCTTCAGCGTGTCCCGTCTCCGGCCTGTGTTAAAGGACTTTGTAATATTTCCAAACACAGGACATTTTGGGAAATGATTGCAATGCAGTTTGTGCGCAAGTCTGGAAAAATCTTGGTGGTAGAGATGCACAGGTCAACCGGCCATAAATCGGAACCGTCTGGTTTTTTCTCCAAACACACAATAGGCAAAAAAGGTTCTGATTTACGGCTGGTCGACCAGATTCGGAAGTGCATTTTATTTTTCACATTTATAAGCAATGTAGTCTAGAGCCCTGGTAATCCAATCAGAAAATGTGAAAATTCATTAAATCTATAAAACATCATGAAATATCAAATTCATGTTAAGTATGTTAAAATGGCTTTGGGGTCTCTAAGACAACACAATGCGAGGGTTAAATTAATTAAACTATTATTAAATTTAAGAAAGAATTGTGTAATTCACTGTGTCTGTTTGTTTGTTTGTATGTTTGTTTGGTGTTGTTCTTTTGTCTTTTTTTCTTTTTTGAATATGTGTTTTCTGTTTATTATTAGCTGACTCGGTGCTTCATCATTCTGCAAAAATTCATATCTGCTGAACATAAGGGAGAGAAACAGTGGGGAATCAATCTTTTGTGCTTGGCCAGATAAACACAAGACACAATCAGAGGGAGGAAAAGAGACAGAAAGGAGAAGGCCTCATCCTGCCGGTGATGGATAGCTAGAGTAAAAGTGTCAGGATGGTATTATGTAAATTAAGGAGGCATCCGAGCATCGCCTTGATGATTATGGGAGAAGTGAATGATGTTTGCGCTCCCCAGGCACTTTGCTGTGCCTTGTTATTTTTTTTTCTCCCTTCCAGCCACCCCTCAGATGCATTCGGCCTGACCCCCTGGACGGAGGGGAGGAGAATCTCCCGGGAACACACTCCAAAAAATCGGAAAAGACATCTGTTTCATTTACTAAACAAATTATCTGCCAGGATTTCTCACCTAATGGGCATGGGGAATGGAGTGCAGACTCCGAACACACATGAAACAGGAAGCAGAGGGGCAGCCCGCTGCTAATGACGCCTGCTCTCCTGACCTCATCCTGGCCTCTTGCCACCTTTGCCCAGTGTTACATCTACAACTGACAATGATAACCAGGAATTCCTAAATCATCTGTCTGGGATTTGAACACAGCGTCTGAAAATGTAAAGGATGTCTAATCCAAAGGGAATATTGGGACTAATGCTGCATTCATTATAGCGGGGTCATCTTTTTGAGTATATGAAAAGCCAAATATTATGAAGACCTTTACTTTCAGTTTCACAACTATTTTGTGAAAAGGTCTGTAAGCATTCTTTCCTTTTCAATGCATGCAACACAAAAGGTATTTTTCCTTTGAGCTTGAATTTTATTTTAAACAAAGCGGTAACATGTATAGATTTTTTAAATAGTTTTTATGAACATTTGCTCTCAATGCTATATCACTCCAGTTCCAAAGCCCTGTGCAACTTTAAGTGCTTTACTGTCTGAAATATGGATTGAACTACATTGACTTATTGATCATTCAATAGATGATTCTGTTTGTTAAATTCTATAATATGCATTTGGCTCTTCCATGAATCTTCCTTGAAATATATATATATATATATATATATATATATATCCCTGCTTTCGACCTTGGCACACAATGCTGAATTAAAGATTAGGGCCATAAATGTACATTTATGAGTATCGCATTCTAACAGAAAGTCTTCACAGTTGATAAAGTGTACATTTAAAGGAATATTGTGGGTTTGATAAAAGCTCGATCAACAGCACTTGTGGCATGATATTGATTGCTACGAAAATGTATTTATTTAAATAAAATTTGTATTTAAAAATATTTAATTAATACTGAATATTTATTTTAAAATATTTAAAATAAAATAATTTTGTCTCCCTTTAATAAAAAGCAAAAATCTAGGTTACAGTGAAGGTTATGTTACATAAATGTTAAAATACTCAGTGTTTCATACATGATTTTAGTGTTAAAAATCACTTTTACAACTTTGCTGCAGTGACAATGTAACTCCCAAAACAACAGTAAAAATTATGAAGAAAAACCTTACAGATCAAGAACACAAAGAACGGGTGTAAATTATTGTTTGTGGTAACAAAATGCTGTTGATTGACCTCGTATTGAATTCCCATTAAAATTGTGCTTACTGTGCTTACTAATAATTGTCCCCCAGTAATTCAACATTCAAGTTCAAGAATGACACCAATATCTGATTGTGTCCTAGGATATCATGGCAACATCTGTCCAGTCGCATTCATTCCCCTGTTTTAGTGTATCTGTCAGTTTTGGGCTGACATGAGAACAGAGAAAGAAAGAGAGAGAGACTGCACAAGCGTCCGGTCACATCTAGGATTCTAATAACCCTTTCTCCATAACCCAACTCTGCCCTTCCATGTTAACATACTGTGAACTGAGCCCAAGTGACAAAATCAATCCATCACGGCCATGCTGTCGACACAAAGAGGGACAGAGGAGCTAACAGAAATTGATGACATCCCTGCTCGAATTTTACACCGTTTCGGCCACAGCGGCGATTGAAACAGACAAAGATTTATAGTCCGACTCGTGCCGCTGCTACCCTTGATTGCCTCTTTTTTTCCCTGAAAGGCTTTTCTGCATATTTATTCCCAAGCTCATCAGGACCTCAGAGAGGCATTAGAGTGACAATCTTATTCCACCTATGGCGTAGCAGCATCTGGGAATTTGCATCTCTCGCTGCATATAAGACTAATGCTCTCCTGCCCCTCAGTTGCTTCTGTACCGCTTTTATTCGTTAATTATGACTTTTATCCGTCCGTCGTTTGCTCACAGCTCTTATTTGTGTGTCTCACTGTGTAATTTAGAGAATAATTCACACTGGTGAGAGCTGATCTCACTGTCTGTTTAGCTGGCACTGCGAGTGGGATTATAGCCGGCGGGCGCTGGCTCGATTAGTTCTTGTTGCGTTTGTTTTTGTTGGTGAGACAAACCTTTCTCATTGGCATTATTGTGCTTGAAAGATGTTTGTGGTGACAACATGTTTGGCTCTTAAATTGCTCCATTTATCTCTGTGTGTGTGTCTGTGTGTGCGCGCGCGTGTGTGTGTGTGTGTCTTTCTCCGCTGCGCAGACCTGCCCTGCGTCATGCATTGAAGGTTTTACGAGTACTTATGGAAAATATAAATTTCATCGATATTACTGGCTAGAAACAAATGCTTCTCATCACAAGCATCGTAAAAACGAACACAGCAGTTAGCGAGACAGGAAACTGATTATAATAATTCAAATGTGATGAATAACTTTCATCAAACATCTAGCGAGAGCATCTCTAGATGGAAGTTCCACATCTCTGAGTATCCATTACAAATGTGCTGTGAAATGGAAGGAAACGGGACCTTGCACCTCTTTGTATTATGCCAAAAATGTTCATATTAAACACAGAAATGGCTGACAAACTCTACAGACACTGTCAAGAAAATGTAATACCACCACATTGTCACACACTCCGCCCACGAATAGTCCTAAAATGATCAGAACTGTATGGCTGCATCAGAACGTTTCAATAAGTCGGAATGCTTTCAGAAAATTCTCCATCATATTTTATGGCATGAATTGTGATTTATTAAGTATAGTATGTAATTGCTTCTGCTAAACAAGGTGCAGCCTGTGGAAAGTAGAGAACGATTGTATTATAAAACATGAGCTGAGAAGAGGGATAATAAGATGGTTGCTTTCCACAATCTGTGCCTTCAGTGTAATGGTATTCCTTAAGATGTTTCTCAATGAACTTGAAATTCGTATGAAATAACTGAATGTGACTAGTTTTTACCTTATCTTTTGGGTAATTGTCAGTTTCCAAATGTAACATTATGCTCACACAGTACACCTTTACGTCAGCAAAGGTAATCCAAAAATCTCTTTGGAAATATACAGTAACATTTGGGTAAATTATTAAAAATGCACTCACTGACCATTTTTAAAATGCTAAACAGCTGAATATATATATATATATATATATATATATATATATATATATATAAATAAATATATATATATATATATATATATATATATATATATATATTTTTTTTTTTTTTTTTTTTTTTTCAGAAAGGCATAAATCACAATGCACTCTATAATTAGCTAAAATGTAATTTGTAGTGTCCTTTGAAGGTTTATTTTCTCTTATATATATATATATATATATATATATATATATGTGTGTGTGTGTGTGTGTGTGTGTGTGTGTGTGTGTGTGTGTGTGTGTGTGCTTGTTTATGTGATTTATGAGGACACAAATTTGTATAATGACATGGGTATTACACTGGTATTACAACGTAAACGTGGTTTATGAGGACATTTCCTGTGTCCTCGTAATAAAAATAGCTTAAAAAAACATACTAAACAATGTTTTATTAAAAATGTAAAAATGCAGAATGTTTTCTGTGATGGGTAGGTTTAGGGGTAGGGGTAGTGTGGGGGATAGAATGTACAGTTTGTACAGTATAAAAACCATTACGTCTATGGAATGTTCTCATAATGTGTGTGTGTATGTGTGTGTGTGTGTGTGTGTGTGTGTGTGTGTGTGTGTGTGTGTGTGTGTGTGTGTGTGTGTGTGTGTGTGTGTGTGTATGTATACTTCTGAAATGATATTACATTTATAATTTGCAAAACAAGATGTAATTACTTTATGCGTTCCGTCTAAAGTGTGTGTATATGTGTATATATATATATATATATATATATACACATACACACACACACACACACATACACACATAAAACAGTATACGGATGGTGCACATTGCACAAAAAATGCTTGGATGTGCCAGTTCTGAAATGAAATTGCTGATTAGGCAAATTGCACATTTTCATTGCCTTAGTGACATCATCATAGCAATAGTCTTTATGCCGTTAGACATTTCCATTTCCATGCGAGTATCACTTTACCTTCGCTAAATCTTCCCATTAATACTGCCAAAGTGTGACGTATATAGCTCAGTTGATTAGGAAAAAAGAAAAGTAGGTTTTATGTAGCTTAAGGTGCCTGACTGAAGAGCCTATTAGACTGCGGTTAGTGATGTTGGCACAGGAGGCCTGCATTGTGCAGATCAAACCATCCCTCCCCCTTTTGACACAGTCTGTTTCCTGAGGAGCCCCTCTCTCCTCTCTCTGCCACTGCTCCCATGTGGGCGCCAGTCAAACACGCTGGCCCCCCATCACAGCATCTGCATCCTGTGCAATTTGTCATTGGCCCGTCTTTGCATTGCCATTGGCTGTTGCCGAGCAACCTGTCCGTCTCACAGACTATTTCCCATGATAAATTAGCTGGGCTGTTACTATGCCAACCGAATTTGTTACTTAATTAAACTGATTCAGATCACAATTGGCTGGAGGGGGTAAAGAATTGGGGCACACTTTGTTGCAGCACAGCCTGCTCTCACACACCGGGCCACAGAGCTGTGGAAAACAACTTTTACAAAGCACCAAATATTATTTAATGCAGTTAAGAGTGAATCTATATGATCACAAGACTTTTCCTGCACTATAAAATATTACAAGAAACAGTATTGCATAGTACATACCAATATTAAACAATGGAAGAGCGTGTACTTTATATGCAATTATGTTATGGAACTGTGTTAGAAGTAATGCATTTGAAGTGCATTGAAGAATATTAATGATATTATGAATACTAATAATATTAATGAAAATTCTAGATCTAAAGTCTTTCATGGATCAAATAAACTAAAAAAAATCTTTAAAAAAAATTCTATTGAAGCAAACTGATGTAGTGAGTTTGATTCAGTCATATTAAATATTATTTTTTACTTGAATAAAACCAGTTAATTTAGATGGTACCACATGCAACACATTTTTTTAGGTTATTTGATAAAACATTTTTTACTAAATGCCAAAACTCTAAGTCCAAATTCTGTAGTAGATTCTCAGTGCCATATTCGGGCCTTGTCGTCTTGCCTTTTTATTAGTTTATTGAGAAAGAAACGAAACAGCGAAGCAATTTGGTTATGTGTGCAAGAGGGCAGAGGGAAGAATGGAGGCATGTAATCCCCTTAATTTGGAACATCACACCTTCAGCATTTGCCTGTATTGGAAAGGGGCTCTTATCCAATCCCACCTCTGTTTCTGGCTATTCTTATTTCCATACATCCTGACAAAACCATTTTGTCCCATCTGATTGGGTCTATTTGCATCAGACACCTTTTCTGCATATAGATTGATGGGTTTAATCAGTGAATCAGGGAGACCGTTCAAACATCAATCACTGTCACTGCTGTCTTTCTGTCTCTCTGCAGCCAGGCCTTGATTTTCTGCTCAGATTCATCCGAAACGCACGCAAATGTAACGAAGAACTAAGGAGAAACGATTTGAGAAGAGACCAATAACTTATCGGCGGCTCACGTTGAGGCCTTCTCTTGCTCTTGGTCTGCCGCCCCTTTCGCTCAAGCTCTTCTAGTTTCACGTCAAGGCTAGTTTCACTCGCCAGTTTGCAGAGAAAAAAGAGAAGAGAAGTCTCTCCACCTGTCTGCTCATTTGTAAAGAACACCCCAGATGGGTAACACCTCACCTATTGAAAATAGGGAAATAAATCAAATGCTTCCTAAAATACGCCCTCTGATTATCTTTGGGAAAAACAGATTTGCTTTTCCGCTCTAACAGGTCAAACAAATAACTGACATCATCTACCTTTCCAGGGCAGATCTTGAGAGGAATGGACACTAAATGCGGCGATATGACCTTTTGAATATGTAAAATAATTCATTATTTCTTCATAAAAAAAACTACTGTACAGCAAAATCTTGGGTAATGTCTGCACCATTACAGGGGCACCAAATGAAATAGCAAAAATAATGATTGTTTCCAAACAGATTTCCAACATTATCCTGTATCCTAAAGTTTGAACTCACAAAAATCTTAAGTGAAAATATTTACCATGAGATATTTCCATATAAATTGTTTCTTTCAAATATGGAAGCCTGTTTCTCCCTCAGAGTAAAACATACAAATGTATGGTATGGCTTAATATTTTACAACTGTGACTTTATATCTCCCAATTTGACTAAATATCTCACAATTGCAAATTATTTTTTTTTTTGTAATTGAGGTAACTCTCATAATTAAGATTATTCACATTTTTATCTCATAATATGACTTTTTTTTTTATCAAAACTGTGACTCATTTGCCTCAAAGTGTGACTTTATATCTCAAAAAGTAACTATTTTAAGCATTCTCACAATTACTTTTTATTATTTTTTTAACTCTGAGGCATAAACATATCTTTTTTTACATATCTGTACCATTGGTCTGGCATGCAGCACCTACAACCCCAACACATCGACGTTCACCCATTCTCTGTCATTGTCCCAATACTCTCCTGATCCTGAATCAGGTCTTTGGAAGCCCTCAAGAGGCTCAGCGGCTGCACATGCCTTTGCATCTTCTGCATGGGCTAGTCAACCGGCTCACCTTTGGCTCTTACCGAATTAATCAAACTGCCCTTGGTCCTCTAATTGGATGACAGTCATTCTCCTGCCCTATGCGCCGAAGGTGTACGTATTCAAGGGGGAAGGTGGGGATTCCTTTGTATCTTCATATATTCTGTGCACCTTTCACCTCATCTACGTCTCAGTCTCCACCACCCCCCATCCTAACCCCTCATTTTTTATCCGTCTCTTGTTATGAGGTGGAGCTGTATGGAAAAAGGAGTGGTATCAGGTCATTAGGGCACCTTTTTTCCTCACATGTGATTTTTCGTCTGTCTTAAGCACATGCAGGGATGTAGGGGGTCTCTAATGTACAGCATGTTGCAGCAGAGCAGTCAAGAAGGTTATGGTGTACACTGCATCCTGGGAGAAGCGTGCAAGCGAGAGAGACGACCTGTCTTCCACACCGACGCCTCCTTTCCGACATCCATTTGCATCCCCTTAGAGGTCACACACTTGTCTGTGGAGGACGAATCGAAGACAAGCAGACAGATCACTTTCACTAACATAATCGTGTTTGTTATGGCTGAACGATTGAGACATATGCTTCCAAGATGCAAAATGGGATGCTCGTGTTTTATTCAGGGCACATTTGACGGAGTCTCTATCAGAATGAAAAAAGACGCTTCTGTCTACGTTTCAGAACGTGGTATACTCGAAGTATGTATATCCAGTGGCCCCAAAAGCCCACTGTGCATTAGCACAGACTATGGAACCACTAAATGAGAATTAGCTCTTACCTTTATCGGAAAAATAGAGTGTTTCAAGAACTCTGATGTATAATGTCAAATCAAAACGCTTTAGCTTTGGAAGCACGCACATGCTTTTAGGAAGCTCCACCTGGTCTTGGTTCGTTTGGCACCCTTGGAGAAAGACACAATGTGACAAAAAGTGATTAAATGAAATTTTAAAAAAACTGCAACATTATCTTTACAACAATAAGCTAATAAATAATAATAAATAAGCAAGCAAGCTGATAATGACTTCTTAGTCAAGTTTTTTTTTAGCATGTGAGGGGTCCTGGGTTCACTTGAATAGTCCATTTCAATAAAACAAGCAAAACTGACATCAAGATATCTGTCATGCAGTAATCATAATGCACACAATTTGTATTAATATTTGATTGTTTTAGTGATATTTTAAAGCTAATATTTTCCAAAATTAACATATATTAACATACTTCATATAATGATTATAGGGTAAACTATACCTTTAAAGAAAATAATCCACAGAAAATGTGGACTGGACAAGCCAAATGTAGAAATTTCTGCTCATTTAGAAATGAACATTTTAGGCAAACTTTCCCCCCTACAAAACGTAACCACTTTTTATAAAAAATACGAATAAAGTTGTAAGCAACTCAAAAATTCTCAAAAATGTCAAAAAACATAGGTTCCTGAATGGGCCTGATGTTTTTGCACCCACGTATAGTCTATTTCGTCTTATAATTCTATGCTAACAGGCTCTTAATGTTGTCTCTCTTTTTTTGGGGAAGTACAGTATGGCATGGTGCTAAGCAGAAGGTGGGATTTACATCTGTCACTGTCACTCAGGACAACCACAACTAATTATACTCTGGCCTAGTCCTGGCCACAATGAGCCTAGATCATAACCAGACCTCAGTGTACAGCTTAAGACAAGCTACAAATGGGCAAGTACATGATATTATTGCTTATTTTATGGTTGGTGGGAGCAATTCATTCATTTCATAGAATACAGACATGTTTCTTGACTCTACCACAGATAAAATACACATTTCCTGTCTCGGTTCAAAGAACCCAAGTGAAAGCTGTAAAACCTGACCACTACATGACCTGAATGTGCATTTCAGATTTATGCCACTATTCGGAGGTTTTGTGGAATAAGAACGTGCCTGAAAGATTTTCCCAGTTCAAGGCACTTAAAGGCAAACGTGTCATCTGCAGTTGCATTGTGTGAGTGAACCTGGGAACAGCTTTCAGTGGCTAAAGCAAGGTGAGAGCATTTTTAAGCACAAGATTGGCCACTTGAGAACAGCGACCTATAAATGATACACATCTGTAAATGGATGCAGCTCCTTTCCTTTTTATCTATGGGCCAAAATCTGAATAATTGAAAAGAGACACATCTTGTGTAAGTGTCTGGAATTTTAAACATTAATAGCGCTGCATTTCCTGGACAGCTCAGGCTACATTGAAACCACTAAATGATACACAGTCATAGGAGTTCTGCCATTTAGAGCACAAGAAAGCACTTCCCAAATTATTTAAATCACCAGAATATATGTCATTGACCACATTCATCCATGCAAAAAGACCTCTTTGGTTGAAAGAGTGATTACACAACACATTACAGATCTACACAGGAATCATTCATCTATTTTTCTGAGGAGCACCAATGGCAGTCATGATACTCAAAGTGAGAGGAACACAAACACAGTTTGATTATCTAGTTCTTTACAAAAAAATTGATAGTCTAGTAGTGATACATATATATATATATATATATATATATATAAAGTCTCTTATGCTCACTAAGGCTGCATTCATTTGATCAAAAATACAGCAAAAACAGTAATATTGTATTGTAATATTACAATTTAAAAGAACAGCCATTAATACAGTCTCCAGTGTCACGTGAACCTGATTTAATTATATTATATAGATAATCATTCAACAGTTCTTTCTGGTTCTCGAATCCGATTGGCTGAGAGCTACAGCACTGGTAACGTTTCACCGTTTGTATCACTCCACTTTTATATTTTTGTATCACTCCACTCCATATTTTTAAAAAATACTACTGTTGTTGTGTCACGAAATGTATTTTTAAGAGTTTTTTAGGTGAGAATATAGTTATTTAATTTAGACCTCAAATATGAATCATATATAAACATAGCGCCTATTTTAAAATATGTTAAGATGCTGTGAGCTCCAGACCAACAGCGGCCGTTCAGCATCGTTCAGCGCTACTGTTCACATTTTTTTTATGTTTATATACAGTCAAATTAAAAAAAAAAAAATATTCAGACACTAGATATAATTTTTTACTGGTGGTTGCAGGACACTATAGTTCATTTATGTAAGTAAGGATAGCAAAATAAAGTAAACTGTGACACTGTATTATACCCAAAAATTCTTCATACAGTGGACTACCAGTAAAATTGATGAGAATTTGGGACCAAAATTATTCAGACACTTTGACCTGACCATGTTTTGCTTAAGTGTTTTTTAAGTGTTGCTTGGTCATTGGTTGACCTAAATTGGTATTATCTAATTGTGTACTTAAATTTAACAGCTGACAGCTGATTGGTTGATTGTAATCCATTACATACCTTTCTATCAAAGTTATCTGACATTATCAAGATGAATTTGTTCTGACACAGTTTAACTCTGAGTTTTCATATTTTATTTCCATTTTATAAACTATAGCGAATAAACTGTGATTATGTGAGAAAATGTTGAAGGTGTCTGAATAAATTTTGGTTTGACTGTACATTGTAGACGTAAAACAATAACAGTAGTGTATAAAAAGTATACATTTCCTTTTCACTTTGAAAGGACATTTCTGGATTAAGGCATATTTTTAACTCTACATGTCAATGTTAAAATAAAGTGGATATTCTCTTATGAAGCAAGAACAGGGCTGGCAAGGAAATCCCTCCAGCTGTTCTCTGGGCATCCTTTAACCTGCAGGGTTTTTATTGATCGGTGTCCAAAGACACAGATCGACTGTCAAATGTTCATTTCGATTATCACAAGAAAGCCTGACTCATGTATGTACCTCAAGCAAGATATTCATTTTTAAGGTCGGTGTCCTTTGCTGCCATTAAACTGCACTGGCCAGACAGTTAACAATGGGCTGCTTTATTCGAAACATTGTTTTTATGACAGCTAAGTGGGACATAAATAAAATCTTTTTTTTTTTTTACTATTGCCACTTGTTTTGGTTAACTGCTAGCCCCTTACTGCCATAACATATGGATCTCTGACATAACAGTTGGTTTCGTTTTTTTCCACCTCCCACCCTTATCTTTGCGGCCAGGTCTGTCAGAGAGTTTTATTCAGCGTGATCGATATCACACAAGCAGTACTGGTGTTTAACGTCCTCCTGGTGGTTTTAAGCAGGTGTAGTTGTGTTAAAAGGTGAGCAACCTTTAGGTTTGTCAGGGTCTCAATGCATTTGATGATCACGGCAAAATGCAACAAATGCTTTATCTGCAAGTGTCAGTTAGATAATAAAAATGCAAAATAAACTGGAATGAAATGCGGCTTGGCACAAACAACCACAAAGAAAGGTTGTGCTCAGTTTATCGTGTGGGGCTGATCGAGGGGCCTATTTAAGAGCCATTATCAGAATTAGCAGGAAAGCCTTTTTAAGACAAGAAGTACAACAAAAACCACTAAATAAACTGCCTCTGTTTTCCTCTTCCCTTGTGTTTAGACTTGCTGAAAGGGTTGTTGAGTTGTGGCTAATCGCTCAAGAACGTGGTATCGGTGCTTTGCATAATGTGTTTACCGGTGGTCTATAACAGGGGGCAATAATGAAGTGCTTTCTGCAAGCTTATCATTTGTGGTTTTGTGGCCAAAAGGCACATTCAGCCACCAAGAGCATCATGGTCAGAGGTGACGTGGTGAGTTTCCTGTTGTTCAACAGTCACTTCCTCTGTTTAATTAATAATGAAATACTCCTACGCTCACAAAAAAAGTCAGTTAAAGGTTATTTGATTATTAATAAAAGGTTATCTGATGGAAAACATAAGAGATAACACATACCGTAGACATACCATCTGCTCTTATGAGCATCCTGTATGGCTTCTTTAAACAATACTGCACAAGCAATAGCAACAGTCAACAAAATGATATTATCAACAGTTAATATCACGATTCAGACAAACTTCGAGTAGTTATTTTGTATATTTTTCTTCTACACCAATAAAAATAGTGCCTACTCAAGGTCTATCAGTCTAATATGACAGGATGTTAACCGTATTTGCATGACAGACCTAGCAACAATGGCTTACTTCAACAAAATCCTTCCTTGCTTTAAAAAAAGAAGTCTTTAACACCAGAAAAGTCTCCATGATGAACTACCTTGAGCCGAGATTGGTTGCGCATTTTGACCGAGGAAGAGTGTCTCACTTAATTGGCCTTTAGAATAGAAAAATGGACATCTCATGAGACTCATTTTAATTTCCATGAATAATGTGGATGTGATACAATCTGATCATATCGTTCAAACCACAGAGTATATATAAGGCAGCGGTTCTCGTCAACCAAGAACTGTGGCACTGAACACGTCTAATGGCAGAGGGCAAATCACGGGCAGGTCTTTCCCATGGCCTTTCGAATGATCAAGAGGAAGGAGGAACATTCTTCATAAAACTTCAGATACAAAAGACAAACTGTCTCTCACATGCCCCCCGAGACTGGAGAACATCATCTCTTGAATATTTCACGGCTGTATCAATGTCAGAGAACATTTCTTGCTGACTCCCTACTGCTCAGCGTTAATGAATATTAAGCGGGACATTTTCCTTTGGGTGAAAGGTCCCTTTATTTATTCTCTTTATTGTTTGAAAGCCATCCCCGATTCCATATTTCAGAGCCTTAGTCTTTCCACTCACTTATTTGAGACCTGCAGATCTTTCGTTCGGGCCAATTCGCACAAAATCCTTCATGTGCTGACACTCGTGTTATAGCATGAAAGAAGTCACAAACTCAGAGGAAAGGAGAATAGGCAAGTATCTGATTTGTTCATTGATTAATTAATGCCATGAAAAGACTACAAATGCTCACCAGCTTCACAGAGCTGTTCAGCTGTGACGCAAATTTGTAGGCCAACCTGAAAGGTTGATTCGTCTCTGGAATTTTGAATGGGTTTTCAGAATGGTAGTTATGGATTAAAATGAGTAAAATAAAGTCTGTGGTTAATAATACTTAAAAAAAAGTTCACGTGGTGTTGTTTTACAACACGAATTACAGTCACACCCCAAACATACTTTTAAAATACAAGTTGCTAATAAGTTGTATCAAACGGATTACAACAGATTCATTATGCAAGTACTTTTTTTTTTTGAAAGAAGTCTCTTATGTCCACTAATTCTGCATTTATTTGATAAAAAAATACAATACAAAAATTACAAGTTATTATTTTATTATATTATTATTTTTAGTTAAAAATATTTTAACATGTAATTTATTCCTGTCATGACAAAGCTGAATTTTCAGCACTATTACTGCAGTCTTCAGTGTCACATGATCCTTCAGAAATCATTGTAACATGCTGATTTGGTGTTCAAGAAACATTTTGTAGTATTAATGTTAAAAACCACAATATATTTTTTATATGATGAATAGAAAGTTCAAAAGAACAGTATATAAATAAATGTAAAAGTCTTTCCTGTCACTTTTGGTCAATGTATGCATTTTTGCTAATTAATTCATTAATTTATTTATTTATTTATTTAAAAAAAAAAAAAAAAATATTCACTGACCCCAAACTTTTGAACGGTAGTTAATTTAGAAACTTGTTATCAAACTGTCAAAATTCTAATTCTAATGTCTTTTTTTATTCAAAAAAAACTTTAGAAATTCCTAAGGTAACCCATGGTCCAAAAAAAAACCCCTCCTGATTAAAGTGATGTAATTTCCTGTTATTGGAAAGCGCTGGAAGATCAGGTAAGAGGGAAATCAGATCTATTCTATTCATTTTAAACACTGCTATCATATTGATGAATTTATTACATAAGAAATAAATGCATCCCCACACTGAACTGGTCAAATATTAAATAAGTGCTTATCGATTTTCTCTGTATTATTCAGGTACTGGATCTCTTCTGTCTTTGGGAATTCATCCACATATTTAAAGCATAGATGTCTCTGGCTGAAATGCTCTAATGATTTCCAGGCCTGGGAGCTTATGGAATTTAATTTCTTGACACAAATATCAGCATCAGAAAAGGAAATTAAAGTTATCATTACTGTCAGGACATTATCGCAGCCTCACTTAACCTGCCATTCAGTAAAATGAATTATTTATGTTCCTTCTCTTTTATTTGGAGATGGGAGGGTTTGGAATATTTCTGTCTGCTATGTGAGTTGCTATTAGGAAAAATGGAACTTTCTGAAACATTTGAACTGTCATGTTTAAATAATACTCTACTAAAATTGACAACTGGCACATTAACACAATTGGTAGCATAGTCAGTGTAAATGAATGCCAGTATGGAAGGAAATAATACGAAGGAAAGAAAGAATATATTCTTCATTTAAATGCTAAATGTTACATTCTTAAAGGGATAGTTCTCCCAAAAATGAAAATGTCCCAGAATGTCCAAGCCACTCTTTTCCATACAAAGAAATTTAATGGTGACCACTGCTGTCAAGCAAGATGAACAAAGAATTACAACAATGAACGATATGAGGGAGAGTAAATGATGAAAGAATTGTCCATTTTTTTAGGAGTGTACATTTGCATCTTCTAAATTAAGGGAATTGTGAGTTTCAGGCTATACACCATTGAAGCCAAATTCTGTGCCGTAAATGACACAATGTGTGTTTACCAACAGCGAGAAGCCAGTTACTGTGTTTCAGTCATTTTGTCTTTTATTGTACATGCTCTGTTTTCTGACAGGTCTTATTTTCAGTATTGAGGGGTTCAAGCACAGCAATGTGTGATTACAGCATCTGAGTGTCATTCGACATCTGGAGATTCCAGACATCTGTGTGGATGAGTGACTCTATTCCTCTCTGCCTCTGCACACTCACACACATATGGTATCTGAGAAGCTTCAAAAACATGTTACCCAGCTCCTCTCTGAATCCAATCAAACATCTCCACTTTTTCCTGAAGAGCTTCACTTCCACATACGCTAGTTAGAGGACTAACAAGACTGCAGTTGCTTCTGTTAATAGACAAGCCGCACATGTTAACAATGTCTGTAGGAAAGAAAAAACCACAAAGATTTTTTTTTTTGCATAGACAGAAATTAGATTACATGGAGAAGAAATGAGAATAATAACGAGAAAAATAAATCTCAAAAAAGTGTTCAGACTTGCCAAGATACCAAAACTTGCAATCCGAATTATGTATATAGAACAATAAATAGAGAGGATAGACAGAACCACAGATTGATAAAACAATAGAAATAATGATAGTTAGATAGAATAACAGAATGATAGAACAATGACAGATAGAACAAAAGATGGAACGATGATAGAACGATGACAGACAGATAGATAGATAGATAGATAGATAGATAGATAGATAGATAGATAGATAGATAGATAGATAGATAGATAGATAGATAGATAGATAGATAGATAGATAGATAGATAGATAGATAGAATGGTCGATAGATGATAGACAGATGATGGAAGGAAAATTAGAAAGAAAGAAAGAAAGAAAGAAAGAAAGAAAGAAAGAAAGAAAGAAAGAAAGAAAGAAAGAAAGAAAGATAATAGACGGACAGACAGATAGACAAAGAATGAATTAACAACGATAAAAAGCAAAAATCAATTAACATTGGCCAAGAGTGGATCATTATATCACATGCAATAACCTGAATGATAGAATAATAAAGAGCAATTTATTTAGAATTAGGCCAGTGTGATTCCAGCAGGAGAAGATGGATGTGTGGAGATAGACAGATCTAATTAGCCTTGTACCAAGTCCCAGTGCTGTTCTCCTTGTCTTCTCTAGCCGGTCTCTACAGCGGCACAGTGCTGCTAATCCATGTCCACTGCTTAATGACTGCAAATCGCTGATATCTGCCACTGATGAAATGCTGAGAAGATTAATCTTCCATCCCTTTTCACTACAAAACGGATAACCTTGGAAGAATTAAGTACATTGTATATTTTCCCATTAATGTGTCAGGGAATTGATTTTCGTAATATTTAATAGTTTTTTGTTTGTTTTTCATCATTCCACTAATTTGGCCACCTAGTGTATACACACAGCTCTACTGTGGTGATAATCAATATGCTATAGAGTTAATGGTCAAAATTATGACGACAAATTTAAATGCAGTTAAGACAAAAAATTAAGAAAGGATGCGCAAAATGCGATGGAAGTTTGAGGAAATGCAGGTGAGGCATAAATGGCAAATTAATCTCAACCTTTAGAAAGGGGGAAAGGCAAGAGGGGCCGCTGAAGGGAGGGTAAATGCCCCTTTGGATGGCTGCCAACTGCTGCCATCTTAGAATTTACATCTGTTTACTTTCCATCTTAAACCCACTCATTTCTACACAGCTGAGGTTTGCTGACCCGTGCATTCAGCCTCTTGCCTGAAATGAAGCCCAAACTCTCTCTCTCACTCTCAGTCACTCTCTCTCAGTTCTTCCCTGTTCTTTTTTAATATATAGGGAAGACTAGGGCTAGTTGTCACATGTGTAAGTTATTACAAGGGCTGTAACTATAGTTAATAGTTATAGTTAATAGTTACAGAATGTAATGTAACTATAGGTGTAACAACATGCCCTACTATTTAATCAACCTCCACCTTTAGACTCCGACAGACAGACAGACAGACAGACAGACAGACAGACAGACAGACAGACAGATAGATAGATAGATAGATAGATAGATAGATAGATAGATAGATAGATAGATAGATAGATAGATAGATAGATAGATAGATAGATAGATAGATAGACAGACAGACAGATAGATAGATAGATAGATAGATAGATAGATAGATAGATAGATAGATAGATAGATAGATAGACGGGTCACCTATATAAAAAGGTAGTTGGGCAAGTTGTCCCACCATACAATTTATTAGCTAAATATTTGTTGGCCAAAACAATGATTGAATTTTGTATGCTACCTTGCACATTTATGTTGTTGCATATATTGTTTTGTTCATGAATTGTTTTACTTACTTAAGTTGTTTAATGGCATATTTCCATTGTGGCAACAGGACCCACTATTTAATCATGATAAACATGCATGTAATGAACTCCACCTTAAACAATAACAGAGAAAATGTTCAGCTTTTTGTTGCCATATGTTTAAAGTTTTTTTTGTTTTTTTTTGGCCATATGTTTAAAGAAATTGATCAAAAATAAAACTTACTTTGAGTAATTGTCACTGGAGTAAAAAGTGTGACAACTAGCCCTGTTCACCCCTTTATAACACTGTGGCCTTCTAAGTCTTCATTTTATTCTTCACTTTTATTAAGCTCAACTCATTCATTGCCTTGTATGTGTTATTGTATTTATCACCCTCATTTATTTTATTCAGCATGAGTTTAAATGCTGAACAAGTTATATCATGCAACAAAAAAATGTGCATCAGTTTTATAACATAATTAAGCAGCAGAAGCATATAATCACCAGTTTTCACTTCCTTGCATTCATATTAGAACCTTGGATAGGGACTGGACACACAAGCTGTCATGAAAGAGTGTTAGACCACAAGGGGGAGGAAAGGGCCGGCTGTTAGCCATCCTTCTCAGTTCCACCAGCAAGAAGGAGGGAAGTCTCACACATGCTTAAACTTTACTGGAAAGACTCCACAGTGATTGGATTACAAAAAAATATTGTAAATTCAGACTTTGCAGTAGCAGCCTTTTACACAGCTGGACTGTCATTCCAAACAATCATCCCAAAACATTTAAACACCATTTATATAATCTACCATAACAAAACCTTGTCTAACTGGAATAAATGAAAGAATGAAAAAAAAAAAATAAATAAATACATGTGTAGCTGCTGCCTACAAACAAATGGGAACTACTTTATAAACAGCTGAATTGCATAATCTGAGACATAATGGAAACAACTGTGGAAACAAACTCATGTTGTCTTATAAGCGTTCTCCTTAACTGATACTTTCTTCTGATCAAGAACAAGAATTTGTGATTCTGAACAAGAATTTGTGTTCAAATTTACATTTGCCTTAAGCAAGGTTAACTTTTCAAATTGCAGAGACTTGTTTGGCAGGTTTCTAAAGTCATTTTTCACAAGGAGATACTGAACACATTCACAAGTATTTTAACCTCTCCAGGTCCTCTAGATTTATTTCATCTCTGTAAGCGGCTACATCTGTATCTCTCGCTCTCAGTAAGACCTTCAACCGTGGACACAAAAGAGGGACAAAAATCTGTCATACTTCCCTAAGAATGCCCCTATTCTCCAGCAATTCACAGTCTGATCTCGGATGACTATTTGTTAACTAACTCTGCTTTAATTAACTTTAGGTATTAGGTATTAATATCAGATGCCGGGTTGCATGCTAGCTGTCGATGCTTTAAATAAGTGGATTAGCACTAGTCTTACAGTTTTTTGTTTTAGTCAAGCTACGGTCTTCTCTCCACTTGAGTCCTTGGCACTTGGCCAGAAGATTCTGCTAACAAGTTTCTTCTTGTGGTCACAGGCGTAAGCTATGAGGTGTGAGGAGAGCTGTAGACTGTTTGTCCTAATGTCTGTTTTAAAAGGCTAACTTTTGAGGGTCAGTTCACAATAATTAGCCTGGAGGTATTTAGACATCTAGGAGACATCACCGACTGGAGAGTACTGGTGTCTTGCCAAGCAACAAACTATTTATAATTTAAAGGTAAAGGGTGTCATTTCTGCTTCCCAAGGGAATTGCAGAAAAATACTGCCAGGTATCCTGAAAACTCCTCTCATTTGACACTGAGAATTGACATTCTGAGAATATATACTACTGTTCATAAAATGTTTGGGTTGGTAAGAACTGTTAATGTTTTTAAAAGAAGTGTCTTATGCTCATCAATGCTGCATTTATTTGATCAAAATAAAAATTAATATACTACAATTTAAAATAACTGTTTTAATATAATTTAAAATTCAATTTAAAGCTGAATTCCATTCTTCAGTGTCACATGATCCTTCAGAAATCATTCTAATATGCTGATTTGCTGCTCAGGAAACATTTCTGATTATTATCGATGTTGAAACAAATTTTTTCAGGATTATTTGATGAATAAAAAGTAAAAAAAAAAAAAAAAAAGCATTTCAGTATTTAAAAACAACATTTAATTGAAATGTAAATCTTTTGCAACATTATAAATGTCAGTTTGGTCGATTTAATGCATCTTTGCTGTATATTTCTTTCTTTCAAAAAAAAGTCAATTAATAAATCTTAATGACCCCAAACTTTTGAACAGTAGTGTATTTTCTGAAGCAGTTCATTGAAATGAGTCTGAACAAACTAATTTGCTAAAACAAACTGACCGAATCAAGCAATTTATGCAAACAAATCAAACTTCCCAACAGTACTTGATGAATTGACATAAAAAACGGACATTTTTCTATAAAAAAGTTAGTCACACTACTGAAAAAATTAATTAGGTTGGTAGCATCACAACTTTTAGTTAGCTACTCCCCAATACTTGTGTGGTGTGACCAAACCTCGGTGTTCTACAGCGGTTGTTGATGTAAAAAGGATTGTGGAAAAAACACACTATATTTCAACGTAGACGGATTTGACAAACCATATTCCAAGGAACAGTTACAAACATTATGCATAATTCGATGCAAATAAGGTCCAAAACAGAAGTTCCCTCATCTAAATTTCTTTTCCGAGTTCATTAAACTTCATATTAGCCTTTAACTGACAATCATCAGCATATCCTGAAAAGCTGATTTCTGGTACACAAGACATCGTATCTTCAAATTATACCCATACAGGCCTGGAAGATGGTGTTTGTACTTTCCGGGGAAATAACCGGAGATAATAACGCCACTCATTTAAGGCCAACCCTGCAAAACCTCGACCAGTACCTGTCTCCCGAGTGTCATAAAGACCCTTTCTTGTTCTGCCTGCATGTCATAACTGGGGTTTGTCATTTGCACACAGCAGTCCTTAATTACAGGCTTTTAAGCTGCACTTCAGGACCACAAGCCTGTGAAAAGTTCTGAATTTCCTCTCTAGAGGGCTGACAGCAACTGTCGCTAAATGGGTGTAAAGCGGCTAAAAAAATTCAACTCGGCCGACAAATTAGATGTGTCTGCGCCGGCCACAGATGGGTGCCGTTAACCTGTCGGGACACAGTGTCACGACATTAACGCACATTGTCTGTGGCTCTCTGTCACTGCTGCGCACCTCAAGCGGTCGGCAGCCTTCATTTAAACTAATGTAATTAGGGGCTCTCTTTGTGCTGAGTGGGTTGAGTCACATGACATTCTCACATATTTGCATAATTCTAGAGTTCAATATCTGCATGCAAAAAAGAAAAGAACGCTTTATTCTGTCTCGTTCAGTGTGGGGTCAGTTTAAATAATCACGTTTTAGGGACATAATGAGGGGTCATACTTCATCATACACTAATATTTGGACATAACTAAACCCAAGTTTTTTTTTCATTCAACAGCTTTAAAACAGTCACCTCAAACCAAAACTACAACACCTGAGCCAAAAGAATAATATCAGTTGTAGTTCTTCACCCACCTACATTCTTTATAAACAGCAGAATGTTACACTGCGAAACATTTATACAGGCCTCAAGGTAGCGCAGCAAGAACAGACAATCTGGTGTTTAGCCCTACACGCCCATTCACATGAGAAACTAGATATTTTACGGCACAGGATGAAGTAAAATTCTCGACAATGTACACTGGAGGAGCAATTTGTGCTGAAACCGAACCTTGAGTGTTTGACCCAGATTTGGCAACAGACAAGTTTAAAATGACCCTGTGACACCCAACATCCTATGAGGATGTTATAAGACGGTGCTTTTGTGTTTGTGATAACACTCTTTTCAAAGTTCCCTTTCAGGTTCCCTGCCTTGAAATCTAAAAAGATTATATTTTTGTGTCCTGTAAACTCATCAGTATTTACCTCCTCCATACTGGCTGCATTAGACGAGCTGCATTAAATGTTATGTAGCGTTCTAATAGGTAAAATAATTCAAGCAGTGTTTTTTTCACCTATACAAAATCCTCTCACAAACTTTAGCCATTCCAGCTTGTCCTTTCCTTCATATCACGCATGGTTTTGTTTTGCATAAATGTCAAACTTGCTGCTTGAAAGCATTTGCATTGATTTACATTGAGGTTTTTAGCATGGCCATTATAAATCTGTCACCCTCAGGACACCCCTACCCCAGCACTCATCCACCTATGACAAATTTGTTAAGAGCATTTTGGACGTAGGCCAGGAAAAGCCACTTCAGGATTATCTTAAGGTTTAGCAGAAGTGATGAGTGAATTCCGGCTTGAGGAGACATATCAGACTGCAGCTTTAATCTCCCTGCTCACACTTCTCTGCTTTCTTTTTTATTTCCATATTATTTATTTTATAGTTTCCACCTCCTTTTTCTCTGACCCTTAGAACAGCAATAAGCAGAATGTTTTTGTTATGATTGGCTATACTCTTCATGTGTGGTGGATAACCCTTTAAGTTAAATAATACATCGGTAATCGGTTAACAGAGTTGTCTAAAGTTTCTCTTGTTGATGCATTTTCATTGACAATTTAGTCACTAACTGCAACAGAAGGCACTCCATCTTGTCCAGCGGGTTTCCGCTCCTGCGCCACATTCACATCGAGGCTTGGTTTTAATCACTCAGCATGGTGCAAGCTACAAAGGTCAAGCCCATTGATTAAGTGGATAAAAGGGTGACTTGTCATCTCTCATACAAGACACATAGATGCTCTATATTTTCCGGCAAGGGACAGTCATTTACATGGCCAGTCCCATGGGGTTTAGAACACACACAGACCTTCTTTAACTTTGTTATTATTTTAAACTATGAAAAGAATATTTCCAACACCACTTTTTTTAAGCAAAGTATGCCTCGGCCTTCCAGTTGAGGTCAATTTTCTCCTTAAAATGCTTCAGTGGAAAATCACTGTAATGCACATCCTGTTGTGACATTGCTTTTATAAAACAACGGCACCAGTAAAATTATAAAATGTGATGTTATAAAAAAAAAGAAAGATAATTGGAGTAAGCAGTGGTGGCGCTAGGCTGGGGCTTGCTGGAGATATAACCCACCAGAAATTTGCTTAGCACCGACGCAGCCACCCAAGGATTTTCGAATGATTTTCCTGTTTTTACTCTCAGCGCTACTTTCATTAAATATAAAAAAGTCATAAAAAAAAAAAAAAAAAAAAGGGTTAATAAATGTTGTAAATGTGTCTACAATGGTTTTAATGGGGGAGGAGTCAATTGCATGCTCAGGTACGGTGCGCACATTAGGAATAGCGATCATATTAAGCTCCTCATCAACAACGATCATATTAGAGAGCTATGAAATATGAAGCAAAAGACTGCGGACTTTAGATACAACTCAGCGTTCTTTAGAAGATAAACAACAGAGATTTGATTCACTCAAATAATATAGATTTTAATATAAATTCTTGCACTCTGTTCGCCCTAGCTAGCCTAGTGGTGATGAAAAAATAAAGAGAAAAGGTTGTTTAGATTAATAGATTAATGCGTTAAACAGCCGTTAAACTTTGACCGTTGCATCTCGTCTGCCTTTTCAGTTTCTCGCGCCGCACTTTAAAACGCCATGTCAAGTTCAACTTTTGAAAACACATTTTGACACCCTGCGCTCTTTTCCATTTTATTTGCGTTTTAAAAGCACAAGCTTGTTCCTTAATTTAGCTTACAGCAGTTTTAAAGCCCTATATAATATATACATAGACATAATAAATATGTACACCTATATGTCTATGCATGGGACTGTAAGTCGACAAGTTTCAATAAACCATTATTGATTCAAAGAGGTAATAATAAATGTGTTAAGCAAAATTGAAAAAAAAACTGCGCTTAGTAACTGTGTACACTTTACAATGTGACCTTGTAAATGTATAGTTTAAGGTAAAATAGAAAATTAAATAAGTAAAATGCAATGAATGCAGGGTATTGAAGTTGTTGAGCACCCCCGTAGCACCCCCAAGAAAAAAATCCTGGAGCCGCCACTCGGAATAAGCAATTCCTCAGCCAAGTAATGGCAAATTTACACTGCAATGGTGGCACAGAAGTATTTCTGAAGTGGCATTTAGGTGTCTTTCCACAGACTGTTTAATGCTGCTCAGAGGTGGCATGAATGCATTTACACAGCAAAAACTGTTTATTTTGATACTAGGGGTTGAAGTGGGTCAAAGCAGGCTTAAATTAGTCTGCCGTTTATCTGGCATTGCGTCTTTACACACAGACCAGCCTTAACTCAGCTGTGTAAAGATACCTTAATACAGTTAAGTCGCTAACTTACAGTTTATGTTATGATACAGTTATGTATCTCATTAATAAACTGTAATACCTATATTAATAATAGTCAGTAATATGTATTTATATAATTAACCACTAATTCATATTATTTATTATTAATAAAAATATTTAAAAAAAAAATAATTAAGGCCTGGTTTCACAGACAGGGCTTAGATTAAGCCAGGATAAGTATACTAATATATAATATAATTAACATAACATACATAACAAACATAACATAACATATAATGTTATAATCAATATATAATAGTAATTATTAATCATGTTTAACATCATAATTAATCTTGACAAATCATATATCATATACATAGACTCAAGCTTTGATATTTGAAAATAAAAAATAATTTAAGTTAGAAATACACAACACAAATTTAAAGTTTGTACACTGGCAATAAACATGACACAATTTTAATGAAAAAGTTTGCTTCTCGCAAATCTCAAGCAAAATGTCGCCCTTTTATCCAGTTAATGCTTTTATCCACAGAACTTTTAATTTCTTTTTGCTTATTAAATCACAATATTACAGACAATGGCCAAAGTCTGATTACAGAATGGAAACTGTTCAGTTGTCCGCATGAATAGCTGGTAATGCAACTGCATGAAGACAATTCCAAGATAGTGTTTCAGCATTGTCCATCTCTATTTCTGACCCTGAGGCCCAAGCTACTCAGCCCTGTTCTCATCGATTGGTGTCAGTTGACCATTGCTATGACAACTGAAATGCCCTCTGGGTTACTATGACATCATACCCCCTTTGACCTTGCCCTCACATAAGTCCGTACAATAGAGAGTATGTGAAAAGGCAGTTTTTTTGGGGGGCACGATTGGTGGCACTGACACAGATATGCCTCAATGAGGAGAGAGAGCTCTCCATCCCTCTACAACAGCAAACACTTCATGCGTTTCTCTCAGCCCTGGGGACCCATAATAGAAACCCAGAGGCCTATTTAAAATTTCATCTGATCCTATTAATTATTGTGAAAAGTCTGTGTCAAACTCAGGTTGATGGTAGTCAAGCTCTTCCTGCCATTTTGGGGAGATAAGATGTCAGTTATCTCTTTGGGAGGTTAATAGACCAACCACATAATCCTTTCCCTTCTCTGCAGATTTTGTGGTATTTGCATTTGGTAAGCTGATATGGTCATTCACTTGAGAGTGTGACTGCATTCCTAATGAATTTCCACACCGCCTAAACCAAAACGAGAGGACAGGAAGAATCTCCACTCTCATTCATTATCTGTCTTCAGACGTCCTCTCACATATGCTGCCACCTCTTCTGGAAACCTCTTCTGTTCACTTTTTTCTTTCATTCTCATTACCCGATTTTTGACAAACAGAGAATCCTTTACAAGGACCAGTTTGTTAACTTGAGATTAATTAAATGTGTTTAATGCCGTTAAAGACAAAGAGTGTTATTTCTGCACCACTAGCGGCACCAAACAGAATTACAAAAATAACGTCTGTTGTCAGACAAGTTTCAAACCCTCCCCCGTCTGCCTGTTTGAATAAACATGTAGCTCTGCCCCAAACTCACGGCAGTTGTTATTTTTCCTGTATATGAATTCGTAGAGCATGCCAAGGATGTGGGTTTGATTCCCATGAAAGACATGTCGTGATAAAAATTTGCCTTGAATAAAAGTCTCTGTCAAATGCATAAAATGTAAATGTTATGTCATTCCCAGTCAGATACATCAAACTAACAGATTGCAATACTGGTTGGTGCCACTAGTGGTGCATATAAATCTCTGTGACATTATATTTACATTTATGCATTTGTAGACACTTTTGTCCATGCATTTTATCAAGTTGCATGCATTCCTTGGGACCGAACCTTTAAAAAAAAATATTTACTTCTAATAATTATTTCATTTATTACTACAGTACTTTAACATATAAAAATATTTATATAGATAAATCATGTTAATGCGAAAAAAATATCGTAATTAAATATTTTAATATACTAACAAATATTTATTTAATGACATCCATAACCACATATACGACAAACATATGGATTATACTGTACAATTCAAAAGTTTGGGGTAAGTGCGATTTTTTTAAAAGAAATAATAAATTGATTTAAAATAGGCTTTTATAAGTATAGTAAACATTTCTTGAGCAGGAAATCATCATATTAGAATGATTTCTGAAGGATCATGTGACACTGAAAACTATATAATGTATAGTAATGGCTTCTGAATATTTAGATTTGCGATCACATGAATCAATACAGCTTTTTTTTGACCTTGGTGAACATAAGAGGCTTCTTTCAAAAACATTAAAAAACAGTTACCAGACATAATCACATCCAAAACAATAGGAGGGAAACATTTTTTGTAGCATACAAAGATTGCAGCCAGTAACTGCAGGCATAGTCAGTGTGAGAACACTTCAGTTTCCAAACATTGTCAAGGAGCTCTGATCAAGGGCTTGCTGTGCCTCTAAATAAACAATGACAAAATGATGGCTATTAACCCCAGCTACCTCATTTACTGCCCAATTGGTTTAAAAAGACTGCACACGGCATGGACTAATTCCTGTGAAAAAAGAAGAAATAAAACGCACCTAGTTGAATTTTCAAAGTCATTTACGAGTACAATGAGAGCAGACACAGAACATTCCATGCCTGTTTTATTAGCATTATTATTGTAAAAACATTTATAACGTGTGTGGACATGCAAATGCAATTGTGTCTTCCAACATCTGCAAAATCTCCCCATTTTAATGGATTGAGAAAAGAAGTTTTGTCAAAATCAGGCAACAGAGAGGGATATTTTTAATGCTGCGATCATTGAGGTAAGAGTATGTTTGCCCTTCAATCAGACGGTGCCAGAAAAACAAAAATCAACATCAACAGTCATTTCATTCTCTCTTCTGACATGTTCACTAAAGCTAAAAGACATTCCTATAATTCAAGGTGAACCCCTTATGCATATTCATAAGGGCCATTACCTTGAAGAGGAATGTCAAAACTCACCAGAAGGGGCATGCTTTGTTTTTCCAAGGATAAATGTGTACATGTCTGTGTTATTACGATGACACTCTTTCAAGTGTACACAAAACAAAAACTGCTTGCATATCAGTATATGGTGAACCCTCCTATACTCTCTCTCTCTCTCTCTCTCTCTCTCTCTCTCTCTCTCTCTCTCATATGCACAAATAAGTGCTGTAGCCGCTGAATAGCTGTCAACTATTCATCAATGATTTATCATTCTACCTGTAGAAACAATGGGCAGACAGCATCCTTCCCAGAATTCCTAGTGCCTTGACCCCCTGATAAAAGCAAGACTGTGCATTATCAAACAATGCCCTGAAACACTTCCCACCACAATGTCCCTTCCAAAATCACCTGGGAGTGTTTGATTTTATTTATATATCTGAAGCACACCAATGTCTGTCACAACTCACCCCAAGTACCTCATAAAAACATTTAACAGATCAAGTGAATAATTGTAGTTCTGTTAGCTTGTTTGTTTCCATAGTTTCTCATGAGTTCCACACCTGTTTCATTTTCTGTTGATTACTCCCTGTGTATTTAAGCCCTTAGTTCCCTTGGTTCTTGATGCAGTCTTGTTTATGTATGATGTGGTTTCCAAGTAAAGACTTTGGGCCCTATTTTAACGATCTGAGCGCATGGTCTAAAGCGCACAGCGTAAGTGCACTTATAGGGCGTGTCCGAATCCACTTTTGCTAGTTTAACGATGGGAAATATGGTCGGCGCGCCCAGCACATGGTCTAAAAGGGTTGTCCCTATTCTCTTAATGAGTCATGGGTGTGTTTTGGGCATAACATGCAACAAACCAACCAGAGTCTCATCTCCCATTCCCTTTAAAAGCCAGTTGCGCTTGCGCCATAGCGGATTCGCTATTTACATGGTGGAATTTGCAAGCGGAAAAACTGAACGCTTCTCTAGCGAGGAAACGGATCTGCTCGTCCAATGCTTGCTCGTCATTACTACAAATAGGTAGGCTAATTCTGATACATGCAATGACTATCCATTATAACATGTAGGCATTTTATATTTATGTACACAACAATAATCTTTTACATTTTAGTCCTTTAATTTTTCATAGTTAAAAATGTTTTTTGTGCTGCTACGTGTCCCTGTGTGTAATAAGCAGAGTGTACGCACGTTGTGGACCCTTGTATAGGCACATATTACTAACGCGCTCTTTAAATGACGAAAAACAAATATTGCACCACTGACTTTAGACCAGATTTTAGTTGGTCAATGGCGCAGTCGTTTTCAGTTGCCTCAAAATAGCAACGCACCAACAATGCGCCTGAACATACACAAATGGGCGCAAATGCATTTGCTATTTAAACGTGGCGCGGGACGTGAAAATGATAACTGCGTCAGGCTTAAACGAGCAAAAAACACTTGCGTCGCGCCTGGCACCGTATTGCGTCGGGTGTATGATAGGGCCCTTTGTCTCAGCCACACAATGTGAAAACTATTTTATTAAATGTCTTATTGTGAAGAATGGTTATTCCAAATAAAGATAATTAATTAAAAAAAGGTTAAGTAATATTTAACAATAATTTTCCAATATATTAACATTAATGTACTAGCTGAATCATGAATTAACAATAAACAACCATTTTTACAGCATTTATGTATCTAGGTTCATGTCAATACAAGTTTGTTCATAATACATACATACTGTTAAAAGAGGTGGGGCCCATAAGACTTTTTCAATGTTTTTGAAAGAAGTCTCTTATGCCCACCAAGGCTGCATTTATTTGATCAAATATACAGTGAAAACAGTAATATTGTAAAATATTATTACAATTTAAAACAACTGATTTCCATTTCCTATTCTAAAATGTACTTGATTCCTGTGATAGCAAAGCTGAATTTTCAGTCTTCAGTGTCACATGATCCTATAGAAATCATTCTAATATGCTGACTGGGTGTTCAAGAAACATTTCTTATTATCAATGTTGAAAACAGTTGTGCGCAATGTTTTCATAATCTCTGATGAAAGTTCAAAAGAACAGCATTTCAAATAGAAATCTTTTGTAACATTATAAATGTATTTGCCATCACGTTTAATCAATTCCTGAGTAAGAAAAAAAAATCTTACAGACCTCAGATTTTTAAACGATAGTACAGTATATATACACATAAATAAAATATTTAATGTTAATTTATACAACTTTAAATGGTAAAAATGTATTAGTGTAGAAATGTACATTAACCAAGATCTATTAATGCCATAAAAGTACTGTCAATTTTTAGTCTAAATTCACACTGCACTTTTTCTCAATTAATATTTTGTATCGCTTGTACATATGTCTCATTATTTTTTGTTGCAAAGCAGCATTTCACATACAGGATAGTTAAAAGTACAATGTAGATTCGTTTAAAAACACCTTACGCTTCAAAGATCACCTCACAGGACCTAGCCCAGCGTGGAATCAGTCCACATGTGTGAAGCGTGCCCAGACTGAACCACACCACATTTTCAGCCCCTGTTCAACAGCTCAAGACTCTCGACGACTGTCTCGACCCTTCCCCCATTCCTCTCTCAGACAGAATTACAAACCATTACACACCTGTCTGGACACAGATGAACTTGAACAATAATCCCAGGTCACAGGCTGGGCCCACTCGAGCGCCTGGAACTGGCTTTTGAAGGAACTTCTAACATTCTTCCACAGCTTAAGAGCTGGTGTAGTATAAGTGACACAGTGCCAGATGCATTTACACCAGGACATATCGCTGTGCTTTTTCCACACAAAACACCACTTGAGGCTTTTCTGTGACGATGAAAACACAAGATTATTATTTAGTTTTATAGGATAGTTCAGATAACATCATCTTGTTGAGTATATTTTTTTATATAATATTCAAATATAATAATATACAGTATATATTTAAAAACCAAAAAACTTGAGATGGTTGATTTTCCCTCTAAAATATCAAGTCAACTGAGAAAACAATATAAAAGGATATTCATATAAAGAGCCTTGACTATAACAGAGAGCTCAGAATTTAAATGTACTTTAATGGTCTCAGTTCTGAGTTTTCATCTGAAATTAATTATTCCTGCATTCCTCATATTAATCCTGACATTTACACATCCAAAACTGTCAATATGCTCAGTCTGCTTGAATAAATGGCATGACACTCTTCAACAATTGGGGCTTTAATTGGGGAGAGGTTAATTCTCTCTTTAAACCTTAAAATTAAACCTCTGCCACCAATGTAACCAGATAACATTTCACCAAGAATGTGACTTTCACATCCTCACTAACTCCTAATTAAAAGTAAACTCCTCCTAGATTCTGGCATTGAAATGCTTGCAAATCAGCAAAGCTGCAGAAAACACCTTACATAGATATCAGCCTCCAAACTGGTAACACTTACCTCCAGTGGTAACAACACTGGTATTTTTTCCCTATAGCTTTATTTATTTATTTATTTATTTTAATTAATTAATTATTTAACCTGTACAAAAAGTCTTGCAAAAATATTAATGGTATTCATTTATTTAAATTAAATGAATTTAGTTCACCCAAAAATTTTAATTCTGTCATTAATTACTCACCCTCATGTCGTTCTAAACCCGTAAGACCTTCGTTCATCTTCAGAACACAAATTAAGATATTTTTGATGAAATCCGAGAGCTCTCTGACCCCTCCATAGACAGCTATTTAATTAACACTTTCAAGGCCCAGAAAAGTAGTAAAGACATTGTTAAAATCGTCCATGTGACTCCAGTGGTTCAATCTTAATGTTATGAAGCGACGAGAATACTTTTTGTGCGTAAAAAACAAAAATAACGACTTTATTCAACAATTTCGTCTAGCCTGTGTCAGACTCTTACGCTGTTGACGCAGAAACAGTGCAGTGCTTCCTAGTTCTACAACAGAACGACTCGTACGCATGAGTCGTGGTGCTCATGTGAACAGCGTCGGCCAATGGTAAGCTGGCGTTCTGGAAGCGCTGCACTGTTTACACTACATCAACAGTGTAAGAGTCTAGAAGACACAGGCTAGAAGAAATTGTCATGAACTTCATAAAATTAAGGTTGAACCACTGGAGTCACATGGACTACTTTAACGTTGTCTTTACTACCTTTCTGGGCCTTGAAAGTGATAATTAAATAGCTGTCTATGGAGGGGTCAGAGAGCTCTCGGATTTCATCAAAAATATCTTCATTTGTGTTCTGAAGATGAACGAAGGTCTTACGGGTTTAGAGCGACATGAGGGTGAGTAAATAATGACAGAATTTTAATTTTTGGGTGAACTAACCCTTTAATGCTAGATAAATAATCAAATAAATCATAATTAATCACATATCAGTATTTGCTGAGAAAAGCCCCTAAATGAGAACATTTAAAGCAAAAGGGACATTCCTAGAATTTTTCACATTCATGTTAACTTTTTATTTTCACTCAAATTGTCATGCTGATAATAGAATGTGTAATGGAAAAAAAATCTAAAAGTGTTCTAAATATATTTAACACATTAACAATATTTAACACAATTAACGCAGTATCTGTTTTTTTCTGTCATCCTTGGGCTAGCATTACATTATGACTACTCTCTTATTCATGCAAATGTTTTTAAACCATTCAAGCACGACGAGTCAAAAGAGAATGTGATGTTCAATATATTCAATTACCATATATTTCCTACCTGTTAGACAGGTAGGAAGGGTACAGGTAAATATGACATGTATTATGGGTTTATGTGAGGATTGTTTTAAGTTCACTTAAATTAAAAACTGTTCTTTTTTTGAAGCCTACTAAATAAAAAAGACTGAGCGTTTAATTACACTGTTATGTTGAAAGGCTATTATTAATGTTTAAAACTGGGGGATCAGTGATACTGGCCTTCATTCATAAAAAAATATGCCATTAAACAAATATTTAAAATATACTGTCTTTACGTTTTTTCTACATTCATTTGAAAATTAAATGTGAAATTATTACATTATAAAATATATTAAAAACATATAAAAACTTAAGTGTTTTTAAAAACACAAAAAGTGTGTATTATTATTTTTTTTTATATTTTTCTATATATCGATCAGTGGTCAGGAACCTTTTTTGACCAAAGAGCCAATTTTTCATTTTTGGTTAATGCCTCAGTCAGATAGCCATTGTATCATTAGAGTTTTACGTTTCTAAGGTGACACACAGCTGTGCTTGCTTTGGACTTGCTGTCTAACATTCATCAATTTGTCAACTTGATACCAAGCTCATCTCTCTTACTTCTGAGGTCAGAGGTCATCACAGATATGTCAGTGTTTCATGTTAATTTCTTGACATCCAACCAGCTGTCCAGATTGCCGTACACATTTTTGTAAGAGGGGGCATCTTAATGAGAAAACAGCTTCTTTTAATTAAAGAAATAATACTTTTTGAAATATTTTGCAGACCAGATAAACCCACAAGGCATTCACAAACATGACACAGGGCTTTTAAAAAAAGAAACTCTCAGAGAAACAAACAAACACAAGCCTTATTTGTGTGTAAGCAGAGGCTTAAACTCAGGGATGGTATGGAGCCTCTCTTGTTCGAAGAGGTCAAAGGTTATGTTAACTTTGGGAATATCATCAGGGCTGCCGTGCCCCTCGGGGAAGTAAACTTGACCCACCTCTGACCCCCACAATACGAGTCGGCTCTGGAGATCACGGCCAAGCAGTCTGTCTGCTTATCGTCAGTGGTTTAACATCCCCTCCGTCATCATCAATCAGACACAGTCATTTTTCCCAGCCCCCTAATCAGCGCTGCCATCAATAACCACACCACTGATTTACCATTCAGCGAGCGCCACGTCCACTGCACACCTCACATTAATCACAGACATTATGCCAAAGTATTTGGACTGTCAAGGACGTCTTAAATTATTTGATAAAGCTGTAAAAATAACGCTCATATTATTCAGTGCGTAATTTTATCCAAAACCGTACATTCTGTTTTAAAAACCAGCTTTAGACTGAGAGATTAGTTAATCCTCTATTAAATGAAAAGCGCTAGAAATAATGGCACGGCTATTCATATCTAAGGCTATTAAAAGCACACAATCCTATTCTATGATTGTTATTCTAGTTCTCTAAACCTTTCATAACACAGAATATTCCTGTAGAAGATGGATTTTTTTTTCCCAAGATATCAAAACTAGTATGAGAAGTCCCTTCAGCAAGTGGACGGAAGCTGAGACCTATCCACAGCAGAGCATTTATCAGGCCCCTAAGTGGCTGTAACAAAAGCAATGCTCCCTGGGAGAGAACCTGACAGCAGTTTTCCCCCTTATCGATCGCCTCGCTCGCTCTGAGTGCTCCAGTTTATGACAAAAGAGTTCACGACACCACAGTCAGAAAGTCAATACCGTGATAAATACTCTCCTTCTGTTGGTCCCTTGTCCAGCACTTTACCAGGCATTTGCCATGACAGTTATTACTGCTGCAGTAAATCTGTGGCCAGTAGAGAAGAAAAAGAGAAGGAGACTGAGAGAGAAAGGCAGAGAGGGGGGAGGTTGGGAATTCCACCGCCAAATTTATGAACCCAGGATACTGTTTACTTAATTTAAAGACTCACCACACAGGGTCAGTCAGTCAGTCAGATCTGAGGATTTGATGGGATGTGTATGTCCACAGTTTAAAGGAATAGTTCACCCAAAAAAATATATTAAATAGTAAATATAAATTCTATATTCAATATATGGTTTATCATTAATATATTATTAATTATATATATGAATAATAATTTATAATTAATATATTATTAATATAAATGGAATAGAGCAACATTTGTATGGACTTGTATGGACTGGATAATTTTATATATCATATACAGTCAAACCAAAAATTATTCATACACCAGATATACATTTTTTACTAGTGGGTGCAGGACACTATAGTTCATTTATGTAAGTGAGGATAGCAAAATAAAGTAAACTGTGACATATTATACCCAAAAATTCTTCATACAGTGGACTACCAGTAAAATTGATAAAAATTTGGGACCAAAATTATTCAGACACTTTGACCTGACCATGTTTTGCTTAAGTGTTTTTTCTTTAATTGCTAATGCAACCTTTTACACCACAGACTGAACAAAATGAAGCATTGCTTGGTAATTGGTTGACCTAAATTTATTATTATTATTATTATTATTATTATTATTATTATTATTATTATATAAAAGTGCACACAAATTGCGCACAAGTTGAGTCCAAGTCTTCTAAAGCAACAACAAATTCATTTTTTTCAAAAGTGAACAAATTAAGTCCCAACAAGTGAACAAATGAAGTTCAACCCACTGACTCAATTTCCCGGTCGCAACAGCTCTAAAGCTCTCTGGAAGAAAAGAATGTCAGTGAATGATTCAAACTTTTGGTTTAAGGCTTCAGAAGACTTGCAATACACATTCGAAATGTCATAAGAGTAGATAAATAATATTCAAGTGAACTATTCCTTTAAGGAACACATCTTTTTCACTGTGGGTTTCCTGTGTAGACTCATTTATATTATAATATTAATATATTATTTTCCATCACTTGCAAAGTAACAACTGTTAGCTCTTATTTTAAATTGAAATTAATGAAAATCTTCCATTTACACTTAAAAGATTTTCTTTCATAGAAATGTGACATTTCAGCCTGTTTAAGGGAATTAATGTAACACTACATACATGTTTATGGTATTAATATTCTCAGGGACACTTGTTTTATTTGAATATTTTATTTTTATTTAATACATTTTCAGAGAGACAGCTAAGCCCTAATCCAAAATAAATCCGGTTAATGTTAAAATGGCCATGTCCCTCTGCTTGGAATAACATTAATCAATACGGAAGATTATGCCGATGGAAATTAAGTTGTTATGTAAAATACCCCATTCCTGCACCAGATTAATATATCCTTGCATATTTATACATCTGATATTGTGAAGAAAATCACATTACACTGTGTAACCTCAAAAACCTGCTAAGTGTCTTGCAAAAGAAACGTATCACATGGAGATTACTACTTTACAGAGCACATCGCAAGACACTGCTCATATAACGTACGGCTAAAACCTTCCTGAAGCTATAGAGAGATCATGGAAACAGGGGCTGTCCAGAAATGACAGGTCTGAGATCAAATCCATCCCTGAGGAGCGAACTATCACACTGGATTTATTCCAGCAGGGTGGTGTGTAAATACCTGGAACAGGTTCCTGTCGTGAACACAGACCTTCCAAATGCGAACAGCAGTCAAAACAGAACCATGCTGTTAAAGGGAGGGAGTGTATACCGAGGAATGAACATTTGCTGACTCATTTCTGTAATTTAACAACCAGGTCGAACTAAACAGCATGTGTATCTCATCAGGGAGTATATTTATTCCTAAACAGGTTTTAAAGGAATAGTTCACACAGAAACAAAAATTCTGTCATCATTTACTCACCATGTCGTACCAAACCTGTTTTTTCCCATTTGTAGAAAAAAAATTTTTTTTAAGTATTTTAAGCTACATAACGATTACAAAGCACTATAAAAACAAAAGTGCACAATATTCTACTGAAGTCTGATGGCAGTACAATATCTTCATATGAGGAACAGACTAAAATTCTATAAAAATGTTTGCTGAAGATCTGAAAAAATTGCACTTTGAGGCCATTTGACACCTTTAAAACATAGGTTGTGTCACTGACATCAATGGTGTCATATTTGTGAGCTAAAGCAAATGGAAGATCTTCAATGAAAATGAATAACTAATAATTTTGCACTTCAAATAATTATTTTCATTTTTTTTTCAGTCTTGTTTTCCAATATAATTATCCAAACAGTTACTTAAAAATATTTGTCAATGTTGGTGCCAATAGCCTTGTGGTTAGTGCCGCAACTACGCCTCCGGCGACCCGAGTTTGATTCCCAGCTCAAGGTCCTATGCCGATCCCGTTCCCCTCTCTCTCCACCCAACACTTTCCTGTCAAATCTCTACTGTCCTATCCAATAAAGGCACAAAAAGGCCAAAAACATAACTTATATATATCATATATATATACACAAACCCGATTCCAAAAAAGTTGGGACATTGTACAAATTGTGAATAAAAACAGAATGCAATGATGTGGAAGTTTCAAATTTCAATATTTTATTCAGAACACAACATAGATGACATATCAAATGTTTAAACTGAGAAAATGTATAATTTTAAGGGAAAAATAAGTTGATTTTAAATTTCATGGCATCAACACATCTCAAAAAAGTTGGGACAAGGCCATGTTTACCACTGTGTGGCATCCCCTCTTCTTTTTATAACAGTCTGCAAACGTCTGGGGACTGAGGAGACAAGTTGCTCAAGTTTAGGAATAGGAATGTTGTCCCATTCTTGTCTAATACAGGCTTCTAGTTGCTCAACTGTCTTAGGTCTTCTTTGTCGCATCTTCCTCTTTATGATGCGCCAAATGTTTTCTATGGGTGAAAGATCTGGACTGCAGGCTGGCCATTTCAGTACCCAGATCCTTCTTCTACGCAGCCATGATGTTGTAATTGATGCAGTATGTGGTCTGGCATTGTCATGTTGGAAAATGCTAGGTCTTCCCTGAAAGAGACGACGTCTGGATGGGAGCATATGTTGTTCTAGAACTTGTATATACCTTTCAGCATTGATGGTGCCTTTCCAGATGTGTAAGCTGCCCGTGCCACACGCACTCATGCAACCCCATACCATCAGAGATGCAGGCTTCTGAACTGAGCGCTGATAACAACTTGGGTTGTCCTTGTCCTCTTTAGTCCGGATGACATGGCGTCCCAGTTTTCCAAAAAGAACTTCAGATTTTGATTCGTCTGACCACAGAACAGTTTTCCACTTTGCCACAGTCCATTTTAAATGAGCCTTGGCCCAGAGAAAACGCCTGCGCTTCTGGATAATGTTTAGATATGGCTTCTTTTTTGACCTATAGAGTTTTAGCCGGCAACGGCGAATGGCACGGTGGATTGTGTTCACCGACAATGTTTTCTGGAAGTATTCCTGAGCCCATGTTGTGATTTCCATTACAGTAGCATTCCTGTATGTGATGCAGTGCCGTCTAAGGGCCCGAAGATCACGGGCATCCAGTATGGTTTTCTGGCCTTGATCCTTACGCACAGAGATTGTTCCAGATTCTCTGATTCTTTGGATGATATTATGCACTGTAGATGATGATAACTTCAAACTCTTTGCAATTTTTCTCTGAGAAACTCCTTTCTGATATTGCTCCACTATTTTTTGCCGCAGCATTGGGGGAATTGGTGATCCTCTGCCCATCTTGACTTCTGAGAGACACTGCCACTCTGAGAGGCTCTTTTTATACCCAATCATGTTGCCAATTGACCTAATAAGTTGCAAATTGGTCCACCAGCTGTTTTCCGGCCTCTTATTGCTACCTGTCCCAACTTTTTTGGAATGTGTAGCTCTCATGAAATCCAAAATGAGCCAATATTTGGCATGACATTTCAAAATGTCTCACTTTCAACATTTGATTTTGATTTTGAACACTTGTTTTTCCTTCAAAACTGTTTTTTTTTTTTTTGCTGTTGCAGGCATAAACCACATTTAATTTTGTTAGATTTTAATTTTGTTCCAGCATCATAGTGAGTAAAGGATGACAGAACTATCCCTTTAATCACCTATGAAGGAAAGATAAATATATAAAAACACAAAAGACATGAAACTGAAAAAAACGTTCCTCCTAAAAACAAACATTTTTGATTGTTAGCGTGAGTTAGGCTGGCTTAATGTAGGGTTAGTTTAAGGCCACCTTTGCCTTTATAACAATACAGAGTTAATTTGAATATGTTCACCACTGATTAAAATTTCAGACCCCTAGCCCCTGTGTTCCCTGCTACAATATTTTCAGTCAGAGACAATGCTTATTTGCTCACCAAAATTTCACAGAAGTGAGAGTTTCCTGCTGCTCATAAAAACATTCCAAGATTCAAGTGTAGTGGTGGTATATTCAGTAAAACTTTGTTAAATTGTCTTATACCAACATAACGTGCTAATTAATTGAATGTGTTACATACGACTGTTTCTTGCACTTACATGCATTTAAAGTCCTCAAAACATCCTGAGGAACTTAAGAAAATCTCAAAATCAGCCCTATGCAGCTGTCACATATTAATTCATGGGATGGGCTATGGCACCAATATGTAAGGGAATCTTCTTTGAAGTTTGAAGTTTACTGAACAAGTGTTTTCCATTTTAGGGACAGATAAATGTACTTAGATCAAAAGAAACCAAGTCTAAAAACCTAATTCGGCGGTTCTGCAATAGTAACAGGAAATATCCTGTTACGGTTCTGCATGTTGCGCTAACAAATTGGCACTATCTCATCGAACCAACAGGATTCATATCCTCACTAAACTGTGTAGGGCAGCCGAGGGCAGAGTAAATCATGGAGAGCCGCACACTGCCGTCCCCACTGCGATACATACTAAATTGTTGAGTGATAATGACCAGAGAGAGGGTGAAGAGGTGGATCAGGAGGTACAGCGAGATTAGGCCCAGTGCGGTTGCGCTGTGCCAGAGTGTAGTCATGCGTCACACCGAGGCTGTTGTTCTGCTTAGTCCCTGGAGTGAACAGGACACTCATGGCTCCCTCTGATAACTTGTCTCACCATGCAGATGAGCCAAGACTACCTCAGCCCACCAGATTTCCACACACACATGCGCGCACACTCTCAGACACAAACTTCTGCTGTAGATGCGTTGATTTATATCTAGTCAAACACACGCACGTTGTTTGCATACTAAGTCGCAGACTACACTACAATCCACAGTACCAAACATGCTTCCTACAGCTTCCTCCATCCCAGATAATTTGGTGCAACATATTCTTGGATTATTTTGGTTAAGAACTAGACACTTAGACAAGAAAGGGCAGCCTGATATTTAAAGTAACCATTTAGGGGTAGATAAAGTTAAGATAAGGTTGGATGAAGTGGATTATACAAGGATACAGTGTTAGTCGAGACCAGCTCCTTCGAGTCAGAGTCAAGACTGGGACCAGAAGAAGGTTGAGTTCTACTCCAGACGAGACCAGTAGAGGATCGAATTGTACTCAAGACAGAGACCAGAAGTGGGTCAAATCTGGTCAAGACAGAGACCATAGGAGAGTTGAGATCAAGTCAAGACAGAGACCATAGGAGGGTCAAATCTAGTCAAGACAGAGACCAGAAGAGAATCGAGTCAACCGAATCAATGACAAGATCAAGAAAAAACACAAACACAAGGACCAAGACCATAAAAAAATATCTTGACTTTGTTACCCAGGTAACTGATAAAAACTTGACTCCTTTACTCCTGAAAACTGCTTAACATCCAGCCAATAACAATAGAACTTTTTGTGCAATATACATTAAAAAAAAGTCCACAAAAGTTGTGAGGGGGTATTTATACATGGACACTTTATGCCTTTTTAGTAATCCAACCTTGAAAAAACAAATGTAAATGTCTTCTGAGATGCATTTGAGATGGTTCACAATCAAGACACTCAAATCATCTCCTAAAATGGGTTGAAACTTCAGAAGACGGTTTGAGATGCTTACAAGACGCTAATTTTAAATCACTAAATCACTACATTTAAATGCATCTAGTTAGTAAATCCACATATGCAAACTTTAGCCTTTCAAAATGCAACTACATCAGCTTATGGACATTTTGGAGCACCACAATCCAAATGTGTGCAAATCATGGATTAGATACGTGGATACTGAGTGATTGGCAACCGAATAAACTTGCCATGTGGAGCATAAAAATTTAACCTATGAAGGGTAGTAGACAGATTCATATCTGTCTTGCATAGACATATGTATGTGGGCAAGTATAAATGGAGCGCGCATACTCGATCGGATAGCAATCTGAACCCTGAGGCTGGGACTGGGTGCGACTACTGTGCCCTTTTGAAACAGTATTGGCTTTGGAAGCCTTTCATGGGGAAACATTCTACTAGCTTGTCTCCTTCATTTGAATGGATTCATCCTCTTAGAGATTAGGTGACCCCGTGTCACTTATATAATCCGTTGAATAAAGCCTCATAGAGACATTTGCATTAAACTCCACCTGTCATCCTTAGGTGCTTCTTGACGTTTTAAGGTCCCGAAATTAGAATATTTTTATTCCTGCAGTCGTTGACCAAGCTCAACGGTCAGACACGTTGTGTTCTAAGCCTAAACTTAAATGTCCTCTTTTTTGGAAGACCAGATTGTCTCTTTAGCTATGTCTCACATTATTTTTCCAAAGCCCTCTCTATTTAAAAAAAAAGTGTTACCTGGAGTGTGGAAGATCAGCTTATCCCGCAAGCTGAGGAACGCTCCTCTAATCCTTACCGTCACTTTTATTCCGCCGCACAGCCAGAGAGTGCCAGTCCCAGCAGAGCAGACCTTTTCATGTTCCCCTGCCCTCTCTGTTAACGCTGTGCCCTCCGCTGGCATACCACAATCCCCTGGACAAAGAGAGCAGGAAAGCTCTATTGTATTACAGAGCATCTAGGGTTACTTCCTAAGAGAAGTCTTAAGGAAAATAAATGGTTTGATAAGAGGAAGCAGGGTTATCAGAACTTTAGCACTAAATCTGGCAATATTTACCCTTTATCGCAGCACTTTGGTGGGTTTTAACATTCTTAACATCTGTCCTACCCATTGTGAAACATTTAACTTTGAGACGTATGGTCAGACGTGACAATTACACTTACGCATTCATGTTTTAAGGATCTCTTTAGATATTAACAGTAAAACAAGACTTTATCAGTGTAGCACCATGCTCTACCAGTTGAACTACCTAAACTATATAATAATAAATAAATGATTTTATGATTGTCCACATCACCCACAATGGCTCTCCAACGACCCAATGTTTTGGTGTATGAAGAGAAATGAAGGGTTTTCATATTTAATTATGGGGGATCTAGCAAATAACAATGTCCTCATTATTTTGTCCAAGAATGACTTATTAGCATTCTTGGTTGAACATCATTCCATCAACAGTCAGTAGTATAAAGTCAGATTACTCTGTGAAACCCTTTCTCTTTAATTACAGTGTGGACAGCTTTTTTTCAAAGGTGAAACTATTCCCCTGCTAGGTGTGGCTTCTGTTTATGAGGAGACTGAGCTCTCTTTTTGTGGCTTTCATGTGGCAATTAAATCTGTCTCCTAACACTGGGTGGCGGGAGGTGCTAAGACAAGCAAACGTCTGAACGAAAAATAAAAAAAACACTTTTGGCTAAAGGCTTTAACCAACATAATTCATTACTCCAGACACAGGTATGTATTGAAAACATTCTGATCCAAGCCTCTGAGCAATTTAGATCAGTGGATATATTCAAATAAGCTACGGCAAAGACACAGGAAATTTTGCCAAATGTTTCTTAGAAGTTTTTGAATGTAAAAGGAAAGAAAAATATTTTCATGTTTTGTCTAAGGATGTTTTAAACCACATTACATGACTGACAAAGATGGGTTTAGGTGTCGTTAAAGAAATATTCAAGGTTTAGTAGGGTTAAGCTCTATCAGCATTTATGGCATAACGTCAGTTACCACAGAAAGTAGTTTTGAATGGTCCCTCTGTATTTTATTTATTTGAAAAAAATGTGGTTACAATAAGGCACTTAAAGTAAATAGGGCCAATGTTTTAGAGGTTTTGAAAGCATAAAAGTGAATTGAAACAGTTAATTATAAAGCTGTCTCAACTGTAACTTCTAGTTACGTTATGTGAGTTTGTTCCATTAAAAAAGTGTTTTACAGACACATGCATATATACACATATATACATACATACATACATATTTACTTTTTATTGTATGATGATATTTTGTTATGTCTGTTGTGCAGCACTTTGGTCAGCATTCTTGTTGTTTTAAGGTGCTATATAAATAAACTTGACCTTGACCACACACACACACACACACACAATCATTTTCTGTGGTAATTGACATTAGGCCACAAATACTGCCACTAGAGCTTAACCTGTATTGAACGCATTTCTTTTTTTGTGTATATACATATATAAACAGATTTGAAGTTTCTTACTCAAATTACCCACACACAGAGATTTCACCCTCTCTACCGCATTAGCAATTCAATTGTTCTACGGGGGGGTGGGGGGGGGGGGGGGGTGTCCAAATCAATCACGTTGTTTCTACCCTCTCGACAGAGATAAGGTGCAAAGGGAGCAAAAATTTCACACCATTAGGTCACTGTAAGAGAAAGTGTCTAGACGTTTATTTGTGTCTCGTGTCTCTCAGTCTCTCTTTGAAGGCGCGGGGTGGCCCCTCTGTCAGGTGTGTCCTGACGGGAGGAGGCGTGGGGCGTGGGGTGGGGGGTCTGGATCAAGGTGTGGTGCTTGCGCTTTGATGTGGGGCCTGTCATGCTCCGTTGCCTCCTGATGCTTCTTGGCTGCCATGGTGTCTACAGCCGCAGACCAGGTAAACCTTGGGCCTCTTTCCACACACACACACACACACACACACTCATACCGCTGTCCTTTTTTGTATGCTGTGACACAGGAGGTGCTGAGCTATTGAAGGGGTTACAATGCACGTCTTGTTGCCCAGCCTCCCACATTTCTCCATTCTGTGGTTACTGAGAAGACAGCTATGCAGTAATTTCAGAGGTATTGTGCCCCAGGCAATAGGCCCCTGTAAACTTGAAGGGAAAAAGGTGTCTCAGGCAAGAATCAGGCTGACGGCTGCGTGATGAATTTCCTTTATGACATATTATTCTTTGCATCTCTTTCCCTCAAATCGAAGTGTAGTTACTCCACTTGAGGCACGTCAGCATGTCCGCGTTTCAGAAGCAGGTTAATTTCTTGCCGGTCTTTATTCTATTATGATAACACAGATGGCAGCTGGAGAACTTAATTCCTCTTATATTTACCCAGTATGAACAGAGCTGTTATGAAAACCAATGCGCTCTGAAGTTGAGGTGTCCATTTTCGCCACATTGCTCTGCAACATCATGCATGAGAGACTGCAATTGCGGTGTGCATGTGCAGCATATGCTGTGGGCAGCCTGGAATGTGCATGACTGGTGAACACACACACACACACACACACACACACGCACACACATACAAACTGTATATTCTATCCCCCTACACCAGTGGTCGGGAACCTATGGCTCGCGAGCCACACCTGGCTCTTTGACAAAAATCACCCTTTACCAACAAATGATCGATAAAAATAAAATTAGACACATCAACAGAGATCGGCTCTCTGCAGAAAAAGCAGCCAATTACAATTCCCTTGTTGTACAGCCTATCGAAGTTAATGAAAAGTTTATGATAATAATAATAATAATAATATTCCAGTTGTACTGGCCAAAGTGCTTGTTCAGTGCTGTTCGCAAGTGTCACGAGTCACCACAGTAATCAACTAACCACTTACGTTTCTGTGATACACCTACAGCTCCTGCATTCAGATTCAAACTACGTAGCTTGTAATAGCAAAAAACATTTTTAGAACAGCAACGAAAATGTAAAAGTAGGCTATATAAACTTTAATATATCCTTTTATTGAAACTGGTGCTTTGCTGTGCAAAGAGACATTTCGAAATTGAAACTGGTGCTTTGCTGTGCAAAAAGACATTTCGAAACATTTTACCTGTTGGTACTTTCGCTTTTGCCGCAGAGACCTTTTATGTCCTATAAATGTGTCGTATTTATGAATACTCACAGATTTCAGTTGACGATACTGATTAAGTAGTTGCAAGTAGTAGTAGTTGTCTTCGGTTACACGCCTAAATGGCCAAATAAACACAGAAATATATGAAAATGTGAAGTCCAGTATTCACGTAAACACAGTAGATGTAAGCACTGTGTGCGTTCACACACACACCATGTTTTTTAATAATAATATTATATTTTTTTTACTGTGGCTCTTTTGGAAAAATGCATTAACCAAAAATGAAAAATTGGCTCTTTGGTTAAAAAAGGTTCCCGACCCCTGCCCTACACCTACCCATCACAGAAAACTTTTGGCATTTTTTGAATTTCAAAAAAACACAGTTTAGTAGTAGTAGTTTTTTAAGCCATTTGGTTTACGAGGACACAGGAAGTATCCTCATAAACCATGTTTACGTTGTAATACCCATGTCATTATATACATTTGTGTCCTCATAAACCACATATACAGGTACACACACATACACACACAACCATTCTTGTACTAACTTCAAATACTGAAACTATTTTATGCAATAGTAAGGTCATTCATTTATTTTGTTTTCTGTTCACTCTCTACACTACAAAAATTATGTTTAGGGATTATTATTTTTCTTAAAACAAGCAATATCATCTGCCAATAGAAGAAGACAAAAGACATATGCATTCAAGTTACATTCCCTAAAAATTAGTTTTAAAGGGATAGTTCACCTAAAAAAGAAAATTATATCCTCCTTTACTCACCCTTCTGTCATTTCAAACCCTTAGGACTTTCTTTCATCTGGGGAACACAAAAGAGAAAAATTTGTAAACTCTGAAAAAGAGACAGATATTCAAATCATTGATCACTGAAAATCTTGACATCCACCCTAGCGTTCATGAGAACAGTAGCAATGTCTGTTTTGTGAACAAATCATTATTTTCTCGAGTTCAATTCACTGACTCACATCAGTAAACAATTTACTGAAAGTGAGATTATCAATGAATAACAATTTCTCACACAAAACTATTGTTTGGCTTCAGAAGAAAAGTGAGACCAGCACAGTGTTCAGACTTTATCCTCTATATATGTTTGGAAGGTTATTAAATGATGACAGAATTTTCATTTTGGGTGAACTTTACAATAATAGTTTACATTTTTAATAATATAAAAAAAAAAAAAATATATATATATATATATATATAAATAAAAAAAAAACAGGATTTGTTTTACAGTGGAGACAAACAACACACCGATACTTCTAATGACAGCACCTCACAGTTTAAATTGTTATCCTCTTTCCAGGGGTTGAACCTGTGCCCTTTGGCATTTTCATTGTAACGGCGATCATTTCCCATCAAGTAAATAACTTCAGGTTCTTCACCTATAACCTTTATGTCTGCACACCTGAAACTTCAGAATGACAGAGACACTTCCTTTACATAAACCCATCTTCAGAGCTGCATACACAGTCATTTCAAGTTTTAGGTCTCATTTGCATGGGATTGAACTCAAAATTTTTTTGCAATTCATAAGCCACAAATATGCACTTTTCACACACGCCCATGCACTGTTTAACTGCTTGTAACATCACACATTTCGGCTAACAATAGTAAAACATTTCTGGAAAGTCTTTAACTGAAAGCTGCATTAGCTAACAACATTTCTGCTGTTCGATTACTACAGCTCCTTATTACATTTAAATCAAGTGTATTTTACAACAATGCCTGAGCCCTATAGGAAGTAAATGCTTTTACTGAAAGGGATTCACCAAGTGCCTGATTTTCAATTAAAAGTTCTCCTTTCCCCAGGTTCTTAACATTTGGCTCAACAAAACTCTCATTGACTCATACTTGTATGTTTATTGCAAATAGAGCAACATTGAATCAACCTGTGGTTAAAGGCTTGTTTTAACCTGTGATTAAAATGATTGTGAAAGAACGTACTTACTGGGGCACACATGCAATTGAGACTGCAAGGTATTTATGCATTAGGCAATTCACACATCTGCATTTATTACGAGCACTGTGCCAAATTAAATGATTTTCTCATAGACGGTGGTGGACTGAACCTACAACCTTTGTATAACTGAACAGTATGGTGTAAATGTTGTGAACCACTTTGTTTTAAAGTAAAGATATTGTTTTCAAGAGTTCAAGGGTTAGTTGTCACACATTTTAATCTAGTAAATATTTCTCAATGTAGGTTTGAGCATATACTGTACCTAAAAAAAAAAATTTTTTTAAAAACTTTTGAAACATTTCACCATTATTAACTATTTCCCCGCCAGTGTTTTTAAAAAAAAAAAAAAAAAAAAAAGATTGCCAGCCACTGCCAGCATTTTTGGTCATTTTCACAAAAATGCCATGGCTCCCAGAATATTTTATTGTGAATATCTCAACATGCAATGTGTCAAAAGAAAGAACAGACCCTCTGCTTTTAAACAAAAAAAAAAATCAGTTTTATTCTAGCTTCATGCATTCCATTTTTATCAACACTTGAATGTGGGTAAGTTTCATTAAAAGAAGCAACATTTTGTGCAAAAAGCTGTGAAAATCACATTTTTGTCAAAGACTACGTGTGGATCAGATTCAGTACGATGATCAAAACATGGATGGAGTCCATCAACACCTCCAAAGCTTGCACAGTCCTATAGCACTTCCTGGGTCGACATTTCATTTAGTAACATTAAGCCATTTTGATTTATTTGCTGTTTATTGTTGATGATCGCATTCATTTTTCATATGCATCTGCATCGCTCGTTTCTGCTTCTTCTTTTCCTGTGTTTTGATCTGGAGAATACTGTACTCATTCAGGAGATGCATAATACCGCCCCCTACCTTATAATAGTGATAACACGGAAAGCCATTAAAACTCGTCAATGGCAGGGAAGCGTTTTCTCATAAAGGACGAGATGACTCATCAATAGCAGGGAGTTTAAGACCTCCTGTGATAAAAAAATCAAGTTTTTAATGTTGTTTATATGTCTATGTGGTGTTTTTAATATCCTTACAGACAAACCATGTGCAAATTCATAAGTCAACACCATTGCTGAGTATTTTCTCCTTAAAAGTCCACTGAACCAAAGACATTCTCAAAAACACGGTTTGAAATCGACGGCGTTTCTGACATCACAAACTACCTTGTAACCAATCACATCAAGGTGCGGGATTTAGCATATAATTACTATACTGCAAAGCAGGGAAGTCTCAAGAGAAGCCATTTTTCTGTTGATATAAAAAAATCGGGTACATTTATATAACGGGTGAATTATGTATATGATGTATATCATGATGTTATGATGAACTATATGCCTTTCTCCACTGACGTTCTAAGTTGTTCAAAGCGTTTCTAAGGATGCTGATTTTTAGAAGGCAGACTGAGAAGGTGAACGGGAACATGGTTTGTGTAACATAGCAACACATTATTAGCTGTTTGATAACGTAGTCAAGCAAAAGGCTAATCATATCAATTCCCGTTATGTGTCTGGCGTTGTAAAGAACGATACCTTTAGTACACTATAGTAACTTGAGTAAAAGTTGACCGAGTGCGTCTCTGAGCTTGTTTGAGTGAGTGGAGGCGGGGCTAATCTGCATATTCATGGATCTGCGTATACTAAATGAAGCAAGGGTGTAACAAGAGTTACATTCAAGCTATTTTAAGGTATAAAAAAACAACATTTCAATGTAATTTTGGTGATCAAAGATGAGTTTTAAGCGATGAAATACTGACTACAGGGGGACTTTAACTGGGGGAAAAAATATAGGTCATTGAACATATGTTGAACTTTGATAGCAAAGCATGTTGTCACACCATAAAGGGTGAGTTGTCACAATAGGATCTGGCCAAAATTACAGACAGCCTATTATAGACTTTTCAGCAAGATATAAACAATAAAACATCAAAAAAATTGTTTTGCCCAACAAATATTAAATAATTAATAAATGAAAGTATATAAATAAACTACCATATTAAAAAATGTGACATCTTGCTCTTATTATTGAAAAATCCTGAAAAAAAAAATTATATACCAAAAGATATAGACCGAGTGGCAACTAGTCCTGCTCTCCTGTTTAACTGTGCAAGTGGGGTGTGTTAAAGTATTCCCGGAGAGTGGTGAACATTAATGGTTTTAGACTATGTGGAACAGTTATTAAAATATCCCCAGTGTGTGATATATGAGTGTGTGTGTATTTTTTTGTTTTTAGAAGCATGTGTTACAGTATTTTATGTGTGCGAGAAACATGTTTTATAGTATTTTTACAGTGCATTTGAGGTGAGTGTGTTAAAGCGTTTTCGGTATATGATGTGTGTGTAAAAGCGTTCAGAGTGTATGGAGCGTGCATTAAAATATTGTGTGTGATGTGGGCGTGTTAAAGTACTCTCTCTCTTGCCTTTGAATGGTTCAGCACTTCCTGTCTTACAGGCCCTGCCTCCACACATTGTGTAAATATTATTTTAGCAAAATAATACGCAGTTAATAAAGTTTAATTGATCTGTGGAGCTCTGCATGAAATCTGTACCAATCAAACAGAGCCTAAAATCTAGACCTCATCTGCTAATGTTGATTTTCTATTTAGTTTTGGTTAAGAATGAATTTATGTTTAAGAAACTGGGTCTTATTTATTTAACACAACAATAGTAAAACAACTGTTGAATTACTTAGCTGTCAGTCACACTTAAATTATACATAAAATTACCCAAGTAACTAGAATGCAAAAGGTCTACAAGCATCTAGATATCCAAAAGAGCTCCATCACTACAGTTGTTGTCTTTGGGTTAAGGATTAAATCTTACGGGATTCCACCAGGTATGAACAATATTTCACGACCACTAACATTTTCAACTTTCATTTTTCTTCTTGCTTTCCCACCTCTCCAAAAGATGTCTGCAAGATGAAAGCACTGCAGCCGTCCCTTATCGCTGTCTTTTTGAGCTCACCAAAAAAATAAAAAAATATGTCAGTTCCACGATACAGGAGAAATAGCATTTGGGATTATAGTTCTAAGGACAACCCTGACTATTCACACTTGGCATTAGCAAGACAGCCTCAGTACAAGAAGGATATTTTTTATTCCTTCAATTTAACTTTAATTACTCAAATCTCTGTGAGGGCACACAAGAAAAGCCCAGGCATTTGTGTCAAGAAGATTACCAGACTGCCCTGCCAAGTCCGTGCGTCGCTGCATCGTTAGATAGAATTCAAATTCAAATCCGGGCTAAAGACAGTGCAGCTGTCACCCCCCTGGCCTGCAAAGCACCCCTTGGATCAAAAATTAGCTGTCCTCCTCTGCCTGCTTCTCATCTCCTTCCTCTTCCCCCCTAAGGACCCTAATCCCTCTCTCCCCACTGACTGTGACAGCCAAAATAAAGCCATAAAACCCTCCAAATAATTAGTAATTAAAAATAAAAAATGTTTTCCCATTCATTTTCAAGTCAGGTATAGGAAGAGTCGCAGAGGTGTCAAGGGTGCTGATTCCTGTGCCAAAATGGGACCATATTTTCTTCTTTCCGATTCACGTCTTCGCATGCATTTAGATACATTTGTCCACATTGGAGACATATCAATCATGCAACACACATGCAGTTTTGAGAAGTCTCTTATTGGCACCAGGCTTTTAGCATGAAAAATTTTAATCGTAGTGGTGGAATGTGCCGATGTGTCAAAGTGACACAGTCGGGAAATACTTTGGTCTCATCAGGTTGGTGAGAAATCATTCTACAGTAGTGCTCTTTAATATCTAAAGCACACTTACTGTTGTGTGAACAAGTGTTCAGTTCACTTTTAAACATTGGTGCACGCAAATAATCTTTTTGATCTACAAGACTTGGAAATCGGGCACTAGGTGAATCATCTACTGTAAAATAATGAAATATTTGTTATTTATACAATAACGTTCAAAAGTTTGTGGGTGGTAAGATTTTTTTTAAGGTTTTTTCAACGCGATCTCACGACCAATTCGTATTTATTTGTACAAGGTGGCTAATTCGTACGAATTCGTACGACCCTCATTCGTATGATTTGTCTATACTGCAGTGATGGGTAGGTTTTAGGGGTGGGGTTAGGGTTAGGTAATTTGTACGAAATCATACGAATTGACCAACTCATCAAATACGTACGATTTAGCAAAAATCGTATGAATTTGTACGAGTGAGGTCGTACAAATTCGTACGAATTAGCCACCTCATAAAATATGTACGAATTGCCGTGCGTTGGGTTTTTTATGCTTTTATGCTCACCTAGGATGCATTTATTTGATCAAAAATAGTAATATTCTAAAATATCATTACAATTTAAAATAACCGTTTTCTATTTTAATATATTTGAAAAAGTAATTTATTACTGTGGAAAATGCCTTCAGTTCACAAAGAAAATCATTCTAATGCTCAAGAAACATTTCTTATAATTATCAATGTTGAAAACATTTGTGCTGCTTAATATTCAGTATTCTTTGATGAATAAAAAGTTTAAAAGAACAGCATTTATTTGAAATATAAATATTTTGTAACATTTTAAATGTCATTCCTGTCACTTTTTATCAATTTAAAGCATCCTTGCTAAAATAATTTCTTTCAAAAAATAATTGAACACTTCTGTTCAAAAGGGTCAGTATGTAATAATAAGTAATAACTATTCAATATTGAAAACAGAATGTAGAATATTACAACAATAATCATGCAGAATATTGAATGCAGAATATACAGCTACTTTTGAATCGCTGTCGATTGAGAAAGGTGCTTTTTAGAACCAGATGTTGCAGTTACAGCATCTACCAGCAGGGGCTAACTAAACCAAACTAACCAACCAAACCTTGACACCTTGATAGGTGCAATCTCTTGGGACAGCAACTGGTCAAAATGCAGAGCTACTACTGAAATACAGTGAACTCATACCAGAAATACATACATTTTCAAACAATAGTTTGGCTTCAAAACCTAGTGGGCTGCCTCACTGCAGACTGCTTACATCTAAGACAGCATTCTACTCATCATGGAACTTCATAAGTGACAGATTTGGAATACTCTAAATAGGCTACGAATAGCATTCTGCACTGGTGATGACACTAACAACTGATTCCTAAAGAGTTTGACAGTAGCATGTTGCTAAGCTTAACAGTATGATACACTAAGCATAAAAATACACAGCACACTCAAATATCAGGTAAAATTATCTATTTTTAATTACACTGAACTACTTCATAGATACTTTTCAGCACTGAATGAAATACACCTAATACACCTAATATAATGACCTAATATTGTGTTGGTCCCCCTTTTGCTGCCAAAACAGCCCTGACCCGTCGAGGCATGGACTCCACTAGACCCCTGAAGGTGTGCTGTGATATCTGGCACCAAGATGTTAGCAGCAGATCCTTTAAGTCCTGTAAGTTGTGAGGTGGAGCCTCCATGGATCGGACTTGTTTGTTCAGCACATCCCACAAATGCTCGATTGGATTGAGATCTGGGGAATTTAGAGGCCAAGTCAACACCTCAAACTCGTTGTTGTGCTCCTCAAATCATTCCTGAACCAGTTTTGCTTTGTGGCAGGGCGCATTATCCTGCTGAAAGAGGCCACAGCCACCAGGGAATAACGTTTCCATGAAAGGGTGTACATGGTCTGCAACAATGCTTAGGTAGGTGGTACATGTCAAAGTAACATCCACATGGATGGCAGAACATTGTCCAAAGCATCACACTGCCTCCGCCGGCTTGCCTTCTTCCCATTGTGCATCCTGGTGCCATGTTTTCCCCAGGCCATCCACGTGATGTAAAAGAAATCATGATTCATCAGACCAGGCCACCTTCTTCATTGCTCCATGGTCCAGTTCTGATGCTTACGTGCCCACTGTTGGCGCTTTCAGCGGTGGACAGGCGTCAGCATGGGCACCCTGACTGGTCTGCGGCTATGCAGCTCCATACGCAACAAATTGCAATGCACTGTGTATTCTGACACCTTTCTATCAGAACCAGCATTAACTTCTTGAGCAATTGACCGTTCTCAAAGACCCGCCCCCTTTAGTTACTGTTGCTATGTCCGACAAGCCATGGTGCTCTCACACCACACACGTTCTCATGTAGAGAAAATTCATCACGGAGCAAAGAGGATACTGACAGACAGGACAGAGCAAGTTACTTTCGATATGAAACAAAGTCTCAACTTTAAAATTGTGTCATTTTTTTAAGAAATGTAAACAAATACCGTTTTGTGGCTCTTTAATGTGTCATGATCGCCGTAGCGCCTCAGTTAAAGCTTGTGAACTGATCATCTCTTCCTTCTAGTTCATTGATAAGCATCAAATTAACATGAATGAACAATAAAAGAAATGTTGTTTCAACCGCGGAAAGACATCAGTACACACCGTTTTTCAAGTTCAAATCCACCGACGTTAATCTTTTAACTCTCCTGACTGCTTTGTCGGACAAAACGGCAGATTTGGCGATGTGATTGGTCAGATCGCCTGTCAATCAAACTCGCGGCGAAGGGTGAATTTAAGCTACAGTAGCTTGTCTGTTTGATCGGACCACACGGGCCAGCCTTCGCTCCCCACGTACATCAATGAGCCTTGGCCGCCCATGACCCTGTCGCCGGTTCACCACTGTTCCTTCCTTGGACCACTTTTGATAGATACTGACCACTGCAGACCGGGAACACCCCACAAGAGCTGCAGTTTTGGAGATGCTCTGACCCAGTCGTCTAGCCATCACAATTTGGCCCTTGTCAAACTCGCTCAAATCCTTACGCTTGCCCATTTTTCCTGCTTCTAACACATCAACTTTGAGGATAAAATGTTCACGCTGCCTAATATATCCCACCCACTAACAGGTGCCGTAATGAAGAGATAATCAGTGTTATTCACTTCACCTGTCAGTGGTCATAATGTTATGCCTGATTGGTGTATAACCATGTACAACCATGTACAAATTTTTCCCTCACCTCATCCACCATCTTGATTTATTTTATCACTCATAGTGCCACAATGCATTCTGTGATTTCCTTCTGTAAAAAGGATACATGCAACGTCTTTGGGCCTGACCTTCGGGTCAGGATACGTCTGTAGGCAGCTCACTAGGTTTTGGAACAGAACACATGCCTATTCATGACAACTGAATATTAGGGATTAGAAGCAAATGGCATTTATTGGCTCTGCTGTCTTATTATTCACTACCATTAAAATAGTTTGACATCATGACCATAGTTCCTTCAAACGCAGGGGTTCTGGAGTCCACCAAGAGGTTCTGCAAAACCAGATTATAGTGCCATGGTTTGGAATGCTATGTGCAGCAGCTTGTTTTTCTGCTGGAAGAGCACCATACATGTGCTATAATTGATTGGCATGCTGAAATTATAGGAGCCTTGCAAGGTTACAAACGGACCTGGCATTGGGGTTGATACATTAAAAGTGTCTGGCATAGCCAAGTAAAGCATCTGATTACAATTTCAAAGCAGAGACCTGGCGCTGATTAAAATCAACAGTCCAGATGTATAGTCTGAAGCCCCCTATGCGGCAACACTAAACAGGCTAAAGACAGCAGCACCATGGGATGAAGCCGTGGCATGCCAAGTTTATTATAGAGTTTTGCCTTATGAATAGGCATTACTACATCAGCCAATCATTTATGAGAATGAGTGGATGTGGGCGGGGCTATATCTGGCCATTGATGCACTGAGCTTCACAACATACCCTCCAGAAAAACCAAGTTCATACTAACAGATGAAGAAAACATGTATTTTAAACGTGTATCTCCTGAAGGAGTTTCCCAACTGCTTTCTGCCGGCTTCTAACAAGACGCAAAAGCCGGCTTGGTAACCCCACCCCCTCTTCCTCGTTCCTCTCTTGGCCCCGGGGAGGGAAGGACGATTAATATCTGCCTACCTTGTTACCTAATTCATTATGGAATAGCAGTTAATTTGATTTGATATTATTTTAATAAAATTCAGTAATATATTAGATTGTTTCAGGCTATCAAAATAATTTTCCAATTATTACGGTTACTCAACCAAGTCTCTTTTTTTTCCCTTTGCGAACGGCAGTTGGTCTGACTCTGAATATATTAGCTCCAACAACTCCATCCTGTCTGAGGGAAGAAAAACTATATATGCATGATTACACCAGAAATGTTATTACTGGTAATGTGATGCCCGCAGAACTAAGAAAATGGCCTACAGTTGGATGTGTGATTCGCGCAACGTGGAGCCTTAAATGCTTTTGATTTCCGTCCTGTAGGGAGAAGTAAAATATATGTACATTATTTATTATTTATGCATAAAATAAAAATGTATATGCACAAACAGAATTTCCTCTAAATATAACACATTTACATCAGTAAAAAAAAAAAAAAAAAAAAAAAAATTAGAAGCACCCTACTAACTGAAACACACTTTTCAGTAGTGGATAAATCTATGTGCACTCTGTCCTCAATCTCATGCAAACTTTTATAAATCTCATAATTTCATATGAATTTCTTTTTATTTTAGTGAACCTAGATGGGTTGTGGCTAGCTTGTGTCTTAGAAAGGTACAATTTCAAAGTAGCTTCCACAACACCGATATTTTGGATAATAAACTGATATGTTGATCATTGAAACAATGTTCAGAGAATTTAGATGCACAAGTAAATGCACTTGGCCTGAACTTTTATCTTCTCATGCCACATGAGAATCCATGAAAAAGAGTTTTTGACCTCAACCAGACCACACTCATGCCAGGATTTTGTCTTGGATCCTTTGGTACTTGGATCAGAAACAGAACAATGCACAATAAAGTGACTTCTAATTAACACTCTCTCATCAGAGAAAGATTGTTGGATTGCATTTATATAAAAAATCGTTCGCCAGACTGGGGACCAACATTCCCATAGTCCTCTGAGATCTGCGTACAAATCATCTAGGGAGGGTCACGATCTGCCTATCGGATGCTCTCGCCTCAAATTCTGACCGAAGGGCTCCCACAAAGCGATGCTCCCCTCTTCCCTGACAATTATACTGCCAATTCGGGAAGTCTCCTGCTGAAGTGAGGGACGCCTGGCAATTAAGTAATGATTTTTTGATGTTTTTTGATCATTCTGCTTGGTGCAAAGTTGGTGCATGTGTGCACAATTCGACTTTTCCACCAAAACACAGATTATTCTTTCACAAAAGAAGGTCACTAGACAACTTTCTTTGTCATTAAATGTCCTCTGTCTTGATACTTAAAAAGTTACCAAAGTAATTTTGAGCATTTTTTTTTTTTTTTTTTTTCATTTTCACTTGGAAGCATTTTCTTAACTTTACATTTGAATAAACCAAACAAACTGATGGACCCATGGAAAATTACTTTATGATAAAACCATTACTTCATCCTCTGGAAAGAGAAGGAAGGCTTTTGAATGCAAAACACTTTCAAAAGCCTAGTTTACATTTGACGTTAAAATTCCGCTATGATAAATGATGGAAACCAGTTCCTTTCATGAAGACATGTCCAAATCAGGTCACAAATGCCTCATTGTTGTCACCAGCCATGTTTTGTGAAACTGCCTGGGTCAGTTATACATTTAAGTATGTGCTAAATAAAAGTAGCTACAATACAGCCAAAGATTCATTGTGCTCTATGTCAGTGATGAATCACTTTTGAATTATTAAAAAAAGAAGGTACAAAAGGAGTGTTTCTTACTTGTTTATTTCTGAATTAAGCCAGAACTGGTTTGATACCCACTTTAACTAGCCGTACTGCACCATATGTGTTGTTTTCTCCATCGTGGGCATCACGACACATCTCCCCTGGATATTTATGCACAACCTGGGCATCAGTTATGACACTCTTTTTACTTTTGGCGAGGTCCCCACAGTAGAAATTATTTTCTTATCAGCAATTTTTGTCTTTTATTCCAGTAAAAATGTATATCTGTCCTGATAACAAAATACATGTATTTGAAGGGCAAGATAAAAACACAAGTGACAAGTTCCTAGAAATCTAATGTTCTTGTATTTATGTAGGTTTCATGCATTTCATGAATTGAGAAATCAAATTTTTGATTTTTGCTTTTGACATATAAGAGGTCATCATACTATAAGAATATCCTGTAAGTTTCAGAACTGAAAACTTCCTTGTTAGTCCAAAAATAGCTTTTATTGAAACCAATCTCAGAAAACGACTTGTGGAATGTCCCTATTTATGACGTCATTGGAAAGGTGAAAGACCTCTGCAGAAGAAGATCAACGCCTACTTCATCATCGCAACTTTGGCCCAGGCCACTGGCATGTTAGTGAGATGACGAGGAGAGAAGAGCGATACAGGATCACTTGACTAAAAATAAAATTACCTTACAAAGGTTCCTAATGCTAGGAATGTGCTTATTTATTTTCAACAATGTGAATGTCTCAGTTGAGCATTATTTATTTGTATTCTGTACATTTCACTGTGGATTCTTTGGTAAATCAGTTGCAATTCTGGTGCAGGCTTTGCAAACAGACTTTTATGATATGGACTCAACAGTAATGCGACAACATGTAAGAACTGTTCATTCTAATGCCTGATCTGTGACTAGTGATTTCTGTGATGTAATGGTTCATGTACAGTCAGATGTTCTTTGTCTCAAAATCGTTTATGGCTGTTTATGTCTCAGTAAATCAAGCCAGTGACTAAACAGTCAACTTCACATTGTTTCTCTCAGTAGGATGAAAATTATGTTATTTAAACTGTGATTAAATTATATATAGAAAGCGCTGTCAGTCAAACAGCGCGAGTTTATCAGTGACTAAGTTCTGGACTCACGCAAAAAATCCCGTTGTAATCAACAAATCTCTTATTTACATTGTGTTTGCACTGTTAGCTATGATGAAAGCATTTGTGAGAGTGCAGAAATCGAGTTGCAACGACGAGATCACTGCATTCATGCGCTCAACATGTCTGTGATCAGATACAATGCCCATCACTGCAACCTTTCATGCCACGATCTAAATATAATGATATAGATCTAAATATAATACAGTAGATCTAAATATAATGCTATAATCATCACTTTTCACGATTAGTTAACCTTGAGAGCTGTGATGGTAAAAACATGCTAAAAGTTCCACATGTAATACTTAGCTATTTCATAAGCAAAGATGTTAGCCAATCATAGCAGTGGGCGTTTACACTGAAGTCTCAAAGCAGACACACCCCTTCAAACAGTGTTTAAATCAGATGGCTAAAATCAGGGTAGGAAAAATGCCTTTTATTTATAAATTATGACTATATTGATGTAAAAAGGGTTAGGGTTACACTAACATTATAAGTGCACCCCAGGAAACAATATAAAACAATAAAACAATGCGGTTCATGATTCCTTTAAGCAAGTACACCATCAAAATATTTTTCAATTGGGGGGAAAAAAATGAAAATTATGTTATTTAAACTGTGATTAAATTATATATAGAAAGCGATCAAAGAATGCTCCCTTTACATTTGCTGGAGCTGGGTATCTTACACATATTTGCTTCAAGTAAAATTATCTTGTTTTAAAGATGTAGATATTTTTCCTTGAAAACAAGACAAAAAAAAATAATTATTCTAAAATCAGTTCGGTTACACACAAACACGCACGTTCTCGCACACTTCTGACTCCACACTCACACACATTCATTCACATTTGCATACACAAACATATGCACATACCGACACACTGATGCACTAGCACTCAAATGCACATGCACAATCAGTCACACGCACACCTTTAATGGTACCAGTGCACAAAGAAAAAAAATTTAACTATCTGAAAACATGACAAACCACCTTTGTCTACATCAGGTAACAATGCAGAGGCTTCTAAAAACACAAAGCATTAGGAAAACCGTGTTTCTCGTTCCTAAGATTCAGCTGAAGTAGAAAATGAAAACTGGAGAATGACAAGCCATGATTTATACCTCCAGAAACAAAGATAACAGAACAATAGCGGTGGCCCTCCAGTAAGTACACAAAGGGGATTGTTGAGGTTTTTTAAGCTTTAAAGCAGGTTGTCATACTGAATTTTTCTGCTTAATATCGCACTTTCCTTTCGATGGTCAATGTGGCTCATTAAAACAGTAAGCAAAGACAAAAAGTCATTTTATATCACTGATCTGCCACTCCTTCATTCATTGAATCTGTCATTCATGTTCCCTTTTTTATTCTTGGCTAAATGATCAAGACCCGGGTATCTCATTAGTTGTGTGTGCAGAAAGTCTTTTGATGCAACCACTCACCCTCCTGGTCAATATATCCTATCTTCAACCATCTTATTAAGTGGTGTTCCAAGAACAGAAAAGGCCACCAAGGGCAGCAAGCTGTCTTTCCTGGTATTAGACCAATCCTCTAATGTTTCGCAGACTAGAATATGTCCAGCGTATTATTTAAATAGTCCCTCTCTTGATGCTTTTGTGTTTTTTTTTTATTATTCCGAGCCACATTATTTTTGGTGACAACTGCATGCTGGAGGATACGACCCTCTCTGCCAACTCTTCCTCTTTAGCCTGATTCGAATAAAAAGCTTTGAATTAAGTGGACAGCCCCCCTTAGACTAACAGCAGTGTGCCTTTAAGAAAGCGACCATGCCAGAGAAAATAATTTTGATTGACGTTACAAGGAAATTTCCAGCCCGACTGATTTAATTGTGAATGCCAGGGGGCATCATCGGGGGCCAGGTAATAGCTCTTTTGCAGGGTGATTTTTTGATCTGGGCTTCTCCCTATGGTAGCGTCCGCACAGGCTCGGAGGGCCAGAGGGCAGAAGAACAAAGAGAACTTTATGCCTGTGAATTCCACTTCCTTGCCTTTGAAAACAAAGCTTCTGGAATGGGCAGTTAAACTGTGGAAGTAGATTCCCAAGCTCATTTGATGTTAAGTCTTTAGTGTCAAGAGTGGCATATTCATTTATGAAAAGCGAGAGAAAGAGAAAAAGACCGAGCGAAGGAGAAAGGGAGGCAGCTGCATCTTCTAACAAACAGGCTTGCTGTGTCTTGGACGGAAGAGGTGTGGATGGCTTTTCAAACGGGCCTGAAGGATTAGGGGATGAGAGCTTAATGAGAAACACATCGGGCGTCAGCTGACTGAGCTGTCAGACGGCGTACTGCGCCGAGCTGGGGGTGAGTGGGAACGGGGCGAGGGCGAAGGACCCCCGAACCTGCTCCTAGAGCTGTCGCCGTCTGGTCGGCGCGTGACCTGTCGTGTGTTCGCGGGTTGTAAGCTCAAATCTCGACACCAATCAACGCTGACCCTCCGATCCAACGGCTAGTCAATCAAACCTGCTGAACGCCTGTAACGCATCAAAACACAGCTTGCATGAATAAATGTGTATGAACATGTAGGGAAGATAACAACAGGTGAGTCAATAGCATCTGCACAGTTAAGTAAGTGATGATGCCAGGGTGTTTCTGTACAGTTCTGTAAAGTGGTTTGAGGGTCATTAGAGGCTACTCTCAAGTCTACAGTATATGATATTCTAGTCCCATGATATGGTTCAGGTCCCTCCTTCAATGGAAGCCTATGGGATTTTTTTCACCCATTTTATGGTCTGCAAGTTAAGAATCACAAGTCCAATCACTTAGAAAAGTACAAGTTGCATAATTTGAGGTATTTTCCATGTCAGTAGCACAAACAATGTAGAAAGACTTGTCTTAGCAAGCAGCACTTATTAATTTGTCAATAACCTGAGCCTTGATATGCATGTACTGTATGTGGCTAACATAGCCATCATTTAGCAATCACTTTCTTGCAAATTAATTTATCGCACAAAACCTTGCATTTCTGGAATTTTACTTATTTAGTGCCAAGCATGATCTATTCAAGTTTACGACTTAATGAGATTTTTTTTAAATACATTTCCATATGATATTCCACCAAAGTTCTATGAAACAGGTAACAAAAAAACTTCAGCATATAATAACATGCTAAACAGATACAGCAGACACTATAAATCAACTGGCTTTCATTTTTTGGTATTCAGGCTCTAATTGTCGTGTTTTTAGTGTATGACAAGTTGCAAGACAATTCAAATGTATGCATATGGTTTTACATTGGCAGTTTGTTGTGAAGTTTCATTATGAATAAATCACGGATTAATAACTGGCAAAAGTGCATGACAAACACGCCATTGCTTTCTAAATTTAAAGTTTAACATTATATCATACATCCTAAACGCACATACATTGCTGGTAATGTATTTCTTACTGTGCACATGTTGTGACATCTCATATTAAGAGATCATCTTCCCACTTGCCAAGTGTTTGTTTTGAAAGAAAGGTTATTTTTTTTGTTCTTCATCTCATGTAAAATACTCAATTTCCCGCTTCTAATGTCGCCAATACCTGTGTGTCCAATAATTTGAGGAAGAATTTGAGATTTGAATGCAGATTTATGCATTGATTTAAAAATGAGCTGCCAGATGCAGCACAGTTGTTTGCGCTGATCGTGATCTCACTGTATGTATCATGTTTTCCTAAGGCAGTATTTGCCAGACGCCTTTGCATAAAGGTTATTTGAGGAGGAATTTTGATTTTAAACAATGTCTGTAACATTTTTAACCGCAAAATGATGAAAACAGAACACTGGAGGGAAGCAATTGAGACTGTGTAAACAAACTTTCATCAAATGAAACTTTCCCTTGTCAAAACTTAACCAAAGAATTCTTTTGCATGGATTGTAAACAGAGAGTTTAATGTTTTGTTTGAATCTTAACCTTCCTATTGTCCTAAAATAAATGCACCCACCTGTGAATTTGGGTCAAATTTCACTCACACGATTGCAGCGTATTACAAAAACAAAATCTACATCTTGGATTGACTTTTTTTTTTATTAATAATAATAATAATAATAATAATAAATTATTTAATATTGAATCAGCATGCCGCAAACTATTATGAAAGGTCAAAGGTGAAAGGTTATTCCAATACAGGTACTACATACAAGTCAAACAGTGTATTACATAACATACAATTTAATAAATAAAAATAAAATTTATATAATAATTTTGGAGTTACATAATTTGTGTAAAAAGAATATGTTTATGACTGTTGAGACAACATTGGCTAAAAGATATTTCCTGTGTACTCAAACACTATTGGTATTTTCGGACTTATGTATTATTCTACTATTAGTTACATGAATAGTGTACGCATTACATTGACAATTAAATAATAATAATAATAATAATAATAAATATTAAATCAGTATGTTATGCCATTTAAAGCTGCATAACATTCTGAAAGGTCAAAGGTGAATGGCCATAAGTGAAAACTCATATTCAAAGGCTGTTTTCATTATCAAATGTCCCAAAGTCTTGTTCCAATACTAAAAACAATGTGGCGAATATAGAATATTCCTTTCTGAAAATGGGTCAAAAATGACCAGAAGACAGAACGGTTAATAAAAAAAAGAAGGAAAGCAGACAATATTCTTTAGTGAGTAAATTTACACTAAGAAAAATTATTTTGCTCTCCTTTCTGTGTTGATGCAATTTACGAAATTTTCATACATTCGATTTACGAACATTTTCAGGATTTCTATTTTACACACACAAATGTGTTAATTTGACACCCATCATCTCAATGTAATGATCAAAATCTCAAGTCGTACACTAAGGAGCGGATTTTGATGCCCATAATTACAATAACATTCCAATCACAAGCTATCTACTTAGCGATATTAGCGGGTCTGGTCTGATGGAGATATTATTCCCGGTTATCTCACGCTGTTATTTTTGGATAGTACGGATCAAAGCTCCCATGCTGGCAGACTGCGTAACCTGCCCAGCACATTTGGAACGTGTGATTTTAGGTGATGATTATTTAACCAGGGCAGCATTGTTGATTTTATTATATAAGTCAATAATCTTCTCTATTCCCCAGATTTAGTTAATCTTCCTAATTACAAATTAGCATTCTCCACATACCAGTCCTAGATTTCCAAATTAACACCCCCGCTTCTAGGGGACGGTGAATCAGCCATGCTCTCTAATTCCTCCATGGACTGTCTGACGCACAGCAGATTTCTCTCTCCACCTCCTTCTTCTTCTTCTGTCATTTTCCCCCTCAATTGTCTGCTTCAGAGAGGAGGGTGGAGGGGAAAAGAAAAAACCGAGACTGCAGCATTGGCATCCTTTTTTTCCATCACACACACACACACACACTGCTGGATCAGTGTGTTTTGATCAGGAGCATTAATAACAATTAGGAATCTAAATGGTGAGGTGGGGCCTAACCGTTTCCCCCTGTCTCTCTTCATCAGGGAATATTGGCAGCGCTTGAGGATCGTTAGGTGGCGCTGCTTGGAATATGACAGAATATCTGGATGAGGTCTGTCAAAATGTTTTGGATAGAGTGCGGTAAATGAATTCTGATAGCATGTTAATATGAAGCATTGTATCATTAGACTGTGGGATCGTCAGATTTGTTGTGTGGCTTATAATGAAGACAGAATAAGACTCTATCTGGCACTGAAAATTATATTTTAGCAGGAAATTGGTTTAAGAGACTTAAACTGTTTTTAATTTATATTATATTTATGCATTATTTAGGAGTTTTCAGGGCCGTCGAGCATCATCATGACTAGACGACGAATATAAATAAGTAACCAAATAATAAATAATGACACAAACTTAAAAAAAAAAACAATCTTTTCATACCATTAATTACGTTACAACAGAAACGATTGGAAAACTCTTGCAAATGTTGTTGCGCATTATCAAACATCAAGCATTAGCCGGCTGTGTTTACAATGCGGCAGACATTCCTCCAGTGGCCAAAATGTTTGATTTCCCCCAGAACCGATGGTCAAAACATTGAACTTTTCCGTCGCTATCCGCGCCGTCTTTGAGGGTTTAAATCTCCGCTCTTCCAGCATGAAAGCGAGAGATGAAAACACACTCTCAAAGTCCCACGTCAAATACAAAGTTAAGGGCAACAAGGGTGGAAATAAACAGATTTGAAAAAGCAATCAACATTTCCCTAAAGCTCAGAAGCTGATTTGCATCAGATTCAGAGATCATGTTTTATTTATCAGTAATCACAACCAATCAGGAGAGAAATTAATCAATGAAAGCGTTAGCAGGAGTGATATCCGGCCATCTGGGGGTCACACTTATCTCGCCTTCAGCCCGACACGCCGCCTCACTCCCGAGCACCCGCTCTTGCCCTGATCCGCCCCCACCCGCTTTCCACTGGGCTTGTCATGGGCTCATATTTAGGTGACTGATTTTTTTTTCTTTCTCCAATGAGCTCTAAGGAACTCCATATGGCCAGGATCAAAGGTGTTGCTGGGTGCATGGTTCTGCTTTATTGCCAGCCGCTGCTGTTAATTAGAAAACAAGATCAGAGGCAGTATTAAAATCCAATTAAATTGATATGAACAGATTGCCAAGTGATGTTCGCTAATGTATAATTGAGCACCATGCAAATTTCAGTGGCTGCCTTTTGTTTTCGCATGTCTCTTCGTCTATCTCTCTTGCACAGAATGAGCAATGGAGCTTGAAAGTTTTTTTTTTTTTTGGCTTCAGCTAAAGATAAACAAGTTAATGCTATGAGATGGGGGCACTGCTTTCATCAGTTAAGCTAAAGTGATACTTTCCCTGGTGCTACGGGGCTGCTGGCTAGGGGGCAGAGGGGCAAGGAGAGAGAGAACCGACCCCACAGGGATAGAGATTTGAGAACGCCTGTTTGAACATGCCCACAGGACAGGCTGGAGTGGATCAGGGGCTTAAAGTGAATCATAAGGAAAGCCGGCGGCATATCTGTATCCGTTTTTATCATCAGGTGAGGTGCCATTTACCTGCATTGATAATTACACCGAAACCAATGTCAGGTGGATTTTTTATCAGTCTCGGAGCAATCTGATTGGTGGAGTGGTGTTCAAAGCCCCGCCGTCATATTCAGGTCTTGATGACAATGCTTTGAATTTACAAACTTGATTGCTGTTCACCTAACAGACCCTGTAAAACTGAAAGGTAAAAGGTCTCTTATCTTGGATCATCTATAATATCTTAAAGCATTCTGAGCACAAACTAGAATGACACCGATTATTGAGTAACAAGACAAAACATTAAAAAAAAAAAATGACCAAAAAAATGCAAGAAATAAAAAATAATGCAAGTAATTGTTTAGAATTAATATGTTCAACATGTTCAGAGGTATTCACACGCGTTTGGATGCATCTCCTGCTTTACTTTTTCTCAGAAAATGTGTTTTCTTTTCACTCAGTATTACCCAATATAACAGTCAGATACAAAAATAATATGTCAAACGTTCATCATAAATATTGACAAATCTAGCATTTACTTAAATACAAATGAATAACAAAACTACGGGATGGTTTTCAGCTTTCAGGTCTGACATCTATTGTCACCACAAAAAGAAAACATAACCGAATATGTGCCATATTAGATTATTTAAAATATGCCATAGCTGTTTTGGTTTTTTTTGTGTGTGTGTGTTGCTAATAATAGGTTCTACTTAAGATGATGGTTATCTAAAAATTATTTAAAAATCAACATAAATAAGGAATCTCTTCTCTCTTTGTATTTCCTCTATGAAATCTGTAAATAATAAGTAGCAAATATATATAAAAACATACCAAATGTACAATAAACATACTGTGAAATACAGTAGCTCACGTACAACATCAGTATTTGAGTACTGCAGTAGTAATTCTAACCGTATCGCATGTGTCGCCTTTGGCTTGCTCACAGGGTTCTGTAAAGCTGCTTTGAAAAAAATCTTGCATTAAAATGCATCATGAAAAGCGTGATACAAACTATATGTGAACTGTATGATTTTGCAATGTCATTAGCGTTACACTTGCGTGTGTCTTGTGTTATTTTTTTGAGCAGGGGTGAAAATCATTTTGAACTGGGAAATCTTACAAGATTGATTTTGTCGCTAAAAACCTTACAAGAAGGTTTTTTGCCTTTGAAACTTGATGTGTGAACCAACTAAAGTGTGTTCCCAAACAAAGAGAGACGTTGTTAAATCTGAAAATGGGATCACATGACACATTGTTTCTCACATGCCTTCACACCTTCAATGACAATGTGTTGTCGTCTTCCTGTTCGTGACACATCCTGATTGCGTGTGCGTTTGTACATGCTAGCATGCTTTTATACATAGATCATGTCTACATGCATACATTAGTATATGGTTTCATTTATATGCAAATTCCCTACGAAAAAACACCACAAACACAACACATTCCTGACAAACAGCACAATTTTCAGCACTTGTGCCTAATCAATAGACATCCTACATCACCACGGTGGTGACAAATCTGTGACGGAGAGGAACTAATAAGGAGCATTGTTGGCTTGTGAATGACATGACTGCACTGCCTGGAAACGTGCACTTCAGCGAGCCGGGCTACCGATGCTCCGAGGCCCTGAATCTGACAGGGGGTACCGGGAGCGCGGAGTGGCTGCAGCTGTTGGTCTTTGTGTACGTGTCCCTCCGCCCCCAACGTCAGCTGAAAGGTCCTTGCAGTCAAGTGAATAGCGGGCGAAAAAAAATCCTTCATTCCCACAAAATGGCACACTAATGTCAGGAAATAAAACTCGAGTATCGGAAATTGCGCCAAAAGCTTCACCGTAAATTGCAGATAAAGGGAAATATGCTTTTTTTATGAATAGCAATAAAAAACCTCAATAATTTGCAATAAAAGGGATATGTGAAATATGTAAAGGCACTGGTGTGGCACAGGAGCTCTGAGACAGGGGTGGCTTTTTTGGGGTGGGGGGAGGGGGTTGAGTTCTGCTTTGAGAAAGTCGTCGAGAGCAAGGATTCTGATTGAGGAATCAGTGCTATTCACGTAAGGAACTGTCTGTAATAAATGAAAAACATGATTGAAGAAACTACATTTATTCATCTCTTCAGATTGTCCAAGGTACGAGCACTAATCAGACAGATTGTTAATGCTTTTGTTTTTAAAGTAAACAGGTAGAACATTAATCTCATGTCATTTCTAAAGGATAGTTAAGGAAATAGTTCACCCAGAGAATGAAAATTCACTCATTTACTCACCCTCATGTTGTGCCAAACTGTTTTTCTGTGGCAAAATACAAAAGGAGAATTTTTGCAATTTTTGAATTACGTTCATAGTGACCGCATACGTAAATCTCCACAAAGAAACACCATAAAAGTATTCTATATGACTTGTGCACTATATTTCAAGTCTTCTAAAGCCATACGAAATCTTTGTGTGCCAATCTCATCAAAATAAATAAAATATCGTGGCTATGATGCCAGCTGGATGTCAAAGACAAAAAAAAAGTGGAGGAGAACATTTTCTGTGTGTATAACAATGTAATTTTTTTAGTCTGTCTTACACAAAACTATTGTATGGTTTCAGAAGACTTGAAATACGTCACATAAAACATATAAACCACTTTAAAGGTGGTTTTATAGTGATTGTTAGGGATTAAAAAACAAAAATGTTGTATTGAATGTATTAATGACAATTATAGTGAAATAGTTACAAAAATAGTTACAATTTGAACCTTTAAAATCACAAAAAATAATCAGTTTTATTCGAATACAATAAGTAACACCACCAAGGAGCCTGATAACCAACAAAATGATGTAGTCAATGATATCTCAGTGTTTGTGAGATGTCACAGTACATCACCAAAACCCCTTCCAAACCTCTCTGCCTCTGTCTCAGCGTGCATTTCACACGCATTAATGTATGACTGTAACATAACTGTCCGGCCATTACCACTAAATTATGCACTGGAAAATTCTCTCTTTATTAAAGTCATATTTCGCAGTGGCAGATGGTTCCACGCTGAGCTGAAGCAAGGAGCATAATTAAACGCGACACTTTCCCCTGATCCAGTTTCCAGAGCGGGCCTGGGCGGTGGGGTGTGCGCTGTGGAGCCGTGCATTGAGTCTAGTACCTAGATCTGCCACCTCTGTCACCGACTGTTAACATCCGGAAAGCCACATATATATGTGTGTGTTCTCCTTTGTTGGGATATAAATGCATATGTGTGCATGTGTGCATGTGTGCATATGCACCAGCTGAGAACAATATCTATGATTGCACATTTTTTTGTCAAAATATCTCCTGAAGTCCATTTTGACATATTTAGACTTGCATGATGCTTTCTATACTGTGTAAAAAGAAATCTAGGTAACACTTTATAGTAAGGTCCCATTAGTTAACATTATTAAATGCATTAACTAACAATGAGCAATGCATTTGTTACAGTATTTAACTTTGTTTGTCAGTATCTTTGTTAATGTAGTTAATAAAAACACAATGGTTCATTGTTAGTTCATGTTAGTTCAGGTACATTAAATAATATTAACAGATTCTGATTTAAATAATATATTAGTAAATTTCAAAATTAACATTAACTAAGAGTAATAAATGCTTTAGAAGTATTTTTATTGTTAGTTCATGTTAAATAATGTACAGTGCCCTCCACTAATATTGGCAACCTTGGTAAATATGAGCAAAGGCAGCTATGAAAATAAATCTGCAAAATTCACAAAATTCTAACCTTTCATTGTAGTAAAACAATTGAAAGTGGGGGGAAAGTCACACTAAGAAATCTCCAACGCATTTTGGCCACAATTGGCACGCCTAGAAATTCTTATGAGTATAATATCTCTGAAATAAGCCTATATTCCCATTCATATTTACGTTTTTTAGCACACCAGGGTGACTAGGAGCATGAAATTGTCCAGGCATGACTTCCTGTTCCACAAGAGTACGGTATAAATATGAGGAAACACAAAGGCCAAATTCCCTTAATCATTCATCACAATGAGTAAAACCAAAGAATATAGTTCCGACGTGCAGCAAAAGATTGTTGAGCTTTACAAAATAGAAAGTTGCTGTAAGAAAATAGCTAAAGCATTGAAAATCCCCATTTCCACCATCAGGGCAATAATTAAGAAGTTCCAATCAACTAAAGATGTTACGAATCTGCCTGAAAGAGGACGTGTGTCTATATTGTCTTAATGCACGGCGAGGAGGAGAGTTTGAGTGGCCAAAGACTCTCCAATGATCACAGATGGAGAATTGCAGAGATTAGTTGAGTCTTGGGATCAGAAAGCCATAAAAAAAAAGATCAAACAGTATGTACATAACCACATGTTGTTTAGGAGGGTTTCAAGAAAAATCCTCCTCGCTCATCCAAAAACAAACTCCAGCACATTCAGTTGTCAAAAACGTCTGGAACTTCAAAAAGGACCTGGTTTTGTGGTCAGATGAAACTAAAAAAAGAGCTTTTTGGCAGCAAACCTGCCAGATGTGTTTGGTGCAAACAGGGATAAAAAAGTACCCCATGCCCACGGTTAAAAATACCGCTGGATCTTTAATGTTGTGGGCCTATTTTTTTTGCTGGAGGTCCTGGACATCTTGTTCAGATACATGGTATAATGGATTCTAGCAAATGCCAACAGATTTAAAAAAAAAAAAAAAAAAAAATCAAAACCTGACCGCTTCTGCTAGAAATCTTATAATGGGTCGTGGTTGGATCTTCCATCAGGACAACAATCCAAAACAAACATCAAAATCAACACACAAATGTGTCACTGAGCACAAAATGAAGCTGACCATCCCAGTCCCCTGACCTGAACCCTATAGAAAATGAGTGCGGTGAACTGAAGAGAAGAAGCACCAACATGGAGCTGGGAATCTGAAGGATCTGGAGAGATTCTGTATGGAGAAATGGTCTCTGATCTCTTGTCAGGTGTTCTCCAAACTCATCAGGCATTATAGAAAAATCACAGCTGTTATCTTGGGAAAAGGACATTGCAATAATTGGGTGCCAATAATTGTGGCCAATGTGAACTAGAGAAAAACATTTATTTCATAATGTGAGTTTCCTGCCACTTTCAATTATTTTACTTCAATGAAATGTTAGAATTTTGTGAATTTTTTGAATGAAAGATCAAAAGGATAAACAATGCAGATTTATTTTCACAGCCACCTTTGCTCATATTTACCAAGGGTGACAATATTAGTAGAGGGCACTGTAGTAAACTAATGTTAACAAATGGAACATTATTGTAAAGTTTGACCAAAATATTTATAAAAATACAGTGTGTATTTTATCTATGTGTATATTTCAATCATGCAGCAAAATTTTACAATCTAGAAATGTATTATAAGGTCTCCAAGGACTTTGCCTGACCAGCAACTCTCTCAGAAATAAGCACAGAAAATGAATCACTTTGTAAACAGCATTTTGTATTTGACTATATTTGAGAGCTAGGACCCTTTTAGCTTACGTCATAAGACATATACTCTTTTGGTCCTTCTAGACTTTGCAAATGTTTAAAGGCCGTCACTTGCACAATTTAAAAGAGATCATTTAGGAGTGCATTTACAATAAAAAACACACCTCCTTCAGCAGTAAATTAGAGGTATTTATGCAGCTTTCTAAAATAATTACTTCTAAATAATGTCAAGCGGCTCCCTGGATTAAATTTCCCACCAGAGGAAAGAACTTCCATAGATGCAACACTTTGAATAATTTGTTTTGATCTGTTAGTACATATCAATGTTACCAGACTAATGAGCTACTGTTACAGCATGTACAGGAAGCTGATTAACACCACAGCGGTTAAATTGTCTGCACTTCCTTACACGTCAAGACTATATATTAGGTGTTATTTTTTAAACATATACATTTCTCACAGTTTACCTCACATATTCCTAATGCAGGACCAATACATCAGTATAATAAAAACAATAGAAAAAAAAAAAATGACACTGACATTTAAAAGCACTTTTCAAATTATAAGCTCAAATTAAACAAGGAAATATCAAACTTGGTTATTGGTTAATGGTTATTAGATGCGCAAAGCATCGTTTACAAAGCAACCACACGTCTCGAATTTGTGCTTGATTCATATTGTTTGATAAAAAAGTGTGCTCAACACTGAATAAGCAGAAAAAAACACACTGGACATTTACAAGTCTTTCAAATAGCTAGATTAGTTTGCCCAGTTATAAAGTTAACAACAGTGCTCCATTCTCCAAACCTAGCCTTGCTATTATTATATAATAGCATGCTATAATATTAGCAAATGTAATTTTAGCAAAAAATATATAATAAATAGAGTTGGGGTACTCAAGCTCGGACTCGAGTCCAACATTTAACAGACTTATCACGGATTCGGATGCTTTTTTACTGACTGACTTTCTGAGTGCAACCGAGTCCAGCGCTGTCGGTGACAGGACAGGATTCGCTTAGGACAGTTGATGGAAATGTCACTGGCCTGATTGTGTCAGTACTGCATCGTCACAAAAATCGTCACAAAATCATTTGCATTTGTTTTTAAGTCTTGCCAGTCTAAACGTTCAAGCGATTTTAAATTGTTCAAGCGCAATAAGACGCGAAATAGAACTGAATTCGGTCCTTACACGCTGTGTATGGCGCATGCACCCAAAACGCAAGCGAAATGCCCGTATTCACATAAACACAGTTGGTTATGTCTACAGTTAGGGGTAAAAAAAAAAATGTGTCTCAATATATTGTATCTGTCGTACGTCCTGATTTTGCAGAGTTAGACGCGTTCCTGGGTCAACATATTTTGTTGATCCTGGAACAATATTCCTGTCCGAAAATGTAATCATAACCATATCCCTACAACTAAACCTAACCCTACTCATAAGTTATCCCTAAAATCAGAAGGAAATGATAGGTGAATAACACTGATGTAGAAGCACCTAACCCTGTTTGTAAGGCTAAACTTGACATGAACTGTAAACTTGTCCCTCAAATCTGATTGGTTGATTGCAATGTTGTTCCAGGATCAGCAAAGATGTTGATCCAGGAACGTTGCACTTGGTAAAATCCGGTTCTGCAGATCTGTCTATCAGGTCTCAAAGTGACAGCAGACTAATATAGCAGCCCGATCTCATGAAAGTGCGTATCTATAGCACAAATTGTATTTATTGTGCAATTTATATGTGCATATTGTGCATATAATACGCACTTTATGGCGTGTAATACGCACGTAACCCACACCACTAATCCTACCCAAGGGGTTTACAGTGCGTATCATATGCACGCAAAAACTCATTTTTGCGTATAAATTGCACAATAAATACAATTTGTGCTATAGATACGCACTTTCATGAGATCGTGTTGAATATAGCTTACCTGCTGCTGTCATTATTGTATGTAGCTTTAATAAGTAGTTTAATAAGTAAGTTTGTGCTCACATTAGGCTAGTTTAAGTTTTTGCTGTGGTAATGAAAATAATATTTATTTTTCTTTTATTTATTTTATTTATATACTGATTATTGTTATTTTTACTATGGTAAATTTACACATGGAAATATGGTTTATGCAGGTGTGGCATTTACTGTAGACAGGCAGGGCAGAGCCCTAACAAAATATTCATCCATTGGAAAACATGGATCATTACAATAAACTACCAATAATGTAACATGTTAACCGTATACATTAAAAATGCTAACGTCAAATAAACATTTATTTTTTTCTGACACAAATGAAAACGAGGCTGTATAGGGATAGAAGTACAGTGTGTTCAATGGATTGTTCAATGGTTCAGCTAAAACATCTTTCTAAAAACCTTTCAGTAGAGAAAAAATCCATAAAAAAGTTTTGAAAGTTGTGAGTTTTGAAAGTTATTTTGATCTATGACCTTTAAACACACTGCATGCCAATGTAAGGACTCTAGTTCTGTCCTTCACAGTCTTGTTCTTAGCCAACTACCTGTCATATAAAACCCACACAACGCACAGCCACAAACAGAGAAAGCAGATGCAATTTCGTCTTTTCAGATCCCAATACGCTGTTCCCATTCCCCAAAGTAATTTGGTTACCAGTTGAATTTATATCAATGGATACAGTCAAGTCCCACTGTAGTTTTTCACATTAGAAAAGGTCCTTCACTCAGAAATATGTCACAATACACCATTATATTGGGATTATATTTACAATCCAGCAGGATACTACTAATCAGATGATTTGAAATGGTTAAAACAAGCCTAAGATATTGACTTAATGACATACAGTAATATTTATTTGGACTCTGACTTGACTCAGACTCGAATAAGGTGGACTCGAACCCAACACTAATTTTATGCAGAAGTGCAGAAGGAAGAAGTTCAAAGGAAAGAACAGGGGTGCAGAAGCAAGGACGTAAATATGGGATAAAGGAAGCCTGCGTAAAGCTACAGTGTAACATTAATAATTGTGTTTTTGTGACCTGATACCGGACTTCCACCTTGCGATGCCACTTTAGCAGCTTGAATTCTCCAGGTGGGAGCCCTTTTCCAAGTTCATATTTTTCTAGTATGATGACACTCCAAAATCACCTTAAAACACCCTCTTTACAGAGCAGAGCATTTTGTGTTATTTTCTGCTCATTTTGTGTTTTTACATACTAAGTGAGACACTTGCCTCTTAAATACAGCTACCGGCAGGCAGAGATGAGAAGAAAATAGAAAAAGATAAAGAACTCTCAGACAGAGGATATGACACCTAATTGGCCCAGATATCACAGCATGAAATATTCATGATGTGATATAAAAAAGGAGGACTTTTAAAGAGAATATGGTTTGTAATGATGAGGTTACAGCATTTTATGTGGCCTTTGACTGCTGTGAGCTCCACTGCCACAGTTACTAAGAGCACACACGCTGCCTCCCACCAGATCCATATGTGTGTGTGTGTGTGTGTGTGTGTGATGCATGCATTAAACTGCTGTCAGCACTGAACATAACCCATGACAGGTGAACTAGGGCTGATTAGTATATTAACATCATCCATTGCTTCTCATAATATGAGTCATAGTACAAGAAAATAAAAAAAAGCTTTGTTGAAGAGGTTATTACCGGTGAATGAATGCAAGATACGCCCACCGCTTAAAATGACTACAGCAAGTGACGTTTCAACAGAAGATGAGACTTGCAACTAATAACTTTTCTTATTCACTGAGATTTAAAGAATGAAGAATGAACTACAAAACCTGAACTGCAAGATTTTCGTTTTGATCTTCAAAACACAAATGAAGATATTTTAAATGAAATCTGATAGATTTCTGTCCCTCCATTGACAGTCCACACAACTACCACTTTAACACTTCATAAAGAGATTGTAAATCTAATCCATATGAATTGAGTGGTTTAGTCAAATTTTCTGAAGTAACACGATCACTTTATATGATAAACAGATTAAATTTAGGCTTTTATTCACATATAAACATTCATCAACACACAAACATCAAATATGGTACAGTAAATAGAAGCTCAAGTATGCTTGCTTGACGTGCGAGAACCAAAGAGGTTCATTCTCATGTGTTACCCAGCACGTTTGAGCTTCCGCAAGAGCCAATGAGGTTCATTCGTGTGTTCCGCAGCACGTTTGAGCTTCTGTGAGAACCAATGAGGTACATTCTTATGTGTTACCCAGCACATGAGCTTCCGCAAGAACCAATGAGGTTCATTCTCATGTGTTATGCAGCACGTTTGAGCTTCCACTAGAACCAATGAGGTTCATTCTCATGTGTTATGCAACACGTTTGAGCTTCCACTAGAACCAATGAGGTTCATTCTCATGTGTTATGCAGCACGTTTGAGCTTCCACAAGAACCAATGAGGTTCATTCTCGTGTATTACCCAGCACGTTTGAGCTTCCGCAAGAGCCAATGAGGTTCATTCATGTGTTCCGCAGCACGTTTGAGCTTCTGCGAGAACCAATGAGGTTCATTCTTGTGTTACCCAGCACATGAGCTTCCGCAAGAACCAATGAGGTTCATTCTCGTGTGTTACCAGCTCATTTGAGCTTCCTCAAGAACCAGTGAGGTTCATTCTCATGTGTTACGCAGCTCATTTGAGCTTCCTCAAGAACCAGTGAGGTTCATTCTCGTGTGTTACACAGCGCATTTGAGCTTCTGTGAGAACCAATGAGGTTCATTCTTGTGTTACCCAGCACATTTGAGCTTCTGCAAGAACCAATGAGGTTCATTCTCATGTTACCCAGCACATTTGAGCTTCCGCAAGAACAAATGAGGTTCATTCTTGTGTGTTACGCAGCACAACCAATGAGGTTCATTCTCATGTTACCCAGCACGTTTGAGCTTCCGCGAGAACCAATGAGGTTCACTCTTGTGTGTTACCCAGCACAACCAATGAGGTTCATTCTCATGTTACCCAGCACGTTTGAGCTTCCACAAGAACCAATGAGGTTCATTCTCGTGTATTACCCAGCACGTTTGAGCTTCCGCAAGAGCCAATGAGGTTCATTCTTGTGTGTTACCCAGCACAACCAATGAGGTTCATTCTCATGTTACCCAGCCCGTTTGAGCTTCCGCGAGAACCAATGAGGTTCATTCTCATGTTACCCAGCCCGTTTGAGCTTCCGCGAGAACCAATGAGGTTCATTCTTGTGTGTTACCCAGCACAACCAATGAGGTTCAATCTCATCTGTTACGCAGCACGTTTGAGCTTCCGCGAGAACTAATGTGGTTCATTCTCGTGTGTTACGCAGCACATTTGAGCTTCCGCGAGAACCAATGAGGTTCATTCTCGTGTGTTACGCAGCACATTTGAGCTTCTGCAAGAACTATTATGAGATTTGTTCTCGCGCGTCAAGTTTTCTCAAGTTTCACTTCTTTTTCTGTGATATTAAACGACGGGAAAGCGGCTTTACCAACTAAGCAACTGCGATCAATTGACAGAAGAAAGCCATCTCAACTCTTCTGGAGAACAATTAGCTATTTAGCCGTCACTCTTTTGTTGGCGAGCGATATCCATCAACCCTGGACCTAATTTTAACCGTGATGAACTACATCCCATTGGAGTTTGCAGACGACAAGGTACTTTCAAACTGCATGCTCATAACAAGATCAAAGAGTGCAATTTTCATCTGTTTAAAACAACAAATCATGCGAAAGTTCTATGGGATCCGCACTCCAAGCCCAAAGGATTACTAATGGGACATTTAAATATCAGAAGCGTTGCTTCAAAAACTGAACAATTGGAACAGTTACTTACGAACTCGAATTTCGATTTGCTTTGCTTGTCTGAAATGTGGTTGACAGAATCATCGCCGAACACCGCATACTTGATCCCGGGATATAAAGTCTTCAGAAAGGATAGAAAATTTGGAAAAGGTGGTAGACTGCTAATGTATGTGAAGGACTGCATAAAATGTAAGGAAATTGAATTTAATACTTTAGTAGATATAGAATGCATTGCTGTAACAATTGTTTTATCCCCATGCATGGCATTTACTGTAGTTGGTGTATATAGGCCTCCTTCATCAAGTAGTATATTTTATGATCATTTAAGAAATGTTTTAAAAGGGTTTGATAGAAATAAGGAGCTAATTCTGTTCGGGAACTTTAATGTTAATTGGATTGAGAAGTCAAATAGGAAAAAGCTTCAGGAGATAGTAAGTCAGTTTGACCTCTCACAGTTAATTCAGGGCCCTACCAGAGTTACCTCATCATCTAAAACTCAAATTGATTTAATATTTACACTGTTAGCCCAGATTTTATATTTAATTAAACATTGAATTACAATATACTTAAAATATTTAAGTTTGATTGCATTACTGCATTACATAATTTGAATGTGTGAATAAATTTAATTTAAATGGACTCAAATTATGAAGTTTTACTTGACCACGCCTCCCACACACTGGTTTGGTGCTGTGAGTCAGGTAATGACGCCATTTTATCGTGGTGTGTGTGAATTCAAGGAGCTGTTGATGAGAAGTTGGAACATTTGTTTTAGCAAGTTCTACGGACATTTTTCCCAACATTTACCTTTTTGTTGTTTCTTTGCTCCCAGAGAGACTGTTTGTGAGCAGTGAAAAACATTGTTTGTTTAAACGACGGGACATTTTTCTCCGGTGAGCAAGCTAGTTTTCTCACTTGCGTGCAGCGGACATCACCGCGCTTCAACCCCTGACCGGCGAGTTCGACAGACGTTTTTTCGTCTTTTCCCTTCTATTGTTTGTTTTTCACTCGATGAGCTGTTGTTGGGAGTGTAAACTTTGTTTGAACCTCTGGTCAGCACCGAACACCGCGACCGCACTTCCAGCTGACGAGTGAGGATGGCGGCGCGAATATATGGTGAGTGCAATAATTTAACGTTTTATTTCAACACGTCTATTGATTGAAAGAGTAAGTTAAAGTTAATTAACGGGTTGAATACAAAAACGGATGGATGTACTCCTGTTTTTTCTAGGTTCATAGCCCTCTTAACGACAGACTATCTTGTTTTGTGTTGCAGGTCAAGAAGAGATGCTTTGGAAATGTAAGTATTGCCCTCATAACTGTGAAAAGAGAGCACAGCTATTTAAACATTATAGGCTCAAACATGGAAATTATACAAGAACAGAACAATTTCCTTGTTTACATCCGGAATGTATGTACATTTATATCACTTCATGAACAATATGTACACTTATGCCGCCTTCAAAACTCCAGATCAGCAGTATGTCATGTGGGTTTACTGAGGCCTGTTCTGAGGCTGATTATTTTATTAATCTGCATACTGCACAGTGCACAATTACATGTAAGCCAAGTCAGGTGCCGTTATAAAGACTATAACTTTAATGTTTGCTCCTTACAGAAAAGTTGTCAATGACAAGCCAGACATTAGCCAGATGGTACTTCAATGCAGTGGCGTGCACGGGGGGGGGGTTTGGCTTGAGCCCCTGCCCCTTTAATCGTGAAAGTGAAAGTGCCCTTTTCGATAGCACTGCAGTGCCCCCGCGAACGCGATTTCTAATTTCTGTCGGAGGCGATTTAACCAACACCCCCGGAACGCGATTCTTACTGAGGGGGAACACCACCCGCAATGGCCAGCTCTTTCTAAACCAGGTATGTATTGGTGCATTGACGCCATGTTGCAATTACCATAATTATGAGATTCCAGCTTGTAAAAAACGTTCACGTTCTCATAGAACTTGTAATAACGACTTGTAAACTGGGAATTTTCTGGGAGCTCCTACTTGTATAACTGTACCACCTGACTGCTGGGGATTAAGTTAGCCGTTGATAGTGTTGAAATGCGTAATTCCCAGTCCAAGGACATGATCAGCTTGGAGTAGAACGTCACATGTTGTCATCTTGGAATTACGATAATTATTACATGGTGTGAACACAGCATATGACTTTGAGTATTTGACAACAGGACTATCTGACGCTATTATATGATAATGTCTTTGTCAATCTTTTTCTTCCTCTGTTAGGTTGCAGCTGACAAGGACTCATACAGGCAAACTCCAGTGAGAATCTTCTGCGTTGATCAAGAAAGCCATCAGCTAAACCCATCTAGAGTGAGGATCGTCTTTGAAGGACGTTTGGTGATGGATGAACTGACCAACCTCAGGACTTCTGTGTCCTTTTTTCCGGACTGATTTACGCCCTGCACCTGGACAACCCTTACTGTATGAAAAATACTTTATATTTTATTCAGCAGGTAATGCTCAACCTAGGAAAAGGTGAGCTGACACCTAAAATTGAATACTGCCTATATTGTGAACTCAGGAGTGTATTTGTTTGTTTATTCATTTATAAAGCACAATTAAAACAACATAATGTTGACGTAGTGTAAACAAATCATATAGTTTTGATGCAATTTGTTGTGATTCTGATAGACTGTCCATGTGCTTAACAATAAGCTGACTTGTTAAAACTAGGTTTTTTCATATTTTATAAGGAAAATGTTTTCAGGACATGAAAAATTCATGTTTTGTTGTATATGTTTTGGAATTGAAATAAAACAGAAAATTGTATGAATGTACCTTTTATTTGCTTTTTTTCCTTAATTTTCTAGTTTAACAAATTAAAAAATAAAACAATTCATATAAACTTAACTTACTTAGTACATTGAACTTAAATATACTATGTGTAATAATTACAAAGTAATTGATATTGCAAAACATTTTAAGTTAAATGAACTCAAATTTTTAAGTTCACATTACTTAATTTTTTTAGGGCAACCAGTTTTCTCAATTTTTTTAAGTAAATTCAACTTATCCGGGTTAACAGTGTAGTAACAAACCAGAAAGAATAACTAAGTCAATTAATTTATTAACAGGGTTATCTGATCACAATCTTATATTAGTAGTGAGAAAATTAACAAAACGTAGGTTTGAATATCAACAAGAGAAAGGAAATTCGCTAAATATTATACCAAAAAGATTGCTAAACGAATTTGAAGAGAAATTAAAAAAATTAAACTGGAATGAGATTCTGTCCACAGATAAATGTAGATGATGCTTCTGAGTGTCTAATGGCCACAATCAATAAGGTCAAAAGCGAATTGAGTAAGAATGTTACATTCTCTAGAAAGAAACAGAATTTACCCTGGTTAAATGAACAGCTATGGAAGTTAATGAAACATCTCAAATCTGGGTTAGCTCATGACAGAAGAACATTTCAGTGTTTACGTAATAAAGTTAAAGCAAAAGCGAAATTCTTCATCGAACTTATAAATGATCCTAAGGGGAATAGTAGACAAGTCTGGGAGAATATTAATAAAGTACAAAAGAAAAATAGTAACAAAGGAGATAAAGATATTGAATTACAAGTTCAGGGAAATTTAATTCAAGATAAGCATCAAATTGCTAGTGTATTTAATAATTTTTTTATAGATTCAGTTCAAGATTTAGCACAAGGGTTTAGTGCAAGAAATAAGGATATTGTACCATCAAATTATAATTCTCCTGTTTTTAATATTTCTGAAATATCTCAGTCTAATATAATAAAAATTTGGGGTCAGCTTAAGAGTTCTAGGGCTAAAGATGTCTTTGATTGTGATTCTATATTTGTCAAAAAGTATACAAATGATCTTAGCACACCCATTACTCATCTGGTTAATTTGTTAATAAAACAATGTTATTTTCCGAATGCTTGGAAGTCAGCAGTAATAGCACCTATTTTTAAGAATGGTGACCCTACTAATGTAACCAATTATAGACCTATTAGTATTCTTCCACTGGTTTCCAAAGTAATTGAAAAGGTCATTTGTAGTCAGTTAATAGAGTATTTAAATCTTGGTTATTTTGCACTACATCAATGCAGTTTGGATTTAGGGAACGTCATTCTACAGAGACAGCAAACTGTTACTTTGTTGAACAAATTAAATCCAGTCTTGACAGAGGTGGTGTTGTTGGTCCTGTCTTCCTTGATTTTAAGAAGGCTTCTGACACTGTCAATCATAATGTACTTTTATCTAAATTGTTAAAGTTTAATTTTTCTATTAACACAATAACATGGATGGAATCATATCTAAATCTAAGGAAACAATGTACAAGAATTAATGGTATATACTCATCCTTTCTTGACTGCACTATTGGAGTCCCACAGGGATCTATCCGTGGACCAATTTTATTTAGTTTATATATTAATGATCTACCCATGGTTTGTCCAGAGGTCCAGTTCCAGATGTACCAGATGATACAGTCATTTATACCTATGCTAAAACAAAAGAACAAGCTGCTATCAAACTGACTGCTGCACTGAACAAAATCTTAGATTGGTTATATCACTCTTGTCTTACTCTTAATGTGAGTAAAACTGTGGGAATGTATTTCTCTATCAAAAGAATTGATGAGCATCAACCAGATATTTTAATTAAAGGGCAAGCAATAAATATTGTTAAGCATTTTAAATACCTGGGTATGATTATAGATTCAAACTTAAATTTTAAGAAACATATAAAAAAGGTTTCTAGATGTGTTAGAGCAAGCTTAATGATTTTTAGGAATATTAGGCCTCAGTTACCTTTGGCTGCTGCTAAACTCTTTATGCACACAATGATTCTTCCGCATTTATCTTATTTTGCTACAAGCTGGTCTCAAGCAAGTGTAACAACACTGAAACCATTATATACTCTCTATAAACAAGCTGTGAAAGTTTTAGACAAAAAACCAAGGAGTTATCATCATTGCATTATCATCAGAAATTATAAATTATTGACGTTTGACAGTTTTTTATTCTTTGCAGATATGTGTTTGATGTATAAATTAATTCATGATCTTGTGTCCACCACCTCTTAAACAATGTGTGACTTTCTGTAAAGACAATACTAGGGAAACCAGGGCATCCATTAGAGGCGACTGTTCAATTAAATTTAAGAAAACTGCCTTTGGACAATCAGATTTCTCATTCGGAGCAGCAGAAAGATGGAATTCAGTGCCTGTTCATATTAGAGAGTGTACATCATTTAGTATTTTTAAAACTGAACTTAAATTATGGTTTAAGAAAAATCAATCATGTGATCATTAATTTTTTTTATTCCCCTCTCCTCTTCTTCTTCTATGTGATTCAATATTTGTGATATTGTGATACGATATTATTAGTATTTTCTTTTTTCTGGATTGTAATGGAATGCTGTCATTTTATGTAACATCATCCTGCCCAGGGACCACAGATGCAAATTAGCTATTTAGCTAAATCTGGCACAACATTTGTGTTGTGTATGGTCCCTAGATAAATAAATTAAATAATCTAAACTAAACTAAACTAAGTACGGTTGAGCTTCTGTTCGCTGATCAATGTTTCAGGAAAATGTGGACTAAACCGCTCAGTTCATATGGATTAGTTTTACGTTCTCTTTATGAACTTTTTGAAGTGACAAAATGGTAGTTGCATCGACTGTCAATAGAGGGACAGAAATCTCTGAGATTTCATTTACAATCTTCATTTGTGTTTCGAAGATGAACAAAGGTCTTACAGGTTTGAAACAACATAAGAAATGAAATTAATAACAATTAATTGTATCTGAATATGAAGATAATTAAAGACATTAAATCATTGTGGCAGACTAAGGCATTGAATATGCACTACAAAAATTATTTTAAAAGTCTTTTTATATATAAATCTAAAAAATAATATAATATACATACACTATATTACCAAAAGTATTGGGACATCCCTCCAAATCATTGAATTCAGGTGTTCCAATCACTTCCATGGCCACAGGTGTATAACATCAAGCACCTAGGCATGCAGACGCTTCTACAAACATTTGTGAAAGAATGGCTCACTCTCAGGAGCTCAGTGAATTCAAGCGTGGTACCGTAATAGGTTGCCACCTGTGCAATAAGTCCATTCGTGAAATTTCCTCACTACTAAATATTCCACGGTCTACTGTTAGTGGTATTATAACAAAGTGGAAGCAATTGGGAACAATAGCAACTCAGCCACGAAGTGGTAGGCCACATAAAATCACAGAGCGGGGTCAGCGCATGCTGAGGCACACAGTGTGCATATGTCGCCAACTTTCTGCAGTCAATAGCTACAGACCTCCAAACTTGGTGTGGCCTTCAGTTTAGCTCAAGAACAGTGTGTAGAGAGCTTCATGGAATGGGTTTCCATGGCCGAGCAGCTGCATCCAAGCCTTACATCATTAAGTGCAATGCAAAGCGTCAGATGCAGTGGTGTAAAGCACGCCGCCACTGGACTCTAGAGCAGTGGAGACGTGTTCTCTGGAGTGACGAATCACGCTTCTCTGTTTGGCAATCCGATCGACGAGTCTGAGTTTGCCGGTTGCCACGAGAACGGTACTTGCCTGACTGCATTATGACAAGTGTAAAATTTGGTGGAGGGTGGGATTATGGTGTGGGGTTGTTTTTCAGAGTTTGAGCTTGGCCCTTTAGTTCCAGTGAAAGGAACTCTTAATGCTTCAGCATATCAAGACATTTTGGACAGCACCAGTGCACAAAGCAAGGTCCATAAAGACATGGATGAGCGAGTTTGGTGTGGAGGAACTTGACTGGCCTGCACAGAGTCCTGACCTCAACCCGATAGAACACCTTTGGGATGAATTAGAGCGGAGACTGCGACCCAGACCTTCTCGTCCAACATCAGTGCCTGACCTCACAAATGCGCTTCTAGAAGAATGGTCAAAAATTTCCATAAACACACTCCTAAACCTTGTGGAAAGCCTTCCCAGAAGAGTTGAAGCTGTTATAGCTGCAAAGGGTGGGCCAACTCCATATTAAACCCTACGGATTAAGAATTTGATGTCATTAAAGTTCATGTGCATGTAAAGGCAGACGTCCCAAAACTTTTAGCAATATAGTATAAATATTATAAATATAATTAAACTAAATATAAAAATGAATTAAATATATATATATATATATATATAAATAAAGGACAGAACATAATAAATGCATCTCAATATTACGATCACTGAAGACATTAAATTATTGTGGCAGACAAAAGCATTAAATATGCATTACAAAAATGACTTTAAAAGTCTTATATATATATATAGAAATAAATAATATACAGAGGTGGCCAAAATTATTAGAACACTTGGTATCTGGGAGTCGTCTTATTGGGCCTGATTTTATTTTCCAAGAGGACAATGACCCGAAACATTCTTCTAATTATTGCCAGAACTACCTGCAACGGAAGGAATCTGCTAGAACATTGAAAATGATGGACTGGCCCCCTCAAAGTCCGGACCTCAACCCCATCGAGCACATTTGGGGCGAGGAAAATAAACTGGACAAATCTATTGTACATTCAAAGGAAAGCCTTTGGCTTCAGTTGCAGAAGCATGGGATAACATTAGTGTTGAAGTTCTCAGAGGAAATATATTGACACTATGCCAGAGAGATGTGCTGCTGTAATTGCTGCAAAAGGTGGACATACCAAATATTAAAGTTAAAAGTGGATAAAAACAGTATGACTTGCTTCATCTGATATTTGATGGTCAGAGCAACCATCTGCATGTTTCATGAACATTATGAAATGAAATCATGTTTTGAAGGCAAAAAAAGGTCAATATTTTCAGATCTGTCAGGTGTTCTAATAATTTTATCAACCACTGAATAAAATAAATATATAACCAAAAATAAATATATATAAATAAATAATTTATAATAGTATACTATAGTAGTACAGTAATACAGTATAATGTGTATATATATATATATATATATATATATATATATATGTCCCACACACTGTAGAGTACCAGGTGCTGACTGGCGACTCACAAAAATTTGAATGATGAACTGCTCAAATGTATGTGCGGGACAATAATTATGTTATTTATTTATTTAAATTAATTACAATAAATTAATGCATTACACTGACATTGAAATAACCCCCTAGCATGAGAACACTCACATTACCAACAATATATTTTGTTTAATTTGGTCACCATTGGTTACGTCTCTCTGCTCTCCAGCACTTACAAAATAGCACAAAGTACATCTTAGCTGTTCTCAAGACTTTCTTGGAAAGGTATGAAGTATAAAAGTATGGCTGGAGTGGCCTCTTACTGCCCCTTTGCTCAGAAGCACCCATACAGTAGCGAGAATACAGAAACAATATACAGTATACAGAAACACACACACACACTCCCTCAAAAACACACACACAGGAACGCTAACAGGCATCTCAGGAAGCCAATGAGCCAGTGCCAGTGCCAGGGATCCGTGCGGATGCCAGACTGCCCCCTGCTGTAGTAATCTGGAAGAATTACATCGAGAGGAGTGAAAAGAGTGTGTGAAAGTGTGTGTAGCATTTGTGTGAGTGAGAGAGAGACAAAGAGACAGGCAAAGAGACAAAGCAAGAGAACGGGAGAGAGAGAGAGAGAGATTTTTATAAGGATATAAAACTCATATAGGACTTGTCACTTGTGTGTGGCGCGCTCTCTGGGTTCTGCATCACAATGAATGACATCACACTCGCACAAAAAGGATCTGGCGATGGGCGCATTAGAGTCCTTTGTGAGTGCAGACCTTGGCACATTTCACCTTAATGAGTGGCTTCCAGCTCCGCTCCACTCAATAGTCTTCTCGATTTTTTTTTTCTAATGGATTGCTTTTATGATTTGCCTGAAACTGTTGGCTCGTGCCTCACGCTCTCTGTGTTACCGGCTTGGCCTTGGTCAGCCGCAAAAAACGTGTGAGACCAACATTCTCCCCAGTCGTGCCACAGAAAAGAAAGACGCGGAGGGAAAAAAAAAAAAAAAGAGGTATTGAAATAAGAGAGAATAAAATGAAAAACCAAAATGGTTTTGGTGCTTTGTTTTATCTGTGAGTAATTAAATCCATTTTCCCCTTTCCTTTCTTCCATTTTTTTCTGTAAAACCAACACTTGTAAAATTTGGCCACATAATTGTCTGCATGGTAGACGCAACTGCAGCCAAACTATACCCATAGGACTTTGAGCTGCTGACATCCAAACCATTTTGTAATGGAATGTATCAGAATGAGCTCTGAGCTGGATATGACGACGCCAACAATGCATGTAGATTTGAGAGCACATCCCTGCCTTGTAATCTTTCCTGAACTGTGCTGCGTCCATTTCATTACACCCAAATAATTCTTAAAGCTTAGAATATGACACCGCATATAAATTCAGTACAAAATTCTGACATTAATTGCATTATAATTAAAGAGTTAAAAAAGAATAACTGAACTTTATTGCATTCTTTTTTTTTTTTTTTTTGCTTGCTAAAAAGAAAAATACGTTTGCATGCGAGGAGTATTGTAGTTCCAGTTTATTTATTCGATACCCACAATTCCTGCCACAAGAGTCACAAGGGCCATTAACGGCCACTGTTAGAACCTGACAAGGGCAGTCTGGGAAACGCAGCCACGACTGAGTCACTATCAGGACAGCCCCACCATTTCTACCTGACACTGATTTCTTCATCTGACAGTAATTTCAACCCTTACAGTTAATGAATAATGGAGTGAATGTGCTTAAATTCTGAAGACAGAAGTCAGTTTAACATAACCACTGCCATCAGCGCTGACATTAATTGCTCCCTAATTCTGGCAGTCATGGCTCGGAGAGGCCTGGAGGAGAGAGTAAGTGCATGAGTAGAGAATGGATATAAGCCCCTGACATGCAGAGAGAGTGACAGTGAGGGCCAGTAACTTGCAGGGCGTGGAAAGGCCCTACAAGTCCAGTGAAGGGACCCTGTCTGGCAAGCCAGCTTCAGAAAAGTGGGCGGAATTGCTGTTGACCTCCACACTTTGAAATGAATAGTGAGGTCATTTTTCTTTTCCATAAGTGCTCTTTAGTGATCCAGAGGTGTGGTGGCTCTGGTACGCTCAGAATGTTGAGAGCCATCAGGTGAACTGGACAGGTTGGAGAACTAGAATTATGACTAATGGCACTGCCATTTTGAACATTTAAAGAGCACACAGCATTGCTTGAGAAGCACAGTTTTCTTTTCAAATGTGGATGCAAGGCCATATAAAAAGGCTAGCCTTTAAAAAAAAACCCAAAAAAAAACAAATAAAACAACAATAATAATAATAATAATAATAATAAATAGACAAAAGCTTAACTTAACATCATAGCATGATGATTTACTACTATATATGCACTACTGTTAAAGTTAGAGTCTGGGGCCAGTGTGTTTTTTTCTCTTTGCTTTGAAAGAAACTGATTATTTTATTCAGCAAGAATGAATAAAGTGATAATAAAATTTCAAATAGATGCTGTTATTTTGAAGTTTCTATTCATGTATTCATGAAAAAATGTATCATGGGTTTAACAAAAAAAAATTAAGCACCACAAATGTTTTCAACATTGATACTAAATAGAAACATTTATTGAGCAGAAAATCAGCATATTAAACTGATTTCTGAAGGATCATGTGACACTGAAGTCTGCAGTAACGGCTGCTGAAAATTCAGCTTTGCCAGAAGAACCTTAAAATATATTAAAATAGAAAAGTTACTTTAAATTGTAATATTGCTGTTTTTACTGTATTTTTGATCAAACAAATGCAGTTTTATCAAGCACTATAGACTTCTTTTGAAATATTAAAAAAAAAAAAAATTTATATATTATATATATATATAGAAAAATGTACAAGTAGACATTAAAAAAAGCATAATATATATAAAATATCTTTAAAATATGATATATCTTACATCGTTTCACAAGAAAAAACAAAGGTGAAGAGAATCATGGCGTTTGTTCATACCTTAACACTGAAAGAATGAATTAGTGAACAAAGTCATGAAGCAATACAATATGTGCCACTAACTGGCTTACAAGCAGTGCTTGTAGGAGAAACACTGTGCCTTATGAAGAATTCAGTGCCCTTAAATGTAAATGAGGTAGCCGTCGCTTTTGTCCTCTTCGGTTGATACAAGGGAAAAGAGCAGCCACCGTGGCCCCCTTCTTTCATCTCCACCACACAAGAGGTGGCGGGTGACATCGGCTTCCTGTCTAATTACTGGAGAGCACTATGTCTGGCCAGAAAGGACAGTCTTGTGCCATTACACACGTCCTACTCCAGGCCACTTCTCACACTCTTTCTTCCCTTGCGTTTCCCCCTCCCAAGGCTTTCCACTGTCAACTCCTGCTATTTGCCGCTCCTTTACCCGGCCATTAAGACTGGCCCCTGTCCAGGCCAGATCTTCAGAGAAAGGTCTCTGACATGGCCATATGCAACCCAGCCAGTAGCTAGAGGGCTGACAAGAGAGAACTCTCTTGCATTTAATGACCCATCGCCATGGTCGGCCTCCTCAAACGTCATTGGCCTTTAATGACTGCACGGGGCAAACTCAAGTCAAAGTCAAAAGGCGATTTTTTTTTGGATGAGACAGACTTTTACCATAAAAGTGTATATCTTTTCATGAGGCATATTCACATCCACTACATTTGCACTCCATGTGGCATGGCAATTATGCATAATTACACTGAAGGGCCGATGAGACTGGGAGATAACCTCAGAGATACCAAACCCCCTCCCAGCCTCCGGCAATGGGCAGCCCTATTGTTTCACAGCCTGGACTGAGGTAGTATGGTGCTGGTGGGATGTAGTATTCATTGTCATGACAGCGGGGTTGAAGAAGTTCAAGGTGTTCGTAGAACGAAGAGTTCACATTGGCCCAGAAGCTTCCAATCTGGTGATCCAGGGCCCTTTTGACCTGATCATCTGGTCCTGGCTGTCCAAGCACATTCACGCTCTGTTTCCTGATACGGTGAGACAAAGGGGCCAAGATAAAATCTGACTGCTAGTGCGTGCAGAGCAAGCCCAAGTGATTATCAAGCCCCCAGAGCACCTCAAATACCCTGTTTACACCTGTTATTAAGATCCGTTTCAGGTGATCTGATCGTAAGTGGCCAGTGCTAAATACAGATGTAAACTGTGTCCAAAACTTTTTGTGATCCGAATAATAATGTTGGATTGGATCACCAGAGATGAAATTTAAAGAGAAAAATTAGAGCTACACAATTAATCGTTAAAATACTGATCTCGGTTCAAACATTGACGCAATCTTATTCCTAAATGACAATGATTCTGCTATGTCAATTAAACCTTTTAACAAGTATGATCACAGCGGAAAAAGTATCACAAACAGTTTTTTGCAGCCACACATTATTATTATTTCTGTTTTTTTTTTTTTTGGTTGTTTTGGATCCCATTCTATTGACATTCATTGTATGGACAAACACAGTTATAATTCTTCAAAATATCCTTTGTGTTCCACAGAATAAGAAAAGTCATAAAGGTTTGGAATAGGGTTGGGTATCGAGAACCAGTTCCAAATTTCCAAGAACCGTGGATTCGATAAGACGCGCAGTTCGATTCCACTTATTGATTCCTGTGTGCACACATTTTAATGTGATTTTAAACATTCAAGCAAGAAAATTTGAAAGAGAACTGAATTTGGCACCCGCACGCTATTTTGGCTGCGTACACATCCAAAGTGTGCACACAAAAAGCTGCCTCTCATATAATGCGTGAATACTGATTTGAGTTCTCTTTCATGTCTTCTTGGTCTTGAACAGACAAATACACACAAAATTATGCAAAAATATCCTCATAAACACAGTCGTTTATATCTTAAATGAATGTGAACAGTTGAGAAAGAGACCATTCACGCTTTCAATCTGTATGATAACAAACGGTTTAATTCATTAGGGAATAGGTTATCTTAACTTAATAGGTTAACTTAACTTATCTTAACAGCCATATAATGATTGTAACATGCTAAAACATATGACTCTTACTTGACATCGTCCCACGCAAGTCTACAGTGTGCGTGTGAGACAATGTGTTCTTCTTCTGTTGTCCCAGGGCGTTTTTACACTGGCAGTTTAGTTCGAAATGGGGCACAGTTCGCAACTTCGCATGAAAAATTGGTAATGTGAAAGCTGTCATGGGGCACCGGGGTACCGAACCCGAGACTACCTGGTGGAGGTGGTCTGAGTTCGGTTGCACTCGAACTGTGCCACGATTCATGTGAATATGAAAGCAACACGGACTCAAGTGCTTACTTCTTCAGGAAGAAAAGTAACCCGCGCATGTGTTTTAGTTCAATAAAACACATGTAAGGGACGATAGTGTTGACAATTTACCTTGGATACAAGCGAAAGCGAGCCTGCAGTGTATTCACACATATCGAGTGCATTCAGGACGGCAAATGAATGGCAATCCACTGTTTCCTCAAAAGAGTCAGTTTGCAAGCAGCAGAAAGCCCCCTTCATGTGACGCACATACAGTAAACCCAAGTGTCGTTTACTCAGCTGCGCATAATAGCACCAAATGAATAAACAATATATTGACCAGCGTTCTGTTTTCTATCATGCCCGTGCACGTTTGTGATGATGCACCAGTGTCCAACAGAATCAAGTTGAGTGTGAAACCAGACCAACGCTGCAGGGGGCGCCCGGGAACAATCGCGCTTGGACTCGGACCGCAGCAAACGTGCCCACTGTAAAAACGCCCTGAGAGTTGATTGACAGCTTTTAGGTGCTTTATTGGCAGCGCCACCCTCTGGTTACATGAACCACCGCATCAGCAGCGAAAACATGAGGATTTTTTTTTTTTAGACAATAAATCGCACAACCTATTCGATATTCTATAATTAAATCAACTAATAGAATATTCGAAAATCATGACTCATCCCTTTAAATTACTGTACCTGAACTTTTAATTGTATTTGTGCTATTGCTAATTTGTTTATTTGTTATTTTATTACTGACTGTTTTCTTGTCTTTAGTAATGTTTGAAATTTATATTAGTTAATCTATTTGCTGTTGCTGTGGTATTTATGTTAAAACCATAGGAAAAAGTTCCTCTGTAAGTGTTCTTTAGGCTGCTGATATTTGTTCATATTCAGCTGCCTGCAACAATGATTTGTAAAAAGATAGAATACATTTTTTATATAACCAAATGTTTGACTTTTTTACCTTATTGGAAGCGAAACTGGAATTGATAAGAATCAGAATCGCTAAAATTTAAATGATACCCAACCCTAGTTTGGAACGACACAAAGGTGAGTAAAATATGTTTAATTTTTGGATGAACCATTCCTTTAACACTGTGTAAACAAATAAGCTATTTTTATTACTACACTCAATGTTAAAGGCAACTAGACAAACAGTGAAATTAATACATGGTTATATTATAGTACCTTTCCTTAGTGTAATCTGTCAAACATTAAGCATTTCTCAGCCACTGGAGTAAAAGTAAGACGTGTTTACGCAAGTATATTTCATATGCAGAAAGAGTAACACTGTGGCAGGGTCATATTAAAGGGCTAAGCTTTTGCTTTCCGCCCAGTCTTCAGGGCTTCCCGCCCAGAGCCGAGCGAACAGCCTAGTGCCCGGGTAGGACAAACAGTACGGCTTCAAGGTGGCACTGTGTAGTCTGAATCAGCGCTCTCCTCACGCCCCGCTGGTCCCCAGGGCATCCGTGCCAAGGCTGCTTTCATTTGCACCCACCACCACACAAAAAAAAAAGATGCAGGGATTTGAATAATTCTGCATCGTAGTCACACAACAAAGGTAGGGAGGCGAAAGGAAAAAAAACTATGGAAGCTGAAATTTCGCAGGCTTCTCCTCTTTGCTATGCTAAGGCTTAGCGCACAAGCAGCGGGCAACATTTCAGGTGCAGCAGAGAAAGGCTGATAAAAGCAAGCGTGGGATTACACTTCATGACCAAAGACATTCATCTCTCCTTTTTCTTCATTTCTCCTTCCTTTTTTCCCTCCTTTTGTTCAAACGGCATCCTCGGCTTTTCCCTGTCAGCTCATCAGAGTAAAGCCACTCAAGCAGAATGCCTCAGCGCTGCTTGTATAATTAGCTGGACATCTCTTTCACCTTGCTCCACTGATAGTGGCTTATGTCCCTTGAGGCATGTACAATCCCCTCCACCCCCACCCCATCAGGCCAACCAAAAATCTTCCTCCACAAGTACTGTACTGTCCGTTAAGCCCAATGTACACTGTACAATTGGCCCTGATTTAGCTAGCCCCTGAGACTCATGTTGAAAATCATAAAATATTTTTCTCCATTTTATTTTTGGTCAAATTCATGCTAATGACAACCAATAAAAAAAAATTTCTGACAGTGTCCGAAATTTTACTCTACATTCCAGCTGTGTGACTGTGTGCAAGTCACTGTTAATGAGTGAGTCATTGAGATTCAACCGATTCATTCAAACGGCTGGTTCATTCAGGAACGTATCATTTGACTATCGTAATGAGTGAGTCATTGAATCATTCATTCAACCGATTCGTTCAAAAAGCGGATACATTCAGTAAGGAAACACCCGCCATGTGTTGCTTAGAGACGCACAACAGTGCTGTGGCTTTGTTTCGAACTATTTTTGTTGGCAAAACAGAGCAAAACAGGCAATATGTTGTCTAAAATGTAAGTAACTTAATATTAACTTCTTGTTTATTAAACTTGTATAAAATCAATATCACATTTGTTTTCATGCTAATATCTGGAGAAAAACGGCACTCTTTGTGTGATATTGAATAACTATATTAAATTATATAAATATAAATACATACAGGGGCATTTTTGCCGCCTTATCTTGAATTTTGGGGGCATTTTAACATTTTAATAGACAATCACACAGTGAAAGCATGCACTTTAAATGCGTACGCGCACTAGTCTAACCTACTAGACTACACAGTGTATGTGTGCACTCTCTGGGTGTGAGGGACATACTCAATGTCAGATCGCACATCATTTAAACAACTATTACAATATTATTGCAGACGATATATATCTCACACCCCTGTTACTGAAGACAAGTAAACAGTCTGCAATAAAATAAGAACAAAGAAACTAATTACAAACTAAATGGACAACATAACAAAAATACAAATTAAATAAACATTGCTTAAAGTTTTTCAGGAAGATGTACAGTACTAACATTGGTACTCAGATAAGCAATAGGCTACAACAGAAACTGAATAATCGCAAGTAGCTTTAATAAGGCTTAATCAATATTTAATTATACAGTAAGAAAATGCAGTGTTATTTTACATTTGATTTATTCAATTTTTGTTATAGGCTATTTCTTATCTGAATACCACTGTTAGTACATCTTCATGAAAAAAAATAAAAACACTTTATTTCATGTATTTTTGTTGTTAAATTTATTTGTCTGTTTTGTTTGTAATTATTAGTTTCTTTGTTCTTATTGTATTGCTGACTGTTTACTTGTGTTCTGTTTTGAGGACCTTTTACTTTCAGTTAACCTAGTACTAGGTTTTGATGAAGTATCGAAAACTGTGAAATTTCACTTATATTTAAAATTTCTCATATCGTGAAATAAGACTTTGATCATATTGCCCACCAATAATCGTGTAAAATGATCGTGATTTCAATATTGACCAAAATAATCGTGATTATGATTTATGACATAATCGAGCAGCCCTAAACACAACATTATGTCAAAATGCCCGTCTTGGTGAGTATCCTTGTAAACATAGTCGGTTATGTGTTAAGTGAATGCAAACAGTGGAGAAATAAAATGCATGTGTACAGTATCAGTACATTGGATCCGTGTATTACATCATAAACTGTGTTTTTAATGTTAATCAAACAACAGACTTACTGCAAAAATTACTTAATGCTCTTGACTGAACAACTTTCAGTTAGGCTTGCTGTGATAGTCGGTGTTACATGGTGTTCAGCCACACACCGATTACATCACTTGCCCACCACAGCACCTTGGCATGCTTCCTATCAAGCAGCTTGGCTTTATTTAATGGCTGGTGACCCTCTTGCTTACATTCCAGGGGTTTTCAGTGGGGTTCAGGTCTGGAGATTGTGATGGCCATGACAGGGTCTTGATCTGGTGGTCCTCCATCCTCACCTTGATTGGCCTGGCTGTGTGCATTGGATCATTGTCCTGCACGAAAAACCAAACCTTCGAGTAGGGGAACATTGTCAGAGCAGAAGGAAGCAATTTTTTTTATAAAATAAAGCCAAGCTGCTTGAATTTTTTCACCAGGAGTGGCATAAAAAGTCGCCCAACAGCAATGTGACCGACTGATAGGGAGCATGCCAAGACGCATGAAAGCTGTGATTGGAAATCAGGGTTATTCCACCAAATACTGATTTCTGAACTCTTCCCAAGTAAAAATATTAGTATTGTGTTGTTTAAAAATGAATATAAACTTGTTTTCTTTGCATTATTTGAGGTCTGAAAACATGGCATCTTTTTTCGTTATTCTGACCAGTTGTCATTTTCTACAAATAAATGCTCTAAATGGCAATATTTTAATTTGAAATTTGGAAGAAATGTTGTCAGTAGTTTGTAGAATAAATAAAAAAAATGTTAATTTTACTCAAGCAGATACATATAAATAATAAATCCAGAGAAACGGCTAATTTTGCAGTGGTCTCTCTTTTTTTCCAGAGCTGTATAGTCATGCGAAAGGGTTTTACTGTGCAAACAGTTTAAAAACAGCATGCCCTTAATGTCGACTTCACAATCAACTGACTAATCAACTATTTTGACCCATGGCTAAATTTAACTGAATTATCCTGTGTTTAAATAGCGATCTACTGGTCTCTCAGCCCATCCACCTCAGTCCTGTGCTCCTGGTGTATGCCCAAGAAACAATGACACATCTGAAATAGAATAAATGACTCAATTATGAAGACGGAGCATGGCAGTACCGCAATGTGGAGGCAAGAGCGGTGTGCGCAATCAGAGGCGTTAACTCAGCAGGGTGTTAATGCAAAATGGGCCAAACTCCCCAGCAGGGGCAGCAGCTGAATGACAACCACCTACCTGACAGCCCCGATCAGCCCGTGCTGTCCAGGTATAGGCTCCCCCTGCAACCGCTGACACCACAGGAGTCACACACAGCTGCCATACCGCCAGGACAGGTACTCGGATCCCTCACACCACATATTCTCCCTCTGATGCTGTGTCTCACTGAATAGTGTGAACTGTGAACATAGATTTGAATCAAATTCTAGGACAATAGAATAACTTTCCCCATAATTTCCTATCATCTGTCTGCTTTCTAAGTCATTAAAACCGCAAAATGACACAAAAATTAAACATTCCTTTTAACAATGTGTCCTAATCAGTAGCTGATAACCAAGTGACCAATAATAAAAAGTCTAAACTATTTTGACAAATACATTTTAAAAAACAATAATTTTACATATACAAGCAGGACTTGAATGTCGGGATTGCAGGTATTGCACATAATTTTACTCATTCCTGCAGGTTTCACACTTATAAGGCGGGAAAATCCCGCAAACAATTATTTTATTGGTTGAATGAGCAAATTAATCCCCACAGATTATCAAATCAAATCAGTAATTTGAAAACTTTATGAGACATAATTTCACAAACAGCAAGAGTGATTCAGAGCTACCACGTCTTCTCTCTCTCTTTCAAAATGCGCACATGGCTTCACATCCCCACATACGTCAGTACAAACGAGCTGCACGCTGTGATACAAGACTTTCGTTCGCATTTCGGGACAGAATTTTCACTTGCCTAATCAACCAGTGTTGCATCATTACTAAAGTTTATCATACGCACGACTTGTCAGTTGTCAAATTACACATTCAACGATTTTAAAGCATTCAGTAGTACTTGCGCGCTCTGAGAGATGGTTGTCTGCGCGCGCTCATACCCAGAGCGCACACAGATAAAGCCACCTCTCAAACAGCTTGCGAGTACCAAACTGAGAGCTTTTTCACAGATTATTGAATTTAAACAGCCAGAAACTGTATTGGCCAAAACAATTTTCCCTTAAAGGTACAAATAAAGTGTAAAGTAAAACGCGCAAAATTGTCAAAATGCCCATCTTGGTACTCACATAAATTGAATAATATCTTAAGTGAACGTAAACGGTTGTGTATCAGTATATTGGAACCATGCATTAGCTCTTAAAGTGACAGCAGCCTAATATACCTGCTGCTGTCTGTGTCATTAATCATGTTAATCAAACAAAAGATAGCAAGAAGAATTAAACTGTACGCTTGTCTACTTGTCTTTTTTTTTTTTTTGTAAATTCAATTCAAGGTTGAAATCAAGCTTCATTGTGCTGTGTAAGCTCATGCACAACAAAACTACCCCATTGAGTGACATAGAGTGAGCAAATATTAATTTTCCAAAATGAAATTCAGGCCCTGACAAGTAAATTTAGGCATTACAACATTAAAATGTACAGTATAAAAATGTAATACTCATTTCGAACAATCACATTTAACAGTGTTATTACATTTTAAGTGAGCTTTAGATGACATCAAAGGTATTCTAAATGTAAAAATAGAAGTAATGCAGATGCACAATAAAATATTCAATATGTACACAATGTCGACTGATACAAAAAAAATCCCTATATTATATGACAAAAAGTTTTGTCATGCAAGTCATAAAAAAGAGATCAAGAGAGCATGTAAACAGATAAAACCACCCTTTTCTGATTGGCTGTGGTTTTGTTGTGTAGCACAGCATTTTCACTTTCAATGTGGACAGCCAATTTGCTTGTCACTAGAATCTTGTTACGTCATGTCTGGTTAAGACACAGACAATAATATGAACAAGTTCAGATGCTAGTGTGGTCTCTTGGTTAAGAAAATGATTAATGAGACCTAATGAATGTGTGACTGGTGGAAGGTGATTCAGAGGGAAATAATATCAGCTCTTTACATCATGAATCGGATCTAAAGCGCTTTAATCGATGCCTTCACTTCCATCTAGAATGAAGTACTTATTCACTTAAAACTGATTAATATTCGGAAATGAGGTTGAAAATGAGATTAAAAACAAGTTGAAGTATTCAGTGCCTCCTCAACAGCATGAGAGAAAAAACATTTATAGAAAAAGCATTTATCAAAAGCAGAGGCAAATTCATGTATACTGTATAAGTTAATTTGTGAAAAGGGGAGTGCTAAATATGAGTAGGTATGATATAAGAGGTTGCTAATTGTGGTGTCTACCCACATGTCATATTCAGAACATAGACAAGATGCACAGATTATGCAACATATTCCAGTGGATGATCACATAACCAACAAATAAAATACATGATAGCATGTTTAAACAGACACACATTAATGTTTATAGTAGGGCTGGGCAATTTGGCCAAAAATATTATCACAACATTTTTTTTCCACATCATATGACATCGATATTTATCACGATATTCATTTATCATTTATGGGTAAGGAAATGCTTTCCACATGTTTGTTAACTTGAGAATGAATGTAAACAAGTTCACAATTAAAGGGATAGTTCACCCAAAAATGAAAATTATTCCATAATTTACTCACCCTCAAGTCATCCTAGGTGTATATGACATTCTTCTTTCAGACGAATACAATCGGAGTTATATTAAAAAATGTCCTGGCTAATCCAAGCATTATAATGGCAGTGAATGGCAGCCCAAAATTTGAAGCCCAAAAAAAGTGCATCCATCCATTATAAAAGTAATCCATATGGCTCCGGGTGGATATCCATATATCAATATCCATATTTAAAACTTTATAAAATAAAGAATCTAGCTTTCAGCGGACCGCCTTCTGTATTCAATTTAGGAAGAAAGTGTAAAGCCTCTCGCAGTTCAAAACGCTTGCGCTACGTCCAACGTCATCGTCGCGGCAGTTACGCTTTTTCCGTAAATTGAATATGGAAGGCGGTCCACCGGAAGCTAGATATTTTACTTTATAACGTGTTAAATATGGATATATTATTCTTACAAAAACCCATCGATTCGCTTCAGATGGCCTTTATTAACCCCCCGGAGCCGTGTGGATTACTTTCCGTGTGGAAACATCTTCCAAGTTTTTCAGGAAGATGTACTAACAGTGGTATTCAGATAAGTAATAGCCTACAATAACAAAAAATAATATTCAAATATAAAATAACTGTATAACACTGAATAGTCTTACTGTAAATATAGATTAATATATATATAGATTAAATATAGATTAATCCTTATTAATGCTGCTTAAGTTATTCAGTCAAGATCAGTGAGTGACTTTCCCTTGTCATTTGTTGTTTGATTACCATTAATGACAGACTGCAGCAGGTTTATTAGGCTGCTTTCACTTTAAGAGCTAATGAGCATATCCAATATACTGTTGTTACACACGTGGTTTCTTTCTCAACTGTGTATATATACTTAAGACACAACCCACTGGGTCTCATTCACTAATAATTGCGTGGATGCTTTCGTATTTGTACGCACAGGAGAACTTCTCACAAAAAAATCTCCGCCTGATTCACAAAATGTTTGTACGCACATGAATTTGTTCTTAACCTTGTTCTGATGTTAGTGAATTTGGAGTATTCTGAATGAGCGGCCGCGTGCACAAGGTTAGTCGTTTGCATAAAACACACCCAAACCATCTCCATATAAGGGCTTTCCGCACACACTTTCCTTACAGCCTGTCGCCACCCTCATCAAACTTACCACAGACACGCTATCGCCCGGATCCTCGAGCAATGCCAAGTGTGCCATTCTCACCAGTTCTCACAATAAACACCTTTTATAAAGACCCAGATTACAGACCTCTCATTAGTCAGCTGTACATACGCGTATATCTGCGTTATTCAGAGAAACCTCGCAGCTGAAGCTATAACGCAGCTTTTCTTACTCTTTAACTGTATATGATCGAATGTATTTAAGATGAAATTAAATTGTATTATTTAATAATTTCATTATATAATTTTATATATGGATTATATAATACAATTAAAGGATTAGTTCACTTCAAAAGGAAAATTTCCTGATCATTTACTCACCCCAATGCCATCCAAGATGTTTATGTCTTTCTTTTTTCAGTGGAAAAGAAATTAAGTTTTTTGAGGAAAACATTTCAGGATTTTCCTCCATATAATGTATTTCAATGGCAACCAAAATGTTGAAGGTCCAAATCAATGCAGTTTCAAAGGGCTTTGAAGTGCTTCAAAGGGCTCTGCACGATCCCAGCTGAGGAATAGGGTCTTATCTAGAGAAACGATCGGTCATTTTCTAAAAAAAATAAAAATGTATATACTTTTTAACTACAGTTGTTCGTCTTGTGCTGGTCTGCGACGCGCCAGGCATTACGTAATTACGTTGGAAAGGTCACGCTAGATGTACCGCCCCATTGTTTACAAACAAGCCTGCCTCACTTGTGTTAAAAAACCGAAGCCAAAGCGTCTCGATCGCCCCCAGGTGGTTGGTCCCAGTATAGCTCTTAACCCCCACCCCTCCATGTATTCTAATGGACGCAAGACAAAATAAACAATCAAAATTACACTTTCCCCTTAATTTTCCCCCAAAGATGGCTTCTGTCATTTTAGGCAGTTTTTATCACGATGATTTCATTTCAAGTGTTCGTTTTTTAAATAAGTTTGGTTTTAGTTAGTTATTTGATGCTATAAAAACGGGGGGTGGGGGGGGGGTGACATCATGATTGACAGTTGAGATTGACGGCTTCTCTGAGTGATACACATCCACATACATTACAAAGGTATTCTTTATTTTATTTGATTGCACAAAATGGTTTAATACATTAATTAACTACTTTTCATTTTACAAAGGTGGATGAGTTCTGTAGATTCCAAACCTGGCCTCAACATGATGATGTTGGACATGTTGAAAAGACGACAAGAGGAAGACCCAGCTAAATATGGATGTGTGACTCATGTTGGATGCCATGGCTATCAAAAAACATGTTCAGTACAATCCTCATACACAGAAAATGTCTGGATTTGTGGATATGGGGGATCGTATGAATGAAACTGATGTTGCCACCAAAGCTATTGTTTTTATGGTGGTTGGCCTACAAGGCCATTGGAAGGCTCCAATTGCCTACTACCTGACCAACTCTCTGTCACCAGATACACAGAAGGTCTTAATTGTGCATGCCTTAGAGGAACTGCATGAGCGTGGAATAAGAGTGGTGTGTCACAATGGATGGACATGCCTCTAATATTAGCATGTGCACCCAACTTGGGTGCCAGTTAAAGGCAAACTCTCTTGAGCCCTTAAAAACCTTTTTCAAAAGTCCCCTGGGTTCTTGGAATTGGAGTGATAGAGTAGAGTTCTTGTTGAGAGCCAGGGAATATTTGATCAGTTTGGTGATGAAAGATGGCACACCTCTTCACCAATCAAAGAGGTTATTTAAAATTGTCAAGCTTCTGTTCACGTGAAGAGTTCACAAGTTCATGACATCATAAGTTCATATGATGCTCTTGTTCCCTTGTTCTGATCTGAGTCTTTTTGTTTCTGTTGGAATTCTTCTATGTTCAGTATTTTTCAGTTCTTACAGGTGGCAAATTGGTATGTATGCACTATGTTCATATGTTCAAGCCTTTCCAGTTCTGTTCTAAAATTGTTCCTAGTTGGATTAATGTCCTAGAGGTAAATCATTTACTTAAAGGTTCCTAACCAAGACACTAATTTATACTCTTAAGAAGCATGCAGTAATTTTGCGATACGCACCATCTTTAATGTACTAGGAAAATACAATTACCAACCAGAGACATTGCAGTGGGGTGGCTTCTTTGGAATCGTCCCTGAATGTTTTCTCAAAAGTACCAAAGTTTTTGGATTTTACAAATAACTTTGTATCATTTGCCCTCAGTCTCTCTAACTAATCTGCTCTACAAGTCAATGGAGCAAATGTTCTATTATTAGAGCTATCTATTGGTCACCGTATAGACAATGGCATGTTACGGTGTTGTTGTGTCACATCAAGACCATTTACAACTTTCAGTGAACAAAATTACATTGTGCTCTCTTAAGAGTATCTTGATTTTGCCATGATCATATTGACAAAACATTTTCTTTTGAAGGTACCTATCTGTGATGGGGTTCATCATCAATATTGACACCCTAAATAGCCTTGTGGACAATGCCCTTGTGTACATTTCAGGTTTTGTGGTGTGTCAGATTTTGAGAAAGCTTTCCTGTGATGTGTGCCGTGCTAGCTTGGTGGCAGAGGCTGTACCTGCATCTTTTGATCAGAACTACCACTTGCTTTCACTGAAAAACAACACTGTAAAAAAATGTCACTGTAAATTTACAGTAAAATACTGGCAGCTGTGGTTCCAGCCATGTACCGTAATTTTACGGTTTCAACACCGTTTTTCCATTTTACAGCTGTGCTGTAATTTCACAGTAAAATACTTTAAGCTGTGGTTCCAGCTGTTTACCGTAATTCAACAGTACCAATACTGTTGTTCATTTTACAGCTTTACTGTAATTTCACAGTAAAGTACTGGCAGCTGTGGTTCCAGCCATTTACTGTAATTCTACCATTTCAATACTGTTTTACATTGTACTTGCAGCAAAGATTACAGCTATATTTCTACAATATAAAAAAAAAAAAAAAACAAAAAAAAAAAAACACTACATTACATAATACACAATAAACATAAGTAGTATATAATGTATACAGACATGTCAAACTATTTTTCACTAGATGGAGAGAAAATAAATAAAGAAGAAATAGATTATGGTACATCATTTGCCATTTATTAAAACACTGGCAAAAAGAGACATTGACAAATTGGCTGAAACTGACCCAGACTGAATCTCTTAATACAAACAGTAAGTTAAGAAAAATGAAAATAGCACTTGCTTTAACCAACACCAATTCTTTAAAGAATTTGTTCAAAAATGAATTTCTTAATTTACCCTGATGCTATCCCAGATGTGCACAACTGCCTTTCTTCAGCAGAACACAAACATTTTTAGAAAGAAATTTGAGATCTGTAGAAGCATATAATGAAAATGAAAGGCAGAAATCATTTGGAAAGTCCAAAAGTAATCCATGCACAACCTGATCAATTAAGGCCTTATGTAGCAAAACAATAGGTGTATAAAAGCTGTGTATAAAGACAATAGCTGTGTAATGCAAGTATGTTGGCATGCTCATGTGAGAAGCAGAAAACGATGCTTTGATTGTAATAGAAGAATGAACGTCACATGAAAGTTCAGACATTTCAAACAGTATCAGAGCTTTGGTCCGAAGCACTAGTTTAAAGTTGAGAATGTTTTACTTATTGATTTGTTTCTTACATTAATCACAATGGTGGAACCCATTTTCTTGCATTGTATGCATCCTACAGAGCTTGAATTTCCTCCAGATTAAAAATTTGCATTTGTATTCTGATGAATAAAGTCATATACACCTTGGATGGCATCATGGTAAGTAAATAATGAGAATCTTTATTTTTGAAACTATGCTGCACTATATTTTTAAACAGTATGATAACATTTTTAAGAGGAAAAAACAACGTCAAAGAGAAGTGTAAATTGCAACATCCAATGAGAAGAACTAGTGTGTGAATAAATCTTAAGAAGAAACCAAAAAAAAAAAAGAAAGAAAAGACAACGCGTTACAAAAACTTAGGATAGATCTGCATGAGGTCTGATGAAACTGGTCAACACGCCCAGGTCTGAAAAGAAAACATTAAGAAAATGTTAGTGACTACATAGCACATGGCAAAAGACAGTTATCATCAATACTGCACACACTTTTAAATGAAACAGAAAATGAACTGTTTAGTAGATGAACGTAATTAGAAACTTATAAAGTAAATAAATGAGGGTGTATGTTTATTACAGTAGAGAAAACAAGACAAAATATCATCTTAAAAGAAGCAGAGGCCAAGACCGTTTAGCCGTGTGTAAAAGGAAGTGATTGTGTGATTTCCAGTTAGCCAGAGAGGAGTGAATAATTAAGTGATTGAGTCTGTGTCTGTAAGCTATGGGTGTATTCCGTATGCTACTAGAAACATGAATGTGAATGTATGTGCCTCACAAATGCACAGATAGTACTGCATGTGTGTGCACAAAGTTTGCAAGAATACATGACTCTGATCTTACTAAATCGGAAATTAATGTAAATCAATTTAAGGGTTCATATAAAAGAAAACCACTTTCGCAATATTACCTGTTTTACAGCTGTTCCGGGCAGGTCCAAGTAGTTCCAGGCATCTTGAGGATTTGACCGCATTACAGTTTCATATCACTTCGCCATATGATTTCAGTTCTCTCAAAGGTCCTTAGAGCCTAGAAAAGCAAAAGAACCAAAAACCCACAAAGAAATTGATCAAGCAAATAAATATAACAAACAGGATAAAAATGACAAACTATTTTCATGTTTTATTACCCATGGAACGCATACTCTTTCTCCCGCTCTTTATCCCATACAAACGCACACACTTACAGTTCTGACACGCATTCACACATAGACGTGAAAATACATGGACACATTATTAATAAAATAGTTTCATAATTACACACAAGATTTAAGTTAAGCCTGCCAAAGGTCTTAAAATACAATATCTGAACAATGTATTGACTGTGGTGACCGAGGAGGAATAACTGACGACGGGCCGCTGAATTGCGTTTTGAGTCTGGCTGCATTACAACCTCGGATGTGCATTATTTTTCCTAATAATTCAATGGGCCGTGGTCAATTATTACTAAACCTAGCGTTAAAATCGGAGTTTGGAGAACACTGACTAATGTTAGTGAAATGCCTCACCCGGGTCTGTCTGTCTGTCACACACGATTCACGCCAAGTAGTACAGTCAAAAATCTATCATGAAAAGGGCGATTTTACTAGTTGGGTGCAACAAATTAACAACAAAGAAATAAACTTACCTTGGACAGTTTTCTTCTGTTGCAAAGTAAACGCAGGCGGTAAGAGATGAAGAGATTCCGTTGGCGTTGACCATTTTCTACAGAAAACTAGGGCTCGTGTTGAAGATGCCCCGCCCCGTGTGCTGCTTTTTACAGCACGAGGCTGTAATTTTACAGCCATTTTTTTACAGTGAATGGAGGGCTGATTCCTTCTGAAGGTACAGTGAAGGTGGTCAGATCAGCGGAGCGGTTTATTCGACAGTCATCCTCTGGGAAAGCGGTCAGAGTGTCTTTGATCAATCAATTTGTCAGAGCTGAGATTGGTTCAGAAGATGTGTTTTTTCTCAAAGAGCACATTCAGGAAACACAGTTTGGAATTGACAACCAGCATTTTTCTCTCTTGTCATTAGCGGTGTCTGTCTTTTACAAACTGAGGATACACCACATTGCCAAACTTAACACTCTGACACTACAGAGTGGCAACACAAGAAAAACGTTGTCGTATTATAATAATAATAATAATAATACCAATACTATTATATTATTATTGTACCAGTCACTATTTAATTTACTATTTTTATTTATTGTCTATATTATTCTGCAATTGATATTACATTGTATTTGCTATTATTATTACACTAAACAAAATTATAAACGCAACACTTTTGTTTTTGCCCCCATTTTTCATGAGCTGAACTCAAAGATCTAAGACTTTTTCCATGTACACAAAAGGCCTATTTCTCTCAAATACTGTTCACAAATCTGTCTAAATCTGTGTTAGTGAGCACTTCTCCTTCGCCGAGATAATCCATCCACCTCACAGGTGTGGCATATCAAGATGCTGATTAGACTACATAACCACACTACATAACTTTTGGCCCTCTAGCGGTTAAAACTGCATGTGTTTTGCAAAAGAGACATTGTTTTAGTTGTGCTTCGGCTCTGAATGACTTAACGAACTGGAAACCCTGATATTTTTAAATTAAAGACATTACAAAAGTTATGATGATTGCCAGTCTGATGTGGTCAAAAATAATTTTTTTGTAACTGATATTTTGGCCAAAGATAGATTATCCTACTGCTCATAAAACCTTCACTACAGGTGACCAGTTTAGATGGAAAAGATCTCAAGCTGACGTTACTGTAGCTATACCCATTAATAGACAGTACTTCCTAGAAAATAAATTTCAGCACAGCATTACAACAGCCCATAATGAAATGACTCTTCACAATAGGTAATGGTTTACAATGAACTCTGTTAAAGAACTACGTGGCAATTTATCAGTTTAATAAAAAAATTAAAAAAACCTTACTCACCTATGTTGACTAGTTTTATTTCAAGCTAAGTCACATTTTTTTTTTTGCCACCAGATTCTTTTTAAATGGGTGATTGGCCAAGATTTAGATTCAAGATTTGGCGGCTCCATGTCAACCTTTCTCGCTAGTTGTGACAACTAACCAATGCCACTCTCACACCACACATGCATCAAAGTAGCCGGAGAAACCTTTCTCTATTTAAGAATATGACGAGACATGCACAGGTGAGTGACGTATGTACGCAATGTCCCTCAAAAGCCATATAATACTTGTAATAGGCTTACCATAGAGAATCAGGGTAAGACAAAGCATGTTTTTGAAGAAGGATTGATAATGTATTGTTAATTGAGAGAGAAGAAGAGAGAAAAAAAAAAAAAAAAAAAAAAAAAAAAGTTTACCTACATAGATTACCTTTAAGTACGTACTAAGATGACGGCAAAGGTAATCTAAATGAAAAAAAATAAAATAGTAAGCAACACATAATGTAAATAAAATCTATACTGGCTATTTAAAAATAGGGACAAGCCTTTTGATATGTCCTGTCCAAACTTCCTATTTATGTCCAGGCAGAACAAAAAAAAAAACCCTCATAAATATATTTTATGGGATCTATAACATCTGAGATTTGTTCTTGACATTTGTTAGGATAAGTAAAAAAATTAAATGTTGTTTGAATGAAACAGTGCTCCCACTCAACAGTGTCAGAAGATACAGCTCTCTTCTCTCTCCCTCTCTCTCCATTTCTTTCTTCAGTTTTTTCCCCTTTCAGGGAGCTCTTTTTCCTCTGGAGGCAATCACTCACAACCCCTCCTCTGTGTGGTTCTCCACTCGAGACCTGAGCAGCTTTTCAACTTCATCTTGTCAATACGGGGATAAGGAGTCCGCCTGAAAGTTCATTAATTCCTGAGTAACCTATGCTTCAGTTTTGCTAATACCCAGTTCTATTGATGTTTTCTTTCCCATGGAGTGGGCCAGGTTAACCCCTGCACCCCACCCCAGATCCCTGCCAGAAACAGCACATTGTCAAGCCCCGCATCACGCCACAGAGATGTACAAGGGGCACAAATGGGGCATCATTATGGTACGACCCAGTGCAAGGGAATGCTGGGATGGTTGAGTACCCAGACCCACCTGCCCTGGGAGACTCTATGCTCAGCCCTCGCCTTACACAGCTTGGGGCCTGGGCAGGATGTATAGGCCCTGACCCCTGAGGTCATGTTCCGTGTGCAAATTCAAAAGCTTGACATCTGTTGCTTGGCTTTTTGATCGCGTAGAGAAAGAAAAGCTCAGACCGCTTGTCAGCTAAACACTTGTCCTATGTGAAATAATATCCCTGCAAGCCACCTAGGCCATAATTAAGGGGTTTTGTTGTTTATTTTCTTTTGTTTTGTTTTTGTTTAGACCAATGAAAAGAGAATTGAAAGTAGGATGGGTTTAGTTTTGCTGGGAAAGGGCTCTGCTCTTTGTTTTACAGGACAATGGTGTCCACAGAGCCTATGCAGGCAGGGCTTCTGTCACGCTGCCCTTATCCTTATTCCTACTGTATATTTGATATGTGAATTTATATGGCATCTAAATTATTAACATGATCAAACACAATTTACTACATGGCTTCTGCTCTCTGATTGTTAGATCATACTTTTTTTTTTTTTTTTTTTTTTAAGCAAATGGCCTGTTAGTATAATTCTAAAAACATCCAAGGTGGTACATGTGTATTTTTGCTTTGAAATCTTTAATGATTAAATGCAAGAATAAAGTTTATATTATTAGTTATTTTAAAATGAACATTTAATAGACTAAAGAAACTTAGGTTTACTAGACTATACTTTTTTTTTTTATAGTTAAATAGTTATAGTTTTTTATATTTTATGTTAAAATATAAGTATCATATATGATACATCATGCTTTTGAGAAATGCTTATCTGTACATCTCTGAATCATCATTGCGTTATACATTTTGACCCCCATAAGTAAAAACTACAGAGATTTAAATCATAAAACTAAGCATTTTATAGATATATTACTGGGAGATATAGAGTGATAACTTATATTTATATGAATTTTATGAAGGAAGTCTGCTATTGTTATAAAGATAAGCAATCAGAATTCCATCCTACTTTTTGGCCATATAAATAACAACTGTACCAAACTGCATATTTTTGCGTAGTTTGGGCCTATGAATAAAAAAAAAAATATATATATTTTTTTTTTCCTTCTAAAGTGTGAGCTCCATATTCCCCTATATCATATTATATGGGCCATAAAAGCCTGATGTATCAAATATGATACAAAACAAGGCTTTTTTTTATTTTATTATTATTAATTAATTATTTATTTAAATATATGTGTTCAATTGAATAAGTTTAAGTAATTTTCTGGCTATTTTACAGGGTTAAGCATTTTCCTCAGGCCCATGTTTGCATTTTCACAGGTGATAATGCTTTCATATCCACAACATTTTAGAAGCCATCAAACATTAAAATAGTTTGAAACTGTTAAATACATTTGAATGCTTTTTTACATGAAATACAGCATATTCAGATGTTAAACAAACGAGTCGCTTTGAATACCACTGTTTCTCACATTTTCATTTAAAACCCACCAGAATGTGGGAGAGACAATATGTATGAAAATGAGTTTTGGATCCTAGCTCCCTCTCCCTTAGGAGGAGGAGAGAAAAAAAAAAAAAAAAAACCCTGTCCTGTATAGTGAGGAACTTTCCCGACTGATGAGAGGCTTATCCTGTTTTGGGTGCGATAGACCTGCATTTTGGCTTTTGAAGGTCCCTGTTTTTGATGCGGAGATGTTTAATAGTTTCCTGGCACAGTTGGCATGGTTACCAGTGGAGAAAAGCAGCGGCTTAAACCTTGTGACTGAATCTCCGTGAACCTGCGATAATCTCCGGCCAATCTCCGTATTAACACCCAACTTGTACTCGATCTGCCTTCATGCCCCCATCCAGCCTTCTCGCACACGCTCGCTTCCAGGAGCCTCACAAAGGCTTTTGTATCGGGATAAATGGTGTAAAAACGGGCGCCCTTGGAATCATTTCCCGTCAAAGCCCTTTTATTGCCAGACATGTGGCATTTGTCTTTTTAATTTAAAAAAGAAAATATCATGCAGCCTGTGTTGACTGCCGAGAACGTGCCGTGGTTGTTCAGCATGATGCGAATGATGAAAATATAGATGAGGGGTTTAGCGTTCTTCCGTGGCGAGCTTACTGGCCCAGAAACTGTACGTAGGGTGAGTATGCGAGCCAAAGCCTTTAACAACCCCTGCCATGATTAAAACACTATATTAAAATGACATGGGTGGTGGAAACACATTCTTGCCCTCAGCTTCTGAACCAAAGTCTGCGTTATTTATTACCGTGGCCTATATTGACCGGGTTACATTAGCCATTTTCATTTCTATATATACGATGATTGCTTCAGCCTGACCGACAGTTTAAATTATCTCACTTTCAAAGTGCAACAGCTAAGTGTGTTTGGGCATATTCACGGTCACATTTATAGAGAATGTGCATGATTTATACCGCCTTTAAATAAATCTGGTCATATTCAAAGTAGTTTGTAACTTGGCACTTACACACTGATGAGGCTTGCTGTCGTTTGGATCTTAAATGGCTGGAGCGCGGCAACTCGAAACCTGTACGACTCCATCAGCGGTGTCAACTGTCAAGACGAGATAAACAACATTTCCGATGTGGGTAATATAGTGTATTACAGCATACAGTGTGTGTGGATTGTGCTGTGCTTTTCTCAAATGGTGGAGGACTGTCAACAACGGTGGACCGAGAACTATTTCAGGCAGGTACCATATTTACCGGAAATGAATCGCTTGTAACGTCAACAACACCGCCGAATCTGCAGCGTGACCAGCGTAGTCCGATTCCCGAACGAATGACTTCTGAGGTCCCTCCTTTCAGTGAATAAAAAAGGAAGTAATAAATGCCCGTTCACACCAAGAACGATAACTATATTAGCGTCCACACCAGCAGACGATATCGTTCTGTTAAGCGCATGCTTGTCTGCAGCTTTAAATGCTCGAGCTCGTTACAGCAGGGTGAATTCTGATTGGCTGTAGATGTTTTTATCGTTCATTAGCTAGATAAAATCGTTCTGAAAGTGATTCCAACGACTCACTTACTGAAAGGCAAATTATTACTTTGACTAGTATGTATAATCCGTGTATCATTCGTTCAGTCGTTTTTTGATTTAATATTGAAAGTAGAAAAATTAGAAAACAGCTAGTTTTTCGTTTTTTCATTTTTTCAGAAAAACGAAAAAACGAGACTTCGGCTTGATTTTTCACTTTTCGTTCAGAGGTAGAAAAATGAATAAACAGTTTGAATATTCGATTTCTACACGTGGGCGGGAATTATACGCCCCTTCCTTCTGATTGGTCAGCCGAAGATCAAACTATTCCGTCATCAGTTCTTCCTCAGTTCTGCACAGCAGAATAAAAGTCCTGCGCTGTACAGATTGTTAACGCGTTTATTGCAACACATTCTCATAAAACACCTAGACTAACGAATGGCTCGACACAACCCGTACCGGGGCAGAGCCTAGACAAGGCTTTCTTCTTTGTAGACCAGCGATTTTAGACCAGCAAAGTGCCAGGGGGTCCGCAAAATAATTTGCTATATCCTACCGTATTTTACGGACTGTAAAGTCACGTTTTCTTTTTTTATCATGATTTATTCCAAAGTGACTTATATAATGCATTTAACATCAAATAATCGAAATGTTGACTTTTTTAAAGTAGGCCAGTATTCGCTGTATTTAGTTCATGTTTGTGATGTGCGCCAGAAAGATGTTCAAGGAGACCGAGACGCGCTAAAGCAGCGCATCCTGTTGTTTTCTTTATTTTTCAAAGGCATGACATTTTGTAGTAATTTTGAATGTACACAAATAAAATAAACATTTTACTGTTTCGAATGAGGAAAAAATCTAAGTGATGGCCCCTTACGCGCTCACATAACATATCAGTTCTGGCATTGCTAACTTGACATCGCAGCCTGTTCATTATCAAAATAAAACCAAACATATAAAAAGTTATTCTGCTTAATTTAATTTGTCTATTGTACAATATTAAGGCTGTTCCAGTCAGTACTTGCTGTTATTCCAAACTCATATATCTGCATGTGAAGATGCCAATTTAGCCTATATGCATATGGGACTCGACTGAAGTATGAAGCCTTCTTTACATAAATAGTATAATAGCATCCAAATGTTACATTGCAAATATGGAAACTTTGGACCGAATGAGAGATGCACGAGCCCAACGTCTATACAGTTTCAATTTAAATAAAAGGGGGGGCAATATTGTCCCCCTCAATATTGGAAAATGCTGCATGTGTCCCACCCAAAAAATACCCTATACCGCAGGGGTATTGTATATTTGAGACAAAAATTGTATATTTGGAACTTTTATTTTGAAAGCGCGACAAAGAAGATATTCGGTTTTGCCAGCAAGTCAAACCCAGAGTGATAGGTCAAACCTTCCCATTTCATGCAATGTTTGAATAATCACCATTCGCCAATCACCAGCTTCATATTCTTCACTTTTCACCTATAGTCGGACTCGGAGCATCTGATTGGTAGAGAGAAGTTAAGATTACACTAGGAACATAAAAATACGTTACCGGTGCGCACCAGCTTTGAACTGGAATAGGCTACGACTTTGTATGAGGTAAATTAGTCTCAGTCAGGCGGCTGAAATTAGCAAGCTTTTTAAAATTGAATTATGGATACGAGGCATATGACGATTAAATCAACAATGGAATTTTGAATGGCACGTGTGTTATGCTTTGCGAGAGGTGCTAACTAACGTTACGTTAGATAGCTAGCCACATAGATATAGATATAGCTGGCAATCAATTTCTCTGTGTTAACCTTAGCAAAAATAAAATGTTCTGTCATCTCATTTCAGCATAATGCCACCCCAGAAAAAATTAAAACCATCAAAGGAAATAACGTTACTGAAGTTTCAAATATTTGCCTTGTAAAGTGCCACTCTCCTTTCTGCCCGCAATTACAGGGGGGCTTGTACACTTTTATGTTTCCCAACTCCAATATTTGTCTAATAATAAACAGATTGGATGATTTTGTTTATTTATTTGCTGTTTGTGATTCCATACTTGTTGTACGACGTCACCATACTGTATGTTGCTATTATGGTGGTGGGATGGACGTTGATTCATAGTGGCCAAAATGTCCCCCCCAATGTCAAAGTCATTCCTACGCCCCTGGTCATTGGACATTTATTTTGGTGTAGACAAATTCACTAATACTCAATATGAAATAAACTTAAAGTAATAACTGCTGCGTATTTCCTGAACACTTCAATGGTCTGCGCTTGACTGGTGCGTTTATCTGCTTATTTAGTTTATTACGTTTATTTAACCCATCGCAATTTATTGGAACTGTGTGAACTAGGGTAACTACCTTGATGTTGTTCTGCTTATTACCTTCTTTTTTCGGAACACACACACACACACACACACAAATGTCCTGCTCGCATTTGCCAAATATGCAAATATGTCGTAAAATAATCCATATATGCAACTCGTGCCATATATATTTCAAGCGCTCTGGTGAGAAACAAACCGAAATGGCAAGTTATTACAGGCTTTGATGAAAATCTGTGTACGAGTGTGCAGCAGCTTGCGCTGCGCACAAGCATCCTTTTGAGATTTCAATTATAATCAATTTTAATAAAACACAAGGCACAAATCATAAAATAAAAGAGTATGTATTTTAATATCTCTGTTGTTCTCCGGTTGTCTAACTGTAACGCATTATTCTTTCCTTTTTGTATTAGTGTTTAAAATATTTATATATTTTATTTATTTATTTATTTTATTTACTTAACCAAGATAGGCTATGACAGCCATCATATATCCTGCCAGCTGATGCAAAGAGGTGAATTTTTATCTACACAGAAGAAAGCCCTGTCTAGGCTCTGCCCCGGTACGGGTTGTGTCGAGCCATTCGTTAGTCCGGGTGTTTGATGAGAAAAATATGAAATGTAGTTGCAATAAATGCATTAAGAATCCGTACAGCTGTAGCAGCGCAGGAATTTTATTTTGCTGTGCGGAACTGAGGAAGAACTGATGACGAAATAGTTTTATCTTCGGCTGACCAATCAGCAGAAAGGGGAGTATAATTCCCGCCCACATGTAGAAATCGAATATTCAAACTGTTTATTCATTTTTCTACCTCTGAACGAAAAATGAAAAATCAAGCCGAAATCTGAAAATTTGAAAAAACGAAAAACGAGCTGTTTTCTAATTTTTCTACTTTCAATATTAAATCAAAAAACGACTGAACGAATGATACACGGATTAAGTATGACTTGTAATGAACCAAGATGGTGTTCTGTTGTAATTCTGGCTCGTGAATGTACTGACTGGTTGTTCAGTTGAAGAGCTTTGTTGTTTTGTTGTAATCAGCTGTATTTTATAAAAGAAATTAAATTTATATGATAATTGTATTAATTGAATGAAACATTACTATATTTTTCGTATGTTTTGTATTTTTATTTAAAGGCACAATATGTAATTTTTGCCGCTAGAGGTCGCTTATTCAAAACAAAGGCGTAGCTTGATGACGACGGGACTCGGGCAGAAATCATATTCATGAATGAGCTAATGTTTTAAAGATTTATTAACATTACTGTAGTATGAAGCGGGGCCGAGAGCTGTAGGAGCGTAACAAGGCAGCTGGAGCGATTGCTAATGAGAGACGAGCGCGACACACGGCTCGAGAGCAGTGGAGCTTTTATTATGCCGCAGACAACCACTTACGCTTCTTTCGGTCATGCGTATGTGGAGTAACGCAGCGCTGTTTTATCATATTAGATACATTTGAGCGTGTTAAAAGTTATGTTATATTGCTACTGTGCGTTCGCTCGTCAGCTACTATGAGACACTTGTTGCACACTGCAGTAAGCTAGATCGATATTAGGCATGGTAAAACATGGTACTCACGGTAATCAAGAAAAAACGAGATTTAAACAATACGACTAACTGTGTTGAGCTATATAACAATGATTAGTTTTCTGTCGATGAATGTATTCAAACAGTTGCTCACCTGTCTAATAAAACACATAATATATTAAAGCGTCTTTGGTGTTTCCATGGTTTCTACAAAATCGAGGGCAACTCGGGTGTGATGTCATTGATAGGCGACGCACGGACACGGTCCGTGTCCTGGTTAAAATTGCTTGTTTCTCTGGATTTAAAGATTCTTGGAAACATTTGGGATAATGTAAGTAGACAAGTCAACAAAATATATAACATTGTTCTAGTGGTTTTTTTGGATATTTTAATCCAAAAATCTTAAATATTGTACCTTTAAATACAGGCAATTGTTCAGGTTAGTTACTGGACTGCAATTATCCTGTCTCTAAAAAGGCATTTAAAGTCTGCGCAACACTTTTGCAAGAACTTTTATTTCAAATTTGCTATAGTTTTTAGAAATCTAAAATTATTTCATCATTTGGCAACAGACTGCATGCTGAGGGCAATTTATATGCAATATGAACTAAGAATTTATTTTATCCAAATATTTCTTCTTCAAAAAAAATGTTAATTGAATCATTAAGGAACCAGAGTCATTAAGAGGGATTGGAATAGGAACCATAACTGTTAAATTTCTTGCATCTCTACTGTCAACAGTGTGCCCAGTGAGGGGTCCAAAAACTGTGTCTGAGCACTGTGCACAAACACATATACACACTAACATAACAGGAAACTTCAGCAGTCAGAGCGAAAAACACCAGATAACAAGGACAAGTGGACTCCTGCCGTCAGCTCAGTAAAGAGACAATGCATGTCTGCTGCAAAGACATGTGTCTGTATTTCTTAACAAACAAGCGGACACCCGGAGGTGTGGGCAGGGTCTGATCAGCTGTCAGTCGGTCACAGAAATATAGGCTATAGTATGCGTTTCTATCCTTGAGCCCTAGAAAACTGTGGTCACTTCTTTGACTTCTCTGTAAATATTCTTTTCTCTTTTCTTGTTGCTTTATTTTTATTTCTTTGGGGGTGGGGGGGTGGGGGTGTAAAGTTCTTCATGACAACGCCTTTCTTTCTCATCTTTGGCTTCACTTTGAATGTCACCAGTTTCTCAGGATTGACAGAATAATATGCACTCATCATTTTGCAGATGCAAAAAAAAGGAACTGTGAACACTGGGTACATTTTGGGGGGTATTTGCTTCTTTTTAATCAGTGGAGAAAGACTGACATGTCCAATCATAATAACACATCAACTGCTAAATGGGCCTTTGCAATCACTGTCAGTTCCATTCCATTAGGGAGTCCTGTATGTACGGACATCAATCAGCTTTTTGTGGCGTTATTTATTTATAATTTTATAATTTAACTACTTTTCTATTTATTCATTCTAAACAATTGAATTCTGCACTTTGACTATGCCCTTGCCTAATCAAACAATACTGGCACAACAAATTGCTTGTGTACAGGCTGTCTAATTTTGCAACAATAGAGTTGTTTTTTTCACTAAGTGTACAGTTATTTTTATTTATTTTTAAAAAAAAAAAACTTTTTTAAAATTTTCTAAAAATCTTCCTGATTCCTGAAAAGACGATCACGTGCAATCAGTGATTGCATATTTCGTGCACCATTAAAGAAACTGAATACTATGGAATGATATTACGGACAATATTCAAAAGGAACTGCAAATTGTATTTGCAATTGCATTTTAAATTTGTGCACGCATACGTTGTGACAAATGGCACACTTCATATGCGCTTTCGGTCTTGTGGAATTGCAATGGCTGCCGCGTCCGCGTGTCCGTTAAGTCCACGAGACCGTAGGGTGTCCTATATGTAATTTTAGGGTTGAGAAGGGTGCTCACGAGCACCCCCTTATCAGTCAATATGCATCCTCGATGCGCATTTTTGCCGAGCCCCCACTGATGCGAACACCGCAGCAGACTTCTTCCCGACAGTCAAATCGGCGTTACGTCACAAAATTGCGGACTCGTAGAAAGAACGCAAGTGTTTAGGGTGCCATTTGGGACAGGGCCATAAATGCGTGATTTGCAATTGCGTTTGGATTTTATTTTCCATGTATGTAATATGTCTGCCAAATTTCAAATGGAACCGCAAAGTCCATTTGCAATTGCACTTGTAATGTTTTACAAGTTATGACCCTGTCATTTTGGAATAGCAAAAGAAAATCACCTCTTGCTATTTCACCTCCTCTGCGTCCTGCCCCAACCCCAAGTGTGCCACACGAGTCCTGAAAAGTGAAGCCAAAGCGTCTCGATTGCCCCCAGGTGACTGAATGCAGTATATGTCATAAACCCCGCCCTCTCCATGAAATGTATTGGGACATAGCAAAACAAACAAAACAATCAAATTACACTTTAAATACATTTTTTCCAAAGATGGTTTCTGTCATTTTAGGCAGTTTTTAATCACGCTGATGTTAGTTCAAGTGTTCGTTCTTTAAATAAGTTTGGTTTTAGTTATTTGATGCTATAAAAAAGGGGGTGTGACGTTATTATTGACAGCTGAGATTGACAGCTTCTTTAAGCAAAGTAGTCACTGAGGCACCAACGGACATTTTTCAAGAACTTCGGAAGGAGATTGGAGCTTTAACTTTAATTTCTACATTTCCATAACTGTTTATTTCACAAAAAGTTGTTGATTAGGCAGGAGTGTGGGCGGGACCTTGATATCACGGCTCCACTTCACGCTCACTACTGCGTAGACTCGAGACCCAAGATGTCAGTGCCATATCTGGACACTGCCGGCTTCACTTCCTTCAATGGAAGAGAGTGAAGGCGCGTTGTCCATCTTTTTTGACAGTCTATGCACCAACCCTCACAAAATTCAAGTGGAATCGCAATCCCCTTTGCACTTGCATTTCCAATGCATTTCCGACAGTCAGTCTTGAGGGTGGGGTTTATTAATATAGTCGGAAAGTATGCCAGGCCCTCAAGTGGTGGAAAACAGGAAATTTGGCTATTTTTGCAATAAAAACATGAAATTTTTTTCACTTAAATTCAAACAAAATAAAGAGTTGATTTTATGTTCACCTAGCAACCAGAAAAAAAGCAGCATAAAGAAAACTGCCGTCTCTGCAGTCGGCATGTATCAGACGAATATCATCATCATAGTTCCAGCTAACACAGTGAAATATCTTGATGAGTTAAAATCAGAGAATCTGTAGAAACTTGACATGATGTGTGAGTGGTGTTTTGTCTATATGACCCTGTGCTCACGATCCAAGTAATCGAAAAAGAAAAAAAAAAGAAAATTACATTAGTAGCCTAGTGACATTCAATCGCAGTCCATGTTCGTTTCATAGGAGGATGCTCTGAATTGTGCTTCATTTCAGCATTTTATTCAACATTATTTTTTTGAAATGCATTCATATTCATTCAACTATATTTGTATCTTTATTTTGACATTTAAAACATTTTCAGACATACACATGCTGGGTTCCACAGATGTATCTTCATTTCTTCTTGACATGTTGCTTGCAACCAGAGCGGTCTTCTTTTAGTTTCTTTTAGTTTGGTTGGCAGGTGATAAATACTTAGTTCCAGGTTTTTGGCTTTGTTTGAAGTGCAAAAACTACACAGCAGTTTTACGACATGTTTTTTTGATGCAAAAATAGACACGTTTATTGGATATTTCTCCCCGTTTTAGGAAATAAAACGGTGCTTTGTTTTCCACCACTTGAGGGCTTGGCATACTTTCCAACTATATAAATAAAGCCCAACCTCAAGACTGACTGACAGTTGACTGTGTTAGGCATTGGAAGTGCAAGTGCAAAGGGGATTGCGATTCCATTTGAATTCTGTGAGGGTTGGAGCAGGACGCGGAGGAAGTGAAATAGCAAATGCGTGGTTTTCTATTGCTATTCCAAAATGGCAGGGTCATAACTCGTAAGACATTGGAAATGCAATTGCAAACGGACTTTGCGGTTCCATTTGAAATTTGTCAGACATCATGTTACATACATTGAAAAGAAAATCCAAACGCAATTGCAAATCACGCATTTGTGTTTCCATTCTGTCACAACGTATGTGTGCACAAATTGAAAATGCAATTGCAAATACAATTTGCAATTCCTTTTGAATATTGTCCGGATTATCATTCCATAGGCCTAGTATTCTGTATATCAAACAAAACAAAAAATGTATCCTAATTTTTCTAATTTTATGTTATGCTGTATAAAAGCCTCTTCACGACTTACGACTGCATAAAATTGTATATAAAATAAATTGTATGTAAAGATCAACTGTGGAAATCTTGTATTATTACCTCAAATGAAGCAACCATGACATGATTTGCCTTCATTTAAGACAGCATGCAATCCCATTTAAATGTTGCATACTTTAAATCCAGGCTGATTTCTTTTTATCCTCCAGAAAAGAACATCCAGTGGGTCACCTACATACTGGCAAACAGATCTAAAGCCTGCATGAAATTTTAGCTAAACCATAACTCACTGTCTGTCCTGGAAGTTCATCAAAACTTGATCCTCAATAACCAAAAATCATGTACCACTCACATATAGTTTCTGTCATCTTGTGGTATGCCATAATGAAATGATATTATGGAAAGATGTCAGTTTTTTTTATACAATGAAAGTCTACAGACTCTCTAAGGGGACATGGTCATTGTGAAAATATGAGATAGGAGGAAAAATTATATTTTGGTGCTTTAGTGTTCTCTCGCAAAAGTATTGCGTTTTTATGAGAAACTTTGCATTCACTTGTAAAAGCACTGAAATATAGTTTTTCTTCCAACCTCATATTATTTCCATCACAAAGGTTTTGTGAGCGAACGCAGAAGTTTCTCAGAGTAACACAAAAGTTTTGCGAGAGAACTCAAAAGCATTGAAATATAATTTTTCCTCCCATCTGCTTTTTGTACCATCACCATGTCCATTTAAGGGCTTTGTAGAAAGTCAATGTTCTTCACCTCACATTCAAAATATTCTCTTTTGTGTCCTCAGAAGAAAGAAATGCATTGCATACAGGTTTGGAACAACATTTTTGAGTGAACTATCACTTTCAGATGATTTGAAAAACCTATCAATAGCAATCAATAATCTTCGTCTTGTAAATATTGACTTTCGTTGTTCAAGTGGATGAAGACATAATGCATTAAGTATTAACCAGATCACAAATATGAGTAAAATGAGAAACAGACATCATGCCAGCCTATGAAGTCTGCACACGGCACACCTCACTCCGATGGCCTTGGCCTTGTGTCAGCTGGCTCACGGGAGGGTCAAAACTCAGAAACCTGTCAGCCGCTCACGTCCATTAGTCCGATTACTAGCCAGCGACTTGGCGTGGCCAAGATCCTGCTCTCTACCTAACTCACCAGACAGGTTGTCAATTTATCACGGAGAGGTCACTATCTCTCATCTCTTCAAAGTGTCGTCTGATTCCTGAGCTCTGCAGTGTGGATTCGACGGGCTATTAAGCAAATTACTGGCTGGTCAGTTATTGCACTTTGTGCACTGCTCATCACATAACTCAAAAGGCCTGCTCGTCTCCGTTTGACCCCCAGACCCACTCTGCATATCTTGCACTGCTAATTCATTGATTAAGTGCTTGTAGCTCTTGTTGTTGCTAAGGACGGCAGGAAGTGGGAAGGAAAAAACAAAGCATCGTTATCGGAATCGAAAGCAGCAGAAGGGTTTGTACAGGCACACTGGCATAGCAGCACATGGGATCATTTCTTATTTGTTTGTGTTTGTAAAGCATATATATAATACAGCAGTAAGTATCACTGTGGCTACAACGTAGCTGAGAAAAAGAGCGGAAAGATTGAAGGTAATCAGATTAAGACCACATGCTGGCTATAGACAAAAAGCAATACTCGTTTGTCCTTTTTCCTCTCCAAATGCAGAAGCAGAAAAAAATAATGAGAATTCAGGTAGGTGTTATTGTACTGTACCTATAGCTTTACCGAGCAATGGTTTTGGATGCTGAGGAGACTTAATTGAAAAGTAAATGGTCATATTTGTTTAGTTAGTGGCTGGTGACACTACATCAGAGGTCAGTGGTCTTTTCAACATGCCTTTAAGTATCATTTCTGGCAGTAAACAGAAATAAAACAGCATACTTGTATTTAACGAGAACAATAGTGTGTAAACTACTTAAAATGACTCTCTTTTTCTTTTAATGCTAGCTAAGCCTCTATGCCTGTACTCTCACATTGAGCTAAATGGTAAAGACTGTGTTATTTTTTTGTGTGTGAACACGTGTGGGTGTGTGTTCGTGCATGTTAATGTATGTGGCGTAACTAAACCCAGAACAGTGTCTACCTTAATGCTGTTATCCAAAGTAGGACAGAGGAGAGGGCATCCCTAAATGAGATTAACATTGCTTGTATATTGCATAGGCCTTGATCCTCATGATTGGAATGGAAGATTTTCAGAACAAATATCTACAGAAACAACATTTTTAGTGACATATCTCTTTAACTCAGGTTGATGTTGGACAATATGGTCTACACTGATACACAGTTTTTATTTGCATTAATTTACTGTATGTGCAATACAGATGATAACTAAACACAGTATGGCTGATTGCATTTCACTTTGCTTTCATGCCAGTTGTGTGAACTCTGGTGCGCCCTGCAATTTGTATTAAAGTAATCCGTCTTAACTTATGGACCACTGAAAGTATACAGTGAAATAAAATAGTTTTGCAAAAAGAAAAATGAGGTCTTACAATTCATAAAGGTGTTGATTTCAGCCAATTATATGAGTCACGTGCGAGAGATTCTGTTGGCCTCAGAGATACCCTTGTCTTGTCATAATGATTACTGAAATAAGTTCCTTTTTCCTCTTTATTTTTGCAAATTACTAACCATCTTTTAAGAGGTCAACACTCCCTGTCTTGATTGACATACTTGAATGCATAATGAACTGCTCGGCTGTTTCCCACAAAAAGCCTCAGCTGGATCTCAGCCTCCAAATTCCAGCAAGCTGCCCTTGATGTGCATGAGACCGGGCTGACGCACCCCTATCTGCGCTAATCATTACCCGCCAAGGCCTCCTCTTTTTTAATAAACGAGATAATTGGCTATCATTGTCTGGCTGGCTCTGTTTGGTGAGTGGGAATGGAAATGGCAGTGACCAGATGCCTCGCTCCCACTCTCAAAGCTCTTTAATTAGAGAGGGCCCAGCGAACCTGAGGACCACGCCATTACAAAAGCAGGGAAAAGGGCAATTAACGGCCGAGTGGTCCCCTCTCCGTCCATCTGTCAGAGCGCAGGTGAAAGGATGATGAAGGAGGTCTATCCTCACAGGCCCATATGGAGATCCTTATGGGCAAAGCCTCTCAATGCCTTTCCTTTAAGAAACATAGTACTTTTTTTCCATCCTTTTGCACTGGCATTAATAACTGCCTGGGAATGCAATGAGACAGCTGCGTGGTCAACAGACAGGCAGTCTACCTGTCTTGTTATATGGTGTACATGTAAATGGGTTTTTTCCATGCATGGTTCAATGTGATTTTTTTCTTCCTTTCAAACAATGCAGTCATCAGACAGCCACCTCAGAGTACATATAGGGTGAAATTTCATTCCATACATCATTGTGATTTTCCCCTTACAAAAATGTACCATACAGTACTACAATGGTCAGAATAGCATACTAATATACTACTCTTTTCTTAATTTATTTTGACAGTATATAATATGTATACTGTACACAGAAATTGTCAATACACAAATTTTCTCTATGCACAGAATACTTGGATAAGCTACTACATTCATTTCTAGTATGAACCAGACATAATAATGTCCATGATTTTTAACATCTCCTTTTTAAATGTATTATTTGCATGGACTTCCAAAAGTTAAGACATGATCGTAACAATAAATTAATTGTAAAAAAAAATGAAAGGTTCTCACACATACTAAAATTCACCGCAAGTGTTCCCTGCATTAATATTTAGTGTGAAACACAAAGCGTGAACGGTGAAGTCTGATTCCCGAGTTAATTGCTAATAATAATTAATAATAATTACTATTTTTACCAAATCTTTCTATGGCAAAAATAGTAAGAGTAGTATGTTAGTATGCAGTTCCAAATTCAGCAAATGACTCTAATGAGCCGATTCTTTTTAGTGAACACTGAAGTATGATTCCCAAGCAAAAGACTCTAATGACCCTTTTCTTTTTGGTGAATCAAAAACACTTCTGAGTAAGTTGGAGCAGTTCATGAATTAATCTGAATCACTTACTGAGACTTAAAGGAATAGTTCACCAAAAAATGAAAATGATCCCATACTCAACCCCAAACCATGTATCTTCTTTCAGACGAACACCATCGGCGTTATATTAAAAAAATATCATTGCTCTTCCAAGCTTTATAAGAATGGCGCTCCTGATTTTGAAGTCCAAAAAAGTGCATCCATCCATCATAAAAGTAGTCCTTATGACTCGAGGGGGTTAATTAAGGCATTCTGAAGCAAAGCGGTGGGTTTTTGTAAGAAAAATATCCATATTTAAAACTTTATAGACTAAAATAACTAGCTTCCGGCAGACGGCCTACACAAGTTGACTTACGGCAAAAGAGTAACCCCTGACGCGATGTATGACATAGGATGTAGGAGTAGTGTAAGCTTTGAAGCCTCTATCACGGTTCAAATAAATATGGCTGGGCAACAAACCCGCACCTATTCTCTTATATCAAAAGACTTCTAATTCTTTTTAGACTTCTAATTCGTGGCCAGTGTTTTGTTTTGCTCTATCCTCTGTGCTTCTGCGTTCGTTAATACGTAATGCGTCAGGTCAGGGGTTATACTCTTTCGCCATAAATCGATGTGTACAGCCGTCTGCCGGAAACTAGTTATTTTAGTTTATAAAGTTTTAAATATGAATATTTTTCTTACACAAACACATCGCTTCAGAAGGCCTTTATTAACCCCCCGGAGCCGTATGGATTACTTTTATGATGGATGTGCTCACTTTTTTGGGCTTCAAAATTCGTCCTCCATTCACTACCGTTATAAAGCTTGGAAGAGCCGGACATTTTTTAATATAACTCTAAATTTTTCTGAAAGAAGAAAGTCATATACACCTAGTATGGCTTGAAGGTGAGTAAATCATGGGGTAATTTTCATTTTTGTGTGAACTATCCCTTTAAGTCAGTCATTTCATGATGTCCGACTACAACCAAGACATGATACTCTGTTATGTTAGTTTGTGAGAACTTATTGTTGTAGTTGCTGTATATGACTCGTCGACTCATCAAAGTGAGTAGTTAGAGACACATTATGAGTTTTGACAGTTTGTTCATGTTTCATTCATTCGTCCAAATTGTAGTTGCAAAGGAGTTTTTATTTATATAAACATTACATTTGCACATCTGAATGGATGCAGGCAGGTGCGGTGGACATAATACAAAGAAAGGAGAAAAATCCTATACATTTCTGTTACTTGCAAGAAATCCAATGTTTATTGAGATGAAAGCTTCTCTGATTGGCCGTTCACAGAGATTCAATGTCTGCCTTTATGAAGGTTGCTATCTCAACAACTTTACCTTGAGCAACATGACATTTCCTTGGCAGAGGTTTAGAGACACCTCACATAGGTGAGAAATAATTCACCTTTTCAACAAATCCAACATTATTAACATGCTCTTAATTAAGACCAACAGTAATACAAAACTGTGAACATGAGGGGGGCAGGCACGTACTGTTGTGAAGAGATTATTCATTTGAAGCTAAGTGTATGTGATCATTAAATACTGTAATGACTGTGAACAGTGCGGCAGAACGTCTGGGGAATGATTGTTGTTGCGCTGAATTAATCCAAGTTCTTCATGCAGTATATTTACTTAAGCCATTAAAACTCATGACAGAATGCCGTCAGGCAGAATCAGTGATATTCAGATGACCTGCTTTTTGTCTGAACGTTTCATTGGCCCTGTGCCCATTCAAATGTCTACAACCATTGCACTTATCAAACGGGATCTAAATGCAAATTCACATTTTCTTAGCAGCCGCAAAAGCTCTGGCAGTTTACAATTTAAATAGAACTCTTCAGCAATTAGATGTAATTAGATACTGTTATTAGATGCAGCAAATTTCAAGCATTTAAATTCGAGGTTTTTTATTCGACTGACATTGTTTATATTGGTGTTCACCTACTAAAAGTGACCTTTTTATGTATGTTCATAGAACTCATGAATATACAAAATCAATATATAGTATGAGAGGCTGAAAGAGTATAGGTCAATTATAGTTAATCAAAGACGTTCGTATTTTAATAAACATTCTCTATTATTGTCATGTAGTGATAATATTCTGTCACTCAAGATGAAGACTAAATCTGCTTGCATATTTTGACATTGTAGTTATGATTTATATATACAATAGGCCTACTGGTAAAATTATTTCCATATTTTGCATATTTAGAGCAATAATAGTCATCAAAACTATTAAATAACTCAAACTATGGGCAGGGTTATTATCATTAACTAAAACTAAAACCATACAAAAAGTATTTGTTACCTGAAAAAAAGCATAAACTTATTTTATTTAAACTTACTTCTTTTATTTTCATTTCTCATTTTTGTTCAGTTTAACTTGAAGTAAAATCCTAAAGTCCTAAAATCCTACAGGTTTGGAATGACATGGGATATTATACAATGGCAGAATTTACATTTTTAGCTGAACTATTTCTTTAGGTCTTGACAGTCCTGTGGTGCTGACATCTTCAGTGCAAATTATTCAATTTTTTCAGCTTTTGGAATATCAACCCTCACTCTGTCCGCACACTTCGAGACAGAAAGATGCAGTTGGATTGTGGAAAACAGAGCAAAGGGGAGTTTAAACATGTCTGCACCTGACATGAGCAGACTCTTGGTTGTGTTGATTGTATGTGTTTTTTATGACATAACTGCTGAAACACTGGACAAGGATGAATAGGCGGCTCATCACGGCCGTGGTACTGACCCAGAGGAAGGCTTCAACCTTCAAGTAAAAGAGCCCATGTCGATTTATCATTCTAATTATCTGAGGCAGGTCTGGGGCTGTGCTGCCCAACGACTGTCTGACTAAGGGAAAATGCACAGCAATGCACAGCTAAAGTGAATATTAATAGGGCTGGCGGTTGCAGACGTAGGATGCATTTTATTACGAAGACTAATGGTCCACTTGAGCAAACCCTCATTGTAATATCTCAGCTTGTTTGACCCTTTCTGGCCTGCTTTGAATATAATACCAAGATCTGGTCAGGTCACCATCTCAGAACTCAATATCACACGAGGCAATTTCAAAGTTAACCCTGCAGCCGCCAGCGTGTGTCACGTCCTCTCATAAAGACCCTTTACGACGCTAATCCCTGTTCTCTTTTGGACTGAAAGGCCAAAGTTTGTTTCCACACTGCAAAAAATTATTGTAAATGTAGTGGTAAAAAAATAATAATAATTCAAAAAATGTTGCTACCTTATTTTTACTGTAAAGGTCTGTCAACCACAGCTGCCAATTCTTTTTTTATTATTTATTATTACATTTTATTATTTTAAAATATATATATTTTTTTTTTACAGTGCAGCAAAACAGTTTTACATTTCACTCTTTCCGAAACAGAGCAGTGGGTGTGTATTGTCAACAGTTTTGCTGGCTATGAGGTGCTTCCTCGCACACACCCACATGCAATGTCCTGTGAATATTCTGCAGCCTGTCAACAAAATATTTTCTCCCTTTAGAAACACAAGACTGTTAAATCACAGCTCCACTGCCTGGTCTTGTTAGCTAGGAATGCCGTCGCAACCAGAGAAAATGGTATGCGGTGTGTTGGAGGGTGAGCCAAGAGGGAAACTCTGTGTTTTATAGCATGTACAGTACATACAAATTCCACAAAGCATTCAAAAACTGCCCTTTTTCTTTTAATCTCACTACATTGGAATATTGCAATAACCGCTCAATCTGATGCCAGACCGCGATTTCAGAAAGGTCAGCTTATCTTTCAGACGCACATATGCATGCAATGGAGGGTGGGAAAAAAATGTGTAATGATAATTCACGCTCAGACAATGAAAACGAGAGACAAAAAAGATTTTATCATTAAATAAAATATATACATGGAAGGAGAGGCTTTGGATTGGACAGGGCGAAGGAGAAGTGTTTTGCTTATCAACTGGAATCGGGAGATTGAAAGACACAATCGCCAGACGCCCCCTTCCGAAATGGGCCCCCTCCCATTTCCATTACTACATAGGAATGCTTTCATCATCTAATTTGGGTGCAAAAACTGAGGTGAAAAGCTTCACACTATTAAAGTGAACTCAGCTAAGGTTAAGAAGTGAGGAGCCTTGTTGTGCACATACTTTCACACACCTACATGTACGCCTACATGTATATGTCAGCTCGGCCCACAAGGCTATCGGCGCCGACCAAGGTATGTATTTTAATTATGAAATACAATATATAAAATATTTCATTTAGACCAAATGCTAAGAAAGCATCACATGTATCATTTGTGGATGCAATCCCAGGTTGCAGTATGAAGTACTCAGCAAATTTTAATTCTAAATACATATTTTGATCACATTTCATTCAGCACTAAATCACACACATCAATAAAAAATATTAAAAATACCAAATATTTTTGTGTATACCAAATGTTTATGCTATGTTTTTTATGCTTTTTTGAGTACCGCAACATTAGCGTAGCAACATGCTAAAGTCAATTATTTTTTAATGTCAGCAAAAAATGTAAATTTAACTATTATCAAAATGCATGTTATATATCTTATTGTGAATGATTCATCTATCCATTGACCTTGTAATGTTTAATCAAAATGTCATAACTGGAAAACCCAATCATCAGTCGACTGATTTAAGTCTCCGTCCTATTTATATATATATATATTTTTTTTTTTTTTTGATAATTTGTAACACTCAGATGTGTCACAATACGGAAGAAAAGATCTGTCGCTACTTCATCATTGTTGCGTCTGAAATCAGGTACTGTCTGAGTAGGTACTTGAATTTGAATTTACTTTGTGACCATCTAGTATAAATATAGTATGAATGAAATTTGGATGTATTACATCCGCCATGTTGTTACTGCCATGTGACCTACCACATGACAGTTGTGTCGCTTCACTGCCATTCATAAATCCTCTCCCGTGGTCTCATGGGATAGTAAAGTGTTCATCGAATGCGCACTTCAGAATCTCGGCGGAAGTAGCAGGTCATCCGGGGACTTTTCACCTACTGTTTATCGAATACTATGTATTCGGACATACTACTCTTTTGGCGTAGTTTTTAACATACTATATATTATGGAAATATTCGATTTCGGACGCAGCACGTGACTTTAATCAACTGAAGTTGAGTCGTGTTGATTACTATATGTGCCATGTGGATTCACTGCCTATGAAGAGCATTCTAAATCATTCACTTATGAATTTTAGGATGCTGTCTGAAAAGGTAGCTGCCTATGTAGACAGTGAGCCAGCTTACTAGTTTTTTGAAAAGAGCTTTTGTCTCTTCTCTCCATAGAAACCACATAATATTTAAAGAGAAAAAAGTGCATCTTTTTTCTGCTAAAGTTTCAAACCGGAGGAGGGGCTGAATCTAGGGTTTCACTCCTTCTCTGGCTTGAGGGCTAGCAGGCAGCTATTGAGAGGTATGTAAACCACGGGAACAGGTCAGGGCAGTTCAGACACAGAGTGGTTTCTTAACCCCTCACTGTCTCAACCTGAGACTCTTATATGTTCTTGACAGACCTCAAAGGTGTAGAACTGGCAGCCAAGCGGAAACTGACCCATTTGACATTTGACCCTGAGGTCAGTAGGGAAGAAAATTGAGTAGATGAAATGATGGATCCTGTATGTCTGAAGGGAAAGAAATAATGGGTCCCAATGATTTTGTTTTCTGCAAAATTTTACAGCCACAGGTGTTGATCAAGTAAATGATTTACATTTTCCGTTAAAAAAAAAAAAAGACGGAAAAAGAAAATTGGGGCTTGGCAGTTTGCACGTACACTTGCTGTGGTGCTCATTTGAGCAGCATGAGTTTGAATCTGGCTCATGCTGTTTCCTGATCCCATCTTTCCTTGTTTCTCTCATAATTTCCTGTTTTCTCTCTACTAGTAGTGCATCTCACATATCTAGTCAAGAATATGTCCAGGTCATTTTTCACCACAAAATAAAAAAGAAATAATGAAATAAAGAAATTATATTTTGCATAAAGAAAATAGACATTTGAGAATTTCTGCATTCTGTATGTAGTCAAAACAAGCCAGTGGTTCTCTTCGACAATCTTCCAAAGGGTGGGAAACAGCAATAAATCTTAACATTTTTTAAATTGAGGTAAATTGAAATATAATTAAAATGCTAAAAAGAAAATAGACTAAAAATACTAAAATAATTTTGAGACTATTTATTTTTATTACAATACAAGAACCAGAGATGCATATCAGCCTAGATAGAAGGGACTATGAATATTGTCTTGGACACTGCACTAGGTAATAATCAGGGACAAAATCAATTAACCAATGAGCAAATCATGCACAGGCATCACCACCACTGGAAACAACAACAGGTGGAGAGGAATGACAGCTAATACAAGAAATATTAAAGGGTTCATTAAGGCCAAAAAGTTGTTCTATTTTGAGTGAAAAGATCTACTTTATTTGTTGTAAAAATTTAGTATTGTAATTTATAAATGTTGACAAAATAGTAAATACAGTCTGTATATGTGTATTTTTTTAAATATACTTTTTTTGTGTGTGAGATGTATATTTGTTCTTTTTTTGTGAGATGTACACTTCAATAACTGTTTCTGTGAGTTAGCCCAGCCTTTAACCCTTAAATGCATACCTCGGGTCTGACCCGGGACATCATTCATCATTCACTACCCTTCATTTTTTAGAGTCAGACATCAACCGTCTTAGTATTCCTCAATCAATTCATTATAAACAATATAACAAGAAAAAAATTATACAATTATAAAAGAATTCCTGTTTTCCCATTTATTTTTTGTAAAAAATTGTATAGGGTCGCTAACGACCCGAGGTGTGTAACAGTGTAAGTATATTTTTACTGCTCAGTGCTCAACAATACTTGAATCTTTGATGACTGAATAAGTGCAATTCACCTTTATTCCACAAGGTGGCAATGTCTGATACACAATGATGAAGTGACGTTTCACTCATAGTTACCACAGGCAGAAAACAAAAGAATAGGAAGTATCATCAGCAAAACTTGAAATGGCTCAGTGATTTACTGCAGAGCAATTACTGAACGCAATCAGATATAACTGTCACTGTCACTTGGTGGATCTGGTGAAGAAGTTGTCAGAGATCAAAACATTGATTTTGAAGATGTTGAAAATGATAGTTTTGATAATATGTTTGAGATCGCGAATATGAGCCAGATGCTGAATGTACTGAGAAATATGCACTGACGAGGACATCGAGAATGGTGTAAAACATCTGCTCAAACTGAACCCTTCCAAGCTCCAAAAGGTAACAAAATGTGCTTTATTTTATTCTTCCGTAATTGTTACTCTAATATCAGGAGAGTTTTATATTATCACGACAGGTAGAGATCCATCCGTGTTAGATATTGATCCGGGTCACTAAAGACCCGAATATGTAATAATGATTGGTGAAACATTAATGCATTTATGGGTTAAGGGTGTGTTCACACTTAGCAGGTTTTCGAATGAAGCATCTTCGTTTGTGTGCAACGGAGGAGCTCCTGGTTTTGACTGGTCATAATGCCATAAGTACACACATAAAACAAGCGCATTTACATTGCATTGTTTTGCACACAGCATTGTTTTGGATGTTCTGTAAGTACTTTTTTTATCTTTAGGTTCGGTTTTAAAAATGACGTGTGAATGCTAAACGAACCAGGGCTAGGCTAAATGTATTATTTTCTTTTTTTGGCCGGACCAAAAGAACCAACAGAACCAAACTACAAGTGTGAACACGCTCTAACTGTACCTGCATTAATTTCTCTCTCTCGCTCTCTCTCTCTTTCATTTGCTCATTCCTCCTTCTCTGTTTTGGACGAGTGCTTAGTTATCACAGCTCTTTAGCTTCTGCTGCCAGATCTCTCATTTTGTGGCCTTTTGATCATAGGCTGGTCAGAGAATTTGGCCACAAAAACAGTGTTTAGTAACTCGATACTGAGAACAGAGCCAAACGGGCCCTGTCAGTTCAATAGGGAAAAAAACCCAGGTACATACAAACCTACCCAGGAAAAAAACACACAAATGCACACAAGCAGCTTTTAAATGTCTAGGCTTTGGATCCACAAGCTGAAAGAACACCCTGTTTAACAGTGTCCTGGTTTTACAGAGGCCTGTCATTTAGGTCAGCTCATTGCATCGGCCCTTGTGAGCCACCGACAATCTCTACTGGGGAAAATTTCCTGTCCATGACTACATACAGCTCACTTAGACAGTCTGCGCCTCATCTCAGACAAACATAGACATTCAGAAAATTTGCAGGGACTGTTTGCTCTAGTGTGGAACAGGATTACTGTGGTTTTTATATGTGAAGGACTTCATTAGTAACATGATATTTCTGTGGATTCGTTGCTAAAAGCCGTCTGACCGCTTTGAAGCAAAGCTGAGTCAACGGGAGACACTTTCTCAGACTCTCCGGCTCATCGTCATTTCACATTAGGACAATTGATAGGTCTGAGCGTCTATCCCCTGAAGGCGTGTCAAGATAATTGCATTGTATGACAATAAAATTAATGCAGTGATGATAAAGACTGAGAGTAAAATATTTTCATGCAAGCAATTTACATTTCACATCTGCATTTTGAGGAGGAAATGCCTCTAACAATAGATATTTTTTGACCTATGGCATACCTAGGGGCCGAATGGGGTGACCCCAATCTGGAATCTTAATAAAAAGGTCTGCAAATTCTGGCCAAATAATCCACTAAGTTATTATGAACATTACTGTTCCCTCTGGGAAGAGAAAATAAAAAAAATGTGATACCGCTCAATACTCCACACAGGGGGGAAAAAAATCCACCACAGAATTAATGTTTGATTCTACAACAAAACTAGAACAAGACCATTTAAATAAATAACAACCTAAACCTTAAGATCTGCCATTAGCCTAAGTATAAGCTCCACTCGTATGGAAGTAAACTAATGCCAAATGTTTTTTAAACAAAAAAGCTTGTTGAATTGCACTACTTGAAAAATATGCATTGCATTAATGCATTAACCATGCTTGCATTTTTTAATGCATTGTATTTTTAGGGCGTGCATTTTTATGGGCTGAAATTCAACATGGTTGTATATTTAAGATGTGAATATTTCAATTCAAAAGATTTCACACACATTTTCATTATTAAAAATGCAATAATCCATATTCACCTCTCAGATTTCACTTCCAAAATATTCATTCTGTTTAAAAATGCAACCTATAATATTCGACAGTCCATTTTATTTCGCTTTACAAATTTGCTTCCACAAATTCAGTAGTTCAAATTCGACAGAAAATTCAACAGTTCACATCCGGGAACTGCAGGAATAGCAGTAGATTACCGAGCATAATCTCCATCTGCTGTTAGTCGGCCTCACCAGCAGGTGGTGCAAGCGGCTGTTGACGAAGACCAGCGCAACGGGTAGAGAGAGTCATTCATTCATTAAATGGATTTACAGAAATGAAGCAAGCGATACGTATTTGTGATGATTATCAGGGCCAGTATGTATATGGAAAAGCTGATAAAGACACAAAAGCAGTGTTTACATTTAAGTCTTCACGGTTACTTTTGTACATGTAAGCAGCTTTCTCTACCATGAACGAGATTATAATGTTATTCCCCGATGCTGACGTACAGCTCAAACGTTACATCTGAGGTAGACATATATTTATCTCGGTTGTTTAGTTTCCTTAACTTTATATGGCAGCGCTGTGCTGCAGTACTGGGGGTTCCCTCAATACGTCATACTCCAGGATTCCCCTGCCATCGGGATGCTTAACGTAGTTTAATACAGTGGTATATAAGACCAAACTCGCACCTTATTGTGGATGTAGGCTACTATATAGGCTACAGTCAAGCAGGTGGACTCAGAATATGAACACAAAGTTTCACGTTAAGCGTTTCCCAGTGGTATACTGGCATGAAGTTGGCTTGACAATGACATTGGACGATAATCGCACATTTAGGGACCGTCTCTAAAGTTACATACGACATGTGTATACACGTTTCTAATTTCTTTAATTTCAAAAATGTAAAAGGTGTGCATCATACCTGACACCTACATGAACACTTTACACTTGGTTTTATGACTGTAAGTCATTCTCTTCAAATGCTAGTGAAGTTAGAAACGTGTATTCACGTCATATGTTTGAGACGGTCCCTAAATGTGCGACTATGTGCGGTAGAGAAAGCTGCTTACATGTACAAAAGTAACTATGAAGACTTAAATGTAAACACTGCTTTTGTGTCTTTATCAGCTTTTCCATATATTGGCCCTGATAATCATCACAAATATTCGCTTATCGCTTGCTCCATTTCTGTAAATCCATTTAATGAATGAATGACTCTCTCTACCCGTTGCTCTGGTCTTCGTCAACAGCCGCTTGCACCACCTGCTGGTGAGGCCGACTAACAGCAGATGGAGATTATGCTCGGTAATCTACTGCTATTCCTGCAGTTCCCGGATGTGAACTGTTGAATTTTCTGTCGAATTTGAACTACTGAATTTGTGGAAACAAATTTGTAAAGCGAAATAAAATGGACCGAAAATTGCCTGTCGAATATTATAGGTTACAGGTAAACAGAATGAATATTTTTGAAGTGAAATCTGAGAGGTGAATATGGATTATTGAATTTTTAATAATGAAAATGTGTGTGAAATCTTTTGAATTTAAATATTCACATCTTAAATATACAACCATGTTGAATTTCAGCCCATAAAAATGTAAGCCCTAAAAATGCAATGCATTAAAATGTAAGCATGGTTAATGCAATGCATATTTTTTGCATATCTGGAGCATTGGTGAATATTTGAACCTTTTTTAATAGTTGTGTTTGAGTCCCTCAATTGTCCTCAATGTGAAAAGATGGATCTCAAAATCATACAGTCACTGCTGGAGAGGGTTCAAATATGCAAAAGATGCTGGAAAACTGAAGAATTTGCAGGGCCTGGAGGATTTTTCTGAAGAACATTGGGCAGCTTAACTGCTCAAGACAAACAAGGGATTCAAGAACAACCATCACAAAACAAAAAAACAGCCGTGGATCATCCAGGTAACGACACACAATATTGAGAATCAATGGTTCATAAACTTTTGAATGGGTCATTTTTAATAAATTCAGCTATTTTTTTGTCTTGTGGACTATATGTAAAAAAAATTTTTTATGTAAAATATCTTATTCAGGACAGCACTAAATAAAAAATAACGCATTTTGTATGATCTCTTTCATTTTGTTAAAATTAATCACATTTTCACAGATTCTGCAAGCGGTTCACATACTTTTTCTTGCAACTATATATATATATACAAAAAAAACTTCTAAATCTTTAACATAGCAAAACAATAAACACTAACAAGTATTTACTCGACTCAAAACGCATATAATAACATAATTTCCTGGGAGCTAGAAATCCATGGCCTACAAAAAATAATGAATGCAGTTGAACAGATTTTGTATTTTCTATGTTAATTTAAAGCATGAACTCAGATTCTACATTTGTACTTCTGCATGTAGAAATGAAAGCTCTGACTTTTCTAAGTATTTATTACCTGGGATTGTTGTATTATTTTTGATTTGTTACATTTATAGTGAGATCTCAAGTATTGAATAAAATATCCACAAATTTTAGTACTTTTCAATAGTAAAAAATTAAGTAAATCTACTGTATAGGTAGTTTTAAAAAAAAAAAATTGTTATACTGATGGAAACTCTCTTCACATCCTGATAGCAATCAATAATAGAAGTGGTCTAAATATAAAAAAAATGTACATACATCTTCTGTGGAAGTCTCAGGATCAAAAAATGTTCGTCCGAATGCAATGATACGATGTTCTGTCTGCCTGTCATCATATGTATTTTCATACCTCCGCACACCTGCTCGTGAAGACATCACACGTCATCAGTGCATTTCATGAGGCTATGCAGAGTTGTAGACAAAGTCACCGGGCGCCCGTGAACAAACAGCAAACAAACCTTTTACAGTTCCTCATGAACCAAAACAACAAGCTTATGCTGCATTCACGCCATATCATAACCGTAATTACAAGATGGCAACCTGTGACGTTCTACCCGGAGCTGTACATGTCTTCAGACTCAGATTGTTGTGTTTCTATGTCAGCACTATCAATGGTGAAATTAATCTGCAGCAGTCAGGTGGTACAAGTAAGAGCTCTGTAAGTTGTTTACGTTCATTATTATATGTCGTGACGCTTTGCAGACTCGGCTGTGTGCAATCATGTGTTTTGGAGGAGGCGTGGCTTTGGAGACGCTCTGAAGAGAGGGTGGGATCTTATGCTTTCAAAGTTAGCTTGCTATTGCTAGCCTCTCCGAAATTGCCAACCCTACTTTTAACTTTACAGTGCAGGTGTTCCCTGCATGCACTGGGGCATGACTAATTAATGAGGTAGCATTTCACAATTTCCCAGTGTTATTTGCTCTGTTGTTTTTGTTGATGTTGTTGTCAAGTTTGGTAACTTTTTTTTTTTTATGCCTGGTTCATTTTCAACAAAAAAAATTGTTACCGTTATTGTGTTTTCTGTACAAATGTTATGGTTGTTTTATTGCAAAGAAAGTTCTTTTTACAGGCTTTACATTTAAGTGATTTACAATTTTTTTTTCATAAAGATTCATTCACAAAATAAATCATCCTCAAATGAGAATTTATTAATCATAAAATGCACTGTAAAAGATCTCCAGCGGGAACAACAGAACATGGAATTACTTTTTCTGCGTGTGGACGTCAGCCCGCCGTCTGAGGAAACACAAAACGTGAGCTTATATCACAACCGCACTACACAGATTCAGAGTGAGGTTTTTATTGCGCTGAGAACAGTATCCATAACAATATTTGGTTTCAGTCAAGAAGTCATCACCCGACTATTCAGAGCAAAAGTCAATAAAAGCGTTATTGCTGCTCAGGGACGTGAATTGGCTCGCTCGAACTCCAAGTATGGCTGTGCCACACTGTAAGATAATTTAATTGGGATGATGAGTGTGAGGTCAAAACGATGAATGAAAAATCACGTCTCTCTATAAGAAGCCTCAAACATGTTGTACACTGCCGGTAAGCTGTGTATCATGACCTGATATTGAAGGTTTTGCTCCGTTTCTTTAAAAAAAAAACCTCATGGTTAGAGTTTATAAGAGGTGAGTGGTTCCTAAATCAGTGTCTCAATGTGCAATATATCATACCATGTCTTAGAAAACACCTTTCAGATGGCAATGTACTGAAGCTATTTCATGAGATGTTTTTCCCCAGCAGTTCAGGGTGATAGAGGACAGGTTATGTGCTTCTATTCACACCGCCCTCAACAGAACGGCAAGTGTGTGACACAGAGATGTCAAGGCTCGAAGTGGAGATAATGCAGAAATAGCCATCTCAAACTGTACATGCATCTTACAAGACATCACACCCTCACACACAGGGTGACGCCGGTGTAATGTATGTTATTGCTCGAGAGCACTTGTCTATTTTTCAGTATGCTCCTATTGACAGACTTTTCTTTTGTATCAGACTTTCTTTTGCTAGAGTGTGAGCTGAAGGTCTGAAACCTCATTTATGGATGTCAAAAGTGCTGTTTTACTCCTCAGTACAGCGTAACTGCTGAAGCCGAGGCAAGAACTAAATATTCATAGAGCAGACAGAAAATTAATAGGCATCGACATTTTTCTATGTATGTTCTGCAAGATGGGTTCAGGCCCATCAAGGCCATCTGGTCTTAATAGAACATCAATAGATGTGAACAGTAAGAGAGACCAATTTGTTTTCTCACTGGGGGGTTTGGGGCCGATTTGTAAATCTTACGTCCGCACTCACACATACTTGCTTAAACAGTCTTCCTCATTCTTGGCATTGCAAGTCGACGGCTTTACAGTAGACAACCCTGAGGCTCCCTATGTAACGCGTGTGTGTGTTAAGTGGACGTAAATGGGAGAGGGCAGATTCTGCACTTCCTTAAGACGTTCTCCGGGCTATTATAAAAGGTTGTGTGCGTATGCATGTGCGCGCATGTGTGTCTGTATGCATTCAGGCGTCTGTTGAGGGTTTTGCCATTGTGAAAGGGGTTGAGGGAAGGCATGAATACCCCTAGTCAGCCAGCTGGCAGTCTCTGGTCTTTGTACAGCCCAGCTTTTCATATTGTCTGCTCAGTTTACAAATAAACATGGCTAGGGATGAGGCCTACAACAAACAGATAGCCCCATTCATTGTGCCTGACAAGCTGCGGGGAAAGCCCAGGTCCCTGTTTCCACAAACCACTCCATTTTAACACACGCATTCAGCCAAAAGCGTCTCCTTCTAGCTTTGTATGTATACATTAGATGGCATGCACATCATTTTCATCACTCACTCCCATCACCTCTCTATCTGGGATGTGTAAGTTTGGTTTCTTATAGTGAGGTGCTAAAAATCTGCTAAAAGACTATGTGATTCTAATGTAATACTTTATATAAATAATATTATTTACTAAGTATGTTATTAGTATATTATTTTAAGTTGTATTTAACTGTATTTTATTTTTGTGATAACTTCAAATGTTGAACTGAAAAATTAAAATTCAGAATTTCTTATTAGATATGTCCTTTTGCTTTAAAGTTTCACCCAAAAATCATGCCTTTTGAAAGCCCTTTGACCTTCCCTGCAAACCAAAGACATTTTTCACAATGTCCAAGCTACTCTTTTCCATTAAATGAAAGTGAATGGTGACAATGACTGTCAATAACAATTTTCAAGTGCAAATCACATGAGCTTTTGAGGACTTGGAATATAGTAGAATGTGAATAGTGTGGAAAACTTTTGTTTACCTTTCAATGGTGATTCTTTGGGTTTTTGGAGCTCAATCACTTTTTTTAATATATCAAAAGGATCACCATGAACATTCATCATAACTTTGATATAGTCATACATGCATGGACTGTCACTTAAGTTTGTGTAAAATCTGATCTGATCCTGCATCTTGCGCTTCAGTGGAAGCAGAAACATCTGACTGTCTTTACAAAGGAGTCACATGATCAATGTAACAAATTTGCATATTTAATGAGTGACCTAAAAATAGTGCAGAATCTTATGTTTTATTACACGTATTAATTTAGATGCTTTTATCCAAAGTGACTAACACTATTATGTAAAATCATTGTTTATTTACAGGTTTAACTTAGATTTTATATTCCATATTTCCAATATGGCCTCAGACTTTTAGATCCCACTGTACAGTTGAGCTTGTGTTTTGTATTGCATTAGCCTCATTGATAGCACATGGCCGGCTAGGAGGTTTAAGCACAGATAAAACATGACAAAAGACCTTTTGAATCAAATGCTCTCTTTTCACACACTATAAGTACAGCCTCTCTATCTCTTTCACACGTTCCCTCTCTCTCTCTCGCTCGCTGTCGCATTTTTTTTTTTTTTTAAGGGAAATAATAGCTGGTTGTATGGATCCGCCTCCTGGCCAAGGGAGCTACTTTGTCTTAATTACCTCAGGACGAGTGAGTGGCCCCTGAAGCAATCATCTTTGTTTGTTAAAACAGCCGTTATCTGCTTCGGTAAGGTCCATAAATAAAACATAGCCCAGATTACAATGTCATGTTCCTTAGGACTCCAGAACCTGGGAACCGATCACAACAACAAGACCAAAAAATCCCTGAGCGCTGCACGCACACACACGCAAAGAGAGATGATCTCTGTACGTTGTTATCTGATGTCAGCTTGTCGAGACTGTCAGCACTGAGTGATCTAGAGCGAGCTGATTGTGAATATCCACAGATGTAAATAACCTTTTTCACTAGTTCAAGGTGGGCCATCTGTCCACTGTCATTTATTTAGTTTATTACTATGAACTGAGGGACAGCACCAGTGTCTGCTGCAGGCAGGAAAAGCAATAAATAATGACCTTTCTGTCTGAATTATAATCACCAAAGTGTTGCCATGGCACAGATCTGTGGCACTTGCTCTTAGCAGCAGGGAAGCATCCAATCATATGTCGGACATATGGATCCTGCCCAGCCCTGGTGTTGGAAATTGCTCCTTATGGAAATAGATTTCACTAAAATACACCTTGCACATTTTGGTCTGGCGTGAGTTGTGGAAAGCATCTTCAGATGTATGTACAGTTGCATCCTCAAAAGAAAGTGGCATTAAAGCAAAGTGTTGTCATATTGAAAAATCTGTGATATATAATATATATGTATAATATAATAAAAATATAAAATATATATACACCGATCAGGCATAACATTATGACCACTGACAGGTGAAGTGAATAACACTGATTATCTCTTCATCACGGTACCTGTTAGTGGGTGGGATATATTAGGCAGCAAGTGAACATTTTGTCCTCAAAGTTGATATATTAGAAGCAGGAAAAATGGGCAAGCGTAAGGATTTGAGTGAGTTTGACAAGGGCCAAATTGTGATGGCTAGACGACTGGGTCAGAGCATCTCCAAAACTGTAACCGGGTGTTCCTGGTCTGCAGTGGTCAGTATCTAAGTGGTCCAAAGAAAGGAACAGTGTTGAACTGGCGACAGGGTCATGGGCGGCCAAGGCTCATTGATGCACGTGGGGAGCAAAGGCTGGCCCGTGTGGTCCGATCAAACAGACGAGCTACTGTAGCTCACATTGCTCAAGAAGTTAATGGTGGTTCTGATAGAAAGTTGTCAGAATACAGTGTATCGCAGTTTGTTGCGTATGGGGCTGCATAGCCGCAGACCAGTCAGGGTGCCCATGCTGACCCCTGTCCACCGCTGAAAGCGCCAACAGTGGGCACATAAGCATCATAACTGGACCACGGAGCAATGGAAGAAGGTGGCCTGGTCTGATGAATCACGTTTTCTTTTACATCACGTGGATGGCCGGGTGCGTGTGCGTCACTTACCTGGGGAACACATGGCACCAGGATGCACTATGGGAAGAAGGCAAGCTGGCGGAGGCAGTGTGATGCTTTGGGCAATGTTCTGCTGGGAAACCTTGGGTCCTGCCATCCATGTGGATGTTACTTTGACACGTACCACCTACCTAAGCATTGTTGCAGACCATGTACACCCTTTCATGGAAACGGTATTCCCTGGTGGCAGTGGCCTCTTTCAGCAGGATAATGCGCCCTGCCACAAGGCAAAAATGGTTCAGGAATGGTTTGAGGAGCACAACAACGAGTTGTTGACTTGGCCTCCAAATTCCCCAGATCTAAATCCAATCGAGCATCTGTGGGATGTGCTGAACAAACAAGTCCGATCCATGGAGGCCCCACCTCGCAACTTACAGGACTTAAAGGATCTGCCGCTAACATCTTGGTGCCAGATACCACAGCATACCTTCAGGGGTCTAGTGGAGTCCATGCCTGGACAGGTCAGGGCTGTTTTGGCAGCAAAAGGGGGGCCAACACAATATTAGGAAGGTGGTCATAATGGTATGCCTAATCGGTGTATATATATATATATATATATATATATATATATCGTTTTTTATTTTATTATATAAAGAGACCAAGAAATATATCATTTTTCCTGCATATTTCCGAGTAGAATAATTTCTCAGCTTTCATTTCAAATTGTCATAAACTCCTCGATCTTGCAGGGTATAAGAATTATGAAAATTATCTTTGGCTTATCAACTTTTGTTTCATAAAAGGAAAGTGGAACCAGGTATGTGCAGGAAACAAATTTTAGCAAGAAAAATTATGGCTCTGAGATTCAATCCACTCTTGAAAATCTGCATTCGACAGTAACCTAGAGAAAAACTGGCTGATTTCAATCTCTTGCATGTGTGATGTAAACCGAATCACAATCACAGGAAATGAATCCAATCATGGAGGGGTGGTGCAACAATCTAGGTCAGTTTTGGAAATGACTGCTCCAGGCAATAAGATTAAGGAACGCGCCGATTCGCTGAAAGACGAATCAGTAAATCAGCTCTGAATGAGTAACACTTTGCTTCTGTTCTGTGTCTTGTGTGTAGCTAATGTTTATTTTTCCTGCTTATTTTTTTATGATGAGAGCATAAGAAAGAGGCATTATGTATCTTTGTATCAACAGTACAGTGAATGAATTAGAAAAAATATATATTTTTCCCCATCTCCCGTTTGCCAACACCCCCCTCCCTCCACACACACACACACACTCACACACCTTCCTTCCCATTTCTACAGCTTAACTTCATTGTCTCAAACCCTTTCTTTCATCTTAAGACAAAGATTTATGTAAATCTTTGGGCCCCGCGTTAATGCGAGCCGCAGTGTGAGAAATAGCATCCCTAAATCGCAGTATTGTTGTTGAAAATGACAAGGCAGCCCCATAATCCCACAATGCGATCATCCAAATGTGTCATAATGCTCTGTGTAGGCAGGCAAATCTGAATATCAAAAAGACACCACGCACCTCGCCAGAGCCTTCAGTTCTTTAGAACCGCTTTTTTTAAAGAACTCACCCCGTTGTCACTTAAGGAAAGGCAAAAAGTATAGAAAAAAACAGAAATGTGACATTTGAGTGACTGGTTTGCTGTGCAGTTAAAGGAATTTTCTTTCTTTGTCTCAATGCCCCCCCCACCCCCCCTTTTCTTTAAGAGTGACCTTCTCAATCCAATCTAGACACAATGTTTTTCTTTGACTTTGATTAGAAAAGTTTAATAACTGACAGGATAATGGATGCTATCCTATATGGTGCTATCAGTACATTGTTTCATTCCATTTTTTGCTTATTTATTTAGACAGTTATAAAGTGGGAAAAGTTGGATCAGAATATGGCATAAGCTAGATTTAAACCTGCATCACCCACATGAGCACCATGTCTTAGCCTTTCTGAAACATATGTGACCCTGGACCACAAAACCAGTAATAAGGTTCAAATTTTTAAATTTGAAATGTATACATCATCTGAAAGCTGAATAATTTCCATTGATGTATGATTTGTTAGGATAGGACAATATTTGGCCGAGATACAACTATTTGAAAATCTGCAAAAAAATCTAAATATTGAGAAAATCGGCTTTAAATTTGTCCAAATGAAGTCCTTAGCAATGCATATTACTACTACTAATAATTTTTTTTATATATATTTACAGTAGGAAATGTACAAAATATCTTCATGGAACATGATCTTTACTTAATATCCTAATGATATTTGGCATAAAAGAAAAATCTATCATTTTGACCCATACAATGCATTGTTGGCTATTGCCACAAATATACCCGTGCGACTTATGACTGGTTTTGTGGTCCAGGGTCACATATGTGCTAATCACTGCATCAAAGCTTTGACTTTTTGTTTTTTCTCATGCAGAACTACGGATGCATTTACTGTTTAAATGATGATAAGAGTTATTTTGTTTTACTATTTACATCTTCAAATATTTAGTACATATCATTGTTTCATTCATCACCAATTACAATAAAATATTCATAACTGATTTTCTTTTCATAGTATTATATCTTTATGTGCTGTTTTCTTGCCAAGTGCCGATGTGTAAGTATCTGCTCCAATTCCGTACAACTCTGACTTGAAATGCTACATTTGTTAAGCCTCAAATTGATTTAAACATATTTGATTAGTTTGCTTGTCATTTGTCATGCCGATCTGTCTGTCAGAGCGAGAGAAGAGGAGGAGAGAGCGACTGCTTTTGGAAACAGCCATGAAACAGCCATGCCAATCAATTGGACAAGGACAAGTTGGTTGAATAATAATATTAATAATTACAACACAAGTCTAGGGAATCCCTGATTTGCCATGACTTCCTCATTGAGCTATCTTCCACAGAGACTCCTCCGTTCCAATAATTAAGAGCACCATTCCACTTTTCCTTTTCATTTTCTGCAATTCCCCCTGGATCAGGTACAAGTCCAAAAAAAAGAGCAAGTGAGAGAAAGAAAAAAGATTCCACACCTCACTCTGAGCTCTATTTAGCAGTTTGAATTTGCCCCCTCCCCATCCGACAGTAAAATCTCGGGCCGTCACTTGAAGCCCGGTGGGGGATTTTGTGGGAAAGAATAGCCATGTTGATCTTGAAGTCTTAAGTCTCAGCGTACCTGTCAACACTCCGGCTCAGCAGCGAAGACTGTGGCTTAAGTCACTTGAAGTTGCCTTTTAATGAGAGGGGAGGTCTGCGCACGCTGTCAGACTATAATTCCATACCTTCTGAATAACCCAAGCGTGTCTTTTAATCCTGCTGCTGTTTATGTAATGGAAATAAGCAGGAACAGGTTAATGAGAGGGTGAGCTCTGGCCTGCACACACACACACACACACACAGACTGGATCTGGTATGAAAGTGATATGTGTATGACAGACTGCTTCTCTCCCCTTAAACATATTCTAATCAAGATAATTATAATAGAATTTTTGGCATGTCATTCAAGCAGATGATGGCACTTCCTTTTCCTCTAACTCACAGAGTTAGTCTTATATCCAATTCAAACTACATATACTTACTATAGGGTTAGGGTAGGATTAGGGTTTGGTTTATGGTTAGTTACATGTAATTATGCATAATTTACTGTTATTACTATGGTAAGTACATGTAACATATGTAACAAGGACACTGTAAAATAAAGTGTTACCTATTAGGCCTATATATTATTTAGCATTTTCCCTAAAAAGGCAAATGTATATATGTAAACTTTTTTGACAGTTACACAGTGGAGGAAGAAAGGAAATTATGGTTTGGGAAGAGGGGAATAGAACCATTAGATCTATTTTCATATTTATTAAATTATTATTATATTATTTATTACTTGTTATTTATATTTATTTCCTATATGCTTACCATACTCAAACCTACTTCATCCATGTGAGCACCATATTACTGCTACTTTTCAAAGGGTTGTATCATGTTTGGCTATGGATGTATTTATTGTTTAAATGCTAACACTGCAAAAAATGCTTTTCTTACTTAGTATTTTTGTCTTGCTTCCAGTCCAAATATAAAAAAATTCTTAAATCAAGATGTATTTACTAATATAGTAAAATTCTATAAGATATTATGTCTTGTTTTCTGCCAATGGGGTAAGAAAAATAATCTTGTTTCTGTTTGAATTAAGATTATTTTTCTTAACCCATTGGCAGATAATTTAGCTTTTTTTAAGCAACAACTCGCTTAATTTTTAATTATATTTCCTCAGAAAGCAAAACATAATATCTTATGTCATTTTACTCATCTAGTAAATGCATCTTTATTTAAGTTTTTTTTTTTTTTTTTTTTTTTTGATATTTGGACTGGAAACAAGACAAAAACACTAAGAAAAGCATTTTTTACAGTGAATCAGAATTATTCCACTTTTCCATAATTTTGGAAATTTAAAGGAATATGTAAAGAGAAACTGATTTCTTCACAGCCTTCCTCACTTCTCCTTCCCTTCCATCTCTCACTCCGTCTGTATTTTTTTTTCTTCCCTGCTTTTTCCTCCCTCACTCCATCTCTTCTTTTCTTTCAGTGGGAATAATCCCCCCTACAGGAGACTTCAAAGAGCAGGCCAGGCAGGGACAGGCTTAATTACCCGCCTGCCTTAAAACTGATGCCAAATCAAAACTTGCTCTGGTCCATCTCTGTCCTGCCTTGGCAGGGCTAATTGTGGCCTTGGATTCTATTTTTTTTGTTTGTTTGTTTGTTTGTTTGTTTTGTTTTGTTTTTTAAAAAAGAGAAAAAGTCACAATTAAATCAAAACAAGAAATATGTGGGCAGCACAACACACATCATCATGCAGGCTGCTTTATATAGGCTAGTTCTGGAGGTCTTGCCTGATTTATGTGAATCTTTGAGTTATTTCAGGGTATGCTATATATATAGCCATATATAGACTTTCAACGTTAGTCATTTTATACAGTAGTATTTGCAGTAGGCCTAAGCTAAATAACACCTCGATACTCAAAAGGTCTGTGCATGCTATAGCCTACTATAGCGAGTGTTATATTTGGCCAGTCCAGAAAGTAGGCTACTTCTATACTTTTTCCATGTTTTTAATCTTAGACAGGAATAATCCAACCCTCTTTTTTTAAGCGAGTGAAGTCTTAAACCCCTCCGGGATCTGCCGGGAGGTTTCGATGACTGGCCGAGGGAGAGCATTACGTCGGGGTTTTTAACACCGCGGAGAGTTGGATACGAGGGGGCTTAATGATGCCGTAGCAGTCGGGATGAGCGCTAATTCACCGCCCAGGGCCCGCGACGGATGGGGCACCTGCAGAGCCAGCTATCAGTCAGCTTACCCACCCTCGACAGGTCCCGGGAGGGGCTCTGTATCCCTCCGACTCATGGAGTTCTGCCATTCTCCTCAAAATGGCCTCATAATGACAGACGAGTGCGTGAGGTAATCTGCATCTTTGTTTTTTCTTTTCAATCTGACTAAATATGTCACTTGTTAGCCTCTGAAAATTGTTTGCAACTAAATACACATCATAAGAGTTTTAAAAACAAATATGTTTATGTGCTCTAAAAAAGAATTCCCACACGTTAAGAACATGCCCGGGAGCCAGTTATGTTGAGATTGCAGTAGTGTCTTGCTTTATCTGTGTATATGGCATCAGAGCAAACAGAAGCTAAACTCAGTGATGATTCGTATTTTACGAGGTGGCTAATTTGTACGACCTCACTCGTACGATTTTTGCTACATCGTACGTATATGACGAGTTGCCCAATTCGTATGAATTCACCCCTACACCTAGTTTTGCCACCTCGTAAAATACGTAGGAATTGGTCGTGAGATAGCGTTGGAATATACCCCCCTCCCCCATGGCCCCGCCTACTGATGATTTCATTTTAGTTGCATATAAAAGGTTTAAAATTTTATCTCAATAACAAATATAAACATTATGATGAATCGTGAAGTGTGAAATAAAGAGTAAACAGCAGTAAAAATCTTGTTTGTTTTTTTTTTTATTCAAGACCTGCATACCAAAGTTGCCTCAGTCCAAACAAGGGGCATCACCTTCTAATGCTTGGAAGAAATACGGGAGGGGAAAAAATACTAAAATATACACAGAAGGGCAGCTTTTAAAAACAACTAGTATAACACAAGTGAACATAATTGTCATGTTGAGATGAATGTACTGTATAAATGAGTGGACAATGAGTCTGACCCCCACAAAGTGCCACAGCTTTTTTAAAGATGCAGATACCAGAGGTTAATACATTCTGGGAAAGGGTTCGAAAGAATACATGGTGGGTCAGGCTGATTGATTCGTGTCTGTATGAGTGTGGTCAGTTTTAGTAGCTCTTGATGACTTTAATTGTAGCCTTTGGTTGGAGGCAAAAAGCTTTGATGTGAATTGCACACAGTTGAAGAGAAGATCATGTACAGCAAGGTTTGGCTTGGCTATCCTGTTACCTACACATTTGAAAATCCCCTGTGTCGATTATTTTAGACATAGTATGAGCGAGCCTGTTTCCTGTGGGTGTGTGTGTGTGTGTGTGTGTGTGCAGAGGGAGGGAGACTGAGAGAGAGAGAGAGAGAGAAAGAAAGAGAGACCTTCCAAACTTTCCAGACCTTTTTCTTTACTTCCTGATCAGAAAATGATGACACAATAATGACTTGGACAAGTAAAACATTTTGTATTTGTGCTCTATTCTTCTCATGCTAAAAGACCTGAACTTTACAGGCCCCAGAAATCAGGTATTACGCCCCCAAATCAGAGGACAGAAGAGGCTTTGTTTAAATAAAGACAGACTGCTGCCAGTGCTAGTCAGAACACACAAATGTAAAAAATTAAAAAAAAATTAAAAAAAAAAAATAAGGGGGGAGGGGGGGGGGTATGCGGGGGTAGTGGATCAAGAAAGAGAGAGAAAACTAAACAAAGTCTGGGCAAGCATATAAAATTATTTACAACCAAGATAAGCGTGAACAAAACATTTACTGTTGTATATGTAGCTACAGTAAAAGGTCAGACAACCTCTTAAACTCATCTGTACATTTTTAATTTCAATTTTCACAAATGTATCCTGCCAAATGTGTGTACATATACAGTATTATATATATATATACACACACACACACACACACACACATAAACACATCATAGTGCCTACACATGTATTTCATTCCAGCCATTAAGAAAATTCATTACTGAAGAAGAAACCAGAAAGATACACATGACAGGAACCTCAGTATTTTTCCTGTGATCATCTTTCCATACGTAAATGTCGCTGGCCCCATTGTAGTTCTCTTTTAATCAATTTAATCTTTATTTTCTTACACCCAAGGCAGAAAAGTTACTAAAACTCAAGACTTTTACAGTTACAGTGACAAAACATTTTAAAGACCCACAATTTAAATTGGACTGTAAAATGAATCTTTAAAAAAAAAAAAAAAAAAAAAAAAAAAAATTAAAAAGACTGAAAGAAATGATAATTGGGGAAAAAATATTTTTTTTCTTTTCTTTTCTTTCCCTTTTTTTTTTTTTTTTTTTTTTTTTTTTTGTAAATTGCCCAGGCATTCTCCAATATTACAAATACTGGTATACTTTTACAGTAAACAAGAGAAATGTCATATATATTTATATATATATATATATATATTTTTATATATATATATATACTTAAAATCCCATCACCAAAAACCAATATACACACGCCACTATGGCATTCAGAGAAACTTTTTAAGCAAACTTGGAAAAAAAAGGAAACAAAATTGTCTGTTTAAAACACACATACACAGAAATATCATTTTACCCTTGTACTTGTTTCAATACTGTAAACGTATTTTAAGACAGAGTGCACTAAACGTTTTACTTTTTTCTTTTTTTTTCTTTTTTCAAAAAGTTTCTGTAGTTCCTGATTTTTGTCCAGTCTCTTCTTTGACTATTTGTAGCAAAAGAATCATCCATTATTTTCAAGGGACGCAGTCCTGTCCTGAAGTGAAAAATTTTACATATATATATATTTGTCTATTGTGTGTGTTTTTGTGCAGTTATATGTACATATACATACATATATACACACATAGACACACATTAGTATTGTGCTGGCTACTTCTCATTTTAGTTCAGCTTCTTTAAATGACCTATGTATCTGTTTTTATCATTATTCTTTTAGAAGCAGATTAAAACCACATGGACTTAATTTTTTTTTCAATTCTTTGCATCACAAAAGTGTAGCATTTGTCTTATAAGACAATAAATAGGAAGATCAGTATTCAAGGCACACTCATGTCAAATTGAATGGCAGTACAAAAACTGTCCAAATAAATTAATTTCATTTTTATAGTGCCAGCATTGCGAAAGCCAAGCCTATCAACACTGGCACTTCAATCTCAGATGCTTCCTCTAGCAAGGCCTAATAAATCAGTTTTTTTTTAACATAATTTCTTGCTCAGAAGCCGTTTTCGCCATTGTTTTCAAATATGTAAATCAAAATAATAAAGTGCGGGTCAACTGCGAAGAGCTGTGTATGTTTACTTTTCTTTCTCTCTCTCTTTCTATTTCATTAGTTTGCCTTGCTCTTTTTAAACCATGATATTCCCTCGCTTCAATCGTTTGCGCTGGTTAGGGCATCTTGTCGAAAGAAGGCTGTTTAACTGCCAATAAATCAGTTGGATAGAAGAGAAAAGAAATGGGAAAATTCAGCTGTGCATTCTGTAAGCGTGTTGCTACTTCTGAGAATGCGTTCAACTACACATCACAGGAAGTCCTGAATGAGAGGAAAGAAAGAAAAAAATTGTCTTACTGTTTTAGCACACGCTCAACAGGTCATGACATACACTCTTTACTGTGCAATTGACTAATCTGCATACCTGCTGATGGCTTTGACACACGGGATATGACCAGATTAACCAGATAAATCAACGTTTTTAACTACAATCAGATTTACTGTGCAGTATAAATTTGTTTCTCAAAATGATTGATAAATATATATATATATATATATATGTACAAAAATGCATAGGGCTGTTTCAAGTGATTCAAGAAACATTGTAATAGAATGACAACATTGCTGAACGTATAATTGAATTAATTCTAATCTAATCTGGTTAAAGTGGTGACTCCCTCTAGAACCGAAGCCCCTAATACCCAAAAATGAAACAACAGAACTGAACACAAAATAACAATGTTTAGATTTAAATGTCAGTCAATGGAAACAGAACAGTGGTGCTGCCTTGCTTTTGACTAATGTGCTTTTAGGTTTACTAACCCGAATTGGACTGGTAAATTGGTAAAGACCCTTCTCTCTCTTTCTCTTCCTGCGTGTGTGTGTGTGTGTAAGTTACCTCCTAGTGTATAAAAACTGCTTTATCCTCTGGCCTAGATGTCTGTCCCTTTAACTTAACAACAATGTAGTATGACAAGCCACTTTTATGTAAAAGATGGAGTTGATTCATGACATTTAGGGGTGGTCGGCAGTGTAATATGAAGTGTGGAGACGAGACGAGGGTTGTGAATGAGCTGAACCAGAGGACTGGACTGCTTTATCAGAGAAGACGGCTGAGATCAGATGGCAGACTTGGCAGAAGTAGCTATGCAGCTCACCCTGAGTTGTTTTAAAGCTGTCTACTTTCTACCACTATTGTGCTGTTCAGCAAAATCAAACGGGTTTGATTAAGTGCAGTGTCTATGGCAAGGGTCCTGGCGATTAAAATTCACTATTGAGACCTATAACACAATCCACCCTATGACTAGCGTTGTCTGGGTCGGTACTAGGTACCGATAAGCAGCTGCCCTCGCTTATTTTTATCTGTTTTTATAGTCTCCTCTCCTTGATTTCGAGTAGACAGGTTTTCAGCCCCACAGTCCTCTTTAGATTTACTGTTAAAACTGATATTCAGTGCTACATTCCCAATTAGATTGACATGCTTAAAATCAGTTCGTGCTACAAGGTCTAAGGATTGTTGTCCGCTCATTTAGTATGAATAATAAACAAAAAGGAAAACAAAAAGAAAGACATAGCTTTCTCAATTCAGCTTTTGAAATTTGAAGATTGAATGCGGCTTCTCTTCAAGAAATTACACGTGTAGCTTAAATAATCTACATCGTAAGCAGCGGCCTATGGATTTCTCAAACGATACTCTGTTTTACTAAAAACAAACAAACAAAAATCTCAGGATGTCTTTTGGGTAAAAAAACCAACAAAATCTCAGCATTTGAAAAAAATCATAAAATAATGGAATAAAAAAAATGGTGAAATAAAAATGAACCTGCACATGCCAGAACATTTTTAAAAAATCCAATAAATACAGAAATTATTGCACAGTTAAAGGCTCCATTTAAAATATTGTCTAATGTATCCTGGATGGACTCATGGATAGGCGGTTTATACCGGCTCTAAATTAAATTTCCCTCTTTTTTTGCATTTTCCTCTTCTTTAATGTCTTTATCATTCTCAGATGGCAGTTTCTTAGGACAAACTAACTCAAAACCATTAACTAAAAAAGCAAACAAACAAACAAAACAAAAAAAAAACAACCAGACTAAAAAAAAAAAAACAGAGTATCCAGCTACCCCTTTTATAATCAAGGAATTGTGAGGCAAAATAGGAAATCTGGCTTAGCTTCTCTCTGCTTGTTCAATTTTGACCTCATTTGTCATCAAATGTTCCCCATGCCACTTTTTCATGTGTTTCTCGAGCGTGCTGTAGACGCTGAAGGGCATTTGGCAAATGTCACAGCGGTACACTTCCTTACCGAGCTGGCCGTGTGTCTTCATGTGGCGGGTGAGCTTGCTGCTCTGGGCACAGGCGTAGTTGCAAAGCTCACACTTGTAGGGCCTCTCGCCTGTGTGGCTGCGTCTGTGTACTGTCAGATTGCTACAGTTCTTGAACACCTTCCCACAGTACTCACAGGTGTCACTCCTTCGGCTCTCTTTCGAGCTGGGCCGGCCCGGTCCCGGCCCCCCACCCAAGTGCGGGGTGCTGCCTCCGCTAGCGGTACCACTGCGGCCGGAGAGGCCCCCGTCCAGCAGGTCCCCTGGTGGCGTGGAGAATCGCAAACTGCCGTTCTCAGAGGAGTGCTCCGAGGAGGTGGCAAATGGAGATTGTCTGGAATCAGTGAAGCCAAGAAAGGGATCTTTGATGAAGTGGCGGGATGCTGCATAGCCCACTAGCCACTGGGAGTAGACGTTTTCAGATGGGATTAGGGGGGCTGGGGGTATGTCCAAATCCTTTTCGATTTTGATCCTCTTGTTAGAGGAGTTGGAGAGGCTAGGACTGGTGATGGGAGTGGGCTTGCGGGGAAACAGGCCTGAGAAAGAGTCGCCCGAGCCACAGTTCCTTCCGTTCACAGTTGCCCGCTCCACTTGGTCCATTTCCCCCACTACTGAATCATCGTCACCCATGTCCCTCTGCCCCTCTGAGACCCTTTTGGAGAATGGAAGTCTTTTCCGATTGTCGACTATTAAGTTATTGTACTGCTGGATGGAGCTGAGGCCTACGTTTTCCACCATCTTCCCCAAGGAGAGGTTCTTCTCATCCGAAGGTGGCTTTGTGCCATTTTCCCTATTCCGACTGAACTCAGAGTCCATGCTGAAGTTTGACTCAGGCCTGCTCTCATTTTCCAACTCCTCCTCTTCTTCTTCTTCCTCCTCCTCTTCGTTGTCAGGGCCCATGCCCTCACCTCTGAAGTCGCCGTCCCTATTCTTCATACCCTCCCCGGTGACATCACTAGTGCCTGGCTCGGGTGAGCTGGTGGTGGACAGGCCATCGTCAGAGCGCCCCGTCATGGAGCCAGACTTGTGCATGTGGGTCTTCATGTGGCGTTTCAGTTTGCTAGCCTGAGAACAGGCATGGTCACACAATTGGCACTTGTAGGGTTTCTCGCCTGTGTGGCTTCGCCGATGAACAACCAGATTACTCTGAAACTTGAAGGTCTTGCCGCAGAACTCACAGGATTTCGATTTGCCCTGTGTCTGTGGCGGGGTGGTGCTGTTAGGGGGCATGGGAGGCAGCGGAGGGGTGCTCAGAAAGGGCGATTTCGGACTGGGCTGGAAGGGGTTGGGATTAATGAGGCGATGCATAGGGTTGGCACGGCTCGGTGACAGCGGTGGAGTGGCATTGTTGTTTCCAGCAAGCTCCCGAAGTCGGCGGGAGAAATCCATGGACTGGGACTCCATGGCCATGGGTGTCATGCGCATCACTCTCTCAAAGGCACTGGGATGCTGGGAGATTAAACCCATTTCCTCTGCACTAAGGCGTTCCAGGCGATGGGGATCTAAGTGATGGCGTGGAGGGGGGCTGACAAACGGAGGCGTATTGGGGAGGCGGTTTTCCACAAAGCCTGGTGGGGGCTCTCGGAGTAGGGGCCCAGTCATCCGTAGGAGGTGGAAGGGGTTGTTGTCCCCCAAAAAGTTGGTTAATGGGGACTGTGGTATGGATTCAGCACCAATGGGGGGAGGAATAGTGATCCGTGGGGTCAGGGAGGTATTCGAGGGGTGGGTCTCCAAGTAGATGCGGATCCCATGCGTGTTCTGAGCGTGCTGCAGAAGGAACCAGGCGTTGGTAAAGGGCTGTTTGCACGTCGTGCATATGTAACTCGAAGGTTCATCTCTACCTGCAACCAAACAGAAAACAACAAAGATCTTTATTTATGTCCCTCTGCATGTCACTTCCACAACACTTGTGTCATAGTGGTAGAAATTTTGTCCTGTTAAATAACCCACTAAAAGCATATCTGACTTGATGGAAAATGAGACATAGGGTCAAGAGTGATTACATGTTGCAAAGAACAAACTTTGAGATATCTGACACCTCTCTAAATTTGCCTTGCACTTTGGGCAATGGCCATTGCCGTGTGCCCATCATGCTGTCACATGAACAGGGCAACTCATACTTAACAGAGCTTTGACAAGTGCATTTTCATACTGCTCCACGAAGGGCTGGTGCTGTGGGAACACTGCATTCCCCATTTCAGCTTGTCTTTAATCTTCGCTTTTACAAATGGCTGACTCATTTTAGAAGTATAATGCAAGGCAAGAACACTCTAAACTGGGAAACCCTCCAAGCACCAAGACTGTCCTAGGATGCCGGAGTAATATGCCACCAAATTGGAAAAGTACAATTTAAACTGTGATTTAGGGGACTCTCATCACTATAAAACAAATAAACTTAAGTTGTCTCCTCAAAGAAACGAAAAAAATGAGAGAGGAGGGTCTAGGTTGGGGGAGGGGGGAGCGCACATCAAGATAAATGGTTTCAAATAAAGAGTGAAAACACTGCCTGTGATTTAAGAGGCTGTGGGGGGAAAAAAGTGCACCGGTGTGAGCGTTAAAGTCTGTGGCATTTAAAACTGCTCAAGGGTATTATTTACTGTTCCATTAAGAATTTCTCAAGATTGTTTTTCTGACTTCCTCTCACGTTTTTATCTTATTCTATAGTTACACTTCCAGGAAAGCCCCCTTGCCATTAATGACATCATAGTGAATCATTGCTTCTCAGAGCAAGAGCAAGTTTGATTACAAATAAAAAAAATGGCTCACCAGTGGATTAATTGCACAATTTCTCTGATTTTATTCTGCATTCTACAGTTTTAATCATATAATTAAATACCTGCAGTGTGTGAAGTTTGCATACACTCTGGGTTCAGGTAAAGTGTGAACAGTATCAGTTCTCAGATCAGAGGATGTGTTAAAAAGTGCGGCTCCTGTGCTTGGTGCGGCTCTGGAGCTTTAACTATACATGACTAATTGATGCTACAACTTCACCATTACATCGGTTCCGCCATGCAAAGGGGACTCATTACCATGGCAGCACAAACAAGCCAAGTGTACCGAGTATACAGTGAAAAAGGATGCTAAACCATCTCTGCTGTACTCCTGGGGCACTGGTGTAAAAAAAAAAAAAGGATCTACAAAGTCGAAATGGTAATTGTGCACTAGGAAATGAGTTTCATTTATTTATTAAATGAAAGCTTGCTGTTCTGACCTAATGCAGCAATTTAGGATACGCAGGAAAACATATGCTGCCGTAATTGTTTGGGTATTTGATTTCTGGCTGTGCTTTGTGTACCTTTTATGAGTGTTTTCATGTATATGTATGTGTGCGAGAGTGAGCGACTGGGGAGAGAACAATGGGGCGGCAGTCACACACAGGGCTCAGAGAAGCTGGGACTAGGAAGCCCTCATGGGTGTCTATTTCAATCATGGCCATTGTGAAGGATCAAAAAGAGCAGAGAGAATGAATGGTTAGTATCTGTTCTAGCATTCCTTTACATGCTGCCGAAAAGCAATGCTAAACAGGGGAGTGTGTTTTCATCTGAAAGAAACAGAGACAAGGGATTATATACAGCAATAGCCTGAAGCTTCATCTTATTGGTATACTGAAATGCAATATTTCATCAAGGAATTTGAATAGTAAGCACACAAAAATGTAAATTAGTAAAAAAAAATGAGTAGTGCTGTGCTCATTTTAAAAATGTCAAAACTGCCACATTAACACAAAAAGAAAAAACACCTGTAAATGCTGAAATGTGACGTTTTCTTCTGTAGGTAAAAGCATCCTTCTGCACTTAGAGAAATACCATCATCATTAGTTTAACCTTCATGTTCTGTTTGGGGTCTGAGACTCCAATGCCCTTTAATAATTAAAAAAAAAAACATTTAGCATTTAAATATCATGTTGATTCTTAATGACTTTTCTAACCTTATAAAATCTCATTATAAAGAAATATTTTAAACATCTTCCATGAAAAATCTGAAATTCTGTTTTGAGTCTGATAACCACAGGTATAAAACATGTTTAAATTAAATACATTTTCACATGATAACATCACTTTCAGATACGGAACAATACAATACACTGTTATATACAAATAAATACAAACACAATTTTGGTCAAATTAACAGAAACAAATTTACTATTTTCAATATCAGTGCATATTTACATTGTGATTATTTAAATCTGCAATAATATTTGCCTACTGGGTTTTGAATAACTTAATAATAATAATTTAAAGGGGGAGAAAGCTAAATTTCAAAACTATTCTTAAGGCTCTTACAGTAACCATTTGAGACCTCAAACATAAAGCATGAACAGTCACTCTTAACAGAACATGAGGGTTAAAACAAAAAGCTTCTGTCAGATGATATGCGCTAGCAATGACACGTAGAAATAAATGTTCAATCAATGCCCTTTATCAAAAACCTTTAAAAGAGGGGGGTTATTATGTGGCTGATGTGCATTCATAAGAACATCTGTTTACCTCTACCCTTGTCCTGTAAAGCCTTTGACTTAATTACAGTGGACAGAGCGTAAGCTCCAGCACAATGGCCATCTTCCCCCAGCCTCTCAAGGCCTACATATATGCATACACACATTAAACACACACACACACAATCCTCCAACCTCCTCTTGTTGTTTTATGGCAGATGCTTTCAAAGACTAATGCTCCATGTAAAGGAGGCCTAGAAAACAAGTAGCGTCTGTGTTTACCAGGCACTGTCCTTTTCCTCTGTGCGTGTGCGTGTGTGTGTGTGTGTGTGTGAGAGAGAGAGGGAGAGAGAGAGAGAGCTTTTCTCTATGCTAACAACCGGGGCGTAAAACATAGGCTACTGTACTAGCTGATCCTTTCGCAGACAAACAGAAGTCATCAGGGGGCCGAATGTTCATTTCTGCCCCACAATTAAGACGAATCAATGGCCGCTGCCTGAAATGGTATTTGTGGCCATGCTGAAGGGACTCGGGCGTGAGTTTATTGAGAAGTGTTCAGCGCCTGCACTCCCGAGGGGATTGGAGTCCGACGCAGATGGCAAATAAAGTATGCAGCCCGAGGCGAGAGCACATTATGCTAATTCTAATGTCAGCTGTACTTTAATATACAGCTCTATTTAATCACCCTATTATTTCACATTTCCATATGAAAAAAGGAAGAGAGAGGCAGAGAGGGGGAGAGAGAGGGAGAGAAAACCTGCAGCACTTCTCTTGCTACTAACACTATGAGTGTGCTCAGGTTTAGGTGGATGTATCCCCGGATTTTGTGTCGGCATGGGGCGCTGTAGCTATTCGATATCGGGATCTTGTATCAACACACGTTTGCACACATTTATACATAAAATAAACCATAATGAATCATATACACTTAACGACCACAAAACACACATTTATACAGGGAATATTTTACAAAATTATACATTAATGATAACGGTATCTAATACTAGCTAATGCAATAACTAATAGTAAAGCGTTGTCTTTATACATATACATGCACATAAAAACACGCACTCGTGAATGCATACATACAGAAATATAAATATATAACACAACCATAATGTGCTAAAAAAAATTCTAAATCAGGCTTTGCTAGGCTATGGGATTATTTTGCATTTTATTAATTGAATTTTATAAATATTTTTTTATATGGCCTCAGTTATAGCAGCAGAAAAAGTGTCACATATAATTATAAAAATATAAATCTAAATATATATAATTAAAATTTAGTTTTAAAAAAATGACTTCCGATCTAAAATCATTGAAATCATAGCAAGTTTTTTAAAAAAGTTAAAAAAATGAATCTGGGTGTCTTTAGTTATTTACATGCACCGATATATACACATTTACCTTTACAAATACAAAAAAGCACCACAAACACACTAGACATGACCTATAATAAAGACTTCAACACAGAGACATTTACTGATGGGTTTTTTTTTTTTTTTTTTTGCATTGTTGCAATGAATTCTGACATCTCAGATTTCTCTGATTTCGAAATGAAAGGACCGAATAGCAGCCTGCCCATTCTCCTGATAAGTTTGGAGTGATTAGTTTCTCATGCTGAGCACTGGCTGATTCTATTTTCAATTAGATATTCCCAACGAGGCCCAGCTGCCGGGCGGGAGAGGAGAACGAGGACGGTATTGTGTGAAAGTGTGTGTCATCGGCAGTATCAGTCGTGCATGCAGACCCCAATTCAATTAAAGAGAAATTATCACTAATAACAATCGTGGCTCTCCGCACACATCGACTTAAACGGCATGCAAATGCCGGGCTTTAAGACACATTAACCGAAAAATAAAAAGATGACAGTTAATAGGTTTCAGCGTTGCACTGAGAGGTACAATGAGCCACTTTAGCTTTCATCTTGAAAATGAGGAAGAAAAATTATTCTACATGCATTCTCTGCGATTCCCCCATTTTATTTTACAGTTCACAGTCAGTGTCACAAATTTACCATGACGATTATTTTGTGTTAGTCGTTAAAAGCAACAAGGCAAACGTTTGATTGTAAATTACACCTGAATACGTGCTCGGTGAACAGATTGTCTTTTGTTGTTCGCACCATTAACGAGATTAAAAATAAAGCCTGAATAATTATATCATATAATTTAAAAATGGATAAAGAAAAAAAGATGTTTGCTTCATTTGCTATATATTGTCACATAGTTTATGTTATTTGCTTTGAAAGCGCAGGGTGAATATGTGTGTGTGTGTCTGTGTGTGTTAGTGAGCGAGACACAACCAGATTGTCTTGCGAGGACAAAGGAGCAAAAACCTCCAGGAATTTGAGATTTTTGACACAATAAAGGCAGGTTATAAATTGACAGGGAGGGGAGAGAAAAGGGATATACCATCTTTTAATGAGGTGCTCATTTGCTGACAGTTGTTTTCACTATAGGGACTTCATTTAGGCTGTCATTAAGTTATTATCTAGCGTAAAGAATTTTGCCGTCCTGTAAGTAGCGTGTTGGGTCTGGAAGCTTTTCTCTCTCTATTAGTGGAAGCGTGCCGCGCTGGCCTGGACCGCTGCCTGTGTTTTGTTTGGCTGTGGTTCACACACAGCTTTGGCAGGGGGCTTCTTGGATGGCTTACAGAGGAAAGAGGGAAAAGCGCGCGCAAGAAAGAAAGGGAGAGCGAGAAACTAGCTCACTCGTGCACGGTAGCTTTTCTGGGCCCACGAGGGAGTCCGGTGTCCCATTTTCGGCATTTACAGTTACGCCATCCAAATTTCCAACAGAAACTACTGTCATAGTACAGTAAAGACAGATCCAGAGAGAGTCACACCGCTAACCAAGACGCCTTTGAGACATAAGTGCTTCATCATTGCGCGTCTGGAAACGTTTTTCAGCTTGAAACAAAAATAAAATGAAGTTGCTGAAAAGTGAAAAATTACTGTAATTGTTAATAAGAACAGGTTAAGGGTACTTGTGTAGAAAAAGCATTTAAGAGAACATTGACATTGTAACATTGAAATCACATCCTAGACTAAACAGAACTGTCTCTTCATATTCCATACATTTCATAAAAAAACCCAACTTCACTACATCAGATACATGCAATTCTGTGGATGCTCCAAAGCGAGACACCCTAAACTTATTACGGTTGTTTAGAGTAAGGCGCCAGGCTTGTGCGGAGGCCCTGCCTCATGCGAACGTCTTCTGAGACCCCTCTAATAAGCTCCACCTTCATCTCTATCCCGGCATGTTCTCCTAGAATTTTTTTCTTTTTTAATATTGATAAAGTGTAGTCTGGTCCTTAATGATAATTTAGAGGGACTAAACTCCACAGGCCTCGGGATGACTATTCCGTTGAACGATTATTAGTGTGGACACCCTGCTTGAAAATTAAGTTAGATTCTCCTCGGATAGATATGCAGAGCGACGCATGTCCCATTAATTAGGACTCAAGCTGCTGTTTTGCAGAGCAGAGACGGGTCTCGTGAAACATGGCGGCAGCCTCATTCAACCGCGGCGTCTGGCTGCAAAGCACCGCGCAGCTGAGTGTAAAGAATCGCCACACGTCTCTATTCAAGCAGATGAACGCATCAAACAGAGACGCAATTGTGAGGCAAAATAGTTGTCTATCTGAATCTACGGAGGGAGAGCGAGAGGGGAAAAGGAAGCAAATTGGAGTCCCTTGCGACAACAGGGAAATGGATACATGGATACGTAAACGACACAGCACGTCACCTCACGCTAACCGCTATACGGTAACAAAGCAAGACTCGTGAGATAAAAGAACAAAATGAGACTGTAAACAACATTGGTAGACCTAAGATGATGTTATGGCTGCAGGATTTCGACACTACGGCTAGCCTCCCTTTGAGGAAGGCAGGGTAAGCCTGTAAATGAGGGCCGCGTGCATACAGTAACGCCAGTCTCTTGTATGATGAATGCCATTGTACTGTAAGGAAGAGGTGGGTGGTGCAGACAGAGAGGGGAGAAAGAGAGAGAGAGAATGAGAGAGCCGCACGGCATTGTGGGTCTCCCCTGCTGTTCCTCCCTGGAGTACTGTGATGTGTGCTCTTCAAAAGGGCTCCTGTCACTGTCACTGCTTCATTTAAAGTCAGACTCCCCTGAATTTGCATCTTGCAACGTCTTACAGGACGTGCCATATGCCGTCCAAAAAAGACAATGCTCACAAATAAATTGGCACCCCCCCTCCCCAACCCATCTCTTCCCGGCTCAGAAAAACAACATCTGAGGATGCGAGAGGATGTTGTTTTAAAGATGGCACACAACAAAATCCAGCCACCGTCTGTAACAAACCAAACAACAAAACATCACCTCAGGTTCAGGGAGAAATTTTTTTTTTTTTTTATAATGACAGTCTTTATATTTTTATGAAGCATGAGCGAGAGAAGCTGGTTAACACCGTTTTGCGGCACAGATCTGAGAAGAAATATTCGGCAGTGTTAATTTAGCCGGGTTTCCGTGTACCGGAATCCTCTCAGGAGCGTGCGCCGGCCCCGAGCGGAGACTTTATACCTCACAGCCCAGTCGGAAAGTGCAATAACGAATAAAAATGCTCATTACCGAATGATTTCAGTTTTCTCTATGATTCAATTTGCAGTAATTACTGTGGCCTGTGCTAATAAAAACTGCTACAAAACGCGAAGGTCAACTACCAGTTAGGCGTGTTCATTTTCATCTCAATGTATTCATCCTCTGCGCCTAATGGCCCAATTTTCTCCCCTCGCTCTTCAATGAATATTGCTGGAATTACAGGTTAAATAGCTAAATTAAATCATGGCTATTATGGAAGGCTGCACCATTCAGAGAGGGAAACAGGTTTACCTCTAGATCTACAATTGCTGGGGAAGTGCCAATCACTAGACAGTTTACGATTAATGTCAACTGTGTCAAGGCCATCAAATTACAGTGTTCATTCCCTGCTTGGCGCCCTGTGCGCTGTGAAATAAGAGAAACGTATGCAAATTCCTTATTACAGCAAATTCAAAAGGTTATTTGTTATGTGCTGGAACAGATTAGGCTTTTAAACAAACTGGATGCAAGGGAACTTAGGCAAAAAGGGTCCAAACATCTGATCTGGTTTTTGAGGAGGAATTGTGTTAAGGTCAAGCTTTTAAATACTTCGCTCTAAGTTATTAGATTACTGGAAAAAAAAGACCCAGACGATGATGGTCGAGATGCGCAGTGAAAAGTTTAATTGCCAGCCACTGGGTCTTGGAGGTGTTTTTTAATTGCTTGGGATGAATTTTGTTCCATCTGATTACCCAGCATACTCTAATGACCAGGGCTACTTATGACAACTGCAAGAGGTGCAGGCGGATATTGAGGCTGGGAGGTAATTTGTGTAATGACTGCAGAGACCGAGAGTGAAGAGCAACTGATTTGGTACCTTCACTCATTCCGGGCTTCCTGACTGGAGCACTAGGCAGTCTGTTTGTGAAGAGTCCCCTCATTATCCGTCCTCTTGCCCCTTAACGTTTAATTAATATCTTAACCTTTGGAGTTATTTTTGGGAGACTCTGTCTTTTCATGCTGGAGATGTGCAGAGGAAAAAAATTGGTCACATGGGACTGCAAATCCCACTTCAAAACTGGACATCCTGTTAACCAGGACTTACTCAGATAACCTTGGAATTTCCAGAGCGTTAGAAGTCTCCCTTTCTGAGCCAGAGTCATCTCTCTTTGAACTGCCTGGAGTTTTTCACACACTGGAGTTCTTAAATTATTAAGGTCAAGATTATATTCCTTGTATTTCATGGTACCTGCAGACTAGGCGGATTGAGTTCCTGCTAACAGACTAACTCTCTCCAGCGCTTCACTGCATTAACATGTTCCTGCGAGAGGACTGAAAAACAAGAAACTGAGACAGAAAACATGAAAACAAGTACTCCGTTTTGCAGATCGATAGCTCAAAATGCCATGAAGTAGGTGGCGCAGGACGTGAGAGTCCGCCGCGTGAGCTAGAGTGGACCTGGGAGACTAAGCCAGACCTGACAGCCCGCTTCTGGGCCTGGGGTGTCGAGCGCTCCACATTTGATAGAGTCAATGTCACGACAAACTGATTTGCATTTAGAACAAAGATGACATGAGCCCTAGGCACGGGGTGCCTCCCTCCCTTCCGCCCAGCTTGTGGAAAGTTTCCTGACATTTCTTGCATTATTAAGCCAGGGGCTTCATTACCATGTGTGTGATCTGGGAGTCTCCCAGGCCTCTAATTCCTCACCTTGAATTGCTAATGTCTTGTTTATGACTATCATGGCAAATCGGAGGCAACAATTACATGCAAATCAGTCTCGGCACATTGTGCTGCTGCGAACAAAGCTGCGGAGAGCCAGTACTGCGCCTGCCCCTGGTTTCGCCTCGTTCGGAGGAACGCTTCACACTTTTACGCACGTGACGTACGTTTGCAGGAAAAGCTACACCTGCTCAGAAAGCCTCAGAAAGGAGAGATGCTATTGCCGTAAAGAGCAGCGGCGCCCTTATCCGCAAAGTTACGCATCTCTGAGAGTGCTCAGTGGGGACAGCGCCGTCTGCCACAAAGACAGTAAGCAGATCTGAGGGGGAGAGATAGCATTCAGCAGGGGAGCAGGGAATCATGGGTGATTTACTAAGTGTAAATGAGGCGAAGGAATCTAGAAGCAGCTGTTTTTTACAGTCTGCTTGACATACTAGTGCAGACCTGGACTGGACAGCGCACAGCCATTTCCCACAGCTAACATCTGCTTTACATTCTCTGCCTCCGATCTGCCAAATCCCCAACTGGACAGGTTGAGTTCAAGAGGATAAACACACTTCAGCAGTTTGGACAACACTACTTCACTACTTTTCGCCCACTTTTTCCCCCTATTTTTCCTTCTTTCTGTCAATTGCATGTCACATCTTGTCTTTATTTTATTTTGCCATTATCACCAATTTTATTTATAAGCAGATGTGAGAGACAGAACTGGAAATGATGGGGAGGAAGGGGGTCACACTGCAAAAACAAAGTCTTTTTAATCAGTAGTCAATGACTTATTTTTAGATATTTGAACTGGAAATGTACACAAATACTTGTTAAGAATAGATTTTTGTTACTGTGCACAAGCCAGTTTCAATCTGGCATCTCTCACCTAAGCAACATTGCTAAAGTTTGTGCACTAACCGCAAGGCTACGTACACTTTTTTGTTGTTGTTGCAAGCACCGGATCTACTTATCAGCAAAAGGAAAATTAAGTTTGAGTTTGTAACTAAGAGAGTTCTCAAACACGTTCACCACAAGTGATTAGCCATTTTGACTTGTGCTTAAGGTGAAGCGTGGAGCCCTTACAAAATGCCAAAACCTCTACTCCCATAAACCAACACAAACGTCCATTATCCTGTCATATTTTCACGCAAAGGATGTTATTTATATTCATCTCTGACAGGAAACGTGTGTGACCGTGAGAACTGACATTTATATGACTGTCTGTGTTAAAGCTTTTCCCCTGACTGACAAAGACGTGCTCTCTTCTCCTTCGGCTGCACAGAGCGAAATCCTGGTGCATGTGGCAGCGCCATGGCCCATCTCCTCACGTGAGATTAGGGGAGGCAGGGATTAGGCAGGTTGGGAGGGGGTATGGATCTGAAGGGTTACTGGCATTATTTCTTATGAATTTAAACGAACGCTGAGCAGCTTAGTAAAATCAGAATGAATTCAATTCATTAACTCACTCAGTGACAGCAAAGTGGCAAGGCGGAGAGAAGAATTAACAATTTTTCTCCAATGAGGTCATGTCATTCCAAAACAGGCCAGCGGTAGATAGGCGGGGAGCGTGTGCGAGTGTGGGTCAGAACTTTGAACATCATGTCAGGAAACGGTGGCACGCTGGGTCACTGTCAAGCAAAGGGAGCAAGAGGAGAACAGAAGGTCTCATCTCCCTTCATCCTCTCTGCGGACGGGGGAAAGGTGGATGTCAAACTGTCATTACCAGTCCACTGGATTTACTCCCTCTGGAGAACATCAGCTTTTAAATAAGGCTTTAAAATTACCATAAGTGTGCCCACGTGGAAGTGTGGCAGTGTGTGTGCGACAGTGTGGAAAAAGGTAGATGCTTTCAGTAGTTTCTGGATGAGGAACCAGAGTTAATGCGGAAGGCCTATGTCAGCAGCTCTGTGTATGAAAGCCTGTGTCATGTTAACAAATTAAAAGGATTAGAGGTGAATGGGACAGACATGGCTTAACACCGGCATCAGGCTGGTCAGCACTGGGAAGAAGGGGGGAAGGAAGAAGTGGGCAGCTTTTAGATGAGATTGGGGGAGGGGGGGGGCAATTTAAAACCCCTAATCCCGCTACACAGGTCTTAAATAGCACCAGCCTCACCTGCTTGTACCTGCCTCAAAATGCAAGAGAGAACTTCTCAGAATTCCAAATGTTGTGAGTTTAAAACATAAGAATAGAATGACTAGAAATAGGTAATATCTCAAAGCAAATTAATGTAAAGCAGAATTCAGAATCAAAGAATTTCAATTAATGAGGTCAAATTTGAATTGCAGGAATTTACAGGAAGTTGAATTAGCTGACTACTGAATTACAGTAAAAAAAACAATTCATTGTGGGGGAAAAAAGTGTTCTCCCACTCTGGTAAACAAAAATTAACTAAATATATATTTCTGTCTGTCTATAACAAACTTTAAATTTAAAAGGGGTTTAAACATTTTTTCTAAGCTCAATCAAGCTTTTGTCAAGCCAGCAATCAAACCCTGTCTTGACAAAATTAGATTTTCTAGTGTAAAAAAAAAAGAGAAATTACAATTGTAACTGTTCTTCCTTACATTCAAATTGCAATTCTGCTTTCCTCTTCAATTTCAGGAAATTAAATAACATTCTCAATTCAATTCTGAATGCTGCACAACTCTGGGCACTAAATCAAACAAAAACATCACAAGTGACTGGCAAGGTAATTACGGATAATCTCATCCATTTAATAGTATTAACAATTTTAATAATTGTTAAATCATGGTCTAAATGTTTAAAGGGAGGATGTTTGTTTTGTTGCCATTCATGTCATGTGTTTGTCTACCCGGACACGTACCATGTTTTTTGCATCAGTGCCATGACTGGTACTTCCACTGTGAACGCAGCATAAGCCTGATTTGCACGGGACTACAAACCAACAGATTTTTGGACAGCCTCTTCAGTCTGCCCCCATGCCAGAGTGAGAGGGTCCAAAGTGTACAGGCCCAAAAGGGAGCATCCCCACATGATATGCCTCTCTTATTGGCTCAACTCGTTCTATGATGTAACAAATCTACAGTCTTTTGGAGCCCAGGCAGTGCTATTACATCTACACAGTAACCTGTAAAAATGTATATATTCATAAATAAATAAAATAATCAATACATTTATTAATTAATAAAAGTAACTAATGTTTTTATGAAGTACTCTGTAAATGCAAAATTGAGCTCTTGTTGACCAAAATAACTAAAATCAGAGAATGCAATATGAACTCAAACATTCGCTCATCAAATTCTTCCAAAACCAAATTATCTGGCCTATGCAAATCAAATCACAGTTATTGCTACTGTATAGCAACAATTGCTTAAATTTTATTTCTCCTAAAGGAATTTCTGGGGAAATATCTGAGACAAAAATTATACGTAACTGAAAGAGCTACAAAATAAAGGTTGTTTCAAAGAAGTAAAAAGCAATTTGTGAAACTGTTGTGCTATATATAGGCAGAGATTTATAGAAAAATCCAGCTCCCAGCATCCAGAGTTACTTTCTGACTGACTCTTGCAATTGTCAGACTAATGTATGAGGAAGGTGACTCAAACATCTGCCTCACTGATCGGTCTGTCTAAACACTTTACACTTGGCCTCAATAGTGGGTGTCTCCCACGGCAGAGGAAAAATTTGGTTTTGTCTTGTGGTTGGGCACCTTTATTTAGCCAGCAGTTAGCAGAGATGCCAGCTTGGGGGAAATTCGAGAGAGGTTTGAGAGGCATTTTGTGGCGAGGATGAAGCCAGGTGATGCTTGCATCCTAAAAAATAAGCAAGATATCTTGTGAGGCATAATCAGACTCTAACAGAACCTAAATCCCTTATACCTTAAAAAAATAGACAACTTGTTGTGAGCGTTTGCCTCACTACTGTTAATGCACTTACTCTCTTACTGTAAAAAAAAACTCACTTCATTATCTTTCAGATGATGTGTATTAGCAAAAAAGAAAATCGTGTGTAGAGGGTGCTTAGTAAAAAAAAAAATCTTAATAAATAGATTAAATAATATCTAAATAATAATATTTGAAAAAAAATGGCAAAAGTTTTAGAATACAAGAAGCTTGTGTTAGGGTCAGTCTGGGGTATCTAACTAAATACTTTAAGCTGTAGAGAGTTGATGTCAGAGATTTTTTTTTGGCGCACAGGAAATATCCCTCTTATCTGACAGTAACATCTGATAGTCAAATTTTGTATTCAATCAGAACTTTCTGTCTGTCAGTCATAAGTGTTTAATTTGTGTGCCTGATTTTCCAGAGTTAGATGCGTCCCTGGGTCAACATATTTTGTTGATCCTGGAACAACATTCCTGTATAAAATTTAATCCTAACCATATCCCTATCCCTAAACCTAACCCTACCCATGAGTTATCCCTAAAATCAAAGGGAAATGAATACTGATGTAGAAGCACCTAACCCTGGTTGTAAGCCTAAACATGACATAAACTCTAAACTTGTCCCTCAAATCTGATTGGTTGACTGGAATGTTGTTCCAGAATCAAAAAAGATGTTTATGCAGGAATATGTTGCACTTGGTGAAATCAGGTTCTGTGTCTAATTCAGCTAAGTGGTATAAGTACCAGAACGACTAACTTACAGCACCATTAAAACCTTTAGCAGTCAACGGGACGCCCTCATAAGTATATGCGAACAAACCCATGAGTGTGTTTATGTGGTTTAGGAGGCAGCGTCCATGCGCTCTGGCCAAGGTCTCTGTGTTTACACTGCACTTCCAGGACACAGCGAGCAGGTTCTCTCTGTCTTAGCAGATTCAGACCAGACATGGGTTAGAGTGGGAATCCAGAGGCTGGAGAAAGGGGGAGGGTGTGTATCCTCTATCATAAACGGCCCTTATAAGGGCCTGATCACACGCGAGCTGCACCTGATGGACTGCACAGAGACAGGGGCAGCCGAGACTGTTGGACCGCAGGAGTGGTGAAAACGCACTCACACACAGACACACATATGCACGAACACAAGCACATGACCTGTGAGAGAGGTGCTTCCTATCATCAGGCAGTCGGGAGTGTGAAAGGCTTGCTTTAACAAGCACCTGTAAAATGTAATCAGGCGTACCAAATGCACCCAATAATCGCGCCAGCCATTGTGTCCCAGCCCACTCTGTACTTCAGACCAGGGAGGAATGGCTTGCAATAACGTACTAATTGCACAAGCACTTGATTTCCGTGGCACTCGGCAGCACTGCAACTGAATGTAAATGTTATTTTAGAGCAACACACACACACAAAATGACTGTAACTAAAGCCTTTCTGCAAACTGCATGAAATATTTAAATCACTGAGCCAGACCAAACACGGAGGATGATGTAGCTGCAATTAGCAAACAAAACACAGAGGTTTGTGTACTGACAGACCGGGAGTTTTTAAAACGCATGCTCGAAGGGGGGCAGGTCTGCCTTATCCAGGCAATGTTTGGTATCCCTGTCTGGAGAGCATTCAGCTAGACAAAATAATAAGAGAAATTGGGTTCTCCAGTTAGCATAAACAAAGTACCCCTCCCTGTCAGCACAAAGAAAACATTTTCTCACAGGATGATTATAACAGTGAGTCAAAGTTGCAAAATGGCCCTGATGTCAAAGAGATGATGATAATCACATGACTCTCAGCAGCATGAACACTGGCATGCCCAGCGTGTCAAACCACACACTTGAAAATGCTCTTTGTGAGTGTGATTTTAACTCTTTGCGAACAATTTTTTCCCTGACAACAACAACAAAAATTGTCTCAAAATGGAAAGCGTGATCACAGGAGCCGTGAGCTGGTCTCCTTCTGTTTAATTCCCAAGCGAAAAAGGGGACTGGAAAAAAATGTTTAAAAAAAAACAAGAAAAGAGCACAGCCGAAAGTAATGCTGGAAAAAACATGTCAGAGACTGTAAATGGAGGAAAGGGTGGTGGTAGTGGGGGGTATGGCATTCACACAGTACGCCTGTCTCCAGTATAACTGAAACCAGGCCCTCTCCCATAACCAGTCCAATCTGTTTTCATTTGCCAGAAGCAGAGCTCCTTGAACGCCCCCTTCTCTCCTCCCAAAACCTGGTCCTCAACGAAGGAAGGACTTTAAATATCAAGTCCTCGATTCTCACTGGTCAACCATTGACACTCTAGATCATTATAATTTTATGAACTTAATTCAGAGAGATTGTTTGTTTGGATATACCTGATAAATGCAGTACTCTGAGACCTTGAGAAATCTAGTTAATTTGGTAAATCTTAAACAAACAGTTCAACGTGTCATCATTTACTCACCCTCATGTCATTCTAAACCTGTATGACTTACTTTCTTCTGTGGAACACAAAAGAAGATATTTGAAAAATGTAGTATTGGACCCCCTTGACTTTCATTAAATAGACAAAAACAATTGAAACATTTTTCACAAAGTCTTCCATTATGTTCCTCAGAAGAAAGAAAGTCATACAGGTATGAAACAACTTGAAAATTCTGTCATTATTTACTCACTCTCATGTTTGGATGAACTACCCCATTAATGATTAGCAAGACAACAACATCTATTGTAAAATCTAGCTTAAGCTGGCAGATGTGTTTTGGAACATGCTGGCAAGTTTGTAGACCAACTTGGACTAGCAATAAAACAATCTTACGATGGTCAAGCTGGTTTTTGGAATATGTTTGTTGGTCAACCAGCTAATGACCAGCTAGAAATCAGATAGCATATTGCAAAATATTGTTATCAGCCTAAGGGTGACTTGCTGTGTAGCTTTAACCAATACCCCCCACTTTGTGTGCAAGTCAGATTAGTAGAGAAAAAGTAGAGTGTGGATTTAGCAAATGAGAAGGTAAACCAGCTGAAACATTTAACTAGGTTGCCCCAGTCATACCATCAAGGAGAGCAGGAACAGAGGCAGTCTGACATTAGAAAACTGGAAAATGCTCACTGTCAGAGAGAGCAATGGTTCCTGGCACTGTCTCAACAGAGAGGGAAAAATGGACTTCAAAAAACTGCATTAGCTAAGCTATTCATTTCATTTGAGAGAATTTACATCACTGCCTGGGAACAATGTCACAATAAGAGCCTTCCCTTGATTCCAGCTCTGGTATGGTTGAGCGTGGTCCTGAAATAATGTCAAAGTGTCTCAAACACCCAAAGAGGGCTGTAAGAAAAGAAAGAGAAAAAAGGCATTGTGCAAACTGAAAGGATAATGATTCATTCTCGTTTAGTCCACATCAACCGGAAATTACTAAAAGCCAAGCGATTTCTGCCAGTGCAACCCTTGGATTTTAGAGGGGAATCTACATGCATGTTATTGCTCTGGCGGGTTATTGATCGTGAGCAGAGACTTGTGCGGTCCGCCGAGGAGTCCTTCAGAGGTGCAGAAGGAACACAGAACGGAGGCCAGGCGGGTCTTGGGAGCCAAAGCAGCAAGGGAAGATGGGGGCCTGTGTGAGCGAATTAATTACACGTGCATTTTTAGATGGCGTATACCATAATGAGCCCCAGCTGGTCCAGGCATCCAACTCCCTTTAAATGTAACTATAAAAAGCTGGGCATTCAACAATCCTTTCACAAAGAGAGCAGGGCACTATAAAAGGTCCCTGTGATGTGTGTGCAGAAATGTGCAGGGGGCAGGCAGGGCGTCATGCCAGCTGGGATGGCCAGGCACACATTTTAGACGTCGAGGGTTGTAATTGCACGGATGACACTGGCTTGACAAGGGAACTCAAAATCATGGGTTAGGTGACGTGGGTTAAGGTGATGATGATCTGTGAATCAACACCAAAAACTGATTAACCAGGATATGTGAAATGTGAAAAAGTTAGCTAGCAGAACCTTAAATAAAAGAGCCGCTTAGTTTTACTGACCGACTTCACACCACTCATTTCGCACCTCAGGTTTAAACAGGGTTGATTGATATCACTACCATCTGAGGACGAGGCCGATTACCTTCCGCTTTATTTCAGCTTTGCTGATTAACTTTAATGATGCTCATTTAGCCTTGCGATTCTTATCTGATTTCTGGGCCCAACTGAGCAGAGAGAGAGAGAGAGAGAGAATATCGGTAAGTGCCATTGAGGGAAGTGATGTTTGGAATAGCGAAAAGAGAGAGAAAGTTGACTCTCCAGCCCCAATTAAACTGGGCGGATGCACTGGCCTCCGTTTAATTTAATTTCACATGCTACCTCTCACTTTCAAATTAGGCAGATGGCCAAAGTTCCGCCATAGGCGAAATTCCACATGGCATCCTCTTCCAACAACAGGGGCCACAGACTGCGGACGGAGCGATGCTCCCAGCCGGGGGTCTACAGATCTCTCCCGACCAAGACGTGGCCACCTGGGACACAAGAAAATTCTGCACATAAAGAAATGTCATAAAGAATTGGAGGTATGTGAACAGGGTGGCCTAACACAACAACTGCCTAACTTCCCATGTGCAAATAATGCTTTTCAAAGAAAACTCTGGCCTAATTAAGAGGCTAGAGAGGGTAACTAAACAAAAGTGGCTCAATTACCTGAAAGATATGCCTTTCATCTTCATGTTTTCCTTCAAGTCATGCCAGGTGCATTAACACCTTTCTATACAGACAACAGGGGTGCCATCTTAAAATAACAAGACTCTCTTCTCTACTCCACTCAACCGCCACAAGCAATTTTGCTGGATTAACCGGCGGGTTTCTCTGGTGGCTTTGAGTGCTGAAGAAAGTGATTTATTTTCCTGCTTCTAATCAGAAGGACGTGTATTAAGGCACAATAAGTGACTGCCGTTGGCTGACGTCCAGCATTGTTTACAGCTAAAAGGTCCTTGAGCTAGCAAATGAATTAGCCTGCCAATGGGTGGTTTTGGCCTTCCAACAGGTTGCAACAACCGCGGCTTTTGTCAAAGATATGAAATTATCAGAAGGGCACAGCTATTTACCGATTTTTTTGTTGTTCAAGAGTTCAAAAAGCAATCCAATTGATTCTAAGCAAGACAAACGCTACCATTGGCAGCCATATTGTTTTAACGGTTTAAGGGGCCACTATTTTCATGCAATTTTTAAGGGAATAATTTGATGTGTTTTGTTGAGCTCATTGTGTTTTGATAAAGACAGAGGTTGGATTAAATGCACAAGCCTGAGCCTCTGATGAGTAATCGGGGAGAATGCGGTGCTTTGTGAAACACACTTGCTCTAGTTTCACCACGCTGCCACCCAGACAGTCCTGGTGTGTAGAGTAAATAGAAAAGTAACACCAGAATTCACCCGCAGAGGCACAAAATAAACTCTAGAAAGCGACATGTGCCAAACTTAAACAGGACGGAAAGTTTGGAAACGGCTGGAGACTCACCGAACGGCAATTGGTTCGTCATGGTGAAAGACGAGGGAAAGGGTTAACCTGAGAGCGTCTCGTGGGACGATCGAACGATGCCAGCGCGTGATCCCCTACTCCAGCCAGCACTTTGATAGAGAGCTTTCTCTAAACTCCACAGACGAGAGCAATTACTGTAAGAGAAGCATGATTATAGGTCTGCCATATCCACACAGGCCTGGCATTTTGATGCTTTACATGCCGGGGGTTTCAAAAGAAGAAAGACAGAGGACAGTATAAAGCAAAGGGGAAGAAAGGCAGCAGGGGAAGGAGAGAGACCCTGGGGAACAAATATCAATATTGTAGGATGCATTTCAGCTTAAAGCGGCTAGAGCCATCACTCTGGCAGGGTGGAATGTCTAGGGCTTGCTCTGCGACCGTTAGCATGTGAAATTGGGTAGACTTAAAACCCCCTAAACAAGGGGATCAACACGCATTCGTCAAGCTGTGCCACCCGCCTGCGCACACCAGCGCACGCAATCTCCATAGAGCACTCCGGTCCTTCCGAACGCACTCTGCCACGCTTCCTACCTTCAATAGCGACAAACAGCCCCTCCATAGACTGTCACCGGGCTTTAATTTCACTCTTAAAAGCTTCTCCCCCACCTCTCCGCATGATCCACAAACTTTGTATTATTCAACCGCTGGCCCCTAATCCTCCCGAGCTAACAGAGGGAAAAATTAGCTTTTGTTAAGTGGTGATTTCTCCTGCTAAATGGCAACACCCTTCTGTGCGAAATATTCCAGGCTTGAGAGGCTTCATTAGACGGTTCGGATTTAAACCGGCGAGATGGACTAATTCCCTCAGACTCGCCATGTCAAAAAGCCTGAACGGCCCAGGAGAATGTGCAAACGCTGGGAGGAACCTGCGCTAACCTGGTAATCCCATCCTGTCCACTGCTTTCTACACCCACCCCATTGTTTGCGGCGCCAATCCACTTTTGCCAAAGCGGCTTTAGAGGGAGGTATACAGGGACTGCCATCTAGGCCTGCTTAGACCCTGCCTGAGGGGCTTACAATACGCTCTCGTCCCCAGCATCTCCCCCGCTTTACAAATTCAAATCTTCATGGAGACTAGTTCACAAAACAAACACTGTCAGTTTGATGGAGCCTCTGTAACGATATGCAAAAGGCGAGCCGGGAAGGTGCTCAGTTTTCCTGAATAGCGACGCAGCTTTCAAACCTGCAGGAGGAGGACAGGGCTAAACAAATTAAGATAAATACGAAATACCACCATATACGTATTTGGTTTTGAGAAGTGGCTTCAACTCTAAAATTTAAGAGGATTTAAAAGCTGTTAGTTACCTTGAATAATTCTGCATGAGCGATGCAGGAGAAATCTGTGTGGAGTGTACATCTCTGCTGACAATAAAAGAAACAGAAAAATAAATAAAACAAAGGACAGCATGAGGGCGAAAGCCACCAGCGTGTGCACAGAGCTTTGCCAGCTCTCACAGTCCAAATTAGTGACAAGTTTATTCCCTGCCTGTGGTCGGGAGAGACTAAAATCCCGCCATACGACAGCCACAAAGTGGCACAGGGACTGTTTGATGTCTTCATGTGGGATATAGTAACCTCTTAAAGCTTGTACACAGTCCAGAGCACACAAGCTTACACTCTCACAATTACAGTAGGAGGGCATTGTTTACTTCTTTACAGATTGCTGGAAAATCTGTCAGTCCCTCGCCTGTGCCAAAAACGATAAATTGCAAATTAAATGCAATTAAAATGTATTGAAATTCATATAACTCTAATTTCTAACTAAGCTAAGTTTTGTCAAGACAAACTTTGAATGTTGGCTTGACAAAAACTTGTTCTCAAAGTTTTCAAAAAAGTTTAGAAAGCCTTCATAGATATCTGAATAACACTATTGAAATTTGTATTTAGTTAATATACTTCATTATATTTATTTGTTGACATTTGTGTACATATATTTTCCAAAATACGACCTGGGTTGAATTTATTTGAATTACAATTCGGTTAATTCCTTATCCTGTCATCCTCCTGCAATTCAACTTCCTGTGGGGTGTGTCCAGATCAGTTCAAAATCCAACTGATAAATTTTGCTTTGCTAAATGAATAATTTGACTTATTTTAACAATATATCTTTTGTGCAATTTAGTTCTTCTTTCTCAATTAAATCGCTTGCTATGACGTTTAAGGTCTCATTTGATGCATGTAACATGAGCAGGATGATTGACTGGCTATGATTACGCTGCCCTTGAGGGTTTAGCTTCGTTGTAGGTTTTTCTCGGCCATTATCACAACACTGATGGCACACATGGCAGCATTTAGAAAGCGCCAGGCTTCAGGTATGCCAGAGCCATCACACACTCTGTGCTTTGCAGCATAGCACTCATATGCTGAGCGTCTGTTGGCTCAAAAACACATCTCTTTGTTTTGGATCCAGCCCCAGAATCCTCATGCTGGTAAAAGTTGTGTTTAATTCTGTCGCTATATCAAAATGACAAGGAGACCACCAGATTCTGAAAAAGAAAAGGAGAAAAAGAAACACAAATGCACACTTCTCAGTCTTGCTAGCAAAGGGCATACACACACACACACACACACACAACCGGACACAAACACATGCATGCGCACACGGTGTCGTGTGATGCCTTTGCCAAACCACAAGCGAGGGGCCAAAATTCCATAGGCAAATGCTTGAACCCAGCAGGACTCTGACAAAGGGAAAAGAAAAATCAGTGGAAAGGTAACGTTAGTGAAAAGTGTACAAATTGATGTGCTTAAATTAAGGCAAATCCCTAAAGACTGAGTAAATGGAGCTCATTTCAAAGGTAAAAGATTATTAAAGTTAAAGTTATTAAAAAACACACACACACAAGCAAGTAAAAAGACACCGCATTTAGAAATATTTTATCTATTTCAAAGAGGAAAAGATCACACAAGCCAACGCTAAGTAAACCAAGAGAAGAAAGCGAATCGTAAACATGTTACTTAATTGCTTACTAGCAATAAGACGGATTAAACCAATCATGTGTGAGACTAAAAGGGGGGAGGAAGAAAAGAGGAAGATCTAGAACCAAATTAAAAATTAAGAAGGTAAACGGTCACATTTTTGTTTCTATTCTCACAACGTCCTCCATTCAGATGGTAAAGACACCGAAGCCCTCTATTGCAGAGAACAGTCGTCTTGTTTAGAAATAAATAGGCCAAACAATAGATTTGAAATGCCTGTCTGCCATTGAGGGGCTGTTTTCTTCTGCTTGCTTTATGACGTTTCATTACATAGAAAGCCGTTTAAATGACTGCTCTTTTTCTTAGACCAATTACAGGAGATATCTGAGACAACAGCAAGCGAGCGATGCAATAAAGAGGCCCGCACAAACACACAAATGTGCCATCTCCTCTTTCTCTCCGGTACATCCGACGCCATCTCCTTCTGAACCACCCCCCCCCCCCCCAAATACGCAAACACACTCACTCATACACACACACACACACACACACACAAATCCCCACATCCACAAGCGCCACCGCCACCAATCACAGCCCTGACGCCAGGACATCAATTCTCGCAAGTCGCAGAAAATTACCATGCATGAATGCAAAAAAGCCTGATCAGGAGTAATTAACACGGCTTCATATGCAAATTTTATTAATGCAGAACTACAAAGTCATTATGCAAATGCAACTTTCGTCAAGCCTCTTGACAAATATTCAGAGCTCCAGCCAAAGAACAGGTTTCTCTCTCTCTCTCTCTCGTTCTCGGTCTCTCTCTCCAACTCTGTACTTTTTTCCAAGGCACAGAGAATGTATAACAAGTATGTTAAGTTATTTCGAACTTGGGAAATCTTTTTTTTATATTCTTATGGAAGTTTAAATCTTAGCAGTAAGGCGATGATGGCCAGGCATCCGCAATTAAAAAGCTGGCTCTTGGTAATGACTGTTTGGCTTTGGAGCGAGGTAATGAACCTGTAATTCTGGGGGAAGCGTGGGGGGGGGGGGGTGCGGATATGAATATGCATGAGGCTCACTGCCTTTGATGATTAAAGAAAATTTTAATATTTAAATGAGTGCATGCAAAGTGATTAACTGAAAAAAGCAACGAGGCAAAAATCTGAAAAGGATTTCAAGATGCTGAGAAGAACATGGATGCAGCTTTCCTTTTTTATGGTCTATTAATGACTAAAACTGTTTTCTCTCGTTCTTTCACTCTCTCTCTCTTTCTCTCTCATTTTCGTCTTCTCACTCCTCCTGGCTTTTCCTGTTCTTGCCGCTGCTGGACACAACCCAAATGCGAGGATTTGGAAGGCATTTCAAAAGCCAAGTAAAGGTAGCACTTTCCTGAATTTTGAAGTAGTGGATTAAACACACAGGAGGGAAGAAATTAAAGTCTGCTTCACCAAAGGGGATGGCTTTGGCAGCATGTAAGGCCATGTTATAACTACGGAGGATGGTTCGACATTCACCGCAGAGGGCCACGTAATCAACCGCAGATTAACGGAGATGTTGCTAAAACCAGACACTTTACTTTACATGAAGGCCACAAAACTAATAGCTTTAAATATATCATTAAATATATTTTTCAAGCTTGATTACATGTCACTCTAATGTAAAAACGCAAGTTATTTACAATTTAAAGGCTTAGCATGCCATTTAAGTCAGTAAACAAACTATTAATGCACATTTCAATCTAGTCTAGGAAAACATGACAAAAAAAATCCATGCATGTTTGGTTGGACATCCCAAAAACCTCAATGCCACATTAAAAGTACCATTAACATGCATCCAGACTTCAAATTTGAAATGAGGGAAATAAAAAGAAAAATGTTGCATTGTAAGTCTGAACTTAGCCAATGGCTAGTGTGGCTAATGCAGACATTAAAAAAGAGAGGGGTGAGAAAAAAAGATGGAGAAACTATACAAAAGTGGGCAATTATCACTTCAAAACGGCCGCTTGGTTTGGCACTTCAGGCTTTATTGAAACAACTAAAAGGGAATAAAAGAAGAAGACCAGCAAAAGAGCTGCGTCTGAAGCAGCATATAAAATCAAACACACATCTATCTGTGCACATTAATTCAGGCATAGCCCCTGCACCAGGGCAGGCCGTCCTCCTGCCAAGCCTTTGTGAATCTTAATTGAAAAAATGGCATGTGTGTCATATTATGGAAGCATGTTTTCGATATCTCTGTGCCTGTTGTGTCATTATTTATTGAAGAGTCTCCCAGTGTATATGTTGATTCTGAGAGAGGGACATGTACTCTCAATTGAGATGTTCTGCGCAGCGAGGGAGGATCCAGATATCTGTTTATTCTGGATTGTGCATGTTCATCTCTGCTGGGCAGAAAATAAGAAAACTATACCATCTTCTGATGTACTCAAAATTCAGTCTGCTTCATAACAATGTTAAACATCTAATGGGCAGCGCATGTTCTCTCAATTCCACTCTGTAAATATTGAATTTAGACATTACATCAGAGAAAATGTGAACTGTACATGCGAGATAGACTAAACCGTGCTAGTCGATGAAACCTGAATGAAGCCAGCACCCTAGTTACACTAATAACTAATAACAAACAAAGATGAAATCTAAATAAATGCTAACATTCAAAACAAAGCACATCATGCACAGTTTACAAAGCTGGCAAACCATGCTGGCACCACACCACTGCAAGTGAAACTCCGAAACAAATCTTTCTGGGCAAAACCTCAAAAATAGGTAGGAAGTGAGGGCACGTAACAGGAACCGGCTGGCCAGGCTCAGTATCACTGAAGCCAGGACCGGATCGTTCTCTAGAGCATTAAAAGCTCTGTATCACAATCTCACTATTGAGATACAACAACCACATTTTATCATTAAAATAAAACTTAAAGTACAATGAAAATATATTACAGTGCACACTGAATATAGAACATAATCAGTTTGCATATTTGAAGAATTAAAGATACATTTTGCTGAAAAAATGTTCAGTTACCAAAGCAGAAATGTGCACAGTCAGCCATGATTAATTTATTCTATGAGCAAAGCTGTCCAATAAAATAATCTGATAATGTGATTCCTATTCAACTGGTCATGTGATCTCAACATGGTGGCTCCCATGAGGTGAACTGCTCCATGTTAAATAATACTTATTTTATACTACTGATAAGACTGGGGTCTGTTATACACACATTTTACAGTACTATTAATTCCTGTACATATTGAAATTTTTAATTACAGTGGTGGCCAAAATTATTAGAACACTTGGTATCTGGGAGTCGTCTTATTGGGGCTGGATTTATTTTCCAAGAGGACAATGACCCGAAACATTCTTCTAATTATTGCCAGAACTACCTGCAACGGAAGGAATCTGCTGGAACATTGAAAATGATGGACTGGCCCCCTCAAAGTCCGGACCTCAACCCCATCGAGCACATTTGGGGCGAGTTGGAAAATAAACTGGACAAATCTATTGTGCATTCAAAGGAAAGCCTTTGGCTTCCGTTGCAGAAGCATGGGATAACATTAGTGTTGAAGTTCTCAGAGGAAATATATTGACACTATGCCAGAGAGATGTGCTGCTGTAATTGCTGCAAAAGGTGGACATACCAAATATTAAAGTTAAAAGTGGATAAAAACAGTATGATGGTCAGAGCAACCATCTGCATGTTTCATAAACATTATGAATTGAAATCATGTTTTGGAGGCAAAAAAAGGTCAATATTTTCAGATCGGTCATGTGTTCTAACAATTTTGGCCACCACTGTAAGTAAAAATGAAACAAATAAATGACTGAGTGCACATTTAATTACCATTCACAATGAATCTTTGACCATCAAATATGCTAATACTGAAAGTGTCAGGCCCCGAACATCAAGCTTTTTTGGCTCCTGATTAATCGATTTGCATAACACCTACAAACGTTTCTGGCACTAGACTCAAGACGGCATTAATGGCAGGTGCGGGCTCTTAATCGACAGGGGCCTAGCAGTGTGATCACTCTCAAGGAGAGGCAGGGTGAGAGAGGATAGTGTTTGAGGTAAATTTCTTTATAAATATAGCATGTCTCATGAAATATTCACTGTGGTCATCTGGTGAGCCAAGGGTCAGAAATAACTCCCCCTGTCGCAGCACTTGTTAGACGTGTAAAGCTGTGTGAGTGTGCTTGGATGGTGTGAGTGGAAAGAGATCGGGAGAGGGAGAGAGAGTGAAACGCTGACAGAAACAGGGGCCCATCTCGGCAAAAGACATGTCCACCATCTCACCACGTGTTCCGCTGGCGTTCCTATAGTGATAGAATGCGAGCTAACTGATGCAGCCTGCTGTGAGGTTTTAACTGAGCACTAATGCAATTCTATGGCATTTTTTCAGTCACTTATAAAACATATATTTACAGTGCTTGTAGTATTGATATTTCTTCCTCAATACTGACATTTTTTAGTATTAAAGTATTAGTATTATTTTAGTATTAATCTTAATTTAATTTACCCCAAACTGCTTAATATACATTTAACATTGTTTTAAGTATCAAATAATTAATCAAATGATCTAAAATCTTTGTTCTCAGCATTCAGAATCGAACAGCGTATTTGCATACTAAATTCCGATTAGTCTTCTTTCGTACACTTGCTTGCATACTTGCGATTAGCCTAAACATACCTAAAACATTTTTACCTTTCTTGAATGGCAGTCAATATAATAAGTAAATAAATAAACAAACCAAAAACTGTTATTATTTCCTAATGCTCTAAACTATGACATCAACACAACCATTATTGCAACCAAATATATCTGGACAAATCAAAAACATTTTTCTTTTCCTATTTGTCTCTTATTTGAATGCTGATATTTAAGCTAACCTCAAATGCAATGTAGGTTTTGAATGGTACATGGCTGCATCACCACACATTCAAACCAACAAGAGCTTGATTACAACCAACGCCAAATACTAAGCCTTTATTTACACTCTTTATCTACACCCCATCCGAATCAGTTTTCTTGAAAACCTAAAACACTTCCATCCTTGTTGAATTCTGTACAACACAAGTATGATAAACAAAGCTTGACAGTCTTTACTTTCACCATCACAGTTTTTGCATATTTTAAATGTACAAACTTCCCATCTGATCACTTATCCACCAGTGACTGAGGATTCAAAAGTTTATTCAGAGAATTAACTATCAGCAGGCAAATAAGAGAGCTAACGTTTCCTAAAGAGTTTAAATTATTAGATTAGATTATTCAGATGTGATAATAGGACCACTTTAGACTGAGTCTACCTTAACCAAAAATACATATTCTAGGAATTTATGCATATCTCATCCCATAATCCTTTTGTTTCAGGTTTATGAGATCATATTGTATTATTGCTCTTTAATTAAGGCATGCTCACAGCGAACGGTTTCAGCACAATGCACCGAGGTTCATAGCACCTCTATCGGAGATCTATAATTAAATAACAAGTACCATTAAATGCCTGGCCAGCTTCAGCAGGCTAAGCCATCTAGATGCATTAAGGGGTGGTAAATGTCTTATTTATTTGTTTATTTATGTACACATTTCGCGTTTGGACTGCTTAATGGTGCACAGTGGCAACAGCTAGCTATGTCGGCCATCTCAGGGCCCTATTTTTCAGTGCCACTGAACTGTTTTAACCTTGCTGTGCTACACGAGAGGGGCTCTAGTGGCTCGTGCACGCAAACCAAGTCCTCCCTTTGCCCCCAGCAGCAGTTCCTATTGCCTGAGGGTATGCAGAATGTCATATTTTATTTAATTAGGGCTATTAAATATAATTAAATTCCGCTGAAACTTAAGAAGGCTAAGTGGCAATACAATACAGTGCCGAGCAAGCCTGTGTCCTGCTGATATTTATGCGAGAAATATTGAATTCAACCCTCAAGTGGTTCCTCTTCAATGGCTGTCCCGTATTGTCATAGATAACGTTGATTTTTTCCATTCACACTAATAAAGAAAAAGCCACTGGGAGAATTATCGCTAAAAGCAATTTCAGTAATCAGAATACTTTATCACTAGGTTATTTTCGACTGATTATAGGGTTTCGGGAGCAAAGCGCACAATGTTTAGTTATCATTACGGAGTCTCTAGAGAACGGTTACGTATGTGACTTAATGAAGTTGCCGTTCAGTATCTTCACTCAACCAAAAACAAAGAATCACTTGGATGATTTTCTTCCTAAAGGCCTGTAATATACCGCAAGATATGAGCCGTGATATTGGGAACGTTAACTTAGGAAGTAAGGCCTGAAATGACGCTCTTCCTATTGGACTATTGGTGAATCACATAAGAGAGGGCTGATGTGATGGAGGCTGACATGTGGGATGAAGCGGTGGAGTTTAAGGCCTGTCACAACAGTGCTCGTGTGTCAAGGTTACACGGACGGTTTAATGAAAAGATCAAAATGCACTCTGGCCGGAAAAAAAAAAACCTGTGAGGGTCTGGAAGTGCAGGGAACTCTTGCGAAAATAATGTTGGTATGATCAGAGACGGCTTTTGGAATCTTATTGATAGATCGAGAAGTGGTCTTCCTCATCCACATCTCTCTCTCTCGTATTCTCATGCTCTCTCCCATTTCTCCACTTGAAGCTAGCAGATGGATATATTATAGGAGAAAAAAACAAATTCATGAAAAATGATCTGTGCTTTGCAGAGCAAGAGTACCACTGCTATTTTCAAGGCGGAGTGGATGAGTGTTTTTTTGCGTGTCATTTTCTGTTTCACGTCGAGAACAAATGGAACGGGAAAGGTTTAGCATAAAAGAATACTTTAACCTGCTGGGAGGCAATTATGAATACAAGGCAGCCTGTGAGTGTTTAGCCGCATGCTCAAGCTGACATTCAAGCGTCTTAATCACTTTCAGAGGATGTTTCATCTGCCGTTATATTCTTCTCTGCGAACTGCCTCCCTCTCCAACCCTGAATTAATGAAAGGTGTAAAATTTACTCTTGCTGATTTACAAAGGCAAATGTTCATCTTTCATTTTAATATCCCATTTTTCAAATTCTAAAGTTTAAATGAGATTAAAACTACTTTTCAATGTGGATCTTACCACAATGGTGAATCGAAATGAAGAGAGATTTAGTCATTTTGTATGGCATTGACTGAAATAACATGAATTGGGTAATCACAATTTTTTTTAATTCGCACTAGAAGATAAATAGTGATAGTTTTCTTTGTATCCTTAAAAATACTAGCTAATGTTTTGTTTAACAGTTACAAAATGAGAATTTTGTTAAGAACAAAAATTCAGTATACACAGGAATAAGTCATTTAAGGTTTACGTCAACAAAATTTTTTAAGTATTTTTACAAAAAGAAAAAAAGGACAAAGACGATACACCCTCCAAGTGTCAATTGCAAGTGAAATTAACTTAACCTATAATAATTTACAGTCAAACTATAATGAAAAGTAACTTTTGCTGACGTAAGCAACGTATCATGACTGTCACTTTAATGATTAATGTATCATTAAAAATGTCCATTTAGGGTGCTTGCATATCTTTTCCTCTAGAATGCCACAACACACATTTGTGAACGATATTAAGTCAATGTTTCTTTAGAGAAAGGATAAAAAAGTGTTATCCTCACATTTTGTTACTCCACTGTTTGTCACTAATATGCAAGAAAAAAACAGCCATTAACTGTATTATTTTTATTTCAAAATGAATTATTATAAAATAATTATAGAATATAAAAGAATATAAAAAGGTGACTACTTGCTGGTGCCCTATAACTTTCACTTTTTGGACCCCGACCTAATCTCTTTATTTAGCAAATTGTGTGGTTAGCAAAGCACACGTTTACCAGTCAGTCTTTAGAAAGAAAAAAACATCACTGATGAACTGTAGTGAAACAGTTTGCACGTAACTGTGTGGACGCTTGCATCATATTTCACAACTGACGCCAACACTCTATCTGTGCAAGCAGCCAGCCAGTCAGTCAGTCTGGGAGTGAAGTCTGCCTGCATCATGTGAGGTACTGAGTAATTTAGCAGCGGCCTCATTATTACAGACATTTAAATACACGAGGCATTGTGGTGGCACGGAATAAATTGTCTCCGATGCCGCGGGTAACTTTCGCAAATAAGGATTGTGAGGCATTAAAAAAACGACGTTATTAAAAACCGAGGCAGTGTCATAAGCCGCTCCCCTGCGTTTCCCCCGGTAACTTTGTCCAACCTAGAATATTATTTTATGAGACCCATTTCCCAAGATCCCTCCGGCTTCTTTGTGAAGGACTTGACTGCGCTGTTTTGTAAGATAACTGGGAGAGTTCTCTCCCTACAGCTGGACTAAACTAAACTGCCTCTTTACCCCTATTCAATAGGAAACTCACTCTTTTAATCCTACTCTATTTCTTTCCTTCTCTCCTCTCCTCTCCCTCTCTCTCTCTCTTTTTTTGAGCATTTGAATTTTAATGAGCTTTTCACCTTTTAAGCAGATGGCTCAGGCTGGATTTCTCCATGAAAGTAGGGTGAGTTCTCTGTCACGTCTTGCACAATTTGTTTCAACTACCAGAGTCCTTCAGGGGGTTTTAGGGCTTTGAGTCAGTAATGTGATGTTTCACTTTGCACGGCGTAGGCTCCCCTAATGAAATCAGCTGAAGGAAAAACAATCTCTCTTGAGGCTCGCAGATGAGCGGTATCACAATCACTACAGGACGCCCAGAGTCCTACCGAGGTAAATGAGTGCGTGTCTCCCTTTGTCTGCAACTCTGCAGGCTGTAAGTGTACGTTTGCGCACATCAGTATTAGAAAACATGCTGGCGCGAGAGAACGTGTGAGTTCATTAGCGTCAGCTTCTTATGCCTGCTCAAAACTTTTCTGGAGACAGTTTGACCTACCTGCCAGGCCACTTTCTTGCTTGGGGCAAATTCCTTTTAGGGGCGTCAACAGTCTCTCGTCCTCCTCTTCAGGTGTCACCTGGATTCCAATTTCGACCGGTTCCACCACTTTCCTCAGCTCGGGGCGGGGCGGCGAGGGGCTATTGCGGTCCGCCATCTTGTCGTAGCAGCCGTGGCCAGTCGTCAGACCCTGGCATTGCTTTTTCTTGTGCTCGATGAAGAGCAGAATGTCCCCCAGTGGGAAGGTTAGTTGGCACTGGCCACAGGTGAGGAGGTCGTGGTCGCCCAAGCCCGGAGGCAGAGGCCCAGGCATGCTGGGATCCAGCAGCGGGTGAGAGTGGAGATCAGCCACGGCCAGTCCCGCATCCACATGCTCAGCTTCTGCTACGAGGAAGACCAAAAGAAAGAAGTGTTTTGAGACAACATGAAATCTTAATAAAATCTCTGTGCAGTGGTCTAAACAAATAAAAAATGATTTCATCTTAATAACTTAGTCTACTTCTGAAATTACTTTCATTTCTGCTGATGTAACCGCGGCCATGCGGGTGAGGAAAAATATTATCCAATAATACCACGGAATAACATGTTTAATCCAATTTCACGATCCAATCAGATACTGATAAATAAAATCAAGTCCCATCCTAGATTATTTCCCATATAATATTCTGTTTCACATCCCTTCATTCAAATTAAATGCATTTACAATTAATCTTTAACTCATATTTTCCCTCTTCCAGATCCTTTAGCCTGCCTTCTTACTCTAATTCACAGAAGAAAAAATACATCAGTACATGGATGAGTAAAATTTTTAACCAATAATACTAAAACTACATTTTTCTTTTCTTGCATAACATTCTGTTTCATTCTGAAATGCGCCACTTTATGCAAATTAAATGCATTTACAAATGTTAATTGTTAATACTGTATCTATCCATGCATTTTGCCTCTTCCAGATTCTTTCACCTGCCTTCCTACACAAATTCATGTGGGGGGAAAACTGATATGATATATATATATATATATATCAGTATGGGAAATTGAAATAAAATACTGGCCACTTGGGTGACAAAAAATATTAACCAATAATATCATAGCAAAACATAATATGCCTTCACAATCCAATCAAATCACTCTAAATTATTTCCTGTTTAATATTCTGTTTCACTCAGAAATACACTAAACAATTTTTGCTAATTAAATGAGTTGACAAACGTCGATTCATCTTTAACTCATAATTTGCCTCTGAATCTACATCTACCCAATCATTTTCCCTCCAAAACTGCATCCCTAGCCACCTTCATACACTAATTCATGAAACAAAAACCTGACTTGAGCACATCAGTGCAGGAAATTGAAATAAAATACAAATGGTGTGGAACTTGAGACGCAATCACACATTTTCTGAGAGTTCAGGGTCAGTTCATTTAGCATTTTGTTATTTGGCAGCTTGTTAAAATAAAGGAAATGAATGTTGGGGCCCGTTTAAGCGTTCACCTATGTCCCATGACAGTCCCACTAAACTTTGAGAGCAGAAAATAAAGGCAGACTTCAATTTAATCATCCCAGCGGCCACACACGAGGCACCTCACTCTCGTTTCGGCGTGTTCTGTCCTGTAACCAGCCAACTCTTGATAAACATCCATATGTGAGGCCGAGACCCAAGAGCAAAGAACTGTTATTAATATACAATACAGTACTTGTGAGGCTGAGAATGAGACCGCCAGACCTGAAACAGAAAGAGAGCGAGTCTGAAGGGAGAAGAGAGAGAGAAAAAAAAGCAAGGAGGAAGGAGGGAGGGCTCCGTTTTTGGCTGTGAGAGATATTTGCACAGCCATGAGAGCAAGAGGCCCTGCAGATCTTCTGGTTGATTCTGTCACCTAGATAAACAGCGCAGAGCGACGGGCACTGAAACCACAGAGTATGCCAGACAACCTCAGTCCCTCTGCCTCCATTTTGAAATTTCAGCCTCACCTTTCAGTATGCGGCCACAATCGGCCCTTTGTAGCCCAACGCCAAGTGCAAGAGCAGTTTTATCAAAGACAGTAGAGGCCCTTGACAAAGCCCCCTCGGGACCCCCTGACAGACAGCTCTGTTGATGTTACATTTGACAGCTTATCCTTGCGCCATACTAATCATAAGATCTAGACAAACACCTCTCTGACTGCCACTTTACACTCTTCAGCTTCCTGTCACTGCTTTCATGCTCTCTCTACTCAACACGCTGCATGATTTGGGTGAAAGCAGAAAAAAAGAATAAAAACACTACCATAGCAACACTTAGAGCCACACAGTGAGCAGGTGCGGATTTTTGAAGTGCACATAAATCTGGAAGGAGAATGAAGCGAGGAATTCTCAAATTGTCAGAGCCTAAATGACAAATGTGAGATGGTTTTTAAAAAAACAACTACCTTGCGGAACTACTCGCATATTAGGATCTAATTTATTAGATTGTTTTCATTTTTAAATGCGCTTTTTGCCAGTACAAGGCCTAAAAGCCTCTCTGAGGCCAGAGAAGCGAGTGAAACGCCATGAGAAGAGACAGACACCGAGCGAGACAAAGATGGAGGAATGGACCACTCTGCTCACACAACACAGGTAGCCCTGTTTACATCTCCCAGAGGAACTGCCTAACCACTAATTTTCGATGATAAATTACGAGCAGCCTGCGCATCCATCTGCAATTTGTCCACGGTCCAAATTATGAATGCGGACAGATTTGTAATGTCAAGCTCGGAATGCAGCTTTGAAAACGAAACCACTAAACCCCCTCTTATCTCTATTTCAGACGATACGTACTACATTAGAGCGACTTTAGATCTGCATCCTGTTAAACAACAGCATCTGAACACTTTGCAAATTATATTAAGGAACCATTTCAGTTAGCATTATGCATTAAAATATATCTTATTTCAGCACACATAGTCACTGGGTTCAGATTTTGCACCATGATGAAGGAAATAACTGAAGAGTACTAAGGTACTTCAACCCCCCTCAAATCCAGCCCCCCGACTCAGACATATAGGAGTGGAGCACAGACCTCCTCCGGGCAATATCAGACCATCTGTGCATTAGATTAGTCTGCATGTAAATAAAGAGAAAATACTGCACAGAGACTCATCAAACTATGTAATACACTGCACTGAAATTATGACTGTGACTATATTGCAGTGACATATTTCAAATAAATAATTGTTTTATTAGTGCTGTCAAATGATTAATTGCGATTAATCACATCCAAAATAAAAGTTTGTGTTGACATAATATATGTGTGTACTGTGTATAATTATTGTGTATATATATAAATACACACACATGCATGTATATATTTAAGATTTTTTTAATATTTCTATATAAAATATTTATATATAATATAAATGATATAAATATATATACACAGAATATACATGCAAATATTTCTTAAATATATACATGTGTGTGTATTCAAATATATACAATAATTATACACAGTACATACACACATATTATGTAAACAAAAACTTTTATTTTGGATCTATTTGGATCTATTGAATTTTTTTCATTTTATACATATATATATATATATATATATATATATATATATATATATATATATATATATATCCACAATAACTATACCCAATTATACCCACTGCATATATGGATATTAAGTAAAAAATATTTTTACTTTTGATAATTAATTAATATTAAATTAAATGTACTGTCATAATATAAATTCTCAGACCAGTAGTAAAGAGGTTTCTATTTTCTATTCTTTTCTAATTATCTGTCTCTTTTCACATAAAAATTGTATATTACCGTATTATATATATTACGTTTTTTTTTTTTTTTTTTTTTTTTTTTTAAATGTAATGCATAAAAAACGCTGTATGAACTCCACACATTTGTATAAATTCATTGTGGGGACTTTTGGACCCCACTGTAAATACATTTCTCCATCACTGGGGGAGGTCTCACAACAAAAACTGTTTTACATATATCTGTAACTGTATTTGCACCTGTGAGCACATGCACAAAAAAGCATATGCATTTGAACCAATAAATAAAGATTGCTTGCAGGCATGCACATGAGCAATATGCGTGCATGTGCGCCTGTTTGTGTGTCATGCATTTGTGCATCCTGGGAAGCTGCACCAGCAGAGATGCACACACACACACACACTGGAACGACTAACCCTAACATACACACCACTACAGGAAGAGGTAATTTTCTATGATTTACAAGTTCAAAAAGACAACATGAACCACAGTGCATATTTTTGACATTTGTAATAGACTCATATAAACAGCTATAATTTGCCAAACAGGTAATAAGTTGTACAATAAAATAAAATAAAAAAAAGTAATAAGCAGAGTGAAGCTCTCAGACTGCATAACAGGAGGTGAGAGTGAGATTGCAGCCTCTCTGTACTGTGGGAGAGAATTTAAGGTGCGCTAGTGGAAAGCGTTAGTTTAATGTGTCATAGGTCTAGCACAGACCTGAATCAAAGTGACAGCTGGAGAAAAAAAACAGAGTGGTAAAGAACGAGCACAGCTGAAATTTGCTCTCTCCCTCTTTCCCCTACTTTTTCTGTCTGTGCCAACCACAGGAAACACGCTGCTTGCAAGCAATGCCGCTAGTACGCACTTCAAAAGAAGGGACCCCCGTACACACAAACACACACACACACACACACACACACACACACACACCAGGTGTTGTAATCATGTAATACGGTACAGTCTTGTACTTGAATATAGAGTCTGAACTAATTCATAAGTGGGTAAAACACCATAAATATGTCATTAATTCACCCTCATGTCATTCAAAACATGTATGGCATTTTTAGAATGTTTAAGCAGCTCTTTTCAATACAATAAAAGAGAATGATGACCGTAAAGAGAATTTTCAGTAAATAAAACTTAATTTTAGTTGAAGACTCAGAATATAGTATATGAACAACTATCTTGGTGCTTTTATTGAAAAGAGCAGCTCAGACATTCTTCCAAACATCTCCTTTTGCATTCCACAGGGGGAAAAAAAGAAAAGATAGTCATACAGGTTTGGAAAGACAAGTGGTTAAATAAATGACAGAATTTTCATTTTTAGGAGATCTTGAAGGTAACTCTCTTCAAGATACAAGATTGAACTACGCAGGCCCGATCCGACGGTTTGCGTTTCCTGCTCTAGGCAAACAGGTGAGAGTCTGCAATTCCTCACAGTCACACACACTCACACTCTCACACACACTCTCATCCACCAGCGATAACAATGCTGTCACCAAGGTAACATTACAGCTCATGATTTTCTCTGATCCCTCAACAAATACTCCATATAATTCTATCAGGGCCACTGAAATGTCAAATGTTATTTGTCTTTATCAAGCACTCTCTGGCAGCCGGAGAGAAAGACAGTGAGGGACAGTGGAAGTAAGACAGTCTGAATAATATTTATAGGTGGCTAAAAAAGGATGATATGAAATGAAATCTCGACTTTGGATAAAATGCACTTACTATTTGACCTCAATTTCATTTTTGAATGAAAAAAGCACAATAAATACAGTAGGCAAAATTTTTATCCACATACTACCTAAACATCCCGCAATTAGTAAAACATGGAAATGTTAAAAAAATAAGCCTTATTCACCTAAGAAATCGACATTTATATGAGTCAGAATGCACACTAATAGGATTTCTAGAAAAAGACATGGCTTCCAAAAACGAACACATCACAAGGCACGTCTTAACACAGTTCTGGATTTATCCTTTTCCATTCTGGATTTGCGCACCATTGTTCATGGGCCCTCTGACTCATACTTACGAAGTCTTTTTGTTTGTGAGGAACCAAATTGCTGTTGACAGGTATTTGGCTGATCCTGGTACAGTCTGGCTTTCCCTCCAAAGCACACAAAGGTCTGCGTGTTACGTAACAGCGCTTTAGCAGCCCAACGTTAGCGTACCTTTCATCCTCGGACTGTCACCCTGCAAACCTCACCATTAACGCTCAGCGCTATTTGGCTCACGGTTGAGCTGTTGAGATTTTCCGTAGCGATATCAGGACGAAAAGTCTCAGACAAACAGGTTTTGGAAGGGTTTTTTAGCCATTGCAACTGTTAGGGCCTAATTAGACAACACACACACACACCATTTAACGGATTTCATATTGTTTTTTACTGGGTCCATAAATTTTCGTATTTAAATCTTGAAAGACTTTATAATGCTGTCCAGATATAAAGATTTACCCCATGCCAATTAAAGCCATTCACAGAACTGTGTGTGCGAAGGGGAGAGCGTGCTGAAAATGAAAGCCAGGAAAAGGGCCTAATCAAACAATAAAAGCTTTGCTTTACTGTTTGTGCATTATTTTCTTATGTTTCCCATCAGCCCAAGCTGCACAAGAGCAGAAGCAGTGGGTGGGGGCTTCGCTATTTGCGCTGCTACATACACAAACCTCACCACACCAGCCCACAAACTAAAATTCTGAAATACCCACTCTGAGCCGCCCGCTACCCAAGCACATAACAGAGATGCAGGCTAGCTGAGTAGGACAGGCTGGATTTGGGTTGAGTCTTCCTCTCAGATGGCATGCAAACAAACAAACACACACACACAAACAGATTGACAAAGAGGTAGCGAGTCAACGGCAGCCGTTTCTCTAGTCATTTCACGTTCATCGCGCGTGCAAAAGGCCTGTGTAACACATGCACACGTATCAGCGGCGCTTACAGGAATTTATCAGGAATTAATTAGTCTGTCATTAATCTGTAACCTACAGTCAAGCGCACCAACGCTCAAACCGCAAACCTCCGCCTTGCGCTAGGCCTCTAGTTTTTCCTGTTTTCTCTTGCTTAAAAACTGCTCTGCGACCTGTTTGCTTAGCTTTGTGTCAAAATGTGTTACATAAAACACTCTTCAATAAGTGACACCATCATGTTTTAGCTGTTTTAGGAGACTGTCAGCCTGAAGGCCTTTGCAAATCCTATAAAATAAAACACAAAGAACCACACTTGTTCAGGATATTTAGCTTGCAGAGCGCTTCTGTGAAGATGCAAAGCGCCTCGGCGAGGTTTTAAAACACTAGTAAATGCGTGCACAGTGGTGGCGTGCATGTGTGAGCGCAAAGCGTGGTGCATGTGCAAATGAAGCTGTTAACAAGAAGAGAACAGGGATCATCGTGGCACACGGCGGCGGTGGAATTTTAAAAGTGTGATCCTCGGCCGCCGCAGCGGCACTAGTCCATTGTTTAATTAAAAAAGGGGGGAAAAAAGAAAATGAGTTGTCTTGCAGGTAAAAAGAGATTAACATGATGATGTCCACTGGGAGCCCGTCTAAGCATCACTAACCCTTTATCTGCAAATCTCATCAGGGAGATATTACCTAATATTTTCACAAGGAAAGAAGATGGGAGTTATGGGTAGCTAGAATGACTAAATATCACCTGAAGCTTAGCATCTCTCTTTTTTCCCCTGCAAAGCTTTTGTTTCTAATGAAATAACACTAAAAAGGCACGTATATCACAAATCGCAGAACTAGTAACACATTCCCACACAACATGCTCATCTGATGCTCAGGAAGCACAGCGTTTCTATGCTCGGAGCCGGTCAGAACTCAGCCAGCTGTGGGACGTCAAACACTCAAGCCACTATTACGAGTGTCTGCGTCTCATAAATCAAGCCATGGAAAACTATGCCAATTTTTGATGCCGTCCTAAGGATTCAGCCGCCTTGATGCATTTATACTGACAGACAGCCATAGACTTCTGTACATTTCATCAGAGAGGGCTTTCTGTTGCTCTCTCACTCTCCCGCTCGTGGCGCAAACAAAAAGCACCTGAACTGAAAGGAAGAGAGAATATGCAAGCATATTAATCAAACGTGCCAGGCAGACATTTTGCCCATTGTTATGTGGAGAGTGTAAGCTCTGTAGAGGCTACCATTTTTTATATCACAGACTCAAATTTATTTATTTAGATGGCAAGAACAATAGGTCCTCAGTCAGAGGGGCCCACAAGTTCCAGAGACACTTCATCATTCACTTTTAAGCACGCTTGGAAAAACGAGCGAGGTGACGTTCAACCTAAATTTGTTTGTTTTGGTGTCACGCTTGATGTCCTATCTTTATTTAAAGCTACACCTATCAAATACTTATTACACATCTAAATGAGCACTGAGAAGCGATCCAACTCTCACTGTAAATAATTAAATAAGTGCTTGAGCGCTAAAGACAAAGTTAAAAAAAAAAAGGGGGAGAGAATGACAGGGCCATCATGTTTTAAGACCAGCTGCTGCTGCGAGGCGTTGACAGTTTGCATCTGAGCATGTGTGTTAATGGCAGTATCGTTTGAAACATCTATGGAGTCGTCGGAAGCCGCAGCCCCCTATTTCACTCGACTTAACCATTTAAGTACATTTAGGAAATATGTTTTTACACTTTTTGAGAACTGCCTTCCACCCCCTCTGGCAGACTTAGAGCTCCCCCTAGCAGGTCATGGCCAGCAAACTCTGCACTGCAAATGCAAGGTGGCCCATTTCAGCACCCAGACAAAATGAAATAAAAATAAAAGAAATTAATAAAACAAGCATTTAAAAAAGGAAACTTGAACATGTTTTTAGACCTGTTTAGTTTAACTTAAAATATGCCATTTAAAAAAAATAAATAATAATAAAATAAAACCCTGCCTATTTCATACGTACTTTTGCAAATTACAAATAAATAAGCAAACATTTTAGTAATAAATAAATAAAATAAAAAGACAATTTATTATGAATTTCTGCAGCTGCACACCTCTTGTATTAACACCTGTGCCTGCATCCAAATATCTGGACTTTTTTAGTTATAATCAAATACGTAATGTTTAACGTTAATGTTTATATCCAAACAGGTAAGAATGTGTTTTGATTCGAGCTATTATCATAAATTAAATTCTCTCAGATGTGATGACATGAAGTCATGGCTAAAATTTATGTCCTAAACGCATTCAAAGCAAAGTTCCGAAAGAGTTTCCTGTGCTGGCAGGTCTAACGTGAAACATGCATCTCAAGCAAGAGCTGAAAATTTATGTTACAATTTCATAATTCCGCAGCTCACCGGAGAAAAAATTACTTTCTCGTTGTCATCTGATTTCCTTCATTTAAAGATGACATCAGTTAACTCGCTTTTTGATTTATTTTTAAATCACTACTGTATAAAAGGCACTACACTGAAATGACAAACTGAACAGGTGTAAAAATCTCATTTAAATTCAGCCAATTCAGTGATGACACACTCACATGAATACACTCAGTGAACGTAAACATTAAAGAAAATTTATATAGTAACTAACAGAACAAGATACGTGATTTTCATAATTAATTCTTATTAGAAAACTACAAAACTTTTAAATACTTTCAGTTCAGTCAATAAAATAATGAAAATTCCAACATATATAAAGAAAATACGCTAAACACTGCAACCGTTCGCATTTCACTCAGAACTAATAAACCTCTGGGTTTATGGAATATTCGTTTGAGTGGCGTAATGTAGCACACAACCACAGGCTGATAAACCATTAAAACTACTGATGTACAGCACTGCAAAGTTTGCAGATCGCTCACGCCGAGAACACATAAATTACCATGTGGACGTAACTACACACACACACACATACTCACTCTCTCTCTCCTGAACACTTGAGCAGACAAAAATTGCCTCTCACTAACTCGAGGCTAATCCAGCTAAGACACCGTGGTTAACAAAACTAAATACCACAGAAGACGAGCAGACATGCAGACACACACACCCTTGTTTACAGCTCCAAATATGTCCTCAAAAATGAAACTTTGAGGTTGGGACCACTGTGTTTTTGACCTTTTGAAGCAAAATATGACTATTGCAAAGAAAAAAAAACCCAGATATATCACCTGTCATCCACATTTCCATGCTAATTTTGCTGCTTTACAAGAAGCTTTTCACATAATCAACCACATATCAAACAGAATAAGAGTGAACAAGCTGGCCTTTGAGCTTGCACATTTGCACACACGCTAGCATGCACAAAAAATTCATACGGTGCCTAGCACAAACAAAAACACTCGTTACATCAAAATCATAGCCACAAACTCGTACACATCAGCATGTGATGAGAATTCTGAACTACGAGGAACAAACGTACCCCTGAGCTCAGATGACTATCTGCTAGCACCTGGCCTACATGCCCTCTGCATAAAAACCACTAAGGCATGATATGTTTAAGGAACCTCTCTGAAGCTTATATATTCATTCACCGGTGATGCAATGAACACCTTTTAATCTCTAGTTTCTAAGAAGGAGAAAGTCAAACACCTTCATTTCTCTCTCTCTCTCTTTCACTGTGTGCATGTAAAAAGAAAGAAAAAAAACACAAAAGCTTGATGTCTAAACTGGCGTCTGCTTTACTCATGTGCACGTCTGCATTTGTGTCCGTTTGTGTGTGTGTGTGTGTGTGTGTGTGTGTGTGTGTGTGTGTGTGTGTGTGTTTGTGTGTGTGTGTGAGGGAGAGAAAGCACTCAGGGAAAGTTCCTTGGTGTAACAGGAGCATTCTGAAATTTAAAGCCCAAATTAATAACCACAGCCATTGTACATGCAATGACTGATGGGACATGTGATAACTATAGCGACAGAAATTCAAAAAGGGTAATTTTCTACTAAACCAGAATGATTGTTTTACATGCATATTGAACGGATGCCATTTATGCAGTAAACTAAATCGGTTTGCATACATGCACATGCTGGTGCACATTTAAATATGAGAAAAATATATTTAAACGACTGTCATAATCGCATATGCGGGCGACACACAAAAAGGGCAGCGCATACCCTATGGCAAACCTAGCTACATGCAATGCAAGCAAAATCATGTGCATTAAGCTTTAAATAACATCTCCATTCACAGTCGGTCATAAGTCATAGTCATATTCATAAGACTCAGTCATATTTGTAAATTCAACAGCAAATTCAAACACACAAAAGCACAGGCATGCTAAATGTTTACAGTGCAACCGCGTACATATGTGTACGTACAGTAACAGATTAAGCCATTAGCAAAAGAATGATGTGTATTAGTGCATATATGCACAGCATGCATGGCCTTAACCCTGCAACAAAAAACAGATTTGGGTGGCATTACATCACTAGGTTCTGCTATGAATTATCTATGCTCTGTAGACTACACTTAAGAATGAATATGAAACTAAATCAGGACAGATTTCATTGTCTTTTAAGTTATTTTATATTTTTATAATGCAAAAGTTGCATTCTAGGAAAAATACACACGTTTTAAAATTAGTTGCTGGATGTGAGTATATATATATGTATACATCCTACAAATTATTTATGAGTCAAGCAAAATCTAAAAAGGAAATTATCAAGCAATAGAATATAACTGTTGTCTTTGTTTGGAACTTTGTCACGAAAAGTCTCTCTATTTCAGTATCTGCCTCACATTACCTACGCTTTACAGTCACAACCTTGACTCGGGGGCAAAGCTAAGTGTGAGAAACATTATTAGACCTACGCCTCCTTTGTTTCTTTGTACGCTCGTATTGATTTTGCAAACTTCTGTTTTCTCCACAAAAGTAAAGGCATTGCATAAAAGGGTGAGTTGTGTAAGAAGCCAATTCAAAAATGTATTTTCTTATTTAGTTTAACAGCTAAAGTAAAAGTAAACATACTTGACATTTGTATCACCTACTTTGACATCAAGTTCAATTTCATTTAAATAATTTTCCTTGCTCTGACACCTCTTTTCATTCGAATGCACATCTAAGACTTAAAAGCACAAATGTTGAACAATTACAATCAATTTAACCTAGTTTAAAAGCAACAACACAATCTCTCTGCAATCGTGCAGTGTGTGCACTGCAAAATTAAAACCGTAAACCGTTCCTGTGCTCGGTGGTTACAGGTAGCTTCTCACCTTGAGAACTACTACAGATATCTTGTAAAAAAAATAAATAAATAAAACATTTTTTAAAAAGTGCAGGGACTTTGGTTTAAAACAAAACATGACAGATAAAGTTACACTGCATTTGGATTTGAAAAGACAGGCCTACAACTCGAGCAAGCCATTTTTGTGGGCAAAATAAAAAATGTACTAAAAATGTATTTTATCTTGCAATAAATTATTTTAATGACCATATATAGCCTAATAAAATGTCCAATTCATATATATGGATTAAACTAGAGAAAATAAAAATACAGCATGTTCACTCTAAATTTGCATAATTTATTAAATTATGCCTAGATACTAAAATAACATACACCTCACTCAACCTACACTTCAATTTAAACTAACTAAACTTGACTTCACATAAACTTTGCAAATACTTCAATAATCAATGCAATTTAAAGTTTTTAATCTGATCTCATGGCCTGCTAACGATTCTTACATTAATCCAAACTATCTGATATTAAAATTAAACAACAGAACCAAGACTAAATGAAAGATTTGTATTTTAAGGTAGTCCAGATAATGACTCTATTTAATTCTTTAAATACAGTTTAAGCAAATCACTTTTTTTTTAAATTATTTTACACTAAGTCTATAAACCTGTCTGTTTGCTTAAAGCTGAACTCATAAATATCTTAACAATTAATTGAATTAATTCAACTGTTCTAATTCTGTTCTTCTACTTGAGAAGGTTATAATGATTTAACGCATTTTAATATAAGCTAATCAGTTCATCACTAACACCACAAACTCACACACAGATCGTTCCAAGACAGAAATCGCTAAACATCCACCTAAACACAAATTATAATCAAAAGATTGACTTACGTGTTATAATTTCTCTTTGCGACAAATGCTGAGGGTTTCCCTGCTTGCGACGGGACATTGCCCTGGCATTTACACTGGCATCGCCCAGAGACCCGCACAAGGAATAGTCGGCTCGCGTCTTCTGTCCTCCGTGTCCGTGGCCGTGGCGTGGGCTTGTTTTCCCCCCCTCGGTAACAAACTTTTCCTGGGACTTCCAAAGAACTGCCACAGCTCCGAGCCGTGGATAGAGATAGGGGTCCCGTGAATGTGAGAGAAGCGAAAGTGTCTTTGCGCTCCGGCTCTCCAGATGACCAGAGACGCGCAGACGCTCAGTACCTCAGCGACACACACATGCACTTCAGCTGTGTGCCGCGCGCGATCTGTCCGAGGGCGAAAATATCCTTGACGAGTGACAGTTGTGAAGAAACCACTAGAAATGTCTCAGAATGAGATACCCAGTGCGTTTGGATAGGTTGGACCCTGTGGTGGCTCTCTCTTCGTCCGGTCTAAGCCTTGTGGATTTGTCAAAGGCAATTAGATTTTTTTTTTTTTTTCTCTGAGTCAAAATAATTCTAAAAAAGAAAAATGGTCATTACTTATTAGATTGGATGAAACGAATCCAATTTCTCCTTGAGTTGGCACTTGATTGTGCCAAGCACTGGACAGTTCTTCTTCTCTCCTGGGCTCTAAGTGCATGCGATGCCCGGTTACTTTGCACTCTCTCCAACTCTTTGCACTTGCTCCCCTATTCGGCTTTGCGCACTGGAGACCAGGGACATGGACTTGCCACCTCCTTTCCAAATGAATGAAGCTTTTTTTTCTCCCTTTTCTGCCTCTATGAAGATGGCGGAGTCCTGCTTCTCCGGGAGCTCTCTGTGTCTCTGTGGCGAGGGCTGCCTCCGTACAATGGGATAAAATTCAAGTTCAAGTGCGGACGTGACGTTAAGTCTACAGTGGGAAAGAAAATTGGAGACTGCAAGAGCACTGGGGGCGACTAGTGGTGGCTTTTCACAACTATCGGATCACCAGAACAGTGGTGGAGAGCGTGGACATCGCGAGCCGCTGTCTTCACACACACACACACACACACAGACAGACAGACACGCATACACACACACATACACGCGCACAAACACACAGCACCTGACAGACCGGCGCACTGCTTGTCTGTATCCGCTTTAGTGCAAAATAAAACAATGCAATATCGCATGCACTACAACGTTTGTAATGAATTTAAGGGGAAAAGGTTGCAAATAGCTTTTATATGAAAAAAAAAATTATAAAAGAGTTTGCCCGTACTTATGTTAATTACATTTACATATTTTATGCATGCAAATAAAAAATAAAATAAATAAACAATAGGGAAACTGTGATATTGATAGTCATGCATTAACAGTAAATATTCAAATTAGAACATCTCAAATCATTTGATAGAAAGATTAAAGCGTGAATGCATGCACAAAAAGAATACACTTCAGTGAGACATAAGTGTGCTGTTTACCTCACAAGCAATAAATTACATGAGACAAGACAGGCGTTGATATACTCACATCACATTTCTTCTTTATGTGTTTTATGTCCTACAGAAATGACATTATTAAATTAAACCCACATTTGGAGAAGGGAAAAAATCAGAAGGAAGAAAAATTATTGTGAAGTGTTCAATGTACATTTCTTAATCTTTTTTGGTAGGCAATCTAATTATCATTTAAATCCATATATTATTGTCATTTAAAAATTTGATCACATTTGAACAAATGAATGAACACTAGACTAAAACTGTTGCATGTGTGGAAACGCAAAACTGAATACTGGAGAAAATGAAAATAGGGAGGTGTGTTGTGCAAATACTTGCATGATTTCAGTTTACTGGGTGAAATGCAAGCGGCGTTCCTTTGCTTCTATTTTACACTCAGCGTGCATCAGTAATATGAAAGCTGGTCATGTGGCTCAGATTTTTTGGATCATTTCTCACTGAAATTTGAACATTGTAAAAAAAAAAGACAAAATGTGAGATATAAATGAAAATGCAAGTTAAAAATATAGGTTCTTCTGTGGTTTTTAGGTTTAGCAAAAAAAACTTAACTGTCTTGTAAAAAATGACATTTTTGATTTTTGACTGTATATGAGTTTTTGGGGCAGGTTCTTCAGATCAGTGTGTTGGTTTCTAGGTTCTTTAACATTGTGTTTTAAACTTTTTTTCTGATTAAAACCAACCTTTATTTTAAAAAATGTTGGTTCTACAAATGTTCCACTGTGATATCACTATAGATTAAATTCCCATTTCTGGGTAATTATTTTCAAACGCACAGTTTGCACCTTTGTTTTAAAGTTAAATTTTTAAACTGGGCTTCTCAGAAGTGTCACTCTATATAACCAGCTAGTTTGTTCAAAATGACACTTCAATTAAAAAAATTAGAGGTCACACTTTAGTGTTCATACATGTGTTAACACTGAGGAAAACTAATGAACTACAAGCACTAAATATGTAATTATTTTCTAGAACTGCGTGTAATTAGGCATTCTTTTTGTTATTGCTATAGCACTTAATTATAGTAACGTAATATGTGAACATGTTTAGTGTAAATTGAAACCAATTAGATAGGCATTTCGAAACATGCTGTGGAAAAGTAAGCTAATGGTATGGGATTGAGGGGAACAGGACAAGTTATTACCATTTTAATTCATATGGAGTCTGTACCTTCAGCAGTTGATTAACTTAAGAGCCTTGGCGCTACCAAAGGGTCTGGCTTGTGCCAGTTCAGAGGCAGGTAGTGCCCAAATGAGAGCGTGTCTGCGTTGATCCATCTGCTCATTATCCATCATGGGATGTGACGCTGGGTGGTACAGCCTCGCCAACAATGCTGTATATCCTGCCACTGTCTCTGATATATCCTCCGCCCCTGAACTCTGTTAAACGACACCACAACTTTCACATCAATAGACTAGATAGATAGACAGAGTTACTGAATTACATTTGAAATTCCAGGTGTTGCCAAAAAAAATTACATTTTTATGATTTACAAGAACGTTCAAATCTAGACACATCATCTTCCTGGAAATCAAGATTGGAGAAGGTTGTTGCTGATATGGGCTCTGCTACTGCTGGATTATTCTCCCTATAAAAAAAACATAAAATGTTCTCTGAAAAGCAGTGGCTACCCACAGCTGAAAATCCTATTTTATTGCATGAATTCATTGGACACATGCTGTACTTTGCTCAGTTTTGCATTGAGTTTTTTTTTTTTTCCTGTATGCCAATGCATTTGTCTCTATAACGATATTTTTGACTGAAATCACAGGTAAAAAAAAAAAACTTGAGAACAAACTTTCTCCTCCATACATTGGCAGTGAGAGTAATGGTGTCTTTCATTCTTGTTCACCTCAGCAAATGTGTGCACATATATTGAGAGCATCTAAAATGATTATTTAAAAATTATATGAATCAATTTTGTTTCAATGTTAATAAAGTTACCTATATTCATTCATTAACCATATATCTTCATTCATGGCTAGTTCTATAAAAGACAACTTCCATACACGTGCCTATGGAAGAAGGCAATGCCACAATGAAATAAAACTCATTTTGTGCATCTCAATAAAGTTCTAAATGCGGTTCTTTAAAAACAAAGTACTAACAGAATAAAATACAGACAAGCCTACAGCCTTGCTCAGGTGAATCAAAAAACAAATATTGGAAGCACAAACTCTAAATTTAGTTCACTTCACCAGAATTTAGATACAGTGCACCATATTTTATATTGCAATGCTCATGCAATAAATATCTTCATATGTGATGTCAAACCCAGGACATTAAATTCTTAAAATTTGTGTTCAGTTATAAGGACTAAGTGTGTCCACCACACTTGACAAGATATATGTATTTGCAATCTAGCTTTCCTAAGTGCTGAACTTGCAATGCAACAGTACCCTCTATTGGCCAGTTACTGCCATAAAAATTCACAAGCTTGGATCTCAAACACCCATTTCCTTCAATTTCACACATCATAATTTTTTTTTCCCATGCCAAAATGAAACAACCAACCTCATTTGGAATGGCTAACATGTATTGTGTTGGAATTAGTTATCTACATATGTTTTTCTTAAAATACAAAATGACCCTATTTGTGCAGAGTTCTTGTTTTCCCTTAATCTACGTTGTGTTTAAATGAAGAGACTAAAGAATATAAAACTGTGGTCTAACGAATTTCTTTAATTACAAATTAGTATAATTATGTTGTTTCTTCAACATTTTATAATAAAGAACTGAACAGACTTTGTATGTTGAAGGATGCAGATTGAACTCTATATTCAGAGCTAGATAGTGTGAGAGATGTTCAATGAGCATTTAGTCACCTTGGTCTCACAATACATAAGCAAATCACAAACATCTTGAATGTGTGTTTGCTTGAAGATAGTAATATATGATAAAAACGCGCTGATAAAAACTGACAGATTTATAAATCTACATGTTATGCATTACATTAAACATGATTTTAGATTGTAAAAATAGCCTGATGTGCACTATCAGCCTACATAAAAAAAAAAGAATTTAAATGTTATTTGTGGAAATGACTGTCAGAACATTTTTCTGACAGAGGGGGACAAAAGCTTCCTACTTTTCAAATGTTTTTGAAATTCAGGAACAAAATCTAAAATCCACTAAAAATCACAATGAATATGAATACACACCCAGCATATCCTCATCATAGAGCTTAGGATCAGTCTATGAAGATTCATCTTATTTCATCTGTCCCCAACTCTCTCTCACCCCTGCTATGTCACCATCAAGAGAGAAACATTAATCTAGTGAATCTGAAGGAATGTCAGCCTTAATTGCTGTTCATTGGGGGAAAAAAGAGATAAAATTGAAAGACATGGCTTTGTCAAGCAATAAAAGATGTGAGCGATAAAACAGTCTGATAAATCACATCTCAGCCTCCTGTCATCACTCAGCTCAAGGCCTGGTGGCCATCTTGTGGGCGACTCTCACCTCAGGCCTGCAAATAAAACCAAACAGTTTTGTTTCTGCCCAGGGGCTTTCAGGACGTCTCCGTGCACATCCTCTGCACTTTCCGGGACCCGGTGAGTGGGTCCGGGGGGTAAAACACGACTGTTTGAAAAGAAAAATGGCAACAGAGTGTGACTAAATCGGTTTGCTTGGCAGCCGGACAAAGGCTTGATTCCACCGCTCCCGAGAGAAAACGCAGGGCCCGCAAATCCTGGCATCAGATCGGAAAGTTGAACGTTGCCAAAGGCGCACATTCACAACAATTAGCTACCTTTTCAGTCCCAGCCCCATGGTTATCCATCCCCTAGGTGGTTATCTAATCGCCTGCTTTTGTTTAGAGGAACAGCTCTCTTTCACTCTGGGCTGACATCATTTACGGCTGCCGGCTGGCGCTTCTCTAAATCTGCAGAGGAGTGCGGGAGTGACAGCCCATCAAGGAGTCTAAGTAGATAAACAGGGACATACCCAACCTCTTAATGCAACTTCATAAGCCTCTAGTGCTCAAAGAGCACCACAAATGGGGCGATCGTATAGTTTCTAACACACATGCACGACAAGCTTTGCGGAGAAACTTTCAGAAGAGGTGTAAGAGTGCCGGCCTGTCGACTTAAAACCACCATGGGAAGGGAGATCTGGCGTTTGAGGAGACCACTGGGATTAAACCAAAGAAATGTGAAGAAGATCTCGTCTTTATCCTTCAGCTTCTTGGTTGATGTCAGGCCGACTACAGAGTTTTGCTCAGCGGTCCCTTTTTCCGGTTTCCCCTGGCAGCACATTTCATCACTGTGGTATTTGTGGCATAAAGCTGTCCATTATTAAATCTGCTATAATCTAATGGCCCATATCCCCTCCGTACTCAGTGTTGGTCAGATGACCGTGTGTGCTGAGGTTACCGTGAGGTGTGCATCTTTACAGTGACGAATAGTATGGGTGCCATCTCCTGCCGTCCTTACACAGAAGTCACTCCCGGTTCACACCGATAACACCGCTCCAGCCGTAAATACGGGGCTCATTTACATCAAAAGATGACAAATGTGTGTGTGGGATTGCGTACGCGTGTGTCCTCCCACCGAGAGCTCGCGGGATGGTTCGGGGCTGTACCATATCAAAAGGCCTGACACTGACTTCAACAAGAAGACCAGGCGCAACTGCTGCAAAGTACAAAAATGATGACACAAATTAGTTCTCATTGTTTTCTTGTGGGCATATTGCAATGATGCAATCATGAGCAATGCTCACACTGCCATTTTTGAAGTGTCAGGGTACAAGAGAACGATGGCAATCCAGTTACCTTGCTATCGTCCCTTCAGGAATGACTGAGAAACAGCTTTGCCACAACAATCCTTATATCTGCCAGATGAATTAATAAAGCAGTAAGTGACAAGAGGTCATGCATGGCAATGATTTTACCAAAGTTAAGCACAACATAAAGCTTAACTGTGCCCTTAAAGGGATAGTTCACCCAAAAATTAAAATTACCCCATGATTTACTCACCCTCAAGCCATCCTAGGTGTATAATACGACCTTCTTCTTTCAGACGAATACAATCGGAGTTATATTAAAAAATGCCCTGGCTCTTCCATGCTTTATAATGGCAGTGAATGGCAGCCCAAAATTTGAAAACCAAAAAAGTGCATCCATCCATTATAAAAGTAATCCACACGGCTCCGGGGGGTTAATAAAAGCCTTCTGAAGCAAAAGAAGTTGTAAGAAGTTTGTAAGAAAAATATCCATATTCAACACGTTATAAAGTAAAATATCTAGCTTCTGGCGGACCGCCTTCCATATTCAATTTACGAAGAAAGTATAGCACCTCTCGCAGTTCAAAATGCTTACGCTACGTCCGACGTCATCGGCGTGCCAGTTACGTTTTTTCCGTAAGTTTAATACAGAAGGCGGTCCGCCGGAAGCTAGATATTTTACTTTATAATGTTAAATATGGCTATTTTTCTCACACAAACCCATTAATTCACTTCAGAAGGCCATTATTAACCCCCCTGAGCAGTGTGGATTAATTTTATAATGGATGGATGCACTTTTTTGGGCTTCAAATTTTGGGCTGCCATTCACTGCCATTATAATGCTAGGAAGAGCCAGGACATATTTTAATATAACTCCGATTGTATTCGTCTGAAAGAAGAATGTTATATACATCTAGGATGGCTTGAGGGTGAGTAAATCATGGGGTAATTTAAATTTTTGGGTGAACTATCCCTTTAAACGGGCAATTCCTTTTATAAAATTGAGGCAACAACAATGAATAAAGATCCCAACGTTCAACAAATAATTTCTGCATCACTAACATCAAACTGAATTGGAAAAACAATGACCATCACTGCACTGAAGTCAAAACAAATTATTAAAATATTATCTGGAGAATATTTACTTTGAATGTTGACAGTCCATCTTTTTTCTACTCACTAATCGAGTAATACGAGTAATATGTATAAATAAAATACATTTTGAAAAATAAATAAATAAATGATTTTTATTTATAAATAATGCTTAAAGAAATAAATATTAATTTATACATAATTTCCAGATAAATAAATAATAATACAATATGAAAAGAAGAAACAGTACTAATATCAAATTAAAAAGATCAGACAATATTAAATATCAGATGTTCTAAAAAAAAGTTGCGTTAAACATATTTAATTAATATCTTAAGTTAACATGTTAACTTTGACAGCCCTAAAAAATAATGTTTTTTTTCTCCCTCAAATGATCTGCAGACCCCCAAGAAAACCCTTGCTACCCTGGTTTGAAAAAACTGGTTTGTAGCAAATTTGGTACATTAACAGAGTTCAATTAAAGGGATATTCACCCAAAAATGAAAATTCTGTCATCATTTACTCACCCTCATGCCGTTCCAAACTCGTAAGACTTTCGTTCATCTTCGGAACACTAATGAAGATCTTTCTGTCCCTATTTCGTTAAAATATCTTCATTTGTGTTTCAAAGATGAACGAAAGTCTTACGGGTGAGGGTGAGTAAATGATGACAGAATTTTTGGGTGAACACCCTTTAATCTGTGGTCACAGGTGTGCGTGCGTATATCAGACAGCTTCGAATGTGGCACATCCAATCAGATTGCAACTTTAACTTTCATAACGTAAATCATGTTTTTGGCTATCATAATGTTAAGACTGCCATTTGAGCAGTGATGCAGATTCTTTCACTCCAGACTGTAAGCGGTGGACAGAGTTAATCAACATGTCTCACACACACACACACACACACACACACACAGACAGTGACCCCACAGGCTGAACCTGCTGTATTTGTTTGTCGCCGTGACTTGTTATCAGGAATCAGCGTTTCGAGGGACACCATACATACTTTACACAAATAGGTCTTTGCACACACACTATCTCTTAGACGCACACACAGGCGTACAATCTTCGCGAGCCCTGCACTCTGATGGTGAATAATGGCGTCCTTTTTTGAAAGCGGCAGTTCCAGTCGTAGTCTTCTCCATCCAGCACCATCAGCACTTTAGAAGATTAAGTCCTACCTTCCCTTATCACACTACGCTCCCTCCTGCAGGCTCGACACGGGGTCCTCGCAGGCCGGCCATGTCCCCCCTCTGCCAGCCCCACATCGCCGTCTCGACAGGGCCTTAATTTTGGCCTCTCCGCCGACTATCTTCTCGTTTCACATTTCTCTCCTCCACGCTCTGAGCTCATCTCTCTCCGGTCGTGCGATTCATCACCCCAGGATCAGCAGCAAACGGCCTCTCCGTCATTGAGCGTTATCTACCATCTCAATGTCAGCCCCTTCAGCCAGACTGTGGTTGTGGCACATTGCACTGGGAGGAACGAGAATAAGAGAAAAGACATACAAGATTAGAAACTTTTCGGGCTAGATCTAGAATAAAAATAGGTATTTATGGTCCTGGATGCTGATTGGTCAATACAATGTTCCAGCCATGCAGCTAAGTAAGATGTTAAAAACATGAGCGTCTATCTTAAAATCCAGAAAGTGTCACAGGAAAAGATCTTTCAGGAATGGATAAATCAACCTTTCTAGCCTAATAATGTTTGATAGCGTGCGTCTTGTCTGATGCGTTCGTTAGAGGAAATGTACTGCCTTGTATCCGAGTACGCTTTAATCCCTTATCAATACAGTGCTTGCCCTTAATTATGCAGAGGTGACTGATAAATTAGTTTAGACAGAATTGTGATTATCAGTTCAATCTGCCTCTATCTGGAATTAAAATCGATGGCTCATCAGCACACTACATGCTACACTAGCCCAAAAGGTGGAATACACAATACAGTGCACAGCACTCGCAGGAACCGTGATATCTTTTCACACTCCAGTTCACACACTTTTTCCCCAAATAGATTTTCCTTGTGATTATTTATGTAGTCGGTTAAATGGATGTCACTTTGTATTAAAAAGTAGTGGGGAGTAATAAAATAATGACTTGTTGGTCTAGAGGTAAGCGTTGTGCTTGGAGCACAAGGAAACCAGTGGCCAGTTACACTCTTAAAAATAAAGGTTTTTAAATGGTTCTTTGGCGGGGTGTATGGTTCCAGAACCTTTAATATCCAAAGAAGCTTTCCATTGCACAAAAGGTTCTTTGCAGTGCAGAATGGTTCTTTAGACTATAAAATGATTAGAAAAAAATGGTTCTTTAAAGAACCTTTCACAAAACGGTTCTTCAGGGAACCAAAAATGGTTCTTCTATGGCATCACTGTGAAAACCCCCTTTTTGGTTCTTCCTGGCACCTTTATTTTTAAGGGTGTACCATAGCTGCTAAAGACTCTGTCTAAAAACTAGTCTGACCAATAAGCAATAAGCAATTAGTTAGGGCTAATTTCTTACTTTTCAGATTCAAATTAGACCAATCTACATTTTTGTGTAACTTAACCTCTTGATGCACACCCCCCTTTTCAAATGTTGTCTTTCCTAAACCCTTTGGAGTATGAGCATAGTTGGAGTATCATCTGAAAGAAGACAAATGGAGCTTTATTCTTCAAGTATAATGGGATGAAAATGTTTTTTTTTTTTTTTTTGCATAACATCTTTTACCCTTAAAAAGATAATAACAATAAATATGCCTGAAGGTGTGCTGTGGTATCTAAAACCATGATGTTAGCAGCAGATCTTTTAAGTCCTGTAAGTTGCGATGTGGGGCCACCATGGATCGGAATTGTTTGTTCAGCACATCCCTATGCATCCCCATATGCAACAAACTGCGATGCACTGTGTATTCTGACAATTTGTTAGACTAGTCTAAGCAGTTTATGCAAAAAAGGTTTAAAAAAAAAAAAAAGTTAATCAAGTCAGTAATACACATACCATAATTTTCCAGCCAAATAAATAAATATTTTTAATCTTTAATATTTTTTATTTTATCATTTATTAATTAATAAATATGAATTCATTTGTATAAATAACATTGTAAAAAAAAAACATACACACACACACGATGGCTAGACGACTGGGTCAGAGCATCTCCAAAACTGCAGCTCTTGTGGGGTGTTTCCGGTCTGCAGTGGTCAGTATCTATCAAAAGTGGTCCAAGGAAGGAACAGTGGTGAACCAGCGACAGGGTCATGGGTGGCCGAGGCTCATTGATGCACGTGGGGAGCGAAGGCTGGCCCGTGTGGTCTGATCAAACAGATGAGCTACCGCAGCTCAAATTGCTCAAGAAGTTAATGGTTCTGATAGAAAGGTGTCAGAATACACAGTGCATCGCAGTTTGTTGCATATGGGGCTGCATAGGGATGTGTGTGTGTGTGTGTGTGTGTGTTTTACAATGTTTTTTGGCAGAATATATGAAGTTGTGTGTGGAGTGATGTTCCAGAGTGGTATCTTTGAAAATCGGGTTAGAAATATAATAATAAATGCATCTCTACTACAGTGAGGCATGGAGGAAGAGGTGTCATTGTGTGGGGAGCCTTTTTAGTATTTTAATCCTTTGGAGAATAGGAGAATATTGAAGAATGGTTTGCTTCCCACAATTGAAAAGTTGTTTTTTAAAGAGGAATGATCAGATGTTATTTTTCATCAAGACTGTGCTCCTGCCCAAATTGCAAAGACAACCAAGAAGTGGCTTGAGAGCAAGTCCAATGCTAACAAAGAGAAGGATTTGCAAAAAAGTTGGTAGGTGTTTTGATTTTTCCCCATGTTCAAAATGCATGCATTATTTCTTTCAATTTTTTCAGCCTTTGAATCAGAATTTAGCTGGACAACTAATTACAGGATTTGTCTCATTAACTACCCGCTACTGCCCTCCTCTGGTTGAATGCTTCATAGTGGTGAAAATGACAAACCATTGTACAGTACTCTACTGACTGAATGAGAAATAAGTAAGAAGTCGAAGAGGAATAATCATCTTTTAACTCAAACATGCACTCCCACATTGTATCATTTAGGTATTATAGAGCTATTTGCAAAGGCAACAAGCAATCAGTCCTGTACGGAGCCTTAACAAGCCCATTGTATGATTGCTCCAGCCCATCTAATGCCAGTTCTGTTCATAACTCCTGCTGGTGCGTGTGCTTAGCACCACTCGCTTTAATTAACAACAGTCGAGGTAGCACAGTCACATTTAAAAGGTTGCCATTCCACCAATATGAAAGCACAATTAAATATTAATTGCCTACTGAATAATAGATGAAGAGTATCTGTGTACAGTTCAGGAGCCTAATTCCTGTTAAAGTACAAGTCTTTAATCAAGCAGTAATGAGCACTGCTATGTCAACAGGCGTTGTGCCCTATCAGCAAAGAATAGAGGGAATTACCATCGAAGGCTCATGCTGCCGAGAGCCTGTATCAATTTTAATGTAATTATGCTTTACTAATAACAATTCAACTCATTATAACAAGCGCTCGCAGAAATTGATTCTGTAAACAGCAGACACGCACAATTCTATTGTGATTATTCTCTAGAGGTTTGTTCCTGCTGTGTGGTACTTCACGGTGAGGACTATATGTGTTTTCTTTCTTTCTATATGTGTTTTTTTCTGTTTTCTGAGCTATGATTGACCTGTCAGCTATCATTTTACCCATTATTATAATTACATGTGGAATAGTTCACCCAAAGAAAGTAGCCATTAAACCAGTTCTATTAAAGTCCATATGACTTGAGTCTGCTTCCAATCTGGAGGTGAGAGAGTCTCAGTCAGACAGAAAAAGTGATGTATCTTTTTATACAATGTAGCAATGTAACACAATTTGTGGTATTTTTAATGAGTAACACATTGCTTTTTTTAAAACCTTCATTCTCCTTGTTCCTAACACAAAGCTATTGTATTAGGGAGGGACGCATGATATATTGGTACTTCACTACTGTTCAAAAGTTTGGGGTCGGTAAGATTTTTAAAATGTTTTTGAAAGAAATCTTTTATGCTCACCAAGGCTGCATATTTGACCAAAAATACAGTAAAAAAGTAATATTGTGAAATATTATTACAATAACAGTTTTCTATTTTAATATATTTTGTATGTTTAATATATTTTATATATTAATGTTATTTATTCCTGTAATGGTAAAAGCAGAAATCATTCTAATACTGGTTTCGTTCTCAAGAAACATGTATTATTATTATCAATGTAGAAAAAAGGTGTTCTGCCTAAAGTCCACAAGTCTTTATATTCAATAATTTTATCCCATAAAACTCATCTTTGATCACCAAAATGACATTTTAAAAAAAAATTCTGTGAAAAAAATTAGCTTAAAATAGCTTGAATTGCACTCTGCACCCTTGCTTCATTTAGTATACGCGTAGTCATGAATATGCAAATTAGCCCCGCCTCCACTCACACAAGCTCAGAGACCCACTCGGTCAACATTTACTCAAGTTACTGTATAAACGCTGCACAAAGGTATCGCTCTTTACAACGCCAGACACATAACGGTAATTGATATGATTAGCCTTTTGCTTGACTACGTTATCAAACAGCTAATAATGTGTTGCTAATGTTACACAAACCATGTTCCTGTTCGCCATCTCAGTCTGCCCTCTAAAAATCAGCATCCTTAGAAACGCTTTGAACAACTTAGAATGTCAGTGGAGAAAGGCATATAGTTCATCATAACATCGTAATACCGCAAATACATAATTCACCCAACTATATTGCTAGAAGTACCCGATTCATATCTACAGAAAAATATACCGGAATAACTTGGCTTCTCTTGAGAATCCCCTGGTTTGCAGCATAGTAATGATATGCTAAAGCCCGCCCACATGTTGATGTGATTGGATACAAGGTAATTTGTGACGTCAGAAACACCAACGATTTCAAACCGCATTTTTTAGACTGTCTTTGGTTCACTGCAGTTTTAAGGAGAAAATACTCAGCAATGGTGTTGACTTATGAATCTGTACATGGTTTGTCCAAAAGCATATTAAAAACACCACATAGACATTAAAAACCTGATTTTCACCACAGGGGGTCTTTAAAATTTTTGTGGAAACTGTGAAACTTTTTTTTTTCAGAATTAATGTCTTTAATGTCACTTTTCATCAAATTAATGCATCCCTGCTCAATAAAATTTGAACGGTATAGTATTTATGTTTTTTTTTTTTTTTTTTTAATCAGTGTGGGCAGATATCAGCTGTATTTAACTGTCCATGCCCTTACATTTAGATTCAACCTTTGCTGTCATCTAACGCTCACTCACAAATAATTTTTGCTAATAAAAACAAATCATTTAATAGCATTTTTAAATGTAATCTTTAGAAAATCAATTTTTCATACTGCACATTATAATGTGATGCCTAAATTCACTTGTACACTATAAAAAATGTCCAACTATTTGAACTGACTTAAAAAAATCAAGTTGAATCTTGTATAACTTATAAAAAGAAGTTGAAATTGCTTAAATTATTTTATGAGTTATGATTGATTTTTATGGAGCCCCTAAAGCAGGGGTGTCCAAACTTTTTTAAAAGGGGGCCAGATTCGATGTTGTGGACACACCTGGGGGCCGGTTTCTATTATATATTATTGCTGTCAATCAAAAAAACAAAACAAAAAAAAACCAATTAATCGCACGTTTTCTGAACATTAAAGTTTTTAAATATTCATTTATATTGCAATAACTTTACATTCAATCTCCAAATTAATGTATAAACAACATAAAGAAAGTATATTTTTAATATTTATGGCATCTTTTTATATCTATAACCAGTATCTCTGATACCAATACTACTGATGTCTCTGTCTCTATAAAAACTGTTTTTTTTCTCTCTCAGATGTAACCATTAATTATAGCCATTCAACATTACAGTATAATTGAGAGCTATCAATTTTAACATTTATTAGACTTTAAAAAATAACAACTAAGTAAAAAATAAACTTAAATTTAAGTAAGCTTAAAGCAATCTTCACAAAAACCCATTATAATAAATGTCATAAACCTGTGACCTTGGAAATATACAGAAATTGAATAAAGTTATCAAACACTAAATTCTAAATTAAATGTAGATTAATCCTTAAAAGTACAAAAATATTGTTTTCCTCTTTTTCTTTTGTTCTTAAATGTGACGCATGACAAATACATACATGCATAGTTTTGAGGCAGCTTTAATCATCTTTTTGGTAACTTCATGACTTAATTGACGACATAAATGACATTGCATGCTCGGGGTTTCTTGCGCGCGCCGCCGCATTTGTGTGTGCAATTGAACACAACGTTACACGTTGCGTTTTATGGTGTGTTCGTAGCGCGCGCTCTTCAATTAAAATATTGTTTATATATCTAGAATGGCTTTATGGTATTTAGTCTATAAACACATTTAATATAAATACGAATGCACAAAACTGCAAATTTATGACAAAAAATAGTCTGTAATTACTCATTTTAGATTAAAAATTAAATAAAATGAGATATTATCCTACATTTCTGACAAAATACCACGGTTACAGTTAGTGTTACCACGGTAAATCCATGATGGTAAATTGTTGGTTGAAAAGTATTCTAACAGAATCGGCTCAGTGTTTCTCCTGATTTGCACGTTAGTGTTGTTGATTAAGTCAGCGCTGTTTCAACTGGCTTTAAACTAAATTAAATCATCGAGAGATTTGCAGCTTGTACCGGAGACCTCTACGCCGAACTTGATCACTTCTCACTGGCTTTTTAGTGGTCGTCTGACCGAGACACTCAGCAAGTAACACATTTGTGAGCTTGTGAGTCGCGCGCTGCACATTGCGCGCAAGCAGCTCTGTTTCGTTCCGCTTTTGGCATGTTAATGTTTCCCGGGCCTAAAATCTATTACTGCCACCTTGTGTTGACATTGTGAAACTGCACGATTTGTAAATTATGCGTGGCGGGCCACATATAATATATTTTAATAGACAAGCTGCGGGCCGTTTGAAATGCATCCCCGGGCCGCATTTGGCCCGCGGGCCGGACTTTGGACACCCCTGCCCTAAAGGGACATGGTGATGGAAAAAATATGAGATGGGAGGAAAAAACGTCTACACTCTCTCGCGTTCCCCCGAGAATCTTTGCGTTCACTCTCAAAGAACTCAAAAGGTTTGCGAGCGAACGCAAAGTTTCATGGGGGAACGCAAAACATTGATTTTCATTGATTTTCCCATCTCATATTTTTTCCACCATCATGTCCCTTTAGGGGCTTTGTAGATTTTTAGTTTTCAGTGTTTTATTTTTAATTCATTTAGACACAACAGTATAGAACTGAGTCTGTAATATTGGCAATTTATCAGTTATCAGCTAAAACATGAAAGTAATTATTGGTTTATTGCTATATCTGCCAAAATTTTTATATTTTTGCATTCCTACTTTGTATGGCTTTAGACATGAGTTGCATGGCTTTATATGTTATTTTAGTGTAACTCACCATCCACTTTTGTTGTATGGACATGAGAAGCCTGGACATTCTGCAAAACATCTACTTTTATGTTCCTAAGAAGAAATAAAGGCAAATTACATAAGTAAATGAAGTCAGATTTTCAAATTTTGTGTGAACTAGCTTTTTAATGGCATAAAATGAAAAACAATGTAAATTACAGAGAGCTTCTGTGATGCGTGACACTCGGTCAGTCTTTGGTCTTCCTGTGAAAAACCATTAAGAAAGATTTTGTGTCCTGCTGCACTTCTCCTTGAACTAGAAAAGCAGATAGAGACAGAGAAGAAGAGAGACAAGGTGACGCCACATTCACCTTTGATCAACTACGATTTTTCACACTGCACCGGTGAACTGCACTTTTCACAGTCCACTCATGGAAAACGGGAGATGCTTTAGTGTCCAAACATATATGCATCACAGCCACTTTCCCGCCACCCTGACCTAGAAACGGAGGACCCGGTGAGCTGGCTGACCGGTGAAGGGGGCGAGGGGCCCCGGCTGACAGGAGCTGGCCGCTCAGGTGGAGGCACCAAGGAGAGGAAGACGAGATGGCTTGTGGCACGCTGGCTTTCCAGCTGGCCAACCCGTCCCACTGTCAGGACCAATGTCTGTGGAGGAGGAATGCAGAGAAAGAGAGAAGAAGAGAGTGGAGAGAGTTCAGCGTAAAGGCAGACCTGATGAAGAGAGACCAGTGGAGCTGAAGTCACACCTCAGGGACTGGCGCTCCTCTGCAGGGTCAGAGTGTTCGACTACAGCGGGTCAGGAAAAGGTGAAGGAGAGTCTGATACTGCAGCTGTAGCTTTGCGTAGCCAGACTTTTGACCATCGGCATAAAGCATGGTCCACATTAAATCATATTCTAGCCAAGAACTGTCCAATTAGCCCGGAGACAACATTTAAAGTGAACAATCACAGTTTGTTTTTAAAGGAGTTTAGGGGTGGTTCAATCTAAAATTGGATTTAAAAAAAAAAAAAAAACATTAGTCGCTTTTCCACTGTCAGGCCAAACCGTTCTCTTTGCTTAACCGTTCCATTCCGTGCCAATCCGACCCAGCTATTTACATATCTATGGTTTCATTTTCCACTGTGGGGTTGATGACGGAGAATACAAATGTGTCAGTCATTGCCTTGGCAAAGTAAGAGTTTACAGATGATATGAGATGTAAATAGTGAACGCGTTATGGAGAATAGTCAAATATTTCTTTTAACTGTATTATTAATATGTTTACGTCACTCAAATAGCGCGCTTAGCCAGTGACAGGGAAACTGGAAGCCAGGCAACAGACAAGTGACCAATCTTGAGTGGCGGCGTCACTTACACGCATTCTAACAGCACGGTTCAACACGGTTAGCCAACTGTGCTGAGAATTCTGGGATGAGAACGGTTTGTAATCATGCTGTGCCGAACCAGGCTCAAGTGGAAACATAACTGGAACCATTTCTCACCGTTCTTAGAACTGATCTGCCTGACAGTGGAATTGGAAAAGCAGCTATTGTTTCAGCTCTGATTGTTCTTATTGGATGAGCCTCATTCAATCCTGATGTAAAATGAGAAATGTGTGTTTTATTGTTAAAAATGATGATTATTATTAAAAAGGATTATTTTTATTATTAATTTAGTATAATCTAATATATAATCTAATTTAATAATAATAACAATTAAGCTAAATAGAAAGTTCTGATATTTTCTGATAGTTTATGCTGAAGTAGTAAAATTAATAAAACTAAAAAAATTAAATAATAAATTGAAGATATATATATATGTGCTATGTGTGTGTGTATTATGTACACACAGTATATATGTATATATATATATATATAATTTTTTAATAATATAATACAATATTATTAAAAATCTAAAAATAAAAGCCAATACAAAATATAAATAAAAGGTGGTACAGTGGCCATGTGGTACAAGTCATATCTCTCAGAAAAGTACGAGTTTACAAGTTCTACAAGCATGTGAAGGCTTTTTACAGTTCAGAATCATTATGGTAGTTACGACATGGCGTGAATGCACCTAAAGCAGTTTATAAAGTGTCATAAGTGGAGTAATTTGTCAGGGTTCACAATGGGTTTTATTTAAATATAAAAACAAAACGAACAATGGGGAAAAACAGACCAACAGAGCGAGACTTGTCAAACAGGGCAAGGCAGGACAGGATGCAGCAAAGCTAGACACGAGGGGTAAACACAGCAACACACAACCACACTTGGCGGTGATAATCGACGATGAACTGCCAGAGGACTGAAAAACACAAGGTGAATAAATAGGAGAGGAAATAAAGAGGTTAATGAGGGAGAGATTAACAATAATCCGGCACAGGGACAAATGAACCAATAATCAGGTAAAAATACAATAGACAGGAGAGCACATGGCACATAGAAACAAACATGACAAGCCATGTGCTCAAATACGAAGACAAACATATGGAGCATGAATGTCTCAAACTAGACAGAAGTGCCGGGATCCGAACACCACACTCCGCACACAAAACAACTCACATGGACGGAAGAGCATATGGCCCAAGCAAATTCGGAACCGCATGCTCACCATGACAAGACAATAGGGCTGCATCCGAAAACTGAAAAATGCTGCCTTCGGAGGACGTATACCAAGGTAGAAAGACATTAAGGCACATCCCAATCCAAAGTTAGCTTCACTTCCTGTCTCATGTGATACCTTCATCTGATCGATTTTTAATGTATCCGTCGCTGCCTTTGATATCCCACAATCCTGCTTTCCATTCTGTGACAGTTGAGCTAAAAATTAAAGATGGCATCTGAAAGTTGAGGTCGCTGGTCAGTTTGTGGGTAAATGTACGTTTTTGACCAATGTTTTCCACTTCTGATGTCATTTCTAGCGAGAAATTACTATTGTAGTAATTAAATATTTGCTTAGTTTGCTTTGCTGTATATCATTAAACCGTTACGCTGCCTCAGAAGTCTGTCCGAAATCAGTTTTGTGAGGTTGCCTGATAGGGCAGCGAGCTTCCTTAGAAAGGTATTAGAAAGGAAGTTTTTTCGGATGCAGCCTATGAGTGTCAAAGCTCTGTTACCAAACCAAGAATAAACAGACAGAAGTGACAGAACCCTGACATAATGCTACATCAGACACAAAGTAAAATAAATGAATAAATCATAAATGTATTTTTAAAAAGAATACATTTTTTATAAATTTTTGTCTTAATATTAGGCATGTCATCACCGTCATCTTTGAATTGACATCAAATTACACTTACTGAAGTTAGGGGTGATCTGACCTCAAGCGGTTCCAATAGTTATTTTTTAAGTAGTTTTAAGTAGGTATACAACAATTCTCTGTTGTTGTAGAGAAAAGTCATCTCTTTCTTGCAATGAAGCTCAAGAGGCAGAGTTCCAGAGGTCAAAATCTTTATTGAACAAAGCAACAAAGCTGAAATTCCTGCAGGACATCTGAATCTGTCTCAGGACACCATTCTTATACCTTTTTCTTATCTGTTATTTCACAATAACCAAGCAACTTACTTTTCTGGCAACATTAATTTCTGGCAAACACTCACATAATTAAGTCTTTCTTCTCTCACCTTTCTCTCTAATTGTGGAAGCCTGCCAATTGATGGTCAACCCTTTATCAGAGGCAAGATATAACATTTTCCAAGGAAAACCTCTTAATAATGGTCTAATATCTACTTTGGTCTTTCACAGTCACCTGTTGTTTGAGGGAAATCAAAATGCTTTACAAAAACTGTTTTTTGTTGTTGTTGTTGTTGTTTTACAAAAACTACCATAAGGCTTTCTCAGACACATCTGACCTTTGTAATAATTATTTCTCACAGCTTCATAATACTTCTGCTACCATTGTTTTCTATAGGATGAATAAAATGTTTCATCATTGTCTGGAATGCAGTACAAGTTTAAAAATAAAAACACACAATGCCATGAACCTCAAAAATAAATAAATAAAAAAGAAAGACATAGCAAATAATCTATGCTATTTCTTCCTCTAACGCACTGATTTCAATTTACTTTTGAAAAAAAAATTTACTCAAAAATTACAAAAGTACATTTCATAAATAATTACAAAGTAAAAAGACTAAAATAATATTTTCCTATAAAACATATTCCAAAAATCTTTGTTTTATTTAGAAACAGAATTTTTTTTTTTTTACAGTGTAGCCTTATATGACCTTTGAACCTGAAATTATGTGCAAGTCAGCCAATCAGATCAGACCATCAGCTAGGGCTGTTCGATTCCGAAATATTTGGAATCGATTCCGATTCCGATTCCTGGTTCCGGAATCGATGGAGTCGATTCCAAGAATCGATTCCTCACTGTTGTTTTTTATTCTTTTTCGATTCTTGTTTTTTTTTAATGAAAGATTGAAGGAACCTACTCCTGGAGTGACCGCAGGATATAAGGATTTAGAAAGTATCCTTCTCTAAAGCTTTATTTGTAAAATGAAGATACATTTCAATAACTCTGATTAATTTTAAATTGTAATTATGGATGCTCCTGAAATGGCCCATAGCCCAGCAGTAAATGCGATTTAATAAATAAATAGGATAGCACATTATTCAAGGATGTGCGTTTATTGCATTGTTAAAACTACATGATGTGCAGTTCAGTTAAATGACAAAGTTTACTTAAGTGCTTTTGCACAGAATGTGCGAGGCAAAATAACCACAATATTAACAACAACGATATAAGAGTGCGCAGTTTATTTGTCAATCAGATGCGCGAGGAAGTTACATTCGTTACTATAGCAACAGTAGGCTCTCGGCCATTAATCTGTGCTCTAGGCGCATTTTCTTTCAGAATTATCATTGGATTATAGATAGACAAAAATAGCATTTTATTTAAAATGAAAATAAGACCCTCACATCTGGATCTGTTATCGTAGACCAAGCAGCGCTCAAAACCTACCGTTGTGGACAACATAACAATTTCACAATTAAAGCTAAATTATGGAGTTTTTTGGGTGCAAAATGTAGTAAACTTGTCCAAGATGCAGGATCACAGAAGGAAACAATGACAATAAACACCATTAACCTAAGTGAATGAAAGGTAGGCTAATAATCAGCAATATGCGTTCACATATGGCTTTATTTGAATGGTTCAGCGTGGCATACCATAAAACTAAATTGTTAGAATTACGTTCTAGTGACGTCATTACGCGATGACGTTAAAGAACCGATGAATTGTTTTATTTTTAACTGGTTCATTGAAACTAACTGTCAGAAAGAACCTTTTGCAGAAATTAAATGGACTTCCAATCATTATTAGTGAGCGAGAGACAAATGAATGCTCAACTCTGTTGAACTGAAAAGGGCTCTTAAAGAGGAGTTGATTCCCCTCGATGGAATCGATTCCAAACTTTGGAATCGACTCTCGATTCCCAACTTTGGAATCGACTCTCGATTCCCAACGCCTTGGAATCGACGAATCGATTCTTTTTGGAATCGATTCCCAGCCCTACCATCAGCATTTTATCTGAGACTGAAACTACCCTAGCTGTAACTACAAAGGCCCTTTCCCAAATGACACACTTCATATGCACTTACGGTCTTGTGGACTTACAATAAGACTGTAGGGTCCTATTTATCATTTTAGGATTCAGAAGGATGCTCGCGAGCGCCCCCTTTGCGGTCGATATGCGCCCTCGATGCGCACCTTTGCCGAGCCCGCACTGAAGTGAGCTCCGCAGCAGATTTCTTCCCGACAGTCAAAGCGACGCTACGGCACGAAAGTGTGGACTCGTAGGAAGAACGCCAGTGTTTAGGGTGCCATTTGGGACAGGGCCAAAGTTCCTTACACTATTGTGTTTGCATCAGACACATTCTACATCCATTTTGTCATATGACACAGTTTTTTGGGTCAAGTACTTGAATAAACAGCTGAAGAAAACCGTGGAAGTGGGAAACACTCACCTCTCTGTCTATACAGTTCCTGCAGAGGCCCTGTGATTGACATTGGTGACACTGGTCTCTTGAGGAGTTCTTTCACCAGGTTGCATTTGTTAGGTCACAGAGGGCATGCTGGTCTAGCGGTCAGAGTATCCACCTGAAAGAGAGCATGACTTTTAATGTGTATATTCTCTCCAGAGAAAGAACATGGTTTGAAAACAAGCCAAGATCCTCAAAGCCACATACCGGAACCAAGACATCCATTTTTTGCTTTCTCTTCCCCTTAAATTTCTCCGTGCAATTGTATATTGATCTCACAAAAGACAAAATTCGTTTTCCCCAGCACAGAAATGTTATTCTTTTATTACAGAAATGAGTGCAGTGAAAACAACACTACATGCTCTCTATCACTTTCGGTGTGACACGAGCCAGAATTATATTATGGGAGAGCTGCACCAGATACAATGAAGTATTTTCAAGGGATCTTGAGGCAACAAAGTATATAAAATGCCATAAATAAATTATGGCAGGCAGACAATTTTAAGAGCATTAAAAGTTTGATCTCCTTCAGGGGAGGCCGCAAGGGACTTTTGAAGTAGTAATTATTCATAAAAATGAAATGTCATATTAGTTTGTCCCGGTCTAATTTGATTTCACGTTGATAATTTTTTCCTGCTTCGACAGGATTCGGTGGGACAAATGTAGTGCTCTCCTCACATCATTTTCTCTAATAAAGACACATTTGTTTGAATATACAGATGAGGGGTTCCGAACAATGACAGTAATTAAAACTGTGGAGCCAATCACTGATGTTTAACGATTATGTCTGTTATTGCATCTGATTAGTGATACAAAAAATAAGAATAATTAATACATGTTTGAATGGATTGATACATTTCTAAAACGTTGCTTTGAATGTGAAACAATTAGGAAAAAACACCATATTTTTGGTGTATTTGGTCCCGCTCTTAGACTTGCTCAGAACAAATGTTAACATGGGAGCTGAATAGTCAGCTGAATTATTCATTTAATAAGGATGCTACAAACAAAAAAGCAAATTTATGGTAAGAAACAAAAAACAATACTTATTTAGATACACTTTGTGGTTTGTTGTTTGGCTAGCAAAATCATTTGCTTGCACTTACCTTGAATGTTTAAGAATTCAGTAGTGAAAACACATTCAAATTTAAATTTCAAATTTCTATTTCTTATTATTATTATTTTTTATGTTTTGAAAGAGGTCACTTATGTTCATCAATGCTGCATTTACAGTAAAAATAGCAATATTGTGAAATATTGTTACAATATAAAATAACAGTAGCAGCCATTACTCCAGTCTTCAGTGTCACATTATCCTTAATATGTAATATATATAATAACATTCTAATTTGGTGCTCAAGACACATTTCTTATTATTTTCACTGTTGAAAACAGTTGTGCTGATTAATATTGTTTGGAAACCATGGTAAAAATTTTCAGGATTCTTTGAAGAAATTATTTGTATTGTAACAGTAAAAGTCTTTCACTTTTGATCAATTTAATGCATTTTTGCTAAGTAAAAGTTTTAATTTGTTTTATTTAAACCCCAAACTCTTGAACAGTAATGTAAATAAATAAATGCTAAAATGGAGCCTAAACAGTGCACTTCTTTTGTTCAAAAGGATACTCTTTTTTTTTTTTTTTTTTTTTTTGAAACATCGCCAAAAATAAATAAAATAAATAAATACATTCAGTGTTGATTTTGTTACCAGCAGCCCACAAGGTATGTATGGATGAAATGAAGTCTGAATCATCACCTTTCTGATCAACATAAAGCACTGGAGGACACTTGCATGCCAATTTATTTCAGCTTGTAATACTCCTTCTGTTTGCCTGTTTTGCAACCACATAGTAAGCCGATTTCCTTTTAAATATACATTTAAAAGACAATATACATTGATACTGGCTTACACTGGCACTATCCAAAGCAGATAATGAGGTGAACATGGACCTGCGCTGCAGTAAAAGAACACAAAGTGTGACTGAGAGAGAGACACTGTAGTGGGCTGACATGTCCTTTGAGTCCCAGACACTCCTTGTTAAGGGTATTAAGATCAACACCATGATTGATCTACATGTCAGATCGGTAAGTGAAGGCGTGGAGTCAGCTGTCCACAGCTCATTTTCCACCTGGAGGTCAATTAAGACATGGAGAGGTGAGGAAACCGCTAGGACGGGTGCCTTACAGTGCATAGACACTAATATGGAGATCTCAACACACACTGCATGCATATAGATACACAAACCTAGCCTCATTTGATTGCCCAATGTCACTGCATGGGGGAGGGTTCTGTCATGATAGACAGAGTGTCTTTTCTATGAAGGTACGCAGAGAAACAAAAGGAGGGGGTGGTGGATGAAAAGATAGATGAATAAAGGTAGAGCTTCATCTTTGACTGGGATGAAGACTGTCTGTAGTCATTCAGTACTGCCTCATTTCCCTGTAACGCACAGGGCTTTTCTTTTTCATTAGCAGAGCTCGGAGCACACAAGGAGTCAACCGTCTGGATATTCCGACACCCCTACAGCACTCTATTTACCACAGCTCTTCAGTGATGTATCAAGGGGAACGTCTTCCCGGCATTAAATATAGATGCAGTCGGATTAACATATCAGGAGAGAGCATGATTAATGTGAGATTACACTGGATAACGCTGCTGCTTTTTCCATCACTGTTGGAGTAATGGACTTTGATTTGATTCAAATCATCCTTTACCCATAAACATAAGCAGCCGCTCTTAAGAGAGAGACGGGACATCACTTGACTGCTTTTGATGGCGCGTAATACAAATAATATATGCAAGTTTAAGAATAAACTTACAAAAACTTATCTTGCTTGCCACAGGTCTAGGTTGGCGTTTGTTGCCCAACTTGTGCCGTACTGTTTGTGCTACAAACATGAATGATACATCAAATCATTTTGTTGAAGAGAGGTGTGCTATACCTTTCTAAGCGATCTTACATGTATAAATCAAAGGAAGAAAAACCCCATAAACTTACATTTAAGGAGAGACTGAGACTTGCGGAAGTAAACACTTAGTAAATACCTAAACACATTAACAGCTACATGCTAACCACTGCAGACTTGTGCTGACAGACAAATACTATTCACATTATCTTCAGAAACCATAAAAATCAAGCTTGTGAGTACTGAACATTCTAGAAACCACCTTGTAACCACCCAAAACACATTAATAAATCACATGGTAGCATGCTAACCACTTACCTAACTTAGCTAACATCTTAGCTATCACTCTAGCATCATAAAGTCAAGTCCTATTTTTTTTTCAGAAAATGAAAAAATCTAGTTTGAGAACTTAACATCCTAGCCATTCAGAACATCTTAGCAATCACTCACATAGCGGTGACTTCTGCAAAGTCAAGTCCCACTAAAATAAAAATCTAGTTTGTGAGTATTGAATATCCTAGCAACCACCCTGAATGCTCTAGCAGCCACATAGCAGAATGCTAACCACTCAGAACTTGTAAAGGCATGTACCACTCACGTATAGCATACTTCAGACAATGTAAAAATCTTGTTTGTTACTATTGTAAAGCTAAATTGGTTTAAGATCTTCTTCAAAAAATGTAAAAATGTCTTTTTTGATTAAAGTGGTGGTTAATATCAAGTTACCACTGTTTTATTTCGGTATTTTGGTGGAAAATACAGTAATTTTCACTACAAAAGTCATTTTTATATGAACTACGAATGCTATAGACCATGAAAGGTGCGGAATGAACATGACCCATGTTGTGGTGCAAAAAACCCAATAACCTGATCAATCCATGACCATCTCATTTATTTTAGTTGCTCTCTGCACCTTAAGAGATACATCACAAGTCTACGTGTGCATATCGAATTTCACACCCTCAATAAATTGCTGGGCCAACGTATTGATATTTTCTGGCCTGGTCCCGTTTTACCTCTTTTCTCCTTGAGAGAGACACCCGCAAAGGGTTAAACCCTCCCCCCTGTTCTGCCCCGTGCCACTGCGTCTCTCTCGCTCCCTCACTGTGTCTCCCTGCATCCATTTGCAAATGATCTCGCTTGTCTGCATATTGTCACTTGCAGCCTGCCCACACATTCATCAACTGTCGGCCGGCTCGCCGCGCACTCCACGCGCCCTCTACACTTAATTGTTCCCACTCTGACCTGGGAGAATAGAGAATGATGTTTCCCTCATTCGTGCCGGTGCAGGGCGAGGAGAATTAACAACTCTGTGGGGATGGCCGAGCTGTGGTATGGTCGGTCAGGCTCTCCCCTTCTTTGTGTTTCTGGGGCATGGTCCTACCCTATTACCAGAGGCAGGAGAGGATTCACTGGCTGCATGAAGAAATGAGACAGAAAAGATAAGTGTAGACATCTCCTTCCATGGGCTGCAAGTTGGAGATCTAGTCCAGATATATCTGTGTAGACAAATGGACATGGACACTAACTTTCTTTTTTCAAATCAATATTTTAGGTTAAACTTTATATGTTTGTATAATAGAAAATGTGCATTTTCAAATTATGTTTATCTTCATGAGTTCATTACAAATCATATTTAAAACTGTTCTATATGGAGAATACTACCAGGGCTGCTAACTCTCATGCATTCAATGTGAGACTCAACAATGAAACTGTTCTCATGCTCTCACGCCAAACATCCACTTTCTCACAAAGTGAAAAAAACATCTCGGAGCAAAGAGGACACTGACAACACACTGACAGACAAGACAGAGCAGGTTACTTTTGATATGAAACAAAGTCTCAACTTTCAAACTCTTGTCAGTTTTATTACAAAAATACCATTTTGGTGGCGTAACAGATCTGTCTTCCTCTTTATTGCTTGTTATAGCACCAAATAAACATAAATGAACATCAGAAGTATGTTGAAAGACACAGTACAGCTTACTAAAATGTCTCATGTCTCACATTATCGTTCAATGAGTGTTTCAACCACGGAAAGACGAATAAAACAGCTTGTGAACAATGTCACGTAAAACCATTCAATGACCATAGGATGTTGGTTAGCTAGAAAAATTAACTCTAGAGAGGAGCATTTTGCTAAATATATGCACTATATAACATATTTATTATATTTTACTCTTATATCATTAAAATATTATAACATTATTATAAAAACTGCATTATTATTTAAAATAATAATTTGTTAAAGGCATCATATGTAATTTTTGCTGCAAGAGGTCGCTTATTCAAACCAAAGGCGTAACTTGATGATTTTGCGGAATCATGAAAAGAATCCAACGGGACTCGGGCAGAAATCATATTCATGGATGAGCTAATGTATTAAAGATTTATTAACGTTACTGTAGTATGAAGCAGGGCAGGGCCGAGAGCCGTGGGAGCAGAACGAGGCCGCTGGAGCGATTGCAAATGAGAGACAAGAGCAGTGGAACTTTATTATGCCGCAGACGACTGCTTCCGCTTCTTCCGGTCATGCGTATGTGGGGTAACTCAGCCCTGTTTTATCATATTAGATACAGTTGAGTGTGTTGAAAGTTATGTTATAATGCTACTCTGTGCGTTCGCTCGTCAGCTACTATGAGACACTTGTTGCACACTGCAGTAAGCTAGATCGATATTAGGCATGGTAAAATCAAGAAAACGAGATTTAAACAACAGGACTAACTGTGTTGAGCTATATAACAATGATTCGTTTTCTTCCTATGAATGTATCCAAACAGTTGCTCACCTGTCTAATAAAACACATAATATATGAAAGCGTCTTTATTTGTATAAAATAAAATCGAGGGTAACGTGGGTATGATGTCATTGACAGGCGATGCACGGACACGGTCCATGTCCTGGTTAAAATAGCTTATTTCTCTGGATTTAAACATTTTTGGAAACATTTGGGATAATGTAAGTACACAAGTCAACAAAATATATAACATTGTTCTAGTGGTTTTTGGATATTTTAATACAAAATCTTACATATTGTGCCTTTAATTTTAATCTTTAATAATAATACCAGTTTACAGGTTTCCCTGTATGTTTACAGAATTAGTTGAGCGAGATTTGTTCAACTATGATAGGACTGCCATGTGTCTTGCTGTTGTTTAACATCTCATGTGACGAGCGGCAGGTTTTTAAAATGCTGTTAAAAGTTAAACTTTTAAAAATGCATCAAATAACACCCCAAGTGCTGCACCCACCCAAATATGTAATGCTTTAACTTATTTAATGTTTAGTAATCACACTGTCTCTCCACAAAACATAATTGGGAATGTGTAAATTAATGACCAATCAAATATATGTTTAACTAGTTCTAATTTTTCGATGTTCTTTGCTGTCCAGCTAAATGAATAAATATAAGGCAATAAAAAAAAAAAGACTGGCCTTTTTCATCGAGTAGAGTAAAATTGCATGTCATGTCAACTGCCCATCCAAATATATAACCATCATCTCCCGGTGGGGCCCCTGCTTTGTTCCGGTGGCGAGAGGTCAGTCTGCGTATGCATGTCACAGACGAGCACTCCAGGAACGTGCCGGCACTGGGAACGTCACACACAATGGATTTATGGCTTCTTATCTGCATGCCATTTGCATTAGCGAGGAGAGCTGCAGCACGGGCCCATTTTCTCTGTCTGGATGGCGGAGCCGCCTTCACCGGTGCCCAGGGGCTCCTCAATGCATCACTCGCTCCTTCCTCCTTCTAAACATTCCCACTGCATTAGCTAAGACAAGGCATCAATTATACATGCCGTGGTTTCACTGTTACAAAATACTATTTCCAGTTGGCTTAAATAGGATTAAAAATTAAATATTGCTTGCTGAAAAAGAATATGAAATCAGCTTGAACTTCTTGAACTACTTTCAAGCAGGACGTTTGGGGCCCGTACAGAGCAAAGGGCTTGTGTTGGGCGAGCTGCATGCGTGTGTTTGTCCATGTGATGGCAAAAAGGAAAGACTTTTAATTAGCTGTTTTTGGTCTAGCAAATATTTACCCAAGCGTTTCACAAACAAGTGCTTTTAAAAGTTTGATTTAAAGCAGACCTAACAGATGGTGAACCAGGCGCTGGCTCATAACTCAACTCATAGCCGAGTTTCAGTGTGACCACAGGGTACCATTGCATATGTTAACTCTGAGCAAAAGACGCTAATATTGGTATCAGTTCAGCCATTAAAATCTTAAACAGCATATTCAGAGCTACAGCATAAGGAAGCATCCAAACTACTTCGCTTTAGAAAAAAAGTGCATACCCACCACCAAATGTTCTTCACACTTCTCTTCATGGACTCAACCACTCCTCCTTCCACATGTCAGTTCCTTAAAGAGCTGGGGTCGAAAGTGGTATGGGCCAGTCATGCCAGGTCAAGCCTGATGGCTCATCCCCAGACCTTTAGTCCTGCCTCGTCAATTATGAATAGCTACTTCCATTATGAGCGCCACATCTGTTTTAAGGTCACACTTGGTCAAAGGAAAGTGCGCTCTGGCAGTCATCTTAGACATTCAAGTTTTTTATATTTCTCCCTCTTTATCAAGCAAATACTAACGTTAAAGGTGATTTAGTATCCCTTCTCACCAATTTGCAAAGCCAACTATAAGGAAGCAGTTTGAGCAAAGCAGCATTGATTCCACTGGTATGAGTTTGGGACAGGAATATAAATCAGACCAATGCAGACTATTTGTTTTCGCTTATTTGAAAACAGTAACAATTTCACTTGGTGGCTCTAGTGATGGAGAAATAATACTTCAGCTTTAAAGTCAACATGAAATCAAAATTTCTTTTATTTGTAATAAAGTCAGCATGGAACAGAAGTGGCGGTCATCTTTTCTTCCCTATTGTGACGTTTATCCGAGGGAAACAGCTTCCCGAACAAGAAAAACTATACGGTGGGATTTTGTCCATCTGGAATTTTTTGGATCATAGCAGTTTGCTAATTGTTGCGATCTCATGTGAGTGACAGGTTGCTGAGGGTAGGGATTATTCTCATCAGAGATGAGATGTTTTTGTGAGGAGAATTTGATGGAAGGTTTTTCTGTGAGGACACCCAAAAAAAGATGAAATAATGCACATTCTTCAGTTTTCCAGCATCTTTTGCATATTTGAATCCCTTCCAGCAGTGACTGTATGATTTTGAGATCCATCTTTTCACACTGAGGACAATTGAGGGACTCAAACGCAAACTATTAAAAAAAAGGTTCAAACATTCACTGATGTTCCAGAAGGAAACACGATGCATTAAGAGCTGGGGGGTGAAAACTTTTGAACAGGATGAAGATGTCCACATTTTTCTTTTGTTTAAAAAAAAAAAAAAAAAAAAAAAACATTTAGTACTGCCCTTTGGAAACAACAGAAGATACTTACATGTTTCCCAGAAGACAAATTAAGAACAATTTACTTACAATTTAATAGAGCTCTTCTACAGTTGTGCCTCAAAGCAAGTATCTGTTATTCTGAGAGGCAAGAGACATTGGCCATTTAAATTGAGCTGCGTGCATCTACAAAAATTAGAAATGAAAATGTAAACACCGCCCTAATATAATTTACTTGCTTAACATACAATAGGTTCTGTGGTCAGAAGATGCTGCAGCTACTACATGGTCACACTTTACTTCAGAGGACAAAGAAAAAAATAACAGTGACCACTTTAAAGGGTGGGAGAACACAAGACAGTTTCTCTGTGATTGTTCAAGGGCACTTTATAAATATGACTGTTAACACTTTCCAGCCATGCGTCACCTTAACTAAGCCTGAGCTGAGAAACCACAGACCGAAAGTCATGTAGACTGAAGTATTCTCATACAAGAACAAAATTGCTTTCTCTCACCTGCGTAGCCTTCGCCTCAAATGGAGACCATTTCCCACCACCTAAAGTCTCATGTACCTAAACTGTTTGCAGAAGCAGCTTAACACTTAAAATACAAATAAGTGGATCTTCCCACAGGTAGAGAAGTACAAGGTACCAATAATCCTCAATTCAAGGCAGGCAGTGCGTGAACTAACTGTAGAGCTGCTCTTCTCAAGAAACACGCTAGCTGAACAAGCAACGAGACCACAGACACTGGTTTAGCATTAGAAGGCCTGAATAGCTTAAGAGTCTGATCTCACTGCATGCAGAAAGCTTTCACGAGACAACTTTCTCAATGTGCATTAACTGCTGGGAGCTATAACAGAATTTTACCCACACTTACAAAACAATGGTGTTAGAAACCAGTTTTGGACTTGGGATCTACACCTCTGATATCAAAGGCCCTGTTTACACCTGGTATTAAGATGTGTTTTGGTCAATTGGATCACAAGTAGATGAGGGAGACATATTCCCGTTTACACCTGGTGTTTTAATCAGTCTCTTTTGTCCACTTTCAACCACCTCTGTCCTGATTTCTTCGAGGGAAGGTCTATGGGCGGGTAAATATATGAGCTTTTTCAGATCTTTCGATATAATGGACGAAATAAGCTTGCACAAATTTACATATGAATGCGATCGGAGATGGCGGAAAAACATATGGAGAGCAGCAGCTTTCGTTTCTGCTCTGATAGCCACTAGACCACGTCAAACAAAGTGAGTGTGTGTTAGAATGGTGAGAGAACGGTAAATTTTTCGTCTTCAAACCAAACTTGGGTCCTTAGCCGACAGTTTAAATCCCGTCTGGCTAGCGCGCTTCCCATGTTTACGCATTAAGTCAGTAGGCAGAGAGTAGGTGGTCTTTTGTGGCTGTTCGAACACATTCGATTACATGACTATGCAAGCAATACACTATGCGACTACACTATGCAAGCAATCCGGTCAAATGCGTTTTTGACTACCTCTGGAAGTGGTCGAAAGTGGACAAGCTCAAACCGTTACACCTGGTTTACACCTGTATTTAGTGTCGTCCACTTGTGATCTGATCGACCAAAACGCATCTCAACACCAGGTGTAAACACAGGGCCAAAGAACCTCCTCCTCATCACAAACAATTTTTGCTGTATTTGGGCTTTTGAGTTGCTATATGCAAATTCTGGAGGTTTAAAAAGTTACATTATTGGTTCTTATAGGTCTTGAATAACAGCAGAGAAATTAAGCTCTCCTGGGTTCTTTGAAGCACCAGTGGTGTCCAAAACTATGATGCTGTTTTATTATTTACACCTGGAAATATAGTTCAGGAGCAAAAATGTCATAAAATGAAGAAATATTCAGCTCTATTGCGACATCACTAATCAAAGTCAATTGTGACATTGATCATGTGACTGTTTTACAGATGTTTTTGCTTCCACTGAAGCACAAGATGCTCTTTGGACCATCTCAAATTATCCTGGAGTACTTTATCCGTTCTTACTTGAAGGTGTTCACCTCGAGCGCTGATGTCAAAAAAGTCCCAGAAATTCATTTGAATTTAATTACACATTTAACTCAACTTTCACTAGTAGTCTCAAGCTTTGGACCGCATTGAAGATGGTTTTCTGAAAACAATGGTTTTCCCATGTCATCAGGCTGTGAAACCCTTTCTGGAACATTTATTTGTAAGCATGCACCTTAAAAAGTCATCTCTTCATATCAACAGTACTGGTCGGGCCTCTACCACTTAACGTGTATGTAAATGTGACCTCGCAACCTTGGAAGAAAGCCCCCCTCTCTCAAGTATGGCACACGTATTGGTAAATACTTGCATGACAATGGGCCCTCCGCCCAGGACCTGACGGCATTCTATATTAATAGAAGCGCTGTATATTATTTATAGGCAGAATTACTTTGGTGGCATGGTCGCAGGCCAAAGGGAGCTCCTCTGCACTTCTGCTCTCAGCCCTGACAAGAGGAATACTAACAATACCGGACATGTGCAGGGCTGCCCGAGTTTACCACTGCCCACACTATCGCCCATTATAATAATCTATTCAAGGATTAAAGGGGTTTTATCTTGAAGCCCATGAATAATGAATGTGGAATTTCAAAATTTAATTGCCCCGAATTAAATGATTCAAGATAATGTTTCTTTTATAAATTTGTAATGGGGCTTGGGGGGCAAAGAATGAAAAAATACATTAAATAAAACCTTTTTTTCCCCTTCAAATGAAACGAAGAATGAAAGGACAATGGACAAGTGCCCTTATGTCTCTTAATGGAAATTGTTTTTGAAAAGGCCCTCTTAAAGACAGATAGACAGGTCAAAGATTTCAAGAAAAGCACTCCACCTTATTTGATTCAGGTGAAAAAATGCACACAACTTTAATCTTGGACTTGTCATTGTAGACAGACTCTAATGGCTTTTACCTATACAGTCGTACTGATGTACTGTGAGTCAGTGCAATCCACAATGTACCTTCTTTATGGCTAGATCATGTTAAAGATTTGAGAATAAGTGTATTAAAGCTGTTAGCTTTCCAAAGCTATAAATCTATATACAGAAGCAGCAAGAACAAGTGGTAGGCTTTCATACACTCAAACATCTTTCAACAAAAACAAACCATTCTGAACAGTATATTGAACAGTGCTGTTTATGGGCAAAACACTTTAAACGTTAATGCAGTTTCAGTTTCAATATGCAGTTTCAAAAGGACAACAAAACACTGTGGGGTTATCACCTAATACAAGTCACTACTGATGGATCATGTGACTGGAGACTCAAGATTTAACAAATAGTTCACCCAAAAAGTCATTATTTACTTAGCCTCATGTTGTACCAAACCATAATTATGCCATTTATATCATTATATTAGTAGATCAAATGCAAATAAAAAGCAACTCAGTTATTATTCATTTTTATATTTTAGAGTTAATAGTGACCAAGGGTAGAAAAGCTCCAAAAAGGACAAAAATAGCCATACGATAGCTTTGTGTGAGGAAAAGATGCAAGATTATCAGTGAATAATGACAAATTAATGACTTAAAATAGTGCACAAGTTGCATGTATAGACCACTTTCATGAAGCTTTTTGGTGTGACGGCCCTTGGTTACCACAAGCATTGTATGGAAAGAGCTGTAATTTCAAGCTTTAAGGTGCAAAAAAACAAACAAAAAAAAAAAACTGATTCGAAACAACATTTGGGTAAGTGAATAATGGTAGAAGTTTCATTGTTGGGTGAACGATTCCTTTTATAAATAGTCCCCAATGTTTTGTTGTTTAAAAGTTGACAGGAACAGAGTTTTGCCTTGTGGGAGTTGCAGATCTGTAAGTGTGCAAGGTCTTCATCCTGGATCAATATTTCTCTATCTGGAAACCAACTAAAATGACATTTGTTAAGGCTTAAAGATGACCACGATAGTTGCATGACAAATTCGAGAGAATTTTGCAGTGAATACTTAAATAAAATACTCAATAGTTACATTAAAAATAAAGTAAAAATAGATTTCCCAAAGATCCAGTATGAGCGAAGTTAGTCCTCCGAGATCATAGTCTCCATGTCCATTAACTGCAAGGTTGTCTCATTAGCACAGAAGAATTAAAATGAATATATATACCATACTAAAGAGTGAATGGTTTTAACACACAAACTTAGAATTACATTCACAGCAAAGAGCAACCATACAGCTACCAACAACCTCTTATCCTCTGGTTCAGGTTACAACATTCAAACATTCCGGAACTAATGTTCACTTTGTTAGGACTAAAGTCTTTCAGTAACCATACTTTTTATGTGAGTAAAGTAACCAGCGTGCAGCAGTGATGATCTCTTCGCAGGTCAATGTCAGAACATAGAGTAATGATTGTCAAGCGGCACTAAACGTCAAGCATGTTTCTGGCATGATCTACAGCAACGGCTGGTTAGAGAGAAGTAAAATTCCCCAAGTCAGAATTTTAGATGACTAAACAGAAACATCCTTGGCAATGTTACCATGTTAAAGTCTTTGATATATATATTTTTTCTTTCATTTTGTGATGTCCGAGCAAGCCTTCATCTAGACAGGAGTCCATATGATTGGTTACTTCCTCACCTTGTTACCAGGAACCTTTCTGGCAGCACAACTGAAGCTACTACAAAAGAAAACTAATGTGGCACTGATTAAAAACTCAAACGAAACAAAAAATAAAACAACAGGCTTTTTATAGCTTGAGCTAGCTCATACTTAAGCTGCATTTATTAAAAAAACAAACAAAAAGAAAACATTTAAACTTAAATCCTCTGCTTTTTTTGTTTAGAAAGCTTTTGCTCCTATTGGTGAGTCTCTTAAACAAAAATAAATAAATAGCAGGAACTAAGATTTCCACCGTGCTCTGGTCATGACTATTTGCAACCATCTTTTGGTTCACCTTCAGTTCGTTTGGTACTGGGGTCGTGCTTCTCAACCTCACTCCCTTTCTCCACTGCATCACTTCCTGGAGGATCCTCTTGAGTACCATTGAGATCTTTACACTGGCCATTAAGAACAGGGGATTTGGAAGAGTCCAGGCAGGCAGCGTCGGGCTTGATTTCAGCCAGGTTCATCTCCTCCTGAACATTCTCGTCTTCTTCTTCCAGTTTGCGCAGGATGATGGGGAGTTTGGCGTCTGCGTTCTCCAAAAGAGCGATGTCACTTTCTTCGTACAGCGGCAGCGGGGCCCCTTCGTCCAGCTGCTTCTGGAAGTGCAGACGCTTGGCCCGACCGCAGGACACGGCACGCTCCAGAATCTCTTTCTCCGCCAGCCGTAGCTTTATAGCAATGCGGGAGTGCAGGGACAGGTCGGGCTTCTCCAGCATGGAGCGATCCTCCTGAACAAGACAACAACAAAGATCTAAAAATAATGATGATATTGGGTAGCATGACCATTATTGTTTACCAATCAGTAACAAATTAACTGCTAGATTACAAAATCAGTTATCACAATCTTTCTGCGGTTTTCTAAATGGTTAAAAACCCCCAGATGGTTTCATTTTCAATTCTGATTGGATGAACCATATTCAAAGCCCTCAAGTGTAAAAATTTGGGCAAGAACTAACAATTATTTTGAAAATAATTCTAAATAATTATTCTGGAAATAACATCACACCATTTATTTTCATCAAGAGGTGCATTCATTTTTGGTCAAGATCATGTATTGACAATGCAAGAGTCAAGCACTGTGTAAAGTCTCCTCCAGCACATCCCAAAGACTTTCAATGAATTTAAGGACAATTCATGTCTGAAAATGATTCTTCATGCTCCCTCACAATCATTCTTTCACAGTTTGAGCCTGATGAATCTTGACATTGTCATCCTGGAATATGGTTAGATGTGTCTTCCTACATGGTTGTTTAAGCAATGAAAAGCTACACCTCCATCAGGACTGTTACCAAACATATAACATGCTAGAAACATAATAATCACTGCAATAATGATCCAATCATTGACTCTTAAGCATTTTCCAATTTAAATCCAAACAGTGACTTTTTTTTTTGGCTGGCAGTGTATATGTATATGCATATATGCATAACGAAGACATTTGTAATATTACAAAAGCTTGCTGTTCTATACAAAGAATACTCAAAAAACAGTTTCCATTATCTGCTGTGCTTGCATGCTTCACTTATGATGTACAGTGGGGAGAACACTGCCGATTTTGCAGGTTTGCCCACTTACAAAGCATGTAGAAGTCTGTAATTTTTATCATAGGTACTCTTCAACTGTGAGTGACGGAATCTAAAACAAAAATCCAGAAAATCACATTGTATGATTTTTAAGTAATTAATTTGCATTTTATTGCATGACATAAGTATTTGATACATCAGAAAAACAGAACTTAATATTTGGTACAGAAACCTTTGTTTGCAATTACAGAGATCATACGTTTCCTGTAGTTCTTGACCAGGTTTGCACACACTGCAGCAGGGATTTTGGCCCACTCCTACATACAGACCTTCTCCAGATCCTTCAGGTTTCGGGGCTGTCGCTGGGCAATACGGACTTTCAGCTCCCTCCAAAGATTTTCTATTGGGTTCAGGTCTGGAGACTGGCTAGGCCACTCCAGGACCTTGAGATGCTACTTACGGAGCCACTCCTTAGTTGCCCTGGCTGTGTGTTTCAGGTCGTTGTCATGCTGGAAGACCCAGCCACGACCCATCTTCAATGCTCTTACTGAGGGAAGGAGGTTGTTGGCCAAGATCTCACGATACATGGCCCCATCCATCCTCCCCTCAATACGGTGCAGTCGTCCTGTCCCCTTTGCAGAAAAGCATCCCCAAAGAATGATGTTTCCACCTCCATGCTTCACGGTTGGGATGGTGTTCTTGAGGTTGTACTCATCCTTCTTCCTCCTCCAAACACGGCGAGTGGAGTTTAGACCAAAAAGCTCTATTTTTGTCTCATCAGACCACATGACCTTCTCCCATTCCTCCTCTGGATCATCCAGATGGTCATTGGCAATAATGGTTTTCTTTGAGACTGTGGTCCCAGCTCTCTTCAGGTCATTGACCAGGTCCTGCCGTGTAGTTCTGGGCTGATCCCTCACCTTCCTCATGATCATTGATGCCCCACGAGGTGAGATCTTGCATGGTGCCCCAGACCGAGGGAGATTGACCGTCATCTTGAACTTCTTCCATTTTCTAATAATTGCGCCAACAGTTGTTGCCTTCTCACCAAGCTGCTTGCCTATTGTCCTGTAGCCCATCCCAGCCTTGTGCAGGTCTACAATTTTATCCCCGATGTCCTTACACATCTCTCTGGTCTTGGCCATTGTGGAGAGGTTGGAGTCTGTTTGATTGAGTGTGTGGACAGGTGTCTTATATACAGGTAACGAGTTCAAACAGGTGCAGTTAATACAGGTAATGAGTGGAGAACAGGAGGGCTTCTTTAAGAAAAACTAACAGGTCTGTGAGAGCCGTAATTCTTACTGGTTGGTAGGTGATCAAATACTTATGTCATGCAATAAAATGCAAATTAATTATTTAAAAATCATAAAATGTGATTTTCTGGATTTTTGTTTTAGATTCCGTCTCTTACAGTTGAAGTGTACCTATGATAAAAATTACAGACTTCTACATGCTTTGTAAGTAGGAAAACCTGCAAAATCTGCAGTGTATCAAATACTTGTTCTCCCCACTGTATATGTTTTTTAATGAATTACTTATTGATATAACTTTAATTTATTATTAAAACCCTATTTAAATAAACTTCATATGAGTTTAAAGAAGTGGATGTTTATAATAAACCCAGGACAGGATTAGGTTTCTTAGAGGACTGTTTAGTTTGTCGAAAAACGGTAGGTCATTTGCCCTGGAATTTGTACTGAAGTTGTGTGAGAAAAGATATGGCAGATTCGGACAGGATAAAAATCACAAAGTACATCTGTGAAACACAAATTTCTCTAATGTCCTCCATGGAAACTAGTCCTGTCCGAATAGGGCTTTAGTTGACATGTAGTTGCAAAGTTACTTATAGTTAGTAGAACTATCGAAATAAAGTGTAACCAGTAATAAGAAATATTTCTAGAGCAGCAACTCAGCATATCAGAATGATGCTACTTTTGTTCCCTATGCAATTTAAATGTTTAAACAACTTAAAGCTGCACTATGTAACTTTTGTCACTCTAGCGGTTAATAAACAAAACTGCATGCGTCTTGTGGAAGAACATTGCAGCCGGAGTTACTTCTCTATTTATGTCTATGACGAGTCACGCAGGTACAGGGCTACTCCGCAGCGGTGCCGACACGAACCAGAATAAAATAGTCTGAATATAAACACTTATTATAGGTGTACCGTAGTGATTCAGGATAATACAAAAACACTGTTTGGAAAATGGACATTTTGTAAATTTTGAACACAAAAAAAAAAAGTTAGACTGCAGCTTTAAAGATGCTTTATAATATTTGGGTGAAAAGTTCAGATATTGTTTGACTGTTCCAGCACCTCTGAGGTCGTCTTGTAGGTTTTGAGAAGCAGCGCAGCTCGTGTTTCCAGGAACGTCCACAGCTTGATTTCGTTCTCCCAGCTGACAGGGAATTCAGTGTTGCCCAGGGTGAAGATCTTGTTGATGGCGTGATCGCCCACCAGGTAGTCCCTGAGTTCCTCTGCAATCAGAAATGCACACCTCTCTGGTTAAGGGAGTAATCTGCTGCGCAAGTGAGCCGGCAGGTCTGATCTGCAACGATTATGTAAGGTATGATTACACGGCTGCTAACGAGATGAAAGGGCTTGCCGAATGAGTGCGTGGCACGCGCACACCGCTGAATCCTGTCACACCAGTAAAATAGAAGCCCCCAGCACAGGGGCTTCGCTTAGTTTAAAAATTAACATAAAAATTCTGAATAATGTATCAGCTCAGACTTAAGAGGTCTTGCCAAAGGACATGGCCTTGCTTTATGGGATTTATGACAAAAACTTCCACTACATGGATGCTGATAAATATTTCACTGACTCTGGATCAGTCCTTCCACACATCTGCCACACTGTCTTGATCTATTAAACACCTGAGGGGCACTTGTTTAGGCTTCGTTGTCCTGTCTAGTTTAGTGTAAGGATGTGATATGGAATAAGGCATCTTACTTCCTGATTTATGGACCACAGGTGGCCACTGGTGTACCTTAGTGCCAGTCTTGATGGTATCAGGACAAAAAAAAAAATAAATAAAAAAAAAATAAAAAAAAGATACATACCTTCAGTCATGCAGAAGACACGCAGGAAGGCCAGGAGCTGAGCAGATATGGGCGGCTCGCTGCAATGCAGGGCAAAGATACTGGACCTGAGGAGGAGAAGAACCGGAGAGGGTTCAAAGCACCATCTGACTTCCCCCCCCACCTATCTCAAATTAAACCCCAATTAACTCCAGCGGAACGGGCAGGTGCTAATGGAAGCCTCCTGCCTGCACGAGACCGCAGCGCTGCTCCCCGTCGCATGACAACTGATTGATCTCAAGCGATGAGAGGCCACTGAACTTGATGCATTTTTAAAAACACGTTCAATCATTTATAATTTACTGTTTAATTACTGGAGCATATCTATGGCCTCTTCCTGTCTGACTTACAGTGGGATGAAAAGAAGCATCTTGACTCTGACCCGAATCAAAAGGTAATCTCATATGGGCCTGTGTGGATTTTTTTTTGAGACTTAAAGGATATTGATCTGTGTGACAGAAAGTTCACTGATAGTATTATGCCACAATAGAAGAGGTTTTACAGCACTGTAATTCTGTTACACCTGAAGGATGATTCTTGCAGCAGTACAACTCACTACTGAGACATTTAGGATTGAATCGGATGTTAACATGAGAATACCTTGCACATTACATTTACAAAAAGACAAGAAAATGCTTTTCTTACATTAGGGAGAAATTACATGTACATTGCCCTCTAGTGCTGATGTTACCTATCAGCTAATAATAATAATAATAATAATAATAATAATAATAATAATAATAACAATAATAACAACAACAACAACAACAACAACAGTAATTTCCTTTTAATTTATTTAATTTATTTTCAATTAACTTTTTTTTAGTTTTTGTTTTTTTATTATTAAAAAGTTATTCTCATTAAACTAAAACTTTAACAATTTTTGTAACAAGTGTTTAAGTGGCTATTCAAACTTCCTATTTACTTGGAAAACATAATCGTATGATGGCAAAATTTGAAAGCATAAATGACAGACACTTTTTCGTTACTAAAGAAAATAAATGAAGTAGTGCTATGAAAAGTAACTTATTTTCTAAATTTATCAACTACAAAATCATTAAAAAAAAAAATTATAATAAAAAATAATTTATGCAATGCAATTATGAGGTCTGATATGTTTATATTGAATTAAAACTAGACTAAACACTAAAGTAATGATAAAAAAGAAAAGCTAGTCAAAGATCTGATTCTACATGGATCATGTGGATCATGTCATTTCTGTACAGGATACTCACGCAGGAATCCCTGCCCGTGCCAGAACCTCTGCCTTCATGGCATACAAACGCTCGCTCTTGCTCACACCCAGCTTAATTTTCACGCGGTCGTGTGCGTTGTCCTCAAAGAAGAAACCATTGTGGATCACAAACTCTGCATTGGATCTTGTACCATAGAATATGTAGATCTGAGGGAAAACAAAGGGAAGGGCTTTTGTAATTCAACATATTACTACAATAAAGCAAAATTGGCACTGCCTTTTATTTCATGGCGGAAGTAGACATGGACACCTGGACGCACAGATCTATGGGAATGGATGCAATATTACACAGTGGCAATTTAGCCCCGAAAACTTCCTTCCCACACTACAGTCCTTTCAAAACACAGCTCACGTCTTCCCCTCAACAATACATCCACAAAATTTACAGATAGTGCTGTGCAGAAAGTGTGTGTGAGAGAGAGAGATTAAACATAGTGCTGAAGAGAAAGAGAGGGGGCGAGAGAGAAGCACAGTTCAATCCTGTTCTCAGCCTCTCCACAGTGAGTTCCGAAACGATGCGAAATCAGCAGCAGGAATCAGGGATCAAACGGCTCTGTACGGAGCGACGCTCCCGAAACGGCCCCTCCTACTCCCCCCAACGCTTGTCCGAGTCCCACACGCCGGCCCCCTCACTCTCTTTCTTCTTCCACTGGCTGTCTCTGCGAATCTTATCAAATAATTCACATTCTGGAGAGAGAGGAGGGGGGTGTATACCTGGCTTGTCACTGTGTGCCCCGCATATCCGCTCTCCCCATGGCTGGAGCTGAATGCCTCCGCTCTGATATTACCCCCGGGCCTTCGTAATGGCCACTGGCTGATAAATGCATCACGGAAGCACAAGCATAGAGCAATAGTGCGAGGTGAGAGTGTGCGAATAGAAATTGAAAATGTACAAGTGCATTAGGTGGACAGTGCATGGCACGAAATCCACCCGCTGATTTTTGTCAAATCGCATAGAGCAATGTGAAATTGTCCGAGATATTTCTGCAGTAAAAGACCAATGGTCATCCTTATTGTGACCTGTAAACGGTTGAGCTGCTGTGATGGTGTTGTAAGACTCACCTGTTCGCCCTCTTTGTAATCTTTCAGAGCTACGCATTCGCATCGGTCATCCTCTAGATTGTAGCCAGTCGTAATCTAGAACAGAACAGAAAATTCTTGTTAACATTTGAGTCAAGTCATATAGTTGTGAGGTATATTTATACAAGACACTGACTCAACTATATATGAGAGCTGTATGCATACATGTACAGTGCATCCGCGAAAGTATTCACAGCGCTTTCCACATTTTGTTATGTTACAGCCTTATTCCAAAATGGATTAAATTCATTATTTTCCTCAAAATTCTACAAACAAGCAGCACTCCACCAATCAGGCCTGTATGGTAGAGTGGCCAGACGGAAGCCACTCCTCAGTAAAAAAGGCACTTGACAGCCCGCCTGGAGTTTGCCAAAATGCACCTGAAGGACTCTTAGACCATGAGAAACAAAATTCTCTGGTCTGATGAAAGAAAGATTGAACTCTTTGGCCTAAATGGCAAGCGTTACGTCTGGAGGAAACCAGGCACCGCTCATCACCTGGCCAATACCATCTCTACAGTTAAACATGGTGGTGGCAGCATCATGCTGTAGGGATGTTTTTCAGCAGCAGGAACTGGGAGACTAGTCAGGATCGAGGGAAAGATGAATGCAGCAATGTACAGAGACATCCTTGATGAAAACCTGCTCCAGAGCGCTCTGGACCGCAGACTGGGGCGAAGGTTCATCTTCCAACAGGACAACGATCCTAAACACACAGCCAAGATAACAAAGGAGTGGCTACGGGACAATTCTGTGAATGTCCTTGAGTGGCCCAGCCAGAGCCCAGACTTGAACCCGATTGAACATCTCTGGAGAGATCTGAAAATGGCTGTGCACCGACGCTGGTGCAAGTACAAGAGAGTATCAAAATTCGCTCTGGCTGCCCTGCCAACAACGGTGTAGAAAGATTCGTGGACGCTCTGATGTAGATCGAATGCTTGGTCTTGTAAACTTTATTTAAAGGGGCCGCAAAGCAAACAAGCATGTTGATTGGTATTTGTGCAGATTGACCACAAGTAGAGTATAAGTTCTCATGAAATCTTTTAAATGTAAAAGTAAGAAATTGAAGGATGGAAAGAACTTAATTATAGTTTGCTAACAAAATAAACCAATTAAAAGCCATTTGTGTGGTGTGGCTTTGGTGTTCATAGTTAAGTGCTAATCTAATTTCAACATGCAGTTTATAGGAGACGTTTACTAGCCTTGGTCTGTAATTAACATTAACATTAACATTAATTTGTGTGCAGCCTACATTACAATTACTGTCCAGGTTGAAGTGTAGCCTTAATGCAATTGGTCAAATCTGTGTTGTTTTGAGCAAATTAATTGCATTGCAGCTGAAAAAAAAAACAAAACAAAAAAAAACAAAACAAACAAAAAAAAAAGCGTTTTAGAGCAAAAATGTTGCCTATAAATAGTGTTGCGCTTCTTATCAAATTCACATCACTATGGATCATCAAATTGTTGCATTTGGTGTGACATTGCTCTACCTGTGGAGAAGACTGAACTAATGTTTGGTCGGAACCAAAGTTTACACGACTGCATTCTCTGGAATCCTCTCAAGCGGAGGACTTCTACATTCCGTTTGGTTGCCGCCGAACCGCGTCATAGCTCATTACCATAAGGTTGCCCTGACTTCAACTTTCCTCAACGCCCACACCGTTGCTCGCTGGCTCACATTGAAATTAAATGACTTCCGGTCACTTTTTACTGTGCGGCGGTCTGAACGCACAGTAAGGAAGTATTCTTGAGTGCTGTCTGGGATAAATAAAGACCCATTAGTGCTTACTTTACAAATGAGATGTATTCCCTGAGTGTAATTTGAGTGATAAAAACATTATGGACCCCATTTACACCTTTTCACAGTCCAATTGTTACCAGATCAATGGAGACATATTTTAATATCAGGTGTAAAACAGAGCTTAAGTCAACAAAAACTTGTACCTTTTTGTTTACCCCCCAGCCCTTAACTGTCACCGTTCAGTCACGCTCTTTTCTTTTTTCACATCACATATTTTAGTAATCATTACAAATTAGGTATCATTCGAAAGCTTACAAACACAAAATTCATCCTGTGAAAAACATTTTGAAATTGGACATTGCATTACGATAAAAACGGTACTCTAAATTATTTTAGCGGCCTCATCCCCAGTGGACAAAATTCAATGGAATGTGAATTTACAGCGCCTAAACAAAATCCCATAGGAACATGAATTTTTGTGATATCAACTTCAAATTTGGAACAAAACTTGGTTAGACATTTGGCTTTGATTTTATAGTAATTTTAGAGTAAAAATAATTTTGTAAAATATATATTTTATATAAAATAAAATATATTTAGTACAGTACATTTGATTTACAGTAAATTTAAACTTCCATAACTTTTTCATACTTTCATTTTCACTTCAGCAATAATCTGCTGAGGGTCTTTTTTAAAACAAGACCAAACTTAAAAGGGGGTTAAAACGTATAAAAAGCTTTAAAACGTCAAATACAAAAACAATTAGGAACCAAAACTGCAAGGCTATTTCATGAAATATTTCTGTGGGTAGGAAAAAGATGAAATAAAAACAACAGGGCAAAACCAACAAATAAATAGCACTTACTAATGGTTATAGAGCCAGCCTATTAAAATAACACACCCTAACAAATACAATCCTTCACTATTAAATCTCTCAAAATCTTCAGAAATCAACTAAATCAAATAAACTGAGTAAATTGTACGAAAAACACTGCTACCAAACATACAATACGTTTTTATTAAACCTTAACCAGGGGATTACCAGAAAAAAACATTTCATTACACATTTTAATGACCGTGATTTTCAATGCACATGATAATTTGAAACAAAACTTCATTTTAGGATATAAGTGCATTACAGAGTCAAATGAACAGAGGCGATATATTGCTCTGTGGCAAGAGCTGCTGAGCACAATCAAAGACAAATTATCCAAATAAATATAAAAGATCCCTTGGGATGAAGGCATAATCTACCGAAAAAAAAAAGGAAAATCGCATTAGACGTTGCTCCCGCATTCCTTAAAAGTAAATGTTTTTTCCCCCTGTACTTCAAGACTGCAATACAAGTGAAAGCACTGTAAACATCCATGTCATGGAATATATATATATATATATATATATATATATATATATATATATATATATATATATATATATATATATATAAAAAAAAAAATGGCTGAACTGAATTGGTTGCAAAAACCTTCTGCTACCCATAAATGATTTGACGGGGAGTTCTGCATTGGTTTTGCAGCAGTGCTGCGGACTCACCAGGCCGTTGGTGTGGTTGCACATGTCCCAGAGAGGGATGAGGGCCAGTGTGACCCGACTTCCGTCTGCTGTAGGAATCTGGTTTTGACGAGTCATTACAGAAGACACTGCCCACCTGACATACAAAATGGCATCACTTCATTACAGATTCAAAACACTACTAAAATTGCTGTACATGTTAAAGGGAAATATAATGGAAAACCAGATTTCTCTTGTTCTTTTGAAATCTTTTGAAAGATTCTGCGACTAGAAAAATTTTTCTGTGAAATAATGTGTATGAACAAAGTAAATGGAGTCAATATTGATTTCATCTGGACTTTACTGCATCATGTTTACACACCAAGGCCTTTAGTATTCTGAATTGGCAGCGCTGATGCACATTTCACATGCAAAAATGTACTAATCAAAACAGGGGTCAATTGCATACAATATTCCTAAATTTAGAAATTGAGTAAAAATGACCTTTTTAATTCTTAAGGCCAGAGAGAGGGTGGGAAATGGTCATGTAAAACTAAATTACAACTGAATGAAAATCTTCTTACATTACGAGTGGACTTCAGATAAAAAGTACAGAATACAGCTGCTTTAATAGCCTGCATATCAGGCAATATAATGAACTTAAATCTGAATTTGTCCAGAAGAGCGTCTTACTTATCTAGTCTAAATAATCTGGACATCATTTATTAAAAGGAACTTGAAGTCCACCAAAGACAACATTAGCTGTGACAAGACCCTATTCCATTCTCTTCACACATTACCCAACGGGAGCACAGACTTGCATCATATTCAACAATCTGAAGATGAAAGGGGACCAATGATAAATTATTCCTTCACAGATAATTTGGTGCTAATGAAAGAACAATGAGAACAAACGCCTCATTTTTAAAGGCCATCGCGTAGCCCTACAACCAACCTACGGCTTGTCTTCCTGCTCTTCTCTTTTTTTGAACCTCAGCAGGGAAGAGAAGTTCCACTTTTTTAACATGGTAGGGCATTTCAACCAACCTGTAGTCGTCAAAGGTAAAAGCATCCTTCAAGGGTAGTTTGCTGGCGTTCGGATGAGTCTGGGAATTGAAGATGAAGAACACAGAGAGTGGAGGGAAGGAAAAAGGAGAAAAGAGCATAAAAAGGACCAGAGAAGGAGATATAGAGGTAAAGGGGAAAAAGGAGGAAAGAAAAGAGAGAGAGAGAGAGAGAGGGAAAAAAAAAACAAAAAAAAAAAACACAAATCAGTCAGTGGAATTTCATTATGTGGCTGCCTAACAGATCCTAACAAGAGTGTAGCCAGGCAAAGAGCGTCCAGTGGTGCTATGCAAGGATCATGGTGGCATTAGCCCCCCATACATCACTGTCAACTTAATTTGTTGTGCCCAGCAGCCGTCATAAATCTGCTTCATCAATTTGTGTGACAGAGAGCCACTGGTGCCACAGAAATCTACATTTAAAGCCACAGACTCGCTCCCTCCAAGGGCTCATTTGCAGCGGGTGTCATGGAGAGGGAAAAAAAATAAAAAAATAAAAAGCTACAATCCCGTAGAAAGGGGGAAAAAAAAGTAGGGAGCAAAGAATGCCAGGGTCTAATTCAGCCGGCCCGTAGCACCCTCCTGAACATGCAAAATGAGCCATAAAAATAGACGTAGGTATGAAGCTGAGAGTGAAGGATATTCTTCTTTTCCCCCACAGGTGCTCTCATGGCTGTGTGTGTGGTGCTTGTCCTGTGAAATGAAGCACTGTACTCCACAATGAGGTACCGTGCACACCGTAATGGTGCTGATATGTATATAACACAATACATCAAAAAGCTTGCGCTCGAATATCATAATCACGACTCAGGTGATCAGTCCATCACACAGAACGAGTGATAAAATTGCCCAACAGACACAGGAACCAAAACAACATATTAGAAATCTGCCAAGTTCACATTTTCTTTTGATATAAATCACTTACAGATATGAATACAAAATAACCTCCTTAATAATAAAGATGTCTCTTTGACATGAGGGTTTTCATCTGTAAGATGTAATTTTTTCAAACCTGGGGATCGCAAGCCCCTGGGGGTTCATGAGTAGAGTTGGGTATTGTTTGAATTTTAACGATTCAGATTCTGCTGATCGATTCCGATTCTTATTGATTCCAATAAGGTGTATAAAAAAAATTAAATAAATACATTTAAAAAAAAACCTTGCATATTCATATTTATTCTTGCAAAACCTTTCATTGCAGCTGAATACCATGAACAAAAATCGACAGCAAAAACTAGTCTAACTAATATAAATGTCAAGCATTAATAAAGACAAGTAAACTGAGTACAACTGAACAAAGATATGATTGAAATAAACATTGTTTGATTTCATGTATTCAGGTACAGAAACTGCAATCAAATGTAAAGTAACTCTGCACTTTATAAATAAAATATACATTACAAATATAGTTACAAAAGTTATTCAGCCAAGAACAGCGAGTGAATTTTCTCTGTCTTTTATTGTTTGATTAACGCTATTATAGAGACAGCAGCCTAAATATTAGGCTGCTGTCACTTTAAGAACTGCATGGATCCAATATACTGTTACTCAGTTTTTCTTTGTGTATTTTTCCGTTTAAGTGCAAAAAGACGCGGAAGAGATCTCAATTCACTAACGCGCAATTTACAGCATGAGAGGTGGCTTTCTGTGCGCACGTTTTGGGTGTGTGCACAGCACAGAAAACAGCGTAAGAGTCTTGTGCTTGAATGGTTTAAAAATATCATTAAAATAACTTTTTCTGTGTGTGCAGCACAGAAAACATTGCATGGGTCTTCTAGCGCTTGAATGGTTTAAAGTCATATTAAAATGCACACAAAGAAGCAAAAAAAACAAAAAAAAACAAAAAACAACTTTAAACATGGCGGAGGGAAGAATGATTGCTGCTGTGACTGGTTCTTTATTAGTTTTTTCCACAACCGCTACATACTAGTACATATTTAAATATATGAATAATCATTTGAAGCATATTATAGCAAAAATAGCCTGTATTTGACCGAAATTCCAGAATCCTCAACTAGCTGACTATAGATAGCGTGGTGAATGTTTATATGGTTGTCAATGAATATGGGATGCTTAATATAATTTTGGCTTTAATAAGATTTTCCAAATTAATATGCAAGCATAAACCTGGTGTCCTCCATGGTTCCTGTTTTTTCCAACAACAAAAGTACTTGAATGTGATGAGCTCGCAATCACGACTTCAGAAGTGGAAGTAGGAAATTTCCAATAGCACATGAATGCAGCATAAGTCAAAGGGGTTCGGCTGACCAAAAAATAAAATTGCTGTAAACAATCCCTACTGTAACCGATTGAGACTGTTCAAGCTTTAATATGCAAAATTCAGTGAATAGCATCTTTAAAATACTTCTTTTATGGTGCTTTTAAATGCATGCTATATGCTTTTGTTGTATGGAAAAGAGCAGCGTGAAGACTCCTTTAGTGTTCCACTGAAGAAAGTTATGAGTTTGGAATGATAACAAGGTGAGTAAATGTTGACAATTTAAATTTTTTTTGGTAAAGGATCCCTTTTAAATACAATGTGAAGGTTTCCAGGTAGTGTGCTCCACCACAGATGTCTCAGAGACATACGTGTGCTTACTGGAAAGAGGGCGCAAACTCCTTCTGTGAACCAAGCTGCACCATTAGGCTCGCAAACTGAGCAATAGAAGCATTAAATGCAAGCGCTCAGAAGTAGTGGCTAACTTTTACCTTCCACGTCTCTCCCCATTAATCAATTTCCCTGACACTAATTGAGCCCTGTATTCCCCCTTGCTGCTCTGGAACCCACACACACTTAGCGAAGACGGTGATACAGTGTGGTCACATCACATCTTTGCCTGTAACTCAGTGTGTGTCGGCAGAGTAGAGTCCAGTTTTGAAATTGTTGTAGCCCTACAGCAGAGTGTGAGAACATGTACTTCGTCTGCCCCTGCTGTGAGTAACCAGGCAAAGGTGTAACACACTCAGGTGGATGAAGGTCTATAGGTCAGCTGTGATTTCATAAAGCATGACATAATAACAGAGCAAAGCCTGACCACTTCCTTTCATTTCAACCCCAATTCTAAGAAACAGGCTGACTTGGAAGCATCGCTCACATATGCTGACGGACAACTATTAAAAGATAAGCGCCGGGTAAAGTCGGTAAGTCAGAATTCTGTGTCCTGGGTTTGAGCCTCACATTTCAGATGAAGGGAAGTGGTTCATGTATGGATGGGGAAGAAAAAAAAAAAAAAAAAAAAAAGCATAATAAAGGTTTTGACCGAAGTAATAGGGCAAATCTCTAGAGAGAGAAGCGGTTCTCTGCAGACTTCTTGCAGGAAGATGTGCTGAAGCCAGCTAAACAAAGTAGAAAAAAAAAAACACATTTGAGCATCGGTAACCATTACAGGCCACCTGAAAAGGGTTAAAGCGCAGTTAATGATATTTTCAGTCCTCTGAGAGCCAAATACTCGAGTGCCCAAGTACCGTAATAGATTCAATTAAGGCAATAATTAGTTGAACAGAGTGATAAACCTCAGGGGGGGAGGGCGAACCTGGCTGCAGAAAGGCCATGAAGAGGTCCACCCGGATCCCTCGGAGCGCTGTGGGTTAGGATAAGGCCTTTAGTCTGGAAAAAACTTAGAATGTGCTCATGTACAGAGGTAGTTTGAGACGAAACGGAGGTAGTTTTAGACGGCACGTTTGATGAGGTGTAGTTTTCAGAGATAAAGGGCAGCTGCACCGCTGCAGGTTCATCTTGTGATGCATTAGCATCACCAGAGAGAGGTAATTCATCATGTGCCACAATGGCACCACGGCTCAGAGGGAGACGAGGGGGGAACGGCCCTGTAAATCAATTAGAAAACAAAAGCTCCCACCACGAGTGCCTGCTCTCCTTAACAAGGACGGCGGGAAACGCGGCTAATTGGCCGGTGGCCTCCAGGAGGTCTTTCTGGAGCTGAGATCCCCAAGCACCCCATCCGCCGCCCTGGCCGGTATTAGAGAGCTTGTCATCAGTGTGCATGCTGAGGTTCAAACGGGATTGATTTTTACTTCTTACTTCAGTTACGCCGACTGTTTCAATGCTCGACTTTGTGCACTTAATGCACATTGCTGAAAATGATGAAACAAACGCAGACCTACATCGTCGTTCAACGTCGCAAACTCTCCCTCATTTTCCGAGCTGCATCAGGAAGGTCAGACAGATATCTTCTCAGGTTCAGGGAGAGGGGGTGGGATGAGAGCATACCACTGGGACCCTGTTCATTTCTCATCAACAACGGCAGATGCAGCACACCAAGGTTACTTTGCATTCGCTGCATACCGGGGTCACCTTATGAGGTTCACCTCCCCCACACACGCACGCATCCAGCCCCAACGAGGAAGGGACGGTTATCATTGGTCCCCCGCGGACACGGGAGGCGCTTGGATACTCCTCAGAGGGCGCTCGGCGTTGACAACAGCCTATCCCTCTTCACACAGGCAAATATATATAAAAAGCTCCTCAATTCCAGCAGGTGAAGGGCCTTGCTTTCTCAGTTCTTCCCGAGGAGAAGCCGGGAGGGGGGGGGGGGGGGGAAGGCAGGGACCAGATAAAGCAGGCGGTGGGAGGAAGTAGAAGAAGGGGGGGCTGGGGTTGTCAGTCATGTGTGGAAGGTACATTCAGGTCAATTCAATTCAAAGCCAATGCGACAAGCTAATTTTCCAGCCCGGTCATCTGCGGCCGCCTCAGAAGAGAGGCTGACATTGACAGTAGTCATTACAGTGACACTGGCTCCCAACCTGAAGAGGCAAGAGGAGAGGCGCGAACAGGACACTCACCGAAGGGCCGGCAAGACAACCCTCCCCCTCAACTGAACCTCTTTGGAAAAAAAAACAGAGCTTTATATGAGGAAAAAGAGTTATGTTCATTTCACTCTGAACTCCTGCTTGAACGCACAGAGAATGAATCTTTCTGTTCATTAAAAGGTTTACTCGGCGTGATCGGTGTGTAATTCATTACGCCAAGAGGTCATCAGGTCCTGCAGCTTTATTTTAGCAATACAAACTTTACCAAGTTCATTTCGGAGGAAGAAACATTTCATTTACACCAGTACCCTTGAAAGCTTAACTCACTTCTGCCACCTAATGGACTACATATTCAAATTGAAATCGTTCACTACATATACAAATTGATTAACTTTCTGATGACTGATGCCGACGGCATAAAGTAGCAGATGCATATATTTCAGTTTATTGTGTTTCCTGTTATTTGTCTCAGTCGCTGTATAGAAAACAGTATAAATACTCTTGATTAAAGTTATTAACGGAGTACGAGAAACAATAATACCGCTTCTAATTACACTCCCACCCCCTTTTATAAACTAGAAAACATTTAATAAAGAAAATGTCAACAGATTTGCAGACAAAATGACAAATACATTAACTATCTGCATGAATATTTGATGCCCTATCTTGTCAGTAATGTGAAATATTAGTTTCTTTTCCCTAATTGACAGTCATCTAATGAAAGAAACAAAATGTACCAGTAAAGATGTAGAACTGAAATTGGAGAGAACTGGGAAGAGCATATTATTGCTTCCTTAATAGCTAAGAGGAGGTCCAAGAATCGGGATAAAATTTATTGGACAGATCACGGTCCAGTTGAAATGAACAGCCATCTCAATGTGTCATTTAATAATCATAAATCTGCATATTCAAGATTTGCATCATAACACTGAAATTACATTTTATAGTAATATCATGCACTTTTTGTAAACAAAGTGGAAAGAAAATTCCACTTTTGTTCTAGAACTTACCAGGTGAGGCTACAACTGAACATTAAGCATATATATTTGACTGGACTTACGCAAAATCAAAACTTATTTTTGTTTAGTTTGAATGGTAGAAACAATGAGATATCTATAAATCAAAAATTGTTGCTTGTGAAGGGACAAGTAGATTTTATAGTCTAGAAGTACATTTCTATTTCTTACATTTTTAATTCTTTATTGCAACAGAGGAAGAAGTATCATATCGATCATTAGCATATTCTTTTCTAGCACTAAAACCTAAAACTTCAGACATACAGTTATTTAAAAGAAAATACCCACTTATGTTTTGCTTTGAACACTACTTTGAGGGATAAACATCTCCCCCTGCTGGTCAAAGATTGCAACTGCAACACCATCTCTGAGCCATGTCAATGGCAGCTTATCAGGGGCCCTGAAATTGGGTGCAAGAGGGCATTATAAAGCTCCTTTTACCCATCTCCAATGTGCCTTCAATGGCAGGGATCCTTTTAAAACTGGATCCTCAACTCAGCAGACAGCAGTGTAAAGGACAGCTATTCATGTGGCTAGAGAGTCTGAATAACTTGTCGTACTGATTGCTTAAAAAACCCTGCACTCAAACGGCTTGCAGTCCATGTATGAGACACAGATAGGGCTATCAGTCACCGCACTCATCAAAACTGCCATACGTATGAGTACAACTTTATGAGTTTACTGAATAAAGTTAGTACTTGTGTACTTGTGATAAATTCAAGGACATCCATCGCTAGAATGTGAGACTAGGTGCTTAAGTTAGCTCTGTATTAAAAGCTGAAGTTATTTTTCTCTGAAAAAGTAAGTAAATATATGTAAACAGTATGCAATAACCAACTGACATATAAAACACTTGATTACACCACATTACATTTGGCCATCAACAAAAGGGTTTAATAATAATTAAAAAAAAATGTATTTAAGTTATTTGGCGGTGAAATCATTCATACAGTTAAGACTGTGGTTGATTTTCACTTCCTTTTAATTTGTCCCTCTCTTAATTAAAAATCAAGCCAAATGAATAAGTGAAAAGAATGAATAAATATATATGCATGCACCTAGACATTTGAGAGAATCGGTGTGACTTACATGGATGACTTTGTAGAAGTAGGCGTACTGCCGCGCTGTGTTTTTATATTGACTGAGCACATCCTGTATGGCTTGTGTGGCCAGCAGGTGGCGCACTTCCTCCTCTTCAAAGTACAGAGGTGTGTCGTAGTCAGCAGGCAGGGTCTTGATGTAGGGCAGCCAGGGAGAGCTGGGATTGGCCCGTTCACACAGCAAGTGTAGAGCCAGAGTCACATTGCCCATGGCCTGGAGTATCCGGTCCTGACTGTACAGTGGCCCTGTAAATAAAGGTTAAATTAGGAGTCTGCAAATGGTTTCCAGATATTAATACAAAACTAATACTTTTCACTTAAATTCATGCTGTTTTCACGCTAGGTTTTGACGTGGACCTGTGTGTAATTAAGCAGAAAGCTTGGTTTGTTTGAAAGTTAAAAGAGTTTATATCGGGTCATGTAAACCACAGTACAGCTAGATTTTGAAAAAGTAACAGCGCAGATGGTTTGGATAACAAATGTTGTTATTGTTAACTAAAACTATAAAAAAAAAAACATTTTCAGCTATTGAAATAAAGCTGAAATAAAACAACATATTATTATTAGATGGAAAAACTTACAACAGCTTTACTAAAAACTTAGTAAAAAAAAAAAACCCCACTAAAACTGAAATTAAAATTAAAGCGAAATAAAAATATAAAAAAAGACAAGCACATAAAAGTAATAAAACAAACTAAAATTAAAATAAAGAATAAAAATATAAAAATAAAAAGCTAATAATATAACAGTATACAGTATAAATAATACTAAAACAGCACTGTTTCTAACAAATGTTTTACAACTGTGAAAACATTAACATCTACACGGTAGAATGACAATTTTAAATACGACAACAATAAAGTTATTACTATTATAAAAGAAAAAAAAAATAACAATATAAAAGAAAAAACATCATAGAAAAAAATAAATATCAGAACATTTTTTTTGTATGTTTGCCCCACACACTTGCATGTTTTACCAACTGTTGACTGAGTCCAATTAATTTTCTGTGGTAATCAACAGCATGTCTCAGACGCTGTCGATGGAGCTAAAAGCTGAATTTAACCTGGAACATTAAAGTAATATTTATATAAACGTGTTCTGCATATTCTATGCGAAGAGAGAAATATTTGCACATTTCAATGTGGCCTGTCATTGTCAGAGTTTCTGGTCAAAGGTCAAAGACTGACATTGCTACACTATGCGAACTCACCAAGGACAGAGTTCTTGGCTGATTCCACAGTCATCAGCATTTTTCTAGGGATCCACAGGAACAGCTCCTCAGCCTGAAATGGACAGAAAGCCCACGAACAACTGAATTTCATGGTTAAAAACATGCATTCAAAACCACATCTTCATTTCAATAAAAACATCAATGTACAGTTCAATAAAAACTTAGTTTGATTACAGGGCTAGTCCTTTCCTGACACATTCAAATTCCATTACTACATTTTGTAAATAACAATTAGCTAAAAAAACCTGAAAACTGTAGCAGCCATTTAAAACCACTCGAACATTGACCCCAATTATGTCTGGAGGTAAAATATGGCCAATCAATAACCTCCATAAATCAATCAGCACTAAAAACATTCCCTCCTAAAGCACTAACAAGGATAATGGGGAAAAAGAAAAACAACAAGAACAACAACAACAAAAACAGCTATAATCACTACATAAAGGCCTGTAATTAAAACTTGATCAATAGCCATCAAAAAGGAACACAAATAATTATCATCATCTACTTTATCTACTGCCAATATACAAGTTGGGTTACTTGTTTCAGCCTTCAACAGAATATGACAGAACACTCTGTAGGTGGCAGAAAAAGTCAGCAAATCGCACATATGATTTGCAATGGATTTAATGTAGATTATTTTCAAGTGGGTGTGTGATGCCAATAAAACTATCAGCATGAAGCCTAGTTTATATTATAGCTTATTTTGGCTAGAATACATCTTATTTAAAGACAAAAGGGCCTTTCAGACCAACTTGTAAAAACAATTAATAAAAAAAAAAAATAAAAAAAAATTTCCAACATGAAAAAAAAAAAAAAAAAAAAACCCTGAAAAACTGATTAGAGTCTCGACTCATCCATCTTATCATCAAATAGCCTGTGGACTAGGTGACAAAGACACCAACCTTGATATCTTTGGTGGCCTTCAGACCATATCCTTCATCTGCAAAGTTGGAGATCTCAAAACCATCACAAGAAGCCCCACATTCTGTGGCCCAGGCCATCAGCTCGGAGAAAAAGTCTTCCCTGATTCCCTCAAACGATACCGACATCCCTGAGGAAATAATACAATCCCATCACAAGCTGATTTAGCTATTATATATATATATATATATATATATACACACATATATATAGAACAGCAGTGTGAGAAGTTCTCTCTGTAATGAATTCCATTATTCTACGGCACTCTACTGTATTATGTTTCTGTAACACAACACAAGTGAACCTAAACGGTGCTACCTATTACTCTTGTGTATCCTACTGTGTAATGTGCTGTCTAACGTTTATTCTAATTGATATTTGTGTGTTCTAAATGCATATCTCTGAGACTCCCACTGAGTATTTGATTAAGTAATGTGATAGGATCATTCTCAAGTCTTTGCATCACTGCATAAGTGAAGCTATTTCTGTGTTTGCTACATCAACTTACTGCATACTGTATGTGCATTATGTTATCAAAGTCATTCTATGAAATAAAGAAATGTATAACAAGTCATATTTTATGCTAATAAGATTTCTTGTACTCTTATGTTGCTGTTAAAGGAATAGTTTACACAAAAAAAACAAAAAACAAAAAAAACAAGATTGTCAATATTTACTCGCCCTTGTGTCATTCCAAGACATTTTTATAACAACACGATATTGCCAAAAGTATTGGGACACCCCTCCAAATCATTGAATTCAGGTGTTCCAATCACTTCCATGGCCACAGGTGTATAAAATCAAGCACTAGGCATGCAGACTGCTTCTACAAACATTTGTGAAAGAATGGGTCGCTCTCAGGAGCTCAGTGAATTCAAGCGTGGTACCGGGATAGGTTGCCACCTGTGCAATAAGTCCATTTCCTCACTATTTTTTTATTTATTTATATATTTAACAGGGACAATGCAGTCAAACATAGTTACAATACAATTACGCAAATGATGCGCAGCATATAGAGTTTATAGCTAATGCTAATTAAATACTACTAAATATTCCACGGTCAACTGTTAGCGGTATCATAACAAAGTGGAAGCAATTAGAAACAACAGCAACTCAGCCACGAAGTGGTAAGCCACGTAAAATCACAGAGCGGGGTCAGCGCATGCTGAGGCACACAGTGCACAGAAGTCGCCAACTTTCTGCAGAGTCAATAGCTACAGACCTCCAAACTTTGTGTGGCCTTCAGATTAGCTCAAGAACAGTGCATAAAGAGCTTCATGGAATGGGTTTCCATGGCCGAGCAGCTGCATCCAAGCCTTACATCACCAAGTGCAATGCAAAGCGTTGTATGCAGTGGTGTAAAGCACGCCGCCACTGGACTCTAGAGCAGTGGAGACGTGTTCTCTGGAGTGACGAATCACGCTTCTCTGTCTGGCAATCCAATGGACGAGTCTGGGTTTGGCGATTGCCAGGAGAACGGTACTTGCCTGACTGCATTGTGCTAAGTGTAAAGTTTGGTGGAGGGGGGATTATGGTGTGGGGTTGTTTTTCAGGGATTGGGCTTGGCCCCTTAGTTCCAGTGAAAGGAACTCTTAATGCTTCAGCATACCAAGACATTTTAGACAATTTCATGCTCTTAATAAAGACATGGATGAGCGAGTTTGGTGTGGAGGAACTTGACTGGCCTGCACAGAGTCCTGACCTCAACCCGATAGAAGGATGAATTAGAGTGGAGACTGCGACCTCACAAATGCGCTTCTAGAAGAATGGTCATCCCAAAACTTTTGCCAATATAGTGTATTTTATATATATATATATATATATATATATATATATATATATATATATATATATATATATATATATATATATATATATATATATATATATATATGTATAAAAAAAATAAAAAATTTTGGCCTGTTCCTCACACAAAGCTATAATTTGGCTTGGAAAGAGTCGAAATATAGTGCAAAAAATATAGTATGCCAGTTTTTTTTTTTGTTGTTGCCAGTTTTGAAGTTTTGAAGGTCGACAGCATCCATCCCCATTCACTTTCATTGTGTGGAAAAGAATATTCTGCAAAATATCTCATTTTGTGCTCATCCAGAGAGAAAAAAAAATAAATTATGAGAGCAAGTAAATGACAGAATTAATTTCATTTTTGGGTAAAGTATTAAAGTTCCACACCATCTGTTTTTTTCCCATCCTCTTTATTCTTGCAACTAGGAGAATTAAATACTTAATGGCCAATGGCAAATCAAAGGGCAAACCACCTTATGTAAAAGCTTGAGAACTGCTAAATCATATTCATGTGAAGCAATAAATGTACCTTTCTGTTTCTTACGGATCTTCTCCACCAGAGCTCGGATCTGAACATATTCCTCCCACTCTTTCCCAGGAGAGGGAGCAGCGCTGCTACACTCTGAATGGGGGAAAGAAAATAAAACGTTACAATAATTAATATTTATCACTCACTAATTCTTGGATCAACAAAATCCAACAGGGGACTCTGGGGAAATAGCTTAGTGCTCTATATTAAAGGGATGGTTTACCCAAAAATGAAAATTCTGTCATCATTTACTCACCCTCAAGTTGTTCCAAACCTGTAAGAGTTTCGTTCTTCTGCTGAGCACAAAAGAAGATATTTTAAAGAATGTTGGTAATCAAACAGTTGACGCTAGCCATTGACTTGCATAGTAGGAAAAAAAAAACAATGGAAGTCAATGGGGCTCATCAACTGTTGTTTGGTTACCAACATTCTTCAAAATATCTTTTTTTTTGTGCTCAAAAGAAGAAAGAAATGTATACAGGTTTGAAACAACTTGAAGGTGAGTAAATGATGACAGAATTTTTTTTTATTTTTGTGTGAACTATCCCTTTATGTAGAGTTCCTAGAGAAACCAAATGCTGGCTGATTCATGTTCTCTTCCGGCTGTTTTTGTAAAAAGTTGCGGCACCCATCGGCATGGTAAAAGTCCTTGCACAAGAGCACAGACCGCAAATTGTCTTTGATATAAACAAATGCATGTCCTTCCCAAAATGACATGCTATTTTGGAGAAATGTTTGATGTATGGTTTAACAAATCTGGACTGATAACCAAATGACTCCATGAAGTACCACCATACCTTTGAGCACAACCTCAGGAAGGTCCATTTGGATAAAAGCTTCAGATGATTAAATAAATACTAGTAAATAGATTTACTTATACATTAAGAAATCATTCACACCAAAGAGGTTTAATTTTCATGATCCAGTTGCATCTTTAACACCACAACAAATATTATAACAATCATGTAATGCGATTATGGAACATAAAAGCCTTTTGTTTACATGCATGAGAGAAATTCATTGCAACAGTATTTCAGAGCAGGAATGCAGCCATAAAGAATGTTTTATACTCACTCTGCAGTAGTTCAGAAATTAAATTCATCATCTCTTTTGGAGAAACCGCAGCTGTGGCCCCGGTCCCCGATTTCTGGGTCTTCACTCTGCTCTTTTTGCCCATCTTGCTGGTCTGGGAGAGAGGATGGCTGTGAAAAATACAGTATAATTACTTTTAATTACAGTAAAATTTAAGTAAGAATAACTAAAATGTGACCAGGTTTCATTCTCCTTTAGGCAGCCTAGAAGGCTGTGCAGTAAATGAGCCAATAGTCAAAGAAGTACTGGACTCTACACTTCATATAAATATTTAGGTGCAGTGGACTAGGTACAGTATAATTATAACTATATGGTAGAAACATGTGAATGTTTCACATCCAAATAATCTCTGAATCTGAAATCATTGCAAAGAAAGGTTAATGGTCTCTGTGAGGGATTAAACGGATGGCTACAGCAAGCCAAAGGGCACTAAATCAGGTACTTCATTGTAAACAAGGAGCATGTGGCTTACATAAAACTCAAATACAACATGCTTGTATGTAGTTAAATTAAATAAACAAGTCCTATGGCAGCTGTTCCCATTTTTCAAAAATCTGGCTGCTTTACCTGTGCAAATTTGTGCAACGCACAAAAAGAGTACAGCAAGAACATTTCTATGGTAAACCATAACTTTTGAAAGCTCCACTGGTGCACTTTTTTGTGTTTATGATAGCAATCATACATGCATAAACTGACTTTTATATAGACTGCCATTATGCATAATACACAATATGCATGGCCAGTTGAACTGTCAAATTTCTCAGAGATGAATCCGGAAGACGTCAAAGCTTAAATCTTGGATATTTCCATCAAATCACCCAAAGCCTACAATTTACAAAATAATGACAGGCCCAATTGTATTACTGAACAGCAATTTGGATTGAAACACTTAAAAGTAAGCTACTTAGGATTGAAACTATCAGAGAACAGGAGAAGCACTGCAATTATACTGGCTGACAGCAAAGACATGCAACATAAAACAAACTCAACAAATCAATATTCAGAATACAAGATAAGAATATTAGATAATGATCTTAACAGCTTGATGCCTTAAAATAACTGGCCTGGCCCAATGCATCCATTCAAACCCACCAGTAGATGATCACCTGCTTCACATTACACACTATTGCACTGCATGTCTTCATTTTAAATACTGGGTGGTCCAATAATTAAATGCATGAATTAAAACCTAAACAAACATATTAATTCATTCATATTTATATCCATTCATCTAGCTATCTGTCTGTTCATGGCCCAAGTGTCTCAAAACCTGCCTACATAGACATCATGTTATGGGTATCATAAGCGCGTTTGAAACGTCCAGACAGCATTTAAAACGTTCAACAACATTTTGGGCAGCGTACTGATCGCTTCAAGCACGCCTACGACGCCCAGATATGCTGTCTAGGTAGGTAGCTCACTGGGTTTTGAGACACATTCAATGTGTTAACAAGCATGCTTGTGTTTCGCAATTTGCTGAATTAGACACCATTTACAGCGTACATTTGCCACGCATTTGCAGGCGTGTGGCGTATTACATGTTGTTTAATTATAAACAGCTCGCTCACATTTGCAAACATTATATTATGTCACATTATATACCAAAACTACCTTCCAATTGACTGCAGGGATCCTCCTGTCAACCTGGAATTCAATCCTCTTCAGCTCGGTTTACTGGTAAAACCTAACTTTCTTCAGAGTCAAAGCCACGCCCTAATAAGATTTCTAAAAAGCGGATTGGGCCATTGCAGCGTTTATCCCGCCCTAAGCTTGTCCAGAAACGCATCTTAATTTGCTAATGTTCCCTACGTAACTGCGTACGTGTGAGATAATTGGTTAAAGTGTAAATATATTTCACTTCTCTAAACTGTACGTTAGGTATCTATTGGTTTGCGCTAAGGCGGTACCCGTTTGTTGTGACTTCACTGGTCGTGAGAGGAGTCGATCTGTTTGGTCAGATTTACAAGGTTGGGTTGACTACACAAGCTGAAAAGGCTTGTGTGCCTTGTGATTGGAAGTTTACTTTGGGTTTATAAAGTGACCATAAAAGGATAAAGTTTGCACAACATGATTCGCGGAGGAAAACGTCAATCATTGTATATAAAACGTAACACAACTGTAACATACTGTTGTAAATGTAACATAATTTATCATTCATATATATGTATATAACAAAAACCTACAATTTATAATAAAGTAAAATCATAATGATTCCCATCAAATGGCGTTTAAATTGAATAATTAAATAATAATATTAGTGCAGTCAAATCGATTGATCACATCCAAAATAAAAGTTTGTGTTTACATAATATATGTGTGTACTGTGTATAATTATTATGTTTAGGCCTATATAAAAATGCACTCATTCATGTATAAATTTAAGAAATATTTGCATGTATATACTGTATATACATTTATATTATATATAAATATAAATATTTTATATATAAATATAACACATTTTTCTTAAATATATACATGCATTTTCACCGATCAGACATAAAATTATGACCACCTTCCTAATATTGTGTTGGTCCCCCTTTTGCTGCCAAAACAGCCCTGACCCGTCGAGGCATGGACTCCATTAGACCTGAAGGTGTGCTGTAGTATCTGGCACCAAGATGTTAGCGGCAGATCCTTTAAATCCTGCAAGTTGCGAGGTGGGGCCTCCATGGATTGGACTTGTTTGTTCAGCACATCCCACAGATGCTCGATTGGTTTGAGATCTAGGTAATTTGGAGGCCAAGTCAACACCTCAAACTCGTTGTTGTGCTCCTCAAACCATTCCTGAACCAGTTTTGCTTTATGGCAAGGCGCATTATCCTGCTGAAAGAGGCCACTGCCACCAGGGAATAACGTTTCCATGAAAGGGTGTACATGGTCTGCAACAATGCTTAGGTAGGTGGTACGTGTTAAAGTAACATCCACAGGGATGGCAGGACCCAAGGTTTCCCAGCAGAACATTATCCAAAGCATCACACTGCCTCTGCCGGCTTGCCTTCTTCCCATAGTGCATCCTGGTGTCATGTGTTCCCCAGGTAAGCAATGCACACACACCCGGCCATCCACGTGATGTAAAAGAAAACGTGATTCATCAGACCAGGCCACCTTCTTCCATTGCTCCATGGTCCAGTTCTGATGCTCACGTGCCCATTGTTGGCGCTTTCGGCGGTGGACAGGGGTCAGCATGGACACCCTGACTGGTCTGCGGCTATGAAGCCCCATACGCAACAAACTGCGATGCACTGTGTATTCTGACACCTTTCTATCAGAACCAGCATTAACTTCTTGAGCAATTTGAGCTACAGTAGCTCGATCGTCTGTTTGATCGGACCAAACGGGCCAGCCTTCGCTCCCCACGTGCATCAATGAGCATTGGCCGCCCATGACCTTGTCGCCGGTTCACCACTATTCCTTCCTTGTGCCACTTTTGATAGATACTGACCACTGCAGACCAGGAACACCCCACAAGAGCTGCAGTTTTGGAGATGCTCTGACCCAGTCGTCTAGCCATCACAATTTGGCCCTTGTCAAACTCGCTCAAATCCTTACGCTTGCCCAATTTTCCTGCTTCTAACAAATCAACTTTGAGGACAAAATGTTCACTTGCTGCCTAATATATCCCACCCACTAACAGGTGCCATGATGAAGAGATAATCAGTGTTATTCACTTCACCTGTCAGTGGTTATAATGTTATGCCTGATCGGTGTATATATATATAGCACTAATAATAATATAAAAATAATCCATTTCATAAATCAATAATTCATTTTTCTACCACTTTATAGTTTATAATGTACAATATAATTTATTCTCTTTTTTACTTCTTACATTTATAATTTTATATAATATTTTATTTACCAATTGTGGGCATGTAGGATAACTGATTATTCCCTAACCCTGTTTAAATTACACCAAAACATAAATGTAAATTTAATTTAGGCTATATTTCTTAGAAAACAACAAAAATGTAGGGTTCAAGGTTAAATTACATTCAGCCATATCAGACATTTTATTAACAGGATTGGAAGCTTATATAGAATGAATAAATAATAAAACAGCTCATGTAATATTTAGTTTGACCTAAATAGTTGGCAAATAACATTCTGACAGTTAAGCACTTTCTCTAATAATTTTTGGAAAAGACAAAAATTCAATCATTAGGAGTGTACATGCAATTGCAGTGAATTTCCAGTAGATGACAGACTCTGCCTTTTTTCTGCTGTTCATTTCATTCAATACAAAAAGGAGAGACATTCTACAAAGAGAAGGATTCTTTATTTCAAATCTACAAGAGGGTTATTCGCAATGCATTTAGAAGTTTTCATTAGCTAAAATACAGGTCCATTCTCAGCTACATACAGCTTATTAAAAATATATAAACGCATGCTAGTTACAGGTATGCTACAGTAATAGAAGTTATTTACATTGCGCTAATTGTATGTCCTAGAATACAACTTCATGTGTGTTTCACATACAGATGAGCTACACAGAATATTGAATTTGATGAAAGATTCAAAAATCAAATCCTCATTCACAAAAGAAGCAGTGCATTTGAAAAGAAAATAAAATATCAGCATTTCAGATTCTTTTGTGCTTTAAACTTAAATACAAAAAAGTCAGTAGTTGTCTAGACTAGATCTGCTTATAAAGGACACTTTTAATTGGATTTCAAAAAATTGTTTTTAATGAATATGTGTACTTCAACACCAGTTATTTAGGCATTGTGTTCACATGAAACACTTTACAGCAGTACACACCGTTTTACTGACCCAAATTCGCAACGTATCCTTTTTTAATAAAAATATGCAATTATTTTCTTTACTTATTCAAATGTTTGCTGTGCATTTTGTTCTCATAAACATAAGACAAAAAAACGTAACACACCGCCAAAAGCCACCTGCTGCATTCAGTGTGAACAAAACCATCCAATACGAATGTGATTTCAGTCTAGCACTGTAAAAGTGCTCTCATAAATATACAATTTCAATGAAATTCCACACAACTTTAATACAAAAATAACTAGATCGGCTGAGGAATTTCGGCAATGCTCAAAATAGCTTCGATTTAAACAAACAATACAAAATTATGGCTTATCGGGTCACTGGTTTTCAAAAAAAGAGCTTTTGTGTGAATGCAGCAAGCATCTTTTGAGGCAGTTCTTGTATACACAGGTAATGGTTCTGAATTATAACACACAAACTCAAAATATACTGCGTTCTCTTCCATTCAGACTTTGCTTTATATCATTTACAGTACACACACAAAAAAGACGTTGCCTGAAGGTCTCATGAACTAGGCCTATGGAGTAGAATTAGACGTTTTACACAAAATTCAGCAAAAGAAGCTCATTATTAATAATGCTAATCTTATCCAGTTTTTATCAGCACATACTGTATGGTCGGATTTCATTTAGTATACGCAGAAGCAATAAACTTGGTAAAAGGAATAATGGAAAATGTGACTGGCTGAGGTACTTTACATGCTCCGATCGCAGATTACGCCATTAAAACTGCATGTGCTAAAGTTTCATCACATACTAAATGCTTTTAGAAATAGAGTAATGATGAAAATTCACACCGCAAACTGGAATCAGTTATGCTATTCCAGGCTGAACTGAAAACACACAACATTTCCATACTTCCATTCATCCAGACAGTTTCTATATTGCACCTATTCAGTATCTAGAACCTGAAATTGGGTTCCAGTTCTTTTCATACAGGACTCAATCTGTAGACCAAAAACAGATTTAACAGTACTTGCAATTATGACACCATAAAGCCATTAGGTCTCATATGCAATTAAAAGCACTACACTGGGATGTATTATAAAATAATGATATTGAATTTTGACATTTTTGATCTGCTTTCATTTGATAGACCACAAAGACAGAAATAAAGGCATAGAAAGCAGCTTCAATAAATCACGATTGTCAGTTTGGAACTTAAAGTACTTTACATAATATGCTGTGAAAGTTGAGCTGGCATTTATAAGTACTGTTTGGAAAAAATACTTTAATTAAATGCTTATTATAACCATGAGCTGGCCTGCATATATCTTTTTAATATTTCCAGGCTAGAATTTACCAATATAAACTATATTTTATTGTTATTTTATTAAGTTGTTTTATGTATGTCTGGGAACCTGAGCAAATGTGTTATATTCATGCCTGGGAAAAAAAAATATTATTTTTCCGCTACATGAACAGGTTCCAAAAACCAACTCTCAGCAATAAATGTGTAAAAACTGGCATTGTGGAGTAAATTAAACTTGTTATTTGTCAATGGCATGGTAACTTAGTAACATGATTCTTGGTTTAAGTTTATTTGTAATGATAATAGTCACATTCTGATGTGATGTGAGTGGCTGAAATCAATATATATATATATATACACTCATTCAAAAGGTTTGGGGTCAATAAAGATTTTTAAAAAAAGAAATGAATACTTTTATTCAGCAAGGATGCATTAAATTGATCAAAAGTGACAGTAAAGACATTTATAATGTTGCAAAAGGTTTCGGTAACACTTTATAATAAGGTTTCATGGTCCCACTTTATATTAGGTGGCCTGAACTACTATGTACTTACATCAAAAAATAATTACAATGTACTTATTGTGTTCATATTGTATTGCAAAACACTTTTGCTGATATTGAGGTGGGATACGGGTAAAGTTAGGGACAGGTGTGGTGGAATGGGTAAGTTTAAGGTTAGGGTTAGGTGTAAGGGAAGTGTTAACAGTGTAATTATAAATGTAACTACAGAAATTAATTACAGATGTAATTACATGCAGGTATTTTTAAAATGTAAGTACAATGTAAAAACATGTATGTACACAATAAGTGCATTGTATCTAATGATTAATTTAAATGTTAAATTTAAATGTAAAATGTAAAAGTACATAGTAGTTAAGGCCACCTAATATAAAGTGGGTCCAGTTTCATTAGTTAATATTAGTTAACTACTTTAGTTAACATGACCTAAGTACGAACAATACTTCTACTGCATTTATTAATCTTCTTAGTTAATGTTAATATTTCAAGTATTTCCTAATATATTATTAAAATCAAAAGTTGTTTGTTAATATTAGTTAATGCACTGTGAACTAACATGAACTAACAATGAACAACTGTATTATTTTAACTAACATTAACAAAGATTAACAAATGTATTGCTCATGGTTAGTTCATGTTAGTTAATACATTAACTAATGTTAACAAATGAGACCTTATTGTAAAGTGTTACCAAGATTGCCATTTCAAATAAATGCTGTTCTTTTGAAAGAATCCTTAAAAAAGTATCACTGTTTTGAAGGATCATGTGACACTGAAGACTGGAGTAATGATGCTTTGCCATCATAGAAATAAATGACATTTTAAAATATATTAGGATAGCAAACAGTTATTTTAAATTGAATTCATATTTCACAATATTACTGTTTTTAATGTATTTTTGATCAAATAAATGCAGCCTTGGTGAGCAGAAGAGATACTTTTGAATGGTAATGGTAGTCTACAAAAATAAAATAAATAAATAAAAAATCCTTGGATAACAGAGTATTATGAAATGGTCTTTTAGGAGTGGAAAGGTTTAATCTTGTAGGAGTGTCTGCATGGGGCATTTATCTGTGTAAGAGCTGTGTGCTTTCATGAATCAATTAAGCTGCCTTGTATGAATACTTGGAAGGTATGCACATAAATAGAGCTTGTGCTAATTGTGAGTCCATTATATATTAAACTACCACCTGGCGTTGTAGGTAATAGGTTTGAAATGTCTCAACTGAATGCCATGAGAGAAGCTGGCAGTAGAAGCCAAGTTCTTTGTGTCGTTTGCCGAAGTTGCCCAGTTCTGTCTGCTCCTCTTGTCATATTCACAGATTTGTTTGTTTGTTCAAGGCCTGCCGGTCATTGACATGGGAGCTACAAAGGGCCTTTGAACTGGTTCCCAGAGAGATGTTGGCGGATGGAGGGTTTGGATCCTGCTGCATCACCGAGCTTTCGCCACACCACCTGAACACACAAAGCGAACACACAGTTGGGTGTAAGCTTTTGACTACTTGAAATCTTGTAAAAAAATGAAAAAAATGTCTTATTTGTATATATTCTAGATATTTCTCCGGTGTTACAGTACAGTATATCCTGGAATAAACATCTGGTCTTATTATAATGTGCGGATTTTTGATATTGGGTGTGATGGTAATTACGATGTGATTGTTCGGGTTTTGGAGAAAGATCTTCTTTGCAGAACACATTAGCTAGCAGCCAATTAACTAAACAAAATTAAATATCTAAATAAATGTATATATTTTAATTTATTTATTAATTATCTAGTTTATCTAGTGTTTATTTATTTATTTTTTTAATTAAACATTCAACTGACCAGTTTAGTAATGACACCTAATGAACCAACTCATCATGATGAAAAAATTAAACTTTAAATTAAATTAATATTTAAATTAAATGACTGCAATTTTTGTTATAAAAATGTACATTTGGTTTGTACATTTAAATAACAATTTGAATTAAAATATTTTAACCTCTTATGAAAAGTATAATTTTTTTTAAATTAGAGGGGGAGTCCAAAATATACTATAGTTGACATAATATATATGTGTGTACTGTGTATAATTATTATTTATATATAAATACATACACATGCATGTATATATTTAAGAAATATTTGCATGTATATAATAATTTGTTACATTTATATAGCACTTTTCTGGGTACTCAAAGCTCTTTACATGGAAGGGGGGGAATCTCCTCAACCACCACCAATGTGCAGCATCCACCTGGATGATGCGACGGCAGCCATATTGCGCCAGAACGCCCACCACACACCACCTGATTGGTGGAGAGGAGACCGAGTGATGAAGCCAATCAGTATATGGGGATTATTAGGAGGCCATGATGGACAGAGGTCAATGGGCAAATTTTGGCCAGGATGCCGGGGTTACACCCCTACTCTTTTTCCGAAGGACATCCTGGGATTTTTAATGACCACAGAGAGCCAGGAGCTCGGTTTAACGTCTCATCCGAAGGATATATGTACTGTATATATATTTACAGTTGTGGTCATAATTATTGGCACCCCTGGTAAATATGATCAAAGACGGCTGTAAAAATAAATCTGCATTGTTTAATTTAATTGTTTAATTCATTGTTTCTGCATAATTTAAAAATGCGCAAAAATCTAACCTTTCACTGAAGTGAAAGAATTGAAAGTAGGGGGTAAATCACATTATGAAATAAATGCTTTTCTCCAAAACACGTTGGCCACAATTATTGGCACCCCTAAAAACTTTTATGAATAAAATCTCTCTCAAGTATATTCCCATTAATATTTACATATTTTTAGCACACCAGGTTGACTATGAGCATGAAATTGTCCAGCTATGACATAAATATGAGTATAAATATGAGGAAACAGAAAGGCCAAATTCCCTTAATCATTCATCAGAATGAGTAAAACCAAAGAATATAGTTCTGATGTGCAGCAAAAGATTGTTGAGCTTCACAAAATAGAAAGTGGCTGTAGGAAAATAGCTAAAGCATTGAAAATCCCCATTTCCACCATCAGGGCAATAACTAAGAAGTTCCAATCAACTAAAGATGTTCAAATCTGCCTGAAAGAGGACGTGTGTCTATATTGTCTTAATGCATGGTGAGGAGGAGAGTTTGAGTGGACAAAGACTCTCCAAGGATCACAGATGGAGAATTGCAGAGATTAGTTGTGTCTTGGGGTCAGAAAGCCTTTAAAAAAAATCTAACAACCCCTATAAATCCCCACAAGTTGTCAAAACCTGACGGCCTCTGCTAGAAATCTTATAATGGGCCGTGGTTGGATCTTCCATCAGGACAACGATCCAAAACAAACATCAAAATCAACACACAAATGTGTCACTGAGCACAAAATGAAGCTTCTGCCATGACCATCCCAGTCCCCTGAGCTGAACCCTATAGAAAATGAGTGGGGTGAACTGAAGAGAAGAAGCACCAACATGGATCTGGGAATCTGAAGGATCTGGAGAGATTCTGTATGGAGGAATGGTCTCTGATCTCTTGTCAGGTGTTCTCCAAACTCATCAGGCATTATAGAAGAAGACTCAGAGCTGTTATCTTGGCAAAAGGGGGTTGCAAAAAGTATTTAATAAAAGGGTGCCAATAATTATGGCCAACGTGTTTTGGAGAAAAGCATTTATTTCATAATATGATTTACCCCCCACTTTTCAATTTTTGCGCATTTTTAAATAAAAGATCAAAAGGATAAAAAGGATAAACGATGCAGATTTATTTTTACAGCCATCTTTGATCATATTTACCAGGGGTGCCAATAATTCTGACCACAACTGTATATCATTTATATTATATATAAATATAAATATTTTATATATAAAAGTAAAAATTTTTTCTTAAATATATACATGCATGTGTGTGTATTTATATATACATAATAATTCACACACACATATATTATGTAAACACAAACTTTTAATTTGGATGCGATTAATCGATTTGACAGCACTAATATATATATATATAAACTATATATAAAACTATATTAAACTAATAATATTATATTATATTATCAGAGAGATCTTCTAAAGAGGGGGTTGGGTGGGACTGGGGACTAATTATGATCAGAAAAGAAAGAAGCCCTTGTGCTATCTGAGATTTTGCTCTCCGTGAAGGAACAAAGCACAGGTCCCAGATTCCAGGGGCCCTTCAGGGAACTGATAAACCTGCATTGTTTCAGCGATCAAGTTATTTTAATTGCATGGACAACTGTGCGGTAAACACTCCAGAGGACTTTTGCCAAGGCCTCTCATTAAAGTTGCCTGAAAGTGGGTCTCTGTTGTGAAACATTCAAACAGTGTCCTCAATCAAAGCTGGCATAATTATACAAAGTGACAGGAAAACAAACACATGGGAGAGGGAGCACAAACTTACAGCCTCTTTCTGTTGAACAGGGTTTTATTAATGAATCTAAGCTGAGGTTCAGGGTAGGGGGAGGCAGATGGGAGATGTTACTAAGTAGACTCACATTACACATCTCTCTGACAATGGCTTTCTCTTTCTCACTGAGATCCTCCTCATAGTCCTCTGGGATCTTCCTGTCTAGGTTCTCATGGACTTCTAATACCTACAAAGCAAATCAACAGAGGGTTAAATGATTAGCGGTGTTCGCTACAGCAAGCTTCACTATCACTATACTTAACTGACATGAACGAACCCTTAACCCGAAGTATGTAGGGACCTGGCAACTTTTTGTGCTACAAAATGATTGATACCTCAAATCAAAAGTGAAATACTTTTTTTTGCCATTAAACAGGTGAAAAAATGTTATAGACTTAATGAAAGGGGGACCTGAGTCAGAATTTCACAGAGACTTGAGGATGGGCAATTTTCACTTGCAGAAGTAAGAAACCACATATCAACTCCCCAGCACACCTTTTTACTAAAGACACGCAGTGAAAAATTAGCGCTGAAAAGGCTTGGACAGTTATTTTTGTGGCTGAACTTATTGCATATGCATTTGTAGGAGTTTCCCTTTCAGACACAAAATTTATGGGAGGAGAGTATTTAAATGAATCACGCAACACAATTTACTAAGGTTTGCACTCGTCAATTTAATGGTGTTTGAGCCATTATTTAACGGACAAAAAAAGCATGTCTTAAACCAGACGCTAACGGGTAGATTGCGTTGGTCATTATGGAAATGATCCGGTTGCATCTGTGTTTTTTAATTTGCGCGTCGTCAGTAGATCACACGCAGAACTGTCCACTCCCATCTGCGCTTTTTTGGAATTGCGCTCTCATGCTAATTTGCCCTGTTTAGTAAATCTGGCCCTAAAGCTTTTAAATTTTTTATGTTAACTGAAATAAAGTTGAATTAGTTGAAATAAAATATGATTATATTAGATGAAAAAATTTAACTTTAAAAAAAACGAACTAATTGCTAACTAACTGAAATAATTAAGTTTAAGCTGTACTAAAGAACTAAAATGACTCAAATTTAAACTGAAATAAATATAAATTAAAGCTAAATAGAAATATAAACAAACAAAATATAATACAAATGACAAAAGCACATAACTGTGCAGTGAATGATTTATATAGGGTTTATTAGGCTGCTGTCACTTTAAGACCAAATGCACAGATCTAATATACTGACAAGCATTCGATTACTTTCCCAACCGTTCCCAACCGTTAAGGCATAGCTTGCAGACGACCAATTCCGCTTTTTCCGGTCATATGCAGCACTGTTTTATCATATTAGATACATTATTTGAGGTTGTTGAAAGTTATGTTATAATGCTACTCTGTGCGTTCGCTCGTCAGCTACTATGAGACACTTGTTGCACACTGCAGTAAGCTAGATCGATATTAGGCATGGTAAAACATGGTACGCACGGTAAATCATGAAAACAAGATTTAAACAATACGACTAACTGTGTTGAGCTATATAACAATGATTCGTTTTCTGTCGATGAATGTATCCAAACAGTTGCTCACCTGTCTAATAAAACACATAATATATTATAGCGTCTTTGGTGTGTCCATGGTTTCTACAAAATAAAAAAAAAATCGGAAATCGAGGGTAACGCGGGTATGATGTCATTGATAGGTCCGTGTCCTGGTTAAAATTGCTTATTTCTCTGGATTTAAACATTCTTGGAAACATTTGGGATAATTTAAGTACACAAGTCAACAAAATATATAACATTGTTCTAGTGGTTTTTGGATATTTTAATCCAAAAATATTACATACTGTGCCTTTAAGACATATCTGACTGCGTTTAACTGTGTTCATTTTGACATAACTTTGTGTGCATTTGTCCGTTTAAGCGCACGCCCGAAGCCCAAAGTAACCTATACTTGTCCGTGTTTTGCTCCATCTTGGATCGTGCGCACAGAAAGCAGCCTGGGGAACAGCGTCTCTTTCGCAGCTCAATTTGCTTTTAACTCTTTTTTTTAGTATCGAGCACGTCCGGCAGGAGACTCTATATTACAACAGTCATATTACATGATTTGACTGATTTGGATGTTACGTAGGAATGGCGACAGCGTACGGCTTTAAAGGAACAGAATGCAGCATCATGTTTTCACAATCGTTGGAAGCCAAAATCAAAACCGAAACTAAAATGCTAGTCATTAAGGGTGTATTCACACCTGTCTTGTTTGTTCGATTGAATCGAACTCAAGTTCGTTTCCCTCCTTGGTGCGGATCTTTTGGGCAGGTGTGAATACAGCAATCGCACTCAGATGCGGACCAAACAACCGTACAGAGACCCAGCTGAAGAGGTGGTCTCGGTCCGGTTCCAAACGAACTCTGGTACCTAATCTGTCTTCTGCGCAGTGCCACTGTCAGCATGCCATGGTAGGCGCACATAAGAGCATGCTCCCTCCATTGGAACCGTCTTGCAGCACATCTTCGTCTTCACAGAAAACCGAATTTTCCTGTCCTGTCAGCCGTTATACTGCACTCGTAGCGTGCAATCTTCAATTGCACGCGCAAATGCGGCGGCGCGTGCTGTATATCACTTCATATATGAAGCGCAAGAGAAACTGTTGTTTCAATAACCCCAAAATGCCACTTTATTTTCACTTTGTTATTTTGTAGATTTTTAAATTAGTGTGGTGGCTATTTTATTGTCCAATGAATGGATGACCTTAGCACACGTGTGGTGGTTCACTTGCAAAAAGGGCAGTGTGAAAGCGAACCGCACCAAACAAAAAAAATCAACATTGTACTTGTTCCGGACCAAAGCAAGTGAACTAGCGGACTTCCCTGGTGTGAATACACCCTAAATCATCTTTGAGAGCAAGGGGGCCCCCTGGTGGACCTACGGGGCAACTTGCGTACTTTGCGTATAGGGAGGACAGGCACTGGGTTTTTGTTTCATTGCGTTTTGGTTTCTTTTCTCGGTTCCTTTTTTGCCTGTGTTCCTGATCTTTATTAGTCTCCTTGGTAGTCAATTAGTTCATGCACCTGTTTTCATGCACGTTTTTGCTATCTACTCCTTTCATTGCGCACTCTCTACAACCAAACGTGACAATAACAAAATTATTAAAATTAAAATGAAAACTGAAAATATAAAAATAAAAGCTAATTCAAAATATTAATAAATACTATAATGGTATATAAATAATACTAAAATAACACTGGACCTTGCACAGTGGCAGAAAGTTTTGCACAGGCAAGCACCACTTAATCTTAGAAAATTTAAAATAAACTATAATTTTTGTGGGATTTTATTTTTATTTTATATGGTATTTACTGTAGTATTTATATTACTTCTTTTTTGCTCTCTCTGCTTCCCTTTACCAATGTTTTGTTTTCTTTCAAATAACAGATATCCTAAAGTTCACAGAAAATCCTCTAGGTGACAGTATTAGTATAATAAGTAATAGTTTAACTCCAATTCAATCAGGCGTCTCCACCATGAAATTCAATCTAATTCCTGAAATCAGACTTGACCTTTAACTTTTTGATGATTTATGACACTTTTTATTGAGGGATGACAAAGAGAGGATGAGAAATGATTAAATAATGATGTGGGAATGACGCAAACCAGCCTTGAACTAAGTAGAATGCATGAGCACTGCTAGGCCATGAAATTTCAGCATAATATCATTTAGCATAATATTTTTAGCATATGTCAATTCTAGAATTCAAACACAACTTGTAAGTATGGCTTGATTTTGCAACATCAGCATCATAATCTTACTTTCATGGCATGTACAACAGCCTCTGGTTTCTGTGCTGCTGGCAGGTATCCTGTGACAGGGGGTGGCAGATCACCTCCAGGCATCCGCGTAGACCCCTGTGGACAGATGGACACACATTCGTCACAATCAAAGATCACTCATACTGCTCTCTCAGATTACCAGAAGAGATCTAAGCACTGGAAGAGCCCATTGCTGTCAATTGAGTCCCATTGAGTCAACCCAGGCTCGAAATTGGTTAAGCCATCTCATTATAACTCATCCCTGCTTGTACCCCCTTCATGGGTACCCATCAACAAAGAGCTCTTTCAGTGCACAGGGTCTTGTGAGCCCCAATATAGACACAGCCCTTTGAGTCCCATTCTAGCGTTAAATCCACAACAATTGAGCTGGCATTTCAGCAGTGGGGTCGGGAGAGGACCCCTGGATGGAAACTGCAACTCGCTTTTGGCCTGGGAGAACAGGTCTGTGATGTTTACTTGAAGTTGCCAGCAGGTTTATTGAGGGCTGGAGCCGTGGGTACCTTACCCTGGACTGACCCGAGAACATCCCGACCCAATGCTCGCTGTCATGCATCGCCCTGCATTCATTTGCCAGTACAAGCCAAGCAGTGGTCGACTGATATGGATTTTTTAATAGCAAATGCCAATGACTATTCGGGCCCTTACAATTTAATTATTTCATATAAGTTGTCATCATTATATGATGTTAAATACGACATTTAAATTCCAAATGCCATATAGCCTAATTAATTGTATAAAATATACTGTATAATATATTGTAATATAATACATTGTATAAAATATACTGGAATTCAATTATATAATATTAAACAACACACACACACACATTTATATAATATATATATATATACACAAATATAATAATACATACATATATATATATATATGTAAATAAAAACTTATGTTAGATGAGACGGATATATATATCTATAGATACACTTTATTAATATATATATATATATATATATATATATATAGATAGATAGATAGATAGATAGATACAGATATATATATATATATATATATATATATATATATATACACACACTCTAAAAAATGCTGGGTTAAAAACAACCCAAGTTGGGTTGAAAATGGACAAACCCAGCAATTGGGTTTTAACCCAGCGATTAGGTTTTTTTAAGCAAGCATTTAACCCAATTGCTGGGTTTGTCCATTTTCAACCCAATTTGGGTTGTTTTTACCCCAGCATTTTTTAGAGTGTATATATATATATATATATATATATATATATATTTCAGGCTGGATGATAAATATATAGGCCTATCTATCACTAAAATCAAGTAGTATACTGTATGGGCAGAATGATACTAAATATTCTTCCATGTGTTTATTCTATTGAACAAAAAAATCACCAGATTATAGATTATTAAATAATCTATTAAGAAGTAAGTGGTATCTCAAGGCATTAACAGAAAATGAGTGATCATCCTATTTGTTTGGAGCCCAGTTTTGAAGCCTTGCCACGAGGAACATCTGTGTGATTGGCTAGTGTGCCAAGTGCTGTCACAAACAGAGACGAGGAGATAATACTACTGGTGATAGATATAGCCAAATTCAATCATTAAGATATTTCTATAGTCCTATCAAATCCAGGACTAATATTATTGGATAGTCTGAAGAGGCTTTCTATAATCCGCACAATGCATTGATCATAAACACCACTTGGAAATCAGAATCAGATAACAGACCAGACCATAGCTGGATTAAACAAATCTAGAAGACTAGAAGAACACATAAACATGGACTGGTCAGCTGTGCAAAAAAGTTTCCAAAAAAATAATGTACTAAGCAGCACAACTGCTTTCAACACTGATAATAACAATGAATGTTTCTTGAGCACCAAATCAGCATATTAGAATGATTTCTGAAGGATCATGTGACACTGAAGACTGTAATAATGCTGAAAATTCAGCTTTGCCATCACAGGAATAAATTACATTTTAAAATATAATAAAATAGAAAACTGTTCTTTTAAAATGTAATAATATTTTACAACAGTACTGGTTTTACTGTATTTTTGATGAAATACTGACCCCAAACATTTGAACAGCATTATTATTATTATCAGCATTATACATTCATGTTGAAAATCATATTTACGCAGTACATTTTAGTAGGGGTTAGCAACTCTAAAACAGCTAAAGCACCAAACTGCTCTGATTACCTCGCCTCAACTTCCTCCTCATGTAACCTCTAACAACGGCAACCGATCTGTTGTGTCACTTGTACGAACCTGATTATTGTATCAGCAGCTCGCCACTGCATTATTTAGTGCCATCTCCCCCCATGATTAAAGTGAAAGTTCAAAGCCATGCTAATGAAGCGATGAGCTCGTAGACAGGGCTGAGCTGAGCTGGGATAAAATAAGCCCAGCAGCCTCTGAGGACGAGACCTATGCCACTCTCTAATTGATTTCTCTTTCCTGTGGAAGCTGTCTTTCATATTAAAGTGGAGCAGCTGTGCTGTCATAGCTGATGAGTGCACTTATTAGCTAAAGCACCAGGTTCGCAGATGACCTTTTCTGAGGATACGGGTGTAGGGAAATGATGATGATATCTCAGGAGAAGAGAGAGAGAGCAACGTAGGAGAAAAGAAAGAAGGGAAATCTGTTTAAACAGATTTCCTGATTTAATTCCTTATTAAGTGAGACATTCTCTAATATAAGCAATGAGATTTGAGGGAACTTGTTCTTATAAGACAGAAGAAACAGGTGGGCAATGGCAGTAAGAGAAGATATGACATGAATGAAAGCAAGGCTGTGATGTACAGTTCAATATATTTAAGTGAATCTTCAGGACTGAATTTTTCACAAATTTCCAGTGGACAAAATGACATGAAACATTAGAAGCTAATTTTAGGACAAAACCTATTTAACAGCATTCCGTTTCACCCCTACAGCATTGTGGGTTTTGTCTCTGATGATTCTCCTAAAATTACTTTGGAGAAATTGGCCCTGTTTACACCTGGTATGAAGTTTGGTCGATCGATCACAAGTGGACGATGCTAAATACATGTGTAAACGGGGTCTACAACGTTTTGAGCTTGTCCACTTTCGACTACTTCCAGAGGTAGTTGAAAACACATTCGACCAGATTGCTTTCGTAGTGTAAACGCTCATGTTGTCGAATGTGTTCGAACAGCCACAAAGGACCATCTACTCTCCGCCTACTGACCTAAGTATGGGAAGCGCACTAGCCAGATGGGATTTAAACTTTGTCGGCTAAGGACCTCAAGTTTGGTTTGAAGACGAAAAATGTACCAAGTACAATGTTCTCCCACCATTCCTGATTTCTAACACGCACTCACCGTGTTTGTCGCGTTCTTGCAGCTCTCAGAGCAGAAACGAAAGCTGCTGTTCTCCATATGTTTTTCCGTCATCTCCTTTCGCGTTCATATGTAAAATGTGCGAGCTTATTTTGTCCATTAGATCGAAAGATCTGAAAAAGTCCATACATACCCACGCATAGACCCTCCCCTCGAAGAAATCAGGACAGAAGTGATTAAAAGTGGACAAAAGTGACGGATTTAAACACCTAGTGTAAACAGGAAATGTGTCTCCCTCGTCTACTTTTGATCCGGTCAATCAAAACGCATCTTAATACCAGGTGTAAACAAGGCCATAAAGACAAACTTTAGTATCTTGGCAAACCTGAGAACAGTTTCTGATATATATATTTTTTTTTTTTTTAAAATCAGACGCATTAGATAAATTAAACCAAGGCTGGTTAAAACGTTCCTCTAAGGTCATTTTTAGGTTAGAAAGGATCTCTAATTAAGGAACGGATCAGCACTGAGACTCCAGCAGAGAACAACAAACCCCCTGCAAGGCCACAAGAAATGACCTATGAGCAAAGCAAAGTCTTCTTACCTACATACTAAACTGCAAACAGTTTTTTTTAATTAATTAATTAAAAAAAAAAAAAACTATTATAATTCCAACTCCAAAAAGTTTTTGTCCTCAGGAACAACATTGACTACAGGCAGTTGCCTTAACATCCAATGTCATGAAATCATTGGAGAAGATTATAATAGATGAGCTGCGTAGGGAAGTGGAGCCCACCAATTTGCATATAAGATTAACCGTGGTACTAATGATGCTATTTCCACACTAATGCACCTTGATCTGCAGCATCTGGAAAGTCCGGCTGCATATGCTAGGCTGCTTTTTATTGATTTTAGTTCTGCATTTAATACAATTCACCCACATATCCTGCTGGAGATATTAGCTCATTTAAGAGTCAATCCTTTCTTGATTCATTGGTATTATCTGTTTTTAAACAAACAGGACACAAGTGAAATTTTTATTCTATGTTGTCTGATGTTGAAGTAAGTAGTACAGGGGCTTCGCAAGGTTGAGCAAGCTTGCCATTTTTGTTCGCTCTTTATACAAATGATTGTGTTAGTCAGCAATCAAATTAATTTGTAATGAAATTTTCGGACGATACTGTAATTGTGAATCTATAAACAAGAGATTCTAGCATTGTTGACTATAAAGATGGCGTGGAAGGGTTTGTGGGTTGGTCTGATGGTCATCACTTGCAGATCAATGTCAAGAAAACTGAAGAGGTCATCGTATCATTTCTAAAGGATCATGTGACACTAAAAACTGGAGTAATGATGCTGAAAATTCAGCTTTTCCATCACAGTAACAAATTACATTTTAAAATATTTTGAAACGTAGTGTATGCTTGTAGTTTCACATTTGGTTAAAAAAAAGGAAAGAAGGGAAAGAAGTTTGTCATAAAAAAGCAATTTCTGCAGTGGTTCTCAAACTGCAGTCGGCAATAAATTAAACTGTGGACCTTAATAAATAAAACGATTGACAAAGAGCACCAATACTGAGATATTTGAATGATAAATTAACTCATATTAAAGGAGTAGTTCACTTCAAAATTACCCCATGATTTACTCACCCTCAAGCCATCCGGCGTATATGACGTTCTTCTTTCTGATGAACACAATCTGAGTTAATTATTAATAAATATCCTGACGCTTCCAGGCTTTATAATGGCAGTGTCCATTGAGTTTGAAGCTCAAAAAAGTGCATCCATCCATCATAAACTTACTCCACACGGCTCAGGGGGGTTAATAAAGGCGAGTTTTGTAAAATCGATCGAGTTTTGTACGAAAAATATCCATATTTAAAACTTTATAAAGTAAAATATCTAGCTTTCGCCAGACCGCCTTCTGTATTCAACTTACAAAAAAGTGTATGACGTATGACGTCGGACGTAGCGTAAGCATTTTAAACTGCGAGAGGCGTTACACTTTCTGCGTAAGTTGAATACGGAGACGGTCTGGCGGGAGCTAGATATTATTAGATATTATTACTAGATAAAGCTTGGAAGCATCAGGATATTTATTAATATAACTCCGACTGTATTCATCAGAAATAAGAAAGTCATATACACCTAGGATGGGTTGAGGGTGAGTAAATCATGGGGTAATTTTCATTTTAAAGTGAACTACTCCTTTAATTAACAGATTCTGCTAACGTTCATTCGTGATAAAGTTTTTCTGTTGTCTCATTTCAATAACGCAACTTACAGTTATGCAACAGTTGGTTCAGTTAGTTTATTAGTCTGGTTCATTTCAATAAAATATAAACAGTCTGGCAACATTCTGAATTGTCAGACTATTTCAAGATAGTGAGCATAACTTGTATAAAAATTGTACACAACTTAAAACTGTAAATACTTGTTTTGATGTATCTAGGCGGTCCACAATTTTTGTTGATCAATGTTGAGTTGTCCACTACCTGAAAAAGTTCAAGAACCACTGAACAAGTGGCACTTATTCTTATAAATAAATAAATAAATACATGGGACACAGTCTTGTTTGGGATTTTATGCTGTCATTTAGGTTTTAAGCTCCTTGGCATGGGTCAATTCTCATCTGCTTGTACAAAGAGCAATGCAGAATCCTGGAACCAGCTGGAATTGCAACAGCTAATTGTTGTCAAATCTCTTCCAAATCAGCTCAACATGACAAAATATGTTTAAGCTCAACTGTGATGTAGGTTTTGGCTCTGATGCAAAATAATGGGGTCATGTTAAATTGCATCAGTAAAATACGTACATTCTGTAAGGTGTCCTGAAACTGGGATAGCGAGGAGAGCTGGGACTCTGAGTGATACAGGGACAGTCCTTTCCGGAGTGTCTTCATATCGCCCACGTTCCCCTGCTGAGGAGAGAAGCATAAATGTGTCAAACACAGATTCATTTTTGATAAATAGAGGTATTAACAGCCAAATTAAATCAGACACAAAAATGTTTCAGTTTTAAATTAAAACCAACCAAAAAGAGATACAACGAACAATATATGAATTGATAATATATGAAAGACATTTTACAGTAGAAGGCCAATATATTACCATTAAAAAAGGATTCATTGATGAATAGAAAATTAAAAAGAGCAACATTCATTCGAAATATAAATATTTAGTAACATTATAAAATTCTTTACTGTCACTTTTGATCAATTTAATGCATCCTTGTTAAATAAAACTATTAATTTCTTTTTTTTTTTTTCTTTAAATCTCACTGACCCCAAATTTTTGAACGGTAGTATATATGTACAGAGACATGAGAAAACACCATCAATGTCCAGTCATAAAGCCTATAATGTAATGAAAAGCCCAATCCTTTGTTTTCCAAAAGGTCATAAACTTTGCATTTGTACCTGCATAGCAAACAAAAATGTATATGATGCATAAATCATCAATAATAAACGCACTGATTATATAACCACTAAAATATTAACTCTATGAGAAGCCTTACAATATGTTCATTTAAGACATGAGCTCACTTGTCATCTCTGGATGTGGAAAAAAAAGTGTAAGAAATCAATCTGTGTTGAAATTAAACTAATTTGTCCCTGATTAATGTTTAGTGGTTAACTGGGTTTTTCAACCTTTCCTGACCTCTTCTCACAACACCAAGAAGTGACTGTTGCAAATCTCATAGCTCTTTATCAGATAAACAATGATAAGATCTAGCAGTCCAAGCACAAAGAAAACACAGGAACAACTCCACTTTCTCTATCATTATGGGCATGAAACTGGAAAAACAACTGTTACGATTCGTAATGTGCTGTGTTCAACATATTTGACTTCAGGATGATAACAAAACCCCTGCAAAAATGTTTGCGAATGAAAAATGGATAGCGGATGACATGTGAGATCATTCCCTAAGTGGTGATCTGAGAAAAGGGTAAAAGGCAAAAAGCAAAAAGTTCTGGAGCTGAGAGGTAATGTCAGTCACGCTTCATAAATAATGACCTAAGAAATTTAGGCAAAAGGCACCTGTCCGCAAAAACTCTTTCCGCTGCATATTTGAGTGTCACAGGCCATGAAATACCTTCTGAACAAGAGAGACCTTGTAAAAGGTCACAGACTTCCCTATTTGCACACCATTCTAAAACAGACAAAAAATGAAAATCCCTCAGCACAATAGAGAATGAATGAATATTCCACAGTAAAAGCATCTGTGTGTGATTATCCCCATTTTGAACTTTCTTGTCCCGTATGTTGATGGCTGTTGTGCCCAAACAGCTCACAAAGGGATTACAGGAGCTTAATTGAGGTTGTGAACCTTTTTCAGGGAAAAGTGGATTGTTACAAAAGTTTTCTGTGTGTCTACGTGTGTAAGTTGCGTAACTGTCCAGCATGTACTAACAAAAGTTCAGCTAAGAGAACATGAGACTGCAGCTATTTTATTTTTAAATGAACATTGTTAAAAATTTTAACATGATCAGTTTTTTCTGTCTGTCTGTCTATCTACACTATATTGCCAAAAATGTTGGGACGTCTGCCTTTACATGCACATAAACTTAATCTTAATCCGTAGGGTTTAATATGGAGTTGGCCCACCCTTTGCAGCTATAACAGCTTCAACTCTTCTGGGAAGGCTTTCCACAAGGTTTAGGAGTGTGTTTATGGGAATTATTGACCATTCTTCTAGAAGCGCATTTGTGAGGTCAGGCACTGATGGTGGACGAGAAGGCTTGGCTCGCAGTCTCTGCTCTAATTCATCCCAAAGGTATTCTATCGGGTTGAGGTCAGGACTCTGTGCAGGCCAGTCAAGTTCCTCCACACCAAACTCGCTCATCCACGTCTTTATGGACCTTGCTTTGTGCACTGGTGCGCAGTCATGTTGGAACAGGGAGGGGCCATCCCCAAACTGTTCCCACAAAGTTGGGAGCATGAAATTGTCTAAAATGTCTTGGTATGCTGAAGCATTAAGAGTTCCTTTCACTGGAACTAAGAGGCCAAGCCCAACCCCTGAAAAACAACCCCACACCATAATCCCCCCTCCACCAAACTTTACACTTTGCACAATGCAGTCAGGCAAGTACCGTTCTCCTGGCAACCGCCAAACCCAGACTCGTCCATCAGATTGCCAGACAGAGAAGCGTGATTCGTCACTCCAGAGAACACGTCTCCACTGCTCTAGAGTCCAGTGGTGGCGTGCTTTACACTACTGCATCCGACGCTTTGCATTGCACTTGGTGATGTAAGGCTTGGATGCAGCTGCTCAGCCATGGAAACCCATTCCATGAAGCTCTCTACACACTGTTCTTGAGCTAATCTGAAGGCCACACAAAGTTTGGAGTACTGTAGCTATTGACTCTGCAGAAAGTTGGCGACTTCTGCGCACTGTGCGCCTCAGCATGCGCTGTGATTTTATGTGCCCTACCACTTCGTGGCTGAGTTGCTGTTGTTCCCAATTGCTTCCACTTTGTTATAATACCACTAACAGTTGACCGTGGAATATTTAGTAGTGAGGAAATTTCACGAATGGACAGGTGGCAACCTATTACGGTACCACGCTTGAATCCACTGAGCTCCTGAGAGCGACCCATTCTTTCACAAATGTTTGTAGAAGCAGTCTGCATGCCTAGGTACTTGATTTTATACACCTGTGGCCATGGAAGTGATTGGAACGCCTGAATTCAATGATTAGGAGGGGTGTCCCAATACTTTTGGCAATATAGTCCATCTATCTATCTATCTATCTATCTGTTATTCTGAATGATTTGATCATTTTAAAAATAATAGGCATCTCTCAATCATTTGATATGAGACGACTCAATCAAAATACAAAAAAGACTGGAGTGAAACGAATGCCTTTCTGCTCACAATGTTTTACAGAGCATGCATAATTGAACACAGGTTTGACCCCATGAATGAGATCTTTGGCATGGAATGATGACCCTGCAGGTAACAACATTCTTCTCCTCTTAAGATCTACATTACGCAGCCAAAGGCAGCTTAATTTCTGGTTATAGCTAAATGATCGTTCTAAAAGTCCCGTCAGCTAAAAACCATTCTATAAAATGCTCATATTTCTTATAGCAACAGCAAGAATGCCTTGATCAGCCATTCTTGAAGGTTATCAGGCACGATATAATACCCTGAGCAAAACACACAATACTTGCAAATTCTGAGATATCTTTCCTCAAAGAATTGAGTTATCTATGGAGGCAATAAAAAGAAAACATGGCTCTATCCATCATCAGAGAAAGAAAAATATGAAGAAGTATCATTAGAATATCAGAGATGAGCGTATGCAATTAAACTGACAGCAACTAGTCGCCTGTGTCGTCTAAATATATTGAGATGGATGTGCTATCTCTGCCTATAAATCTGGGCTCGGAAAATGGGAGATGAAGCCCGTCTGAAACAGAAAATTGTTAGTGACAGATCTGTATCTTTGTCTCATATAACTGTCGGAGCTCCAGGGCCTTTTGTTCAAAGCTCTTACAGTGTCATAAACTAAATCAGAGTCTCATTTCAGCATCAAAGTCTTGGTGCAATGACATGCATTAAAGGAACAGGATGCAATTTAAAATCTGACATCTTTGCTAATGGGCACTTAGCCAAGTTTGTGAGCTGATCACCTAAGCTGTGAAAGTCATTGGTGACTAAATTGGTAAAATATTTGATGCCATCCTTACTCCCTACCACTTGTATTACAATATTACAATCTACAACACAAACACACAAAAAGTGCAAACGCTACTGCGCAGGCAAGGCTGAAAAAAGGGGTCCCAGCTGACCACAGCATGCGCCCCCTGCCCACATAACCACACTCATTTTTAATTTTCATTATATTGCTGATCATGTGCTGTGTAAGCTAAACTGGGGCAAAATGCTTTTAAACATTAGCACTTGATTAAAACCCTTAAGCACACTGTTATATTGCTGCACTGCATGTCGAACCCATAAAAGACTAATATCGTATATGGTTGCAAAACAGAAAACAAAGCATGTCAACTTTTTTTATCATATTTATTATTAATTTGTAATTTAATTTAACGTTTCTCTTGTCGGCCATTGCAATCCCGCTACTTTAAATAGCTTCGAGCCTGTGTCTCTTTCCTATCTAATAGATATTATTTGATAATATCTATATTTGATAATCACTATTTCATATGAAACCCGCAACCTGTTCTCTGGATCCTATTCTGACATCTCTGGATCACTGTGGAAGTATTAGACACTATTGGCCCATGTATTCAGTTTATAATTAATTGTAGACTTAATAATGGCTTGTTCCATCCTGTTTCAAACATGCTGTGATTCAGCCTTTGCTTAAAAAGCCTTTACTTGATCCAATGGTTTTAACTAATTATCGGCCTATTTCAAAGTATTGGAGAAGATTGTTTTTCATCAACTCTCCTTCTTTTTAAAGAATAATGATATATTGGATAGGTTTCAGTCCGGGTTCAGAGCTCAGTATAGGTAGAATCCTGTCGACCCAGGAAAATGTGGTGTTTTGGTTCTTTTGGATCTAAGCACGGGATCACTCTATTTTATTGAAACGTTTAGAGGAGTATGTTGGTATTAAGGGAACAGCCTTAAATTGGTTCCCATCCTACCTTAAGTACATCAGATTTTATATCATTTTTATGCAGATGATATACAGCTTTATCTTCCAAAGAAACCAGATGAGAACATATCTCTTCAGTCACTGACAGTCACTGTCTCTTCGAATACTTTGAATGTTGTCGGTACCAATGACACGCTTGAAACTCGAAGGGGGATCATGCATTTTTCGGTGGCAGCACCCAGATTGTGTGGTTGTATACTGTATACGATCTTCCATTTGTATTCAGGTTTTTAAATCATTGCTCAAGTCGTATCTTTTTAAAACTGCTTATGAGCTAGAGTAATTTGCTGTATACTACTCTTCTATGTGTGAATTTTATTGTTGGGTAAATTTGTGTTTTGTTTTATTCTGTTATTTGTTTTATGTTTCTATTTTCAGCACTTTGGTCGACTAACGACTTTTATCGTAATTAAATGTGCTATATATATCAATAAAACTAAAAACTAAACTAAACTATTTATTATTATTCCTATTATTATTTTTTATCATCATTATTTAACAAAAACAACTGAATTTAGATCTACATGACCACTTTCTACTCTTTCTGACTCTTAGAATTCTACAGGCTTATTACTATAATATGTCTATTCTGTATGCAAATGACCCTCTTATGATTGGCTAGCCTCTGGGAGCTGGCCTGAAAAGGAAGCTTTGTGTTTTCATTTTATGTACCTTTCCATCACACTGCCGGCAGATTAGACTCTTACCTGGGATAACAATTGCTTGTTGTCATCCTCTAAAATGCGGACTTTAGTCTCCAGTTGGCGGATGTAGTTTGAAGATGGATCTGTACAAAGAATAAAGAGGGAAAAAACAGAAATATGGATTAGAAAGTTTGGAAACTGGCAGTTTGAACATAGAACATACATCACTCACATACACTACAATTCAAATTTTTGATGTCAGTAAGATTTTTTTTTAAAAGATGTCTCTGATGCTCATCAAGGCTGCATTTATTAGATTTTTTTCCCATTTTATTTCAATTTATATATTTTTTTCAAAATACAGTAAAAACAGTAATATTGTGAAATATTATTACAATTTAAAATAACTTTAAATGCTCAACAAACATGTCTTATTATGTCAATGTTGAAAACAGTCGTGTGCTGCTATATATTTTTGTGGAAACCGTAATACATTTTTTTCAGAATTATTTGATGAATAGAAAGTTCAAAAGAACAGCATTTATTTGAAATATAATTTTTTTTTTTTAATTCTAAAAGTCTTTACTGTCACAATTGATCAATTTAATGGATCCTTTCAGAATAAAAGAATAAAAACAAACAAAAACATCCCAAGCTTTTGAACAGTAGTATATCACACACACACACACACACACACACACACACACACACACACACACACAAGATTCCTCTTATTTGCAATTCAGTCCATTGTGATCAGGACAGTTAATGGAATCAAGATGATCTGCAGTTCTGTGTGGCCCCTGATTTTTCATCTACATGCAGCTTGTGAGATTTTTTTACCCTCCTCATTCCTCAAGTTTCTCTAAACATAATTTCTTATGTTATGAAAACCAGTTCACTGTGAAAACTCCCCAAAAGTGATTTGGTCGTCCCGGAATCTGAGTCATTTTGAAATGGTGCTGCTTTCTATTAGGCACTGACATACAATACCATATCCCAGAATGCACTGCAGCTACATAAGTTAAATAGAAGACATCTGTCAAAGCAAAAGAAAGATGCTGAAAGACGAACGTTTAGCACAGTTTACATCCAACATGATCACATAAAGGCTTATACTTTAAAGAGCTCATTTAGACAACAAAGAAATCTTGAAAAGAAATACATTGCCTTTGACGCACACAAGCTGCTTTCATTTAAGCCGTCTGACGTTTGTCTCGAACATAATCAGACGTCAGAGAACGTAGAGGCACTGGTAAACACACTGATTTCATGTCTGTGAAGTACAAGCCAATGAATCAGGGAAAAAATAAAAGTTTTGGCATAGTGGCAGAGGGGGATCTTGAAGTGTCTGGTCTTGTGTTTATGCTGCATTCCCAGCATACCTTTCATGACCTTTTGGTGATTTGTTGGCCTGAGGAGATGCCAAAAGAGTGTCTTGTAATTTTACTTAGGCAATCCTTAAATATCCCTTTCATTCTCAAAACCCTCCTGGAAGAGACCAAGAGGTGCTTAGTTATCTAAACATATTAAAATATCTGAATCCAATCATGTATACACACAGTCATGTGGCCAATATTGCAAAATAAACGCAGACAGGGTGATCAGGACCCTGACACAAAGCAGAAAGGTTTTGTATGAAATTAAATTAAATGTTTATGTGATATTAACAATAAATTAAATAATACAATACTGGGAACAATAACACAAATATACTTGCTTGCAGAATGCAGCGACTGACCAAAATCAGAATCAAGTTTTCCAGATAGTCTTCGTCTATTATGCTTTTTTACATTTTCAACTTTCTTTAATGTGTTATGTTGCTGGTTAAGCATGAAAAAGGTCTGCAAAGTTACAGAGCACAAGTCCACCAAAGGGAGTTATTCTTTATATCAGTGCGCACTGTTTCTGAACTCCCTGAAATGCCTCAATTGAAGTCTTGAGTTTTCTTCCGAGAACGTACTCGTCACAACACAATGTTTCGTTGTGACGTCACGACAAAACATTAGCATATTGCCCGTCCAATTATTGCACCCGCACGCCACGCAGACACCAGGGAAACCTTCAAGCACCTCAAACACTGCAGTGGATACTGGATAGCATCATGTCGAGAAGACGCTGTGCTCTACAATGTGTTTATTGTGTTTCATATTGTGTTGGTATCTGGCTAACCGGCTAACTCACGTTATTACTGTCTTATTGAAATACTACTGTAAATCAGCTGTGGGCTGCAGTATTACCTAAAACTGTGTCTATTAATGCAGATTGTCTGTAATTCTTACTACTTTGAGTAAAGATAAAGGATGGAGCAAGATTTGTTTTGCAAACTTTAATATTTACATCAGCTGGTCTAACGTATGCACTAGGGATGCACGATATTGGATTTTTGCCGATATCCGATATGCCGATATTTTTCAACTCATTTTTGCCGATGCCGATATACGTTTATTTTTTCCCTTTGTTTGGAAACCAATTTTTAACAAAAACTTTTTTTATTCATTCTGGTTTCAGATTTCTGAGGTCTCCTTACTAAAAGGATACTTGTTAAAGATAAACAAATGTTAATAAAGTTCTTTTTATAATAAGAGTATATTAAAAGCTCGGAAAATAACAATAATAAAGTCAGTAATTTTACACCCCAGACCGATGCAGTTGTAACCTAAATATTTTATTTTTGGATTTAACGTTTGTGCACATGAAGTGGGGGTGGCATGACATCAGTTGATGCTGTCTTTAGCTTCAAATTAAAAATTCTACAATTATTTTAGAGCTCCTTGGATTATTTTTCATCATCCATTTCATAAAATTTTATTACAGATTAATAAACTGTATATAAAAGTATTTAATTTACAAGTGTCATGCTTGTGATTTATGACATCATTACTGCTTTATTTATTCAGAAAAAGAAGTAACTTCAAGTTATTTGTGTATTCTACTTTTCGTTTTATTTTAACAACAGCGCCCCAACTAAATATATATAACAATCTACGGGGCGGGCACTAGGACCTGGAGGAGGCTTCTGCTGCTGTGGAGGCTGCTGCGCCTGCACGTGCTAGAGAGTGGGGAGTCACGGTTGACGGTCACGTCCTTCTGTACGCGCATTCACAAATTCAAGGCAGCATTTAAAAACTGTCAATATAAATCACCATACATGCAATGTATTTGCTTGTTTTTGCTAGTTGACATACAAGTTCACTTCAAGAATGACCACACTGCTGACATGATCTTATCGCTATAGCACTCCTTGCACTTGAGTTATTGCAGGCGCATATCAACACGGTATCATATCGGCAAGGCATATCGGCATAATATTTTCAATCGATGCCGATTTTTATATTTTAAGCGTTTATCGGCCGATTCCGATGTCGTACCGATAATATCGTGCATCCCTAGTATGCACTGTTATTGATACAGTTCCCACATGTGCACCGCAATACATTAGACACACACACACACAGGTTTGTTGATGGAAGCACACTTGCTAATGCTGATGGTGAGGAATCTCATAATGTACCTCAAACTGAGTAGCATCACTGAGAAACGTCCTTCTCAAGGTTCGGGTTGAAAAATTAGTTCTTCCATTGTTTCATCATCGATTCGGACTCGCGCTGGAATTTATGTAAAATCATCGTCATCATTACTGTCTTTACAGTGTGTACAATCGCTGAGCTTCAGGAAGCCTCCGGACGGAGCTGGAGTTCAGTTATGGTAATGGCCGTTTGTTTCCCCATAACAACATGAGACCTCCAAAACAAAATTAGGAAACTTTAAAATAGCATAATAGGGGCACTTTAAGTAATTCCTAACCAAGGCATGTTATGGTAAGGGGCGTGGCATTTCTGAAACACACTCAAAGCGATTAACCACTCACAACACACTGCTCTCGCCAACCAATCAGAGCACACTGCACTTTTTGGAAGGAGGGGCTTCATAGAGAGCCGAACTGAACAGAGCGTTACAGTCAGACTGGGAAGAGAGGTGCTGCAACAATGTAAAATATGTGAATAATGTGCTTTTTTTAACATTCAAGCATGAAAACCTATTCTAGTAGAGTCCAAAAACAAAATCAAGATTTTTTTAAATGGGCATAATATGGCCTCTTTAATACATAATGATATTTCCTGCTTTCTGTGTAATTGAATTACATAATATGATGTCAACAATGCAGTTCCTGTTTTTTTTTACTTTAAATTCCAGAAGACAGACATCATGAGGGTGATATGGGTGCCATGCATTTGCACCATTCAGGAGCAAAGACTGAAGAAGAGATTAGCTGTTTGAGAGCATGTACACACTCACGTACACACACACACACACACACACACACACAGTGTGTGTCAAACAGGAACTGAGTGAGGATTGTGTGAATGGACAGATAAAGGCAACAGGGGACTTTAATGACAGCAGAATGAGTCATCATCAGGATTTTTTTGCTTCCTTTCTCTCTGAAAGATCAAGAACCCCTTGAAGACGGAATAGAGAACCACTGTTCAATACTGTATAAAAATGCCTGGCCTAAAATAACATTATATAAATTGCCAATTTACATTGCATAACAATAGAATGATCATTTACAGCGATAATGAAATGTTTAAAGTTACTTAATATTGTATTTTTTTTTTTAATGCATATTTTTATACACTACCATTCAAAGGTTTGGGGTCATTAAGATTGTTGCTTCTTTTATTATTCAGCAAGGATGAATTAAATTAATCAAAAGTGACAGTTAAGACTTTCATAATTAAATGATGTTTATGTTAAATAAATGCTGTTCTTTTGAACTTTCTATTCATCAGAGATTCCTGAAAAAAATGCATCATAGTTTCAACAAAAATATTAAGCAGCACACTGTTTTAATCAGCATATTAGAATGATTTCTTAAGGATCATGTGACACTGAAGACTGTAATGATGCTGAAAATTCTGTTTTGCCATCACAGGAATAAATTACATTTTAAAGTAAATTGAAATGGAAAACAGTTATTTTTAAATTAATAATAAATTTAAAATTAATAATATTTCACAGTCAAATAAGTCAAATGAATTGACTGAATCACCAGCCTTGGTGAGCATAAGAGACTTCTTTTAAAAACATTAAAACATGTTTCTGCCCACAAAATCACTCTGATACCCTTTGAAACATCAGAAAGATTTTAACAGCATCAGTCAAGGATGGGCCGCCCGGCCCTTTGAAATGAGATGCAAAGGTTCATCCCCTGTGCCCTTTGAACCCAAAACTAATAAAACATGGCCAATCCTCATCCTCCAGTCAATCATTCCCACACCATTTTTTATGGTTCATCAGAGTGAAATTGATGATCTCCAGCAGGTGTCACTGCTGCCTCTGACTTGTTTACAGTATCTGATGAACCCTTAATGAGCCCAGAACGAATCGCTGTTTGTTTTCCATTCATTTCTTATTTCTGACAACAATACATGCATGAAGATGGCGATTTGAAAGGTAATTTAACTTAAATAGCTCAGATGGGATGGACACACGGTTGTGGGCCCACCAGAAACACAGCGCTAGACAGAGGTCCTTCTTCGTTAATCCTCTTTGCCAATCCTTGTGACCCTTTAATCTAACTACAGTACATCTGATCACCTGATGCACAGCCAAGCTGATTAGGGAGGCTGTCTACAAAGCCTGACCGGTTCTGCTACGTACATAACCCCCGCCTCGACCCTCCTCTGGCGTGACCGGAGAAAGACGAAGCGGAACGCTACACTCCCTCCCGCTCCATTCACAGCCGGAGTGTCTTTTATCTCCGCAGGGGCTGAAATGCAGCAGGAACTCTTTGAACATGCGAGAAAAATAGTTTTCTACACCCCTCCATAATGTTTTGTTGGGAAATGAGGTATACGCACAGATTAAACAGCCATTATTGGCGTAGAGGATTAATGGTAAATTGTACAAGTATTTTCAATTGTTGACATTGAAGGATTATAAAAGAAACTTAAAGTCCCCATGAAATCAAATTTAAGTTTTTTGGCTTTTAGTATGAATATGTTAGCCTTACTGTTATCTATAAGCTAGTGTGCTCCAAAACAATTACAATATTCACATTCCGAATATATAAGCATTCAAAACTTCCACCAATATGGATCGATGATTTTGATGACATCACTCTGCACTTCACCTTCTCATCAGATTTTCTGTCCAATCAAATGCTCTCTAGAATCTTAAGCGTCCCGCCTCCTACATTATAAATAGACGCTGAAGCTGCGGCTAAAATCGGTCACTTGTTCACACAGTTACTATTTTCTACATGGTGATTGGCACATAGTGCACTATATAGGGAATGGCAAATGAAGTCTGGTTTCATGTTAACACACAGTCTGCTCCGGTCCAGAGACACGATAGCACAGAGTGGATCATATGCGCGAGTCGGTGCATACCAGAAAACATATCTGACCTACTTGAATTCTGCACAGAATGCTATATTTTAAAGCTATATGGAGGAGATTAGGTGGAGAAACGGTTAGAGGTTAGGAGGAAACTGCGGCTTTACTGATCTCAATGGCACTGGCCGAGCTGTGATATAAACTAAACACTATTGGCTATTTTAAAAAAGGGGAGGAGCTGTTCGATATGTCCCGCCCTGTCTTCCTGTTTGAGTGGAAATTACGTCAACACATTGAATAACGCTGCAAGTTTCAAGGCACTTCAGTGGGCCTTTAAACACGTGTAGTCACATTCAAAAAGGATAAAAATACACGCCTCCAGGTTATCATTTAATGGGCAACACCAGATAAACCCGGCAAAGTTAGTGACACAGGGACGTTTGTGAGAGCATCGCCCAACTCTAGTGATCTCGGCTAAATTAGACATTCTCAGCCGCACAACACTCGCCTCCATCCGCACAAGCGCTGTAGGCTCTCAAACAGAGCACACAACTTAACATTCAACTCTAACAAGCTGTCCTACTGTGTCTTTACAGAAACGGAGTGAAACACGTGTTCGCGGTAATGCCATATCTATCTGCTATCGTGCTGGCAACATCTCAGGGTGCGCTTGACTTAATTGGAGAGACGCTGTGATGTGGAATAGCCTCAGAGAAAGTCTCCCTCTGTCTTATTTGATCATGTCTTAGTAGTGACCCACTTGCAGAGCCATGTTTTTACTCCTTCTGTCGAGTCTGTCTGGTTGAGGTGTGGTTAGTGTTATTAGCGAAAACTAAATGAAATTTTTTTTTTGCTAACTCAAAATAAGGGTGTGTTTACACTTGTAGTTCGGCTCTCTTGGTTTGTTTGATCTGGACCAAAAAAACAAAACCTAAAGTTACAAAACAAAAGGAATAAAGGATAAGGTCACAACCTGATTGGACATCTTTTATGACGTATATCTGAGACATAGCTTACTGAACATCCAAAACAATGCTGTGTGCTGGCTGGGCTAAATGTGCTCGTTGTATGTTGGTATATATGGTGGTATTTTAGCAGCTGAGAACTCTTGAATAGCTTATAAAATGTGTAAAGGAGTCAAAACAACCCCCTGACAAGATGGTTCTCTGTCCGCTTGTTTGGTGCGCATCAAGGTTCAGATGGTGTTCAAACTTATTCAAATGAACTGAACTAACAGAGCAATCGCACCAGAGTTTGTTTTCATCTAACCAAACTTGCCAAGTGTGAAACCCAACATAACTGGGAAAAAACAAAACTAAAGCACATTTTCATAATTTAAAGCTGCAGTCCGTAAGTTTTGCTTCTTTGTCTCCATCTCTGTTTGAAACTTGCAATTGCAGTTATTTGTGGAATTATCGTCTTTACGTGGGTTGTGTATCAGCACGGCTCTTCAGCGCGGATGAATCTAATGTTTTGAGGAGTATGTGTGGCTGTCATTTATTCACCGCACCGGTGTGGATACTGTACTTCGGAATCACAGATTCTATGTCTTGGAGTATGACCAAAATAAGAATTTTCCCCGCAAAATGTCATCTGAACAAGTAAGTAACATGTCTGCCACTTTTGTTCTGACCAACTGAGAAAAAGATCATTACAATAAATCGTGCTACCAACGGTGATTAAATCAAACCGTGCAAATTATTATTACTGTTATACTTTTTTCTCAATACTTTGTTCTCAAATTGTTAATGTTAACAACATCAACACTGCGTGACTACATGTATTTAGTGTGTATTAGCATTATCTGTAGATTTCAATTTCCGTACAGTCTAATATTTTGCTTTTGACTACGGGTGAATCTCCAGTTGTCACTGATGATTGTCGTTTGGACCTTTCTGGATCACAATCCGTCATCAAAATGACAAGTTTAATTATTCTAGCTGCGAATAATTAAACTATAAATGATCCGCCACCTGCAGCATCCTCACATGCAATACTACTACTAGCCGGACTCCTTTTTTATGTATACAGACGTGACATAATGACGCAAAGACGTGCTCGGAAATCCACCAGTACCACTCAGATTATAACACATTATTACAAGCTTACCGTTGTGAATCGGGCTAAGGTAAGGAGATAGTTTTGAACACTGGCTGGTTATGTACTTGCTCAAAAATTGATTTTGGATCATTTAAACCAAAAACGTTACGGACTGCAGCTTTCAAAATGAAAATAAATAAATAACTAAAATAAAATAAAAAATTTATTTTTATTATTATTTTTTTGTTAAAGAGCTACATATGGCAATTTATCAGTTCAATAAAATATCTTACTCACCTGTTGAGTAATAAAGACGTTATCTCCACATCATTTTTCACAACATTTCAAATCCAGTTCTCGCCATCTCCCAAAAGCCAAGCCAATGTTGACTCTCGTTTTATTACGAGCTCTGTCGCATTCTCTTTTTGCCAGCAGACTCTCCCCTGTTCAGCGTTTTTTTTTTTTAAAACAGGTGATTTCCCGGAGGTTCGAAGTTAAGCGTGCTCGATGTCAACCTTTCTCACTCACTGTGACAACCAACTATGCCACTCTCACACCATACAGGTGTCGAAGTAACTGCAACTTTTCTCAATGACGAGACAAGCACGGGTGACGTATGTACACAATTTCCCGTGAAATTTATCCGATAGGTCTAAAATACAAACCCTAACCGTAACTGAAATTATAATAACCCTGGACATGGCATGGGTTTCTGCTAGTGTCATATTAAAGTGACAAAACCGTCATGGATTAGTGGGTAGCAGTTAGGGTGCTCATATGGGCAATGTGAAATTGAATCTGGCCCCAACTTTTATCCATAATTTCCTGTTCTCTCTCAACTATAAATATCAATAAATGTGACAAAAAACAGTCACAGATGTGGCTCAGGACACGTAAGAGCCATTGACTCATGGGAGGTTAGTCGTGTCCTGATCTCATTTCCCCTCTCTTGGCCTTACTTTCCTGTCTACACTCAACTTTCCTATCAAAATAAAAGGCAAAAAGTCCCAAAAATGAAATAAAAAGTGACTAAAACAGTTGCTAGATATTGCAGAAACCTCCATTCTGCAGATTTGTAGCAGCAAACCCATTCTCATAAGAGTTTCTACAGAATGAGCATTACAATATAGCTATTACTGACAAAAGGGGAAAAAATAAAGAAAAAACAAAGAAAAAAACGACAAGACAAACATTAGCATGCATTGACCGAATGGACTATGGAGGTGGAAAACTCTGCAAGGACTTTGATCTCCGTGCACACATTGGTTACATAAGTTATGTAATCTTAGTCTTGTGATGTCTGGAAACATTGAAAATATTACAGTACGGGTGTGGACGAAGCGTTTTCAGTGCCAACTTTTGCAGTTCTTGATTTGAACACAGCCACCCAGGCAGGTTGACTGCTGGAATCAATAAAAAGCTCATTAGCTTTTCCAGTTGACCCCACATTCGATTCATACATAAAGTAACACTCTACAAAAACAACTCTACACCCCTCCCACCTTCCACGGGTGTACAAGTCCCCGAGCAGCACGGGGAAATAAGCTTTGGTAGGATGGAGGCCCAGGAATGATTTCAATTACTGCAAGATGTGGAAGTGGGGCTAGCCAAACAGTGAGGCATTGTTCCACACCACTCTGGTACGTCTCGCTGGTGTTAAGCATTTCCCCATGAAACCTGAAGCGGGTTGATATTCAAAGGGACCTGGATACTGTCCACCCCGCAACTAGAACATCGATCCCCTCTAGCAAGAGTCACCAGGAACTAAATACGTTTCTCAGGTAACGATTGCTACAGTTCATGGGTAAGTTTCGCATAATAATGTTGCTAAAGTATGCTAATACGCAATTATCCACATGAAAGATGATTTGATGTAATTATGAAGACAAAAAGAATTTTCTAATATCAAAATATAGTTATAGCACAAAAGGTGTAACACAAAAGCAGAAAAGCAAAAATAGGTAAAATCACATTTAAAAATGTACGAATTTAATTGCATAAAAATGTGAAACCAAGTATATTGATTAACAATTATATATATATATAAATAAATAAACAAATACAGAATTAAAGATATTACATAATAAAAATAAAAACTATTTTATAAAACTAATATACGTATAATATTGTATAATCTTTTTTTATAGCTCAAAAGTTAACAAAAAATATAAATGGGCAAAAAAAAATTCAGTTTTAGTTTTTGATACATGGTATTAAACCTTTTTAAGCATGACTTAAGTGTACAAATACTTTTGGCGGCTGCTGTGTATGCTCCCTAAAATAACAATCTGACAGTTTACAGACATCTCAGAATCAGTTACATAACATAATCTTGGTATCTCACGTTCCTTACTGTGACTAGATAAGAGCTCAGCATTATTCAGAGATACGGTGTCCCTGCAGGTCCTATAAACTACCACTGACTCATGTCCACTCCATCAGAAATGTTCCGACCATAAATGAAGACTCTGCAAAAATACTGCTCAAAGAGCTTAGAATATAGCCTTCCTCTCATCAATGAGGCTGACCAAATTACAGCAAAGTCAAAACCAACTCCCTCTTCAGAGCAATCGCTAATGACAAGTATAGAATTAAACAGTCTGCTTCCTGTAAAACAACCTTGGCACCGAGAGGCAGAGGCAGGAAGCTCTGGCGCAGGTATCCAGTTCAGATTGTGCAAGCTCAGCAGGGACACATTAACAATCATGAGATGTGCTGATTTCACTCATTAACTGTGTTATGAAACAGGCTCCTGTCCTGGCCCTGTGGGCACGTCTTCAGCACTGCTATCAGGGCAAATACAGAGAACCTTCTGACATGACAGCAATGAAACTAGAGGGCATTAAATGCACAGTAGAGGCATGTCCAGACTAATACTAACGTCAAAGTACATCGTATCACTCACTCACCGAACAAATATTATATAACTTTTCACGCATTTGCAAAAAAAATTCCAAGGCTGCCTACAGAGGCTTTATAGGTGTGCTCCTTATTTGGCGAAATTCTGAAGCAGCATCACATATATCCTCTCCAAAGAATCCCAGAATGCATTGCAACGAGCTAACAAACTCTGAAAAAATAAGGTCAAAAGCTTACTTTTTTTTAAGTTATTAGAACTTTTTTTTTTTTTTATTCAGCAAGGACGCATTAAATTAATCAAAAGTGACAGTAAAGACATTTAAAATGTTATAAAAGATATAATAAGAAATGTTTCTTAAACACTAAATCAGCATATTAGAATGATTCCTGAAGGATCATGAGACACTGAAAACTGGAGTAAAGACTTGTTCACACCAAGAACGATAGCTATAAAGATAACTATATTAGCGTCCACACCTACGGATTATATCGTTTCTGTTTATTTTAAGCTCGTGCTTATCTGCCGCTTTAAATGCTTGAGCTTGTCACAGCAGGGTGGATTCTGATTGGCTGTAAATGTTTACTTTTTATCGTTCATTAGCTGGATAAAACCGTTCTAAAAGTGATTCTAACGATATAATTTCTCTGTTCTGTTATCGGTATAGCTGTGGTGTGAACTCTGCTATTCTTTAATATCGAGAACGATTTTTAGAACTATATCTTTACTTTAAGAACTATATTGTTATCTTTATAGTTATCGTCCGCAGGTGTAAACGCCTTAATGGTTGCTGAAAATTCATCGTTGCATTACAGGAATAATTTAAAATATAGAAAAACAGAAAGCAGTCATATTAATTTGTAATAATATTTCACAATATTATGTTTTTTACTGTATGTTTGATCAAATGAATGCAGACAAATGCAGCAAATAAATGGTGAGTGAAAGAGGCTTTTTCAAAAACATTAAAAAACATAATAGTGTATATATATAATGTATATTATCTGTAAATACAAAGTTCTGTCATGAAATTCTAGATGGCGCAGGCTGATAGGTCCTTAAGTCAATCTGCTTGCAATCACATCATTCTCTATTAGGGCACAGCTGATTGGTTCCTGCTGTATCAGTAGCCAATGAGCTCGCATGCTCAACCTTCAAATACTCGGTCAGCATTTGCTATATAGTTGCAGTACACTTTCAGAAACCCTCCACCTTCCCCAGCTCCACCTGTATAGACCCCCTATGGGTAATTCATATATGCTATATTGTACAGCAGCAGCATGTCTTGCTTGCTCACACACACACACACACACACACACACACAAGCACGCACGCGTGACACTCGCTGTCTTTTTAGCCTCTGCCGTGTCACTATAGGAGGACATGAACGCATAAACCGTCACTTCATGAGAATTTACCGCTTCATTTGAGAAAACTGTCATATCATGAACACAGGCACTCAAAGGTCTTAACGGCAACCCGTCAAAATAAAAGTTCGGTTTAACTTGAAGAAATTGACAGAAATATATTAGGCTACTGTTGTACAGTAGATTTAGCTACGTCTCTATGTAATAATAATAGGCTACTACTAATAATAATAATAATGGTTGCTTATTTTTCACTTGATCTTTTTTATAAACAATGTTTACTTTTAAACAGCATGTAGCCTTTAAATGTTTATGTATTATTTACTTATAATGATTATCATTATAAATAATAAACTCACTGAATTTAATTAAAAAAAATTTAAATAGTTAAATAAAATAAAAAAAAACATTTTGCTGTGGTACCGAAATTGGTACCGAGAAGCGTAAAAGTTTTATGGTATTGGTACCGACTACTGGAATTTTGGTATCGTGACATCCCTAATCCAAGGCTCAACTTACTATATTTACAAGGTATAATTCACCCAAAAATATAAATTCTGTCATCACGTATTTACCCTCTTGTTGTTTCGTTTAACTTCCAAAGAAAAATCTTTAAGATCTATAAAGATATTTTTTATGATTTCTGTCCCTCCATTTAAATTCCATTCCTCTAAAACTTAAAAGATCCAAAAAATGTCATAAAGGCATCGTAAAAATAACCAATCGAGTGGTCTAATCCAAATCCAAGTCTTCTGAAGAGACACAATGGCTTTAATTTTTGAACAGATTTGCAACGACGCGCATACTGTAGTAAACAGTCACAGAATTATCTTAGCAGCATCCTAACATTAGCTTCTATTGTATCAATTCTTTGCTTCACATGAGGACCGATATTATTCTTATAAGGTTTCCTTTCGGTTAGTGAGCTGCCTTGCTCTCTATGGTCTACATAGGCAGCTTACTAGGTTTTAGAACAGCGCCGAAGTATTCTTCCTTGTAAAATTCCCAATGAGTAGATTTTGAATAGTAAATCTGAAAGTCTGAAGTCAGATTTCAGTTTGCATATCACTATTAAGACAATTCCAGGAAGAAGGAAATGACAGATGGGAAACATAAACTATATGAAAAGTCTTATCCATCTAAAACCCTTGTGATTCATTCATACTGTCTTCAGTCACACAAACAGGTCTTCAAAACAATGCCTCTGTGTCAAGCCACAAATATGAACTATCATTCTGGCAATGACATATATCATGTTCAAGGAAACACCAGAAGGCTTCATGTGCTGCGGAGCGCAGCATGTGTCAGTGACGGAGTGTGTGCTTATATGACGTGGCCCACGGGTGTATTTGAATGTCAACAAATATTTTTCCTGTATCCTCAATGGCGTCCGCAGCCTAAACAGCCAGAGGCGGAGAAAAGATGTGGGAGGAAAAGAAAAAGAGCAAGAGAAGGAGACAGACTGAGGAAGAACGGGAAGGGAAAGAGAGGAAGAGCGTGCATGTGCCCTTGTGCACACAGCCTCGTGCAGCAACGCCACTGTCACTATCAATCTCTGTCTGCAGCGATGAACGCAGGGGTGTAATAAGGCGGCAAGGACGAGAGTCAGTCGTGCCCCCCCGCCACTTACACAAACATGATGCACGCTGCCTTGACAACCACACCACGAGACACATCGCTTGATGCTTAGTTGAGAAACCCAGAATGCAGCAGTGACGACCCACGCATTCTTAATGAACACTGAGGGAATCGTGCGACTACATTGAAAATCTCCCAGTGTGTGTTGATGTCTCTTTAAACAAACCTAAATATATTTTTTAAAATATGCAACGGACATAAATTATACCGCAAATCATACAGCTTGTTGATACATACAGTATAGTGACCAAAAGATCATATTACAGTTCAGGATACAAGCTCAGTTTTTAGGCCTTTACACATGACAAGATAATTCCCTCAGTCCAGACATTGGCACTATTTTTTGTTCCCTCATAATGTGGGACGAATAAATGAGTCTCTTCTGAAGGCCCCGATATACTCTCGGCGAAGTTCTTTTTCGTTCTTCGTTTAGGAGAAACGAAGTTCGAAATACTTGACTAGCGATATACTGTTATCGAACATACGTTGCCGCACGCACTGCTGAGAGCGAAGTTTAGAAGTTTGTAAATATGTACTGCATGCTTTCCTCTCAATAACAAAATATACACACAGCAAAATTGAGAAAACAGCAAGCATTTTAATAAAGCATTAGAAAATGTGGATCTTTGCACGAGTGCTACGGCACTCCAGTAAAGTCACGCCACGTTTATTTATATATCACTTTATATAATAGATAGCTTAAAATCAAGCAGCTTTACCATATTAAACATGAAAACAGTGTCAGTGTCTTGTTTCATCAGAAGTACAACTTCATTTTCAACTATAAAGCAGCTCTCCAGTGTGTTCATGTTTTCACACGTGGACGTCTAACCTCGAACGACTGAACAGGCCAAATGAACCAGAAAAGATTTTCACGTGAAAGAAGGCTGAGCCTCCGTGCAGTCGCACACACCTACCTATTACGTATTCGGCATGAACCAATGGTAGTATAAAGGTGTTTTAGCAGCCGGATCAAACTTTTCCGGAAAGATCGCTTTGGAAAGCTGATTCAAACTCCCAAAACGAACTCCAAACGAACTTCATTTAGGCCTGATTTTGTTTGAAATTACGTCATATCAGTTTGTTCTTCGATTTCGCTTGAAGTATATCGGGGCCTGGGACAGTTCACCCAAAAATGACACGTCTGTCATTATTTACTCATTTTAATAGTCGTTTCACACCTGTATGTCGTTTAATTTTTCTGTTGAACAAAAAAAAGTGATATTAATGAATTTCATGTAGCTGTTTTCCATAAAACAACAACATACATACATAAATAAATAAAACAACATGATCAACCTCAAAAAAGAATAGAATTAGTCCATGTGTATATTCAGTCTACAGAAGTAGATATAGATATAGTTTGTGCAAAACAGACTTTACATTTAAGACACAACTCTCTCCAAATGCCTTTATGGTGCTTTTTGGTCATAACAAAATGCTATTATTTGGGAAATAGCTGCATAAAAAAACAGCATACGGCTGAGTAAATAATGACAGAATTTTATACATCCCACTGTTAGAAAATGCAAATCAATCTACACAGTCCATTAGAAAAGCAGCTGAATAACAGCAAGCAACACAATTAAGGCAAGAAACAATAAAAACAGCTTTTTAAAGATTCCTTTGCTGTTTGACCCTGTGCTGCTGTTGCGGAACAACCCACTGCTGTGCTGAGTGTCTAATTAATGAGTTTCACTCTGCCGGGGGCAGAATTCTCTTTAAATGCACAGTTACTAAGTCGTTTAGGATGGACTATAGCCATTTTGCCCACTGCGTTTTTTCAAGCAGGCTCTGAAAGCAGTAATCATCTTACAGCTGAAATCTGTAGATTAGCAGAGGGGCATATGCTCTCTCTCCCACTAAATGTTACTCTGTCTCTCCCTCTCTGCTCTATTGCCCTCTCTCTTCATTTTGAACTCGATGTTTGTCTTTTTAAAGAGGTGTAAATTGCCCAGGGGTCATCTTTTTGGTTTACTGAACTCATAATAGTGAATCACGCTGTGTGTTCTCTTGGTGACGAATGATTTCACAGTGTGTGTTTACTGCCAGGTAATTGTCACCACGAGTTTTGCGAGTGACTTTGGAAAATACACAGCAATAAATGTGCCTACGGCATTGCCATATTACGGGCTTATCTGGTCATATGGTTATTTTATCGCTTATCTACAGGCTTTGAAACGACACCAGGGAGTAAAGCACTCAATGGTGGTGAAGGAAAAGCAGAGCATGTCTCCAGACAGTACTCTGAGGATCTGCTGACACCTCACTTCCCATGACTGTGAATGGAGACGATCATAACTACAATGCTCAGAATGCAATCCTAATGCACTGCTTACAGCCTAGTGGTTTTAAAAACAGAATGTGAAACAGTACAGTATGCAACAATAAACATTTTAAAATACCAGTATGCTACATTGTTACAAGAGACAGATTGATACCCAGCTAAAAAGATAAAAATATGTTCTAATAATGTTTCCATTAAGTTATGAAACGTTATTTCTGAATGTTCTCTGAAATATTAAAATGTTTTGTCTTGGTTATGCAAACATTAAGGAAACATTTAATATTAAAAATGTTATGGGATTGTTACTTTTGGACGTTCTCTGCACATTCTGAAAAAAGTAGTAACATTTAAAAATGTTTAGATGAATGTCCAACTAAAACGTTTCAGAAAAAAAAAATGTATTTGTTTTTGTGCTAACATTTAATTTAATTATTAAACACCAGATAACTTTGAACAAACATTCTATTAATGTTACTGAAAGAGCGTTTGTTAATAACTTTGAGAGTTAGTCAGAGCGTTAGGGAAGTTCTGAGAACATTAGCTGGATAATTGGTTTAATGGATATTTTATTAAAAATATTCACACTTTTCTATTGTGCTTATCAGTTCTTTAAAAATTAAAAAAGTATATACTAATAAAAATCCTTAAAAAAAAATAAAAAAAATAAAAAATTACAAAACAATAGATTACATTTTTAGAAAAAAATTAAAAACTGCATAGCAGTTATAGCAAAAAAAAACATTGATAGATCTCAAGTGATGTCTAGTTATCATGTTAAAATAAACATTATTATTTTACATTTTGAATTAAAAAATAAATAAAAATACAGTTCAATTAATGAAAGATTGATATAATTTCTGGTTAATTTCTCTCTCAAATTTGAATGTCAAGTTTAGGATAGTACACTGTGAAATTGTACATTATGGGATGCACATTTTGGCGCGTGTAATACTTCATCCAGGTATTCCATACATGCAGAAGATTTGCACACTGTGCACATACAGCACTACTGTATTCCTAGAGGAGTTGTATGGTATACTGTACATCATTAACTTTCTGCTCACAGTAGCTAATGCATTGTTCTCATTTGTCTGGCCCATCATCGTAACAAGGAAGAAAGACAAAAGAACCCATTTGTTTGCATACAACTATGCAATATGGAAGCTGTGCAATGCTTTCAATTACTTAATGAAGGATAACCATTTATTATCTATTACAGCTGTCTGGACGCATTACACGTGACAAAAGAACCGTCTTAACACAGACTGAAATGACTGAGCACACGCCCTCTGAAAATATGAATACATGAATAAAGTTCAATCCAACTAACAGTGATTCGCAGAATCTATGTTTTCTTTCTGCAAAAATAAAAAGAAACAAAATGAAGAGGAAAAAGATCTTATGAATGCATTAATAGGGACTAAAATGTGGTTGCAAAAAAATTAGAAAAATGTATTCTGAAAAATTAGGAATAATGACACATTCTATAATTCAAGCACAAAATGTTTTCTTCAGAATGCATAGGGTGTCTCGTCAACATTAAAAGTCAACACAGGGGTTTTGGGGTCTCCCAGCTTGCTGCAGACTTGGCTTGATTCAAAAATAGAGCAGTGAATAAGCAAGTGGCTGAGCGCAGCTCTGAGAAACGTGTGGGGAAGATAGACGGCATACCAAGGTATTGATAAGAATGTATCCTAGCAACAAGCCCTAGCGTTTGACTAAAGGGCCTGCCAGTGCTTTAGTATTACACCTCCAGCCTCTGCCAAATGAGCTTTCTCTTTCCTTCTTTCACTCTCTCTCTGCTTTTCTCCACACACACACATGAATTCAGCATGCATTCTCGTACTAGAAGAGAAAACAGCATTATTCTGGTATTTTCTTCTTTTACAGGGAAATTCTCAGTTTCGTGTGTGATCTACTTGCTGTACACATGACTCACTGTTTGATTGCACATCTTATCCTGAGCAATCACATGATTATCGGGCAAACAGATCACACCCATAATGAAGGTGGAATCTCAAAACACTATTACAAAACACTATTCCTCTACTTGTATGCTAGTAAGAGTTTCATGCATTGGAAGTAGGGTGGGTGTTTTAAAAATTCACCCGCACACTTTTAACTGCATACTGAATAGGCAAAGGAATGATTAGAGAGACGTTTAAGATGTTCATCTCTAAAGGTGAGCAGTTCAATTTAAAAGTACATGCAACACAACGAAATAATTAGTTAGTTTTAAACTATATTTAATTGGTCAATGAGACAGGAAGACATTAAAGGGATAGTTCACCCAAAAATGAAAATTACCCCATAATTTACTCACCCTCAAGCCATCCTAGGTGTATATGACATTCTTCTTTCTTAGCCAGGACATTTTTTAATATAACTCCGATTGTATTTGTCTGAAAGAAGAATGTCATATACACCTAGGATGGCTTGAGGGTGAGTAAATTATGGGGTAATTTTCATTTTTGGGTGAACTATCCCTTTAATAATGCCATCATGAATTTTTAAACCATATTTTGTGGTGAAAAAAAAACCATTACACTTTACTGAGGCAAGAGTGACATGTTTATGTACTACTGCCCACAACAAAAACTTGTAACAAGGACAAGTATACATGTGCTATTTTCCCTCCCATGAAGTGTGAAGTTTCCCCCTAAAGGTTATGAGCTGTAATTCAAACTGGAGAATCTTTATAAAACTCACGCTATTTTAACTCTGTTGGATCGTGTTCAGTGGAGGAAATCAGCATTTGTTAAAGGTTCCTTGTGGACAGGTGTGCTGATGACAGTGATTTCCAAATACACCTCACCTGGCACAGCTTCAAAGATATCTCATAAGACAGACCTGACAGTTTGAGGGCACCGAAAACACACAGGGTGCGTTTCAATCAGCTCCCTAGCTTCCGAGGTCATGAATCACTATATCTTGTACATGAATTCAGGCACAGATAATGACAGTAAAGACCCTGGCTCACTACACATTGGGACACTGATGACTATTTCCAGCGACATGACAATGTCCACATTGTACAACATTACTACTGGTATTTCTGAACAACAGCAGAAATGATATCTTTATTGTATTATTTAATGTTATTTAAAGTACATTATGATAAATACTTTGCTTGTTACATATACATGCAACATTTCAGCCTTAAATAAATTATAAATGTTAGCTAGATTATGTTCATTACCTGTCTAGTGATGTATGTCTGAAATATAATCTGCGTGTTATTATGTGCAAATTGGCTCACTTGATTTATGTTTCATTCTTCAGAACTTCTGTTAAGGGAACTTTGTGAGCATCTATGCTCCCTGGTTTTCACGATGCATTGTGGGACTTTTTAGGGAGTGAACGTTTCAGTGCACTGGTAGGATTCTGCGATTGAGACAGCCCTTAAAATGGCTGACTCACTGATCAGTGCCCTGACTAGGGAGCTGATTGAGATGCACCCACAGTACAAAGTACATTTAGAAGAGTCCACCAACCTCAAGAATTAAACGTCAGTGTGTAATTCGTCCCATCAATGATACCTCAAATAGTGTGACTTACCGACTTTTCTAAGTGATCAGATTTTTTGCCTGGGGTTGACAGTAAAATGTCAAATCATCCATTCATCTAAAATCATTCTTCTAAATTGGACCAGCATTATTTTAGTATTATATTATCTATATAATAGTTCAGTACATATTAATATTTTTAATTAGCATTTATTTTTATATTTTGAGTTCATATTTTAATTTAAGTTTAAGTTTAGTGATTGTTTTAGCATAATTTTTTTTTATTTCTATTTAGCTTCATTTTATTTCAGTTTTAGTAATTTTATTCCTTCAACTTTGTAAAAAGTGATCAGTTGACAACTTAAAAAAGTGAGGAAACCCGTCGCCTTAAAACAATTAAAACAATTAAGTAAATAAACAAATGTAGTTTTATGGAATAATGCTTACACTATTAAGCGTTAGCAGTACCAGAAATGCAGTGCTAATGTGAAGTGCATGACTTTGTGACTCACAAAACCCAGGAAATCAAGTATTGAATACTGATTCGCTTCACTTGCTGCCTAACAACGACATTAAACCCATTTGACATACCATGAAAATATCTTCTTAGAGCAAAACACTGATGTCACCCGACTTCATGTTCTCACAAGTTTGTCTTTACAGAAGAGCGGAAGGAAAGATTACACGTGTCTCTTAGGTCTTTCATCGGCGAGGGGTTGAGAACAGTTTAGATAGTGGATCGCAAGCGCTTGATTGGAATAAAAAATAAAGTAGGAATGGGGCAGGATGTAAAGAACAGGAAACAGAGATGCTCCAGAACTAGAAGACGCTTTCATGCTCAAGCAGAATGACGTTATGGCTCTATTCACTTAGTGGTCTTTGAAGGGCTCTTTCCCCTTTGTGTGTTAAACAATACTGTCGGACAGATGGCTCAAGCGAACCAAGGGCACACAACCTCACACCCCCTCTAGACAGTGGCAGGGGTCCGCCAGCCCCACTCCCCCCCATCTAGAGGACAGCACAGAAGGACAAAAGTGAGAAAGATCCATCCAAACACCTTTAATGCGGTTCAAAACTGGAGATGTGCTCTGCAATGGTCTGGATATCAACTGTACACGTACATGATATAAAGTATTAGCGAAGAAAAGGCAACAGATTTTGATATTAAAACAGACACAAAGGATAGGATGAGTGTGGAAAGAAGCTATAAAGTTAAATATTTGCTTTTCTGCATAAAGAAAATTGTTAATGAATGTCAAAAATGAATATGGGCCTCGGCAAGCACAACTAATAAAACTAAGTCACTTAAGTCACTGGAATATGAAATTATTGGCAGACCATTATCTAAAGAAAAATAATTCAGCAATAAGAGACTCATCCAACCGGATTCATTCATGCTTGGCTAGTTTCCTCCAGAGGTAGCATGCCAAGACAAGGAACCTGAGTCAACAAGATCAGTGCAATGGAGCTGAAATCTGACCTTCCATTTGACATCAACTTTAGGACCCAGGCTGCTCTCTGGAAAAAAACACTGAGCCGTTTCAGAGCTGCCATGGAAATGTGGTCCCATTAAAAGAGCATCAATTCACATGCATTCTGAGCTATTACAGAGAAAGATGTGCACTAATAATAGTACTTGTACCTAAGAGCAGGGATTTTCAAACTGGAATCCCGCAAGTGAGTCAGAAAAAAAATTAAATAATATAATAATAATATCAAATAAAATACGTTCAAATAACATTACTGTTTTCTAGATATTCTAGAAGGCTGCAAGTCAAAGAAAAACTTAAATGTACAAAATGTAAATACAAATATATAATATAATAATAGTTAAAAAAATAATTAATTGTAGTTCAATTAAGACATAATTACTTATTCATTTCTACAAAAAAATTAAATGGTTTATAAAGACTGGTAGGAAATCATGAAATAAATCATGATTATTTCATTCTATCGACAGCCATAGTTTTGTTTCTCTTTGGGTTTATGCATCTAAAAGTTAATCTAATGATGGGTAGAAATAAATCCACTGTCAATTTAATAGAAAACCTTTTCCGTATAATAATTTACGCATTTGTTTACAGTATACACTTGTCTATGTATGAAAATATATAGCTGCCTATATTTTGAGTCCCTTGCAAGGAGAGATATTATATTACATTTCAGGGTCCACTGCATCAAAAAGTTTGAAAATCTGGTCCTTAAAGGGACAGTAAATTCAGTCATCATCTATCAAAATCGCACAATATTTTTTTTTTTTGTATAAAATTTACTAGAAGAAGTTCATGCACCAGAACGTGAATGAATGAATAATATCTTAAAGGGGTCATATGATGCTTTCTAATGTTTTCTTTTTATTTTAGGGTAGCCCCACTTAGCCCCACTGTGAAACATTCTTCTCAAGTCGTGCTTGCAAAGTTGGTTCCAATCGATTGGCTTGATCATCAGCATTTCGGACTCGAACTGATATGGTAAAACCAACATCATTATTATTATTTTCTTAAGATTTAATTTTTTGGCGTTTTTGCCTTTATTATGACAGGACAGTTAGATGACAGGAAGCAAAGTTGGAGAGAGAGAGGGGAACGGGATCAGGAAAGGTCCACCAAGCCGGGACTCGAACTCGGGATGCGAACTCGGCATAGCCCACGAGGCTATTGCGGCCGCAACCGACGACATTATTAACTGTGTTTTTACAATTGTTTAAAGCCTTGAAAGCTGAAGCTCACGATTATGGTAAGGGGCGTTACATTTCCTACACACGCTTGAGGTGTTTGGCCAATCACAACGCACTGGGTCAGCTGGCCAATCAGAGCACTCTGAGATGGAAAAAGGGGCTTTGTAGAAATCAGCGCGTTTCAGACAGACTGGGAATAGAGGAGCTGCAATAATGTACATTATGTAAAAAATTATGTTTTTTTAACATTAAAGCATGTTTATAATCAATATAAAATATAAAAATAGCATCATATGACAGCTTTAAGTTTCATTCTTAAATTTCAGACTTTTTTGGAGCTTGACAGCCAACTGGTCAACATCCAGTTTTGTTGTAAAAGAGCAGCCTGGGTATTGAGCTGGTGACATGAGAGCAAGTAGATGATGATTTTATTTGTGAAATATCCCTTTTAAATCCATTAAATATGAGAAAACAGACCCAAAATCCTCCACAAATGTCACATACTGACTGCATTCCCTTTATGTGGTCAAGAAATCCAAACATACCTCCTCTCAATCATCTCACCCGAGGTGCCCTCCAGTCTCCTGACCCACTATCTCTGAATACAAACAATGCCGTCCCTATCTTGCTCTACAGGATCAATCAACCAGCTGATAATTACTGTTGCTATGGCACTCACCACCTACCCAGTGCTGCCACCCACTCTGTGACCCCCTTTCCATCTACTGCCTTCATATTTTCCACAGGGTAAACGAGAGGAGGGGACATGAAACGGAGAGAGAGCAAAAACAGAAGGAACTGAGGTAGTCAGCTATACAAAACCTAATTTTTTCATATAACTGGTTAATTAATTCAATCTGGACATTCTTCGGCTTCGGTGGGCAGAAATTTCAGGCCCATGTAGGCATGTGTAAATGTATTTATTCAGTAGTGACTTCATTACCTTACATCTGTTCAACACTCTGACAGGGTTAACCAATTCACTGACTACAGCTGACGGCTTTTCTACTTTCTGCGCATCCAGAATACAACAGAATTCAACAGTTAAACCCCCCCCCCCCCCCTCCGCCCCTTCAGCAGTATTCACTCAGTAACAATGTGAAACTTCCACTATTGTTGTCACGGAATGTAGTAACTCCGGACAGCCAACTTTTTTAATACGCACAAGTGGAAATATCTCAGAAAAGAAAACTCACTTGGGATGCTTCATTTTTTTTTAATCACACAGCATACATAGGATGGGCACAAAAGCTAAATCTTCAAAAGCATTATGAGAAAGCACCAAAAATCAACTTTAATATTTGGATCACTCAGATTTACACATTTCAAATCTGTTTTTTTTTCTTCCGCAGTACACAAAAGGAGATATTTTACAGGATGTCTCGGTTTATTTTGTCAATACAATTAAAAAGTAAATTAGGATGCCAAGTTTTAAAAAATAGAAAAATAGCACCATTCAAGTAACATAAAAGTAGTAAACATGAAAACATGACTCATAAACTATATTCCAAGATTTCTGAAGACATATGACAGCTTTATGTGAGAAACAGACTGAAAGTGTTATTTTAGTATTTTTATTTACTACAATTTAATAATATTTTAAATTAGCTTTCAATTAACAATAATGATTTTCATTGATGAGTTTCAGTTAACAATAACACTGATTCAATAAAAATACATTCAAATACACTTAAATATGGCGTCAAGATGCTTCACACCAAAATTACGTGAACTACATTAAAAGTTATTCGTTCTTATATGTTTTTTGACCTCACTGACGTCAATTCTACCATGGTGCACCTTGACAAACCATGTTCAAATGTACGTAAACTATTGTAGAAACGCAATGAAGCCTAGGTTTCTATTGAGAGAAAATGCTCTCTCCATCAATGGACTTCTGTCTTTCCTGAATAGTAATTCTGTAAAAGATTATTCAAATACTCCCCATGTTTTTAGTTTCATTCCAAGCAGACAGTTCTTTCCAGGAACAACTAGGTCAGCTTTAAAAATTGGCAATTTTCTAAAGACTGGAGTGACGCAGGAAGTTAGGTGTGATTATATTCATTCATTTTAGAATCTGATTAAGGAGTTTATTGAGAGGATTCTCCACATGTAAAGAGGATCAATGAGCTTCTGTGAGAGAAAATAAGGCTATTTTGCACTTTTTCCTAATTTTCACCTAATTCACACTTAGACATCGTCAAAGCTTTCTGATCTTTATCATAGCACAACTCAACCCATCAAGATGATTAATATGAATCACACCACATCAGTGACCACGAAACATTGTATAAAAAAACTCTCCTTTACATACTAATGTCTTACTCAATGTACATTACTGGTGCGCATCTTGAGACAAAACAATGGCGCTGATATTTTTTAAGATATGTCAGTGCAAGTTGCGTTCAGTTAAGACAGCTCAAACATGCATTTTAGTCTGGGACTATAGCTAAAAGGTGCAGCTGCAGTCCAAATTCTAAATATTGGAGAGAGTTGTTTCCCCCGCCCCCTCCTCTTCAGACTCGACGCTCATGCAGGTTGCCAGTTTGAGGACACGCAACAGGAACGAGCGCAATTAACAATGGAAGGCGAGGAGACTCACACACTGTAAGTTGATGAGTTGATTTATGATGAGTTGATATCGCGTTTTAATATGCTCCCACTCATAGAGATTTTTAGATGGGTGCTGAGGCTTTTTAGGTCGGGTAGAATCTGCAATCTCTGACCCAGTTTGTTTGCTGGCTTCCATGGCAGCAATATGCTGTGTTTTCCACCAACTGGCAACCTGTGGTGTCAAAATACTATTGGGTAAATTGGCAACGTGCGGTATTGCACAGACCAAAACAAAAACCGACATTCTGACACGGAACGCACATTTCAAAGTAAAATAACTGTCTGTAGCATTGCTTTTCAGAGAAACGAGTATGTGAACTCAGCATGTTTCCTAAATATCTGCAAAGCATATTATGGTATTTTTATGCTTTAGTAAAGTCAAAAACTTACATACAGCACCTTTAAGCCTTGTCTGTGAAACCAGGCATATATGTAATAATGTAAAAATGAACCCATAATATTTCTTTAAAACACAAAACTAAACACCATTTTTCTCTCAGCCATAATCATTACTAGCACTTCAGAGCTGCTGGTCCCAGGAGACCATTTTGTAAATGTCAGCGGACTGAAGTGGGACAGCCCAATTACAGGCCCATTTAAAGCTTGCTCTGGCAAAACCGCCTCACAGGGACTTTGCATGCTTCATAAGATTATTATTTTCTTTATGAGGCAAAGACGAGCGGCAGGGAACAAGCAATAACACGGTAAACTTCAGATTCAGCAGAACCAAAGACCCCCTCTGACAAGTCTGAGCAGTTGGGGAGGTTCACTCCATCGCTGTTTGTTTTAAAAGAACAATGCCTTGCACCAACAGCACAAGACAGCCTCAACCAGGACACACACTTGCAGAGTCACTCGACTTGCCTCTGGGTTTGATGGGAAAAAAAACACTTAACTAACATTGCTTTGATCTTTACTGTTAGGTAAAGCATGACTAAACAAGAATTGACATGGGGAATTAAAAGGTGCAGCCATGTTATCCTATATTTGGGATTCCCAGGAGAACAATTCAATTATCTCACAGATTACTTGAGGGAATTCATGAGTTCCCATCATTGGTAAAGAACTGTGAGTTAACTGAATTTAGAATGTATTGCCAATGAATAATAAAACAATGCTTTTTAATCCAATTCAGGTTCAATCAAACACAAGAAAATAAGGGGCTTTTTTCAAAGGGGTGACCTCCACACTGAAAGCTTCACTCGTAAATTGGGATCTGTTTTATGACAAGCCAGGCATCTGTACCTTTGAGTGCCACAGAAGGGCTCTAAAGGCTTGATGGAGGGTCTTGAATGGGGGCAACTGAAGGCCTTTTCACTCCAGCCGTGGGAAGAGTCAGGGAGGAGTGTTATCTGAACTCTGAAACAGAATCTTGACCCCAGCCACTAAACTATCAGTCCATTGGTGGCTTGCTGGGGGGCCAGAGTCTTTTCAAAGCATGGAAGACAGAAGCATTTTTACCTCAAAAGGACAGATACATACCTCAAAGTCAGGTCACGCGATGGCTTAACCATAAAATGATTCTGAACTATATTTACAAAAAAAAAAAGTAATATGGGAGTGGATTACACTTAAAGGGATAGTTCACACAAAAATGTAAATTTCACATTTTTACTCACCCATGTTTTTCCAAACCTGAATGACATTCTTTCTTCTGTGCAATAAACATAAAAGAAGATATTTCAAAAAATGTCTCAGTATTTTTTTGTCAAGTCAATGGTAACCAAAACTGTTTTGGTTCTTCAACATTCTTCAAAATATATTTGTTTGTCTTCCACAGAAGAAAGAAAATCAGACAGGTTTGGAACAATACAAGGGTGAGTACATGATGACAGAATTTTCATTTTTAGGTGAACTATTCCAGATACAGCATTAGGAAAAAACTGTAACATGCATCTTTTGATTTGATTCTATGCATTAAAGAAGTTTCTCTCTGCTTTTTTTCCTTCATTTTAATGCAAGCCACGTAAGAAAGAATTGGAACTCCTTCACATTTGGTCAATGTGGTATGGGGACCAGGAATGTTCTGCTGGTTGGTTGGCAGTCCAAGTTGGTTGTTTTGAGTTTTGTAAACAAGGAGAGATGCAACCTGTGGTCAGATTAACTCATCGGGGGGTCAGGCCTGGGAAAGAGAACGCCGGCCAGCCTAATCTCCCTCCCTGACTGAACACAGGCTTACATACAACACTGCTGCAGTTCTGAGAATGCATCACGGTTTGGAAAGGATCACAGGATTTTTTTCAACATATTCTCAACATTTTCTAAAGAAAACGCTAGTCTATGCATAAGCCGACATGATGCCAGGGTGTTGCTATGTGGCTGCTAAGGTGTTCTGAGCTTTTAAACTTAGTAAATACGAATAATTATTTTAAAAAGGACAAATATGTTAAATAACCTCTAATCTTCCTCTAATTCAAATCATATGGAAACGCAAGTCACTTCAGCCCGATCTCATGAAAGTGCATATCTATAGCACGAATTGTATTTATTGTGCAATTTATACGCAAAAAATAGTTTTTGCATCCATATACGCAGCTTTCGCGTGCATATGATACGCACTTTATGCCGTGTAATACACACGTAACCCACACCACTAATCCTACCCAAGGGGTTTACAGTGTGTATCATATGCACGCAAAAACTCATTTTTGCGTATAAATTGCACGATAAATACAATTTGTGCTATAGATATGCACTTTCATGAGATTGAGTTGGTCACTTGCACAATTATGTCTAAACGACTTGTGCTCCATAGACGTGACTGACAGCATGGATGCTATGGCATGTCATGATGGGAGGAAGGTTGGAGGTGGAGTTGTGGCTCAGCAGACAAACCAAGGATCACTGAACAATCACATGAAAGCATCCTGGCAGGCGTAGGTCAGATTGCACTAGACTGCTCACTAGCCAATGACGGCACATGAAGAAAAGTGCAAGCAAAGGTATAATCACATCCAATAGCATGCAAAAGTATTTAAATAAATAGCAAAAAAGAATCAAATGTTCTGTAACACTGGACATTAAAAATACTTTTAAAAATGTACTCACATACCACTTTTGAGAGTCTATAAGCATAAAAGCCACATCTTCACCAATGCCAGACGCTTCCAGCTGACACTATCAGCAGTAAATAACAGGCATTTTTCTGCTACAGTTACGTGCCGCACTAGAGGTGAGCTTGTCATAAATCACCTGTCATGTGGTGGGAATGAGTTGAGAACCCTACTGTTAGTCTTGAGTGAATCTTACCGATTGAATAGACCTGCTGAGTGAATCATAGCACACAGCTTGTACCTTTCAGAGAATTTTTGAAACTTTGTATTAAATTGCATTGTAGCATTCTTCATTTATGTTGCTTAAGAAATAAGCATCTATTAAAATTGCTAAACGCGATGCGAATAACAAATGTAAAGCTCTTATTGCCTCTGTGTACAACTTACTGAGAGGATTGTGGAAATAATAGGTGGAACAAGGGGAACCAATATACAAGTAGCTGTGAATTAAAATGAATAAAACAAGCTGCACTGGAACATGTGCATTGTGCATCAAAGGATGAAGCTAAACTAATACAGGAGTCAAATGTGACGCTATGACATCAGATAATTTGGTATCTGTCTATGCAAACCAAAAGTAAACACATAAAGTACACGACGTAATAGCAGATACACACCCTCTTGGGTCACAGGTTAGAGGCACTAAAGACACAATTACAAAGAAGATAAATCTCTGTAATACCATCCAAAAAAAGATTACATATTGTTTTATATGATACGGTTCAAAAGTTTGGGGTAAGGGTTACGATTTAAAAAAAAAAAAACTTTTATTCAGAAAAAATGCATTAAATTGCTCAAAAGTGACAGTAAAGACATTTATAATGTTACATAAGACTATTCTTCATCTATTTCAAATGCTGTTCTTTTGAACTTTCTATTTATCAAAGAACCCTAAAAAAAAACTGAATGATGGTTTACAGAAAAATACTAAGCAGCATAATAGTTTTCAACATTGATAATAATAAGAAATGTTTCTTGATGAGACTTGGTGAGTGTAAGAGACTTCTATCAAAAACGTTTAAAATTCTTATTGACCCCAAACTTTTGAACAGTAGTGTATATCATTTTCCACCACAATAGAGTTTCTCGGACATTTTTAGGAATGAAAAGACTGTTGTCTGAATGAGGTGTCTGATGGTCTATTGACAGACCTGACAGCATGTACCAAAGCCACAAGGCTAAGACAGCATTAAATCCTCATTAGATCTGACTTCACAGGCTGAGGCAATTAGTGCAATAGCATCTGTAGCTCCAGCCTGTTCGGATAAGTCGCTGGCCATGTGTTAATACTGTCACATACGTGAAGTAAACCTGAGGCCATAAGTCCCAGTGATCCTGTGTAGTCTGTGTTTCCCTGGACACCTCTGGATGTCTCAATGACTGCATTTACTCATCGGCATAAAATTATGAGCCAGCATCCTTTTCTATATTTGGATACTAGTGCATTGCATAAGACTTTCAATGTTAAAAGTGCACCAAAAGGTCCCAGAAAAACCCACTTCTACATGCTTAAGACTATTTCAGGTTCATTGTATCAATATGATACCCATATTCCTGCATATCAAATCTCCATTAAATATATGTTCTTCATGTAAAGGAGCTGCTAAAACACCAACATTTGGGAGAGACATGGGATGCTTTAAACGAAACCCTCAATTTAAAAGCCCAAACTCACCATTGAGCCCATTCGGTATGCTTCTGAGAAGATGGTTTGTTGATAGATCGTCCATAGATCTTCTGATAGAAACTATCTTTCCCTCTGAAGGCTTGTGAATATGACTGTGGTGGTGATCAGGGCTTCCAGCACTGCCCGTGCTGGAGGTACTGCTCCCATCTCCAACATCCCTCACAATGGCAGAACTTCCGTTCAGATTGGTCAGACTGGATTGGCTGTCTATGGAGCTCCTGGATCCAGCTCCATTCCTCTCATCGTCCAACATGAGGATGATCTCCTTGAGCTCCACATTCTCTCTCATCACACTCTCCTGGTTGGTCTCTAGGTCTTTCAGTTTTTGCTGGAATATGCCAACCTCCTTCCACATAACACTGGCAGTGTACCTGCCAAATCTCTGCCATTCCCTGGACAGCTTCTTCCCTTTCTGCCGATCATCATCCAAGAAACAGCACAGCTCTCTAAGCTCCTGGTTGTCTTCTTGCAGTTTCTGGTTAACCTCCTTCAAGCTCCGTATTTCGTGAAGATGCACTTGTAACCTCCGGTTGACGTCCTTCATCATGTTCCCGTGTTCTACCATTAAGTTCATCTTTTCACTATCCACTTTTCGGAGTCTCCTAAGCAGCTCGTCTTTGCTGCATTTAAGCAGTTCTTCATCGGATACCTTACTTAAATCATCCCTTGGGACGTCTATAATATTTTTTGCCATATTCCTGTCGTTAAAAGTGATCTGACGCGAGAGATCTGGTCACGATTTCCTAATCATTCCTTCGCGAAAACGTCGCGAGCAATATTAAAACTCATAATTAAAATTAATCCAGTTATTCGAGAGATGAAAGAAGGACTCACGTAACGAACGAAAACAAAACTCACGTAAGTGACCCAGAGATAAGTAAACGCTAAGCCGTGTTTTAAATAAATTCCTTTTATGTCGTCATTTCATATTTATTTGAGCTGGAATCCCCTCTTTCTGACACTGTGCCTAGTGATGAGACTCTCCGGCCGCTGAGACAGATGAATGGCGAGAAAATGCGCTTGTAGTTGCGCTTCAGCTCAACGTTCAGTGACGTCAGCGCTGTACGCGACGCGCGCGCTGCATTGCCTGCTAATGTTAATGTCCTATAGGGGGCGGTTGACGGCTCAGAAAGACGAATTGCTTTGAGCTGCATTCAAATATCACGTTTTTGTCTTACTACATAGGCCTTTGTATTGGTTAAAATAATATATTTATATATAAGTAATTTGTATTTTATAAAAGACTTTAAAAAGTATACTGTTTAAAATATAGAGAGAATGGAAAGGGAACACAAAACTTGGATAACAGACAAAGACTGCACTAAATATGCTTTTGTGAAAGAAAGAAAGAAAGAAAGAAAGAAAGAAAGAAAGAAAGAAAGAAAGAAAGAAAATCACAATAAACGAATGTTAAAGGGTTTCTGAAAATGAAATGAGTTTTAAAAGAGTTGAAAAGCGTTTCACCCAGTTCTAGGCACAATCTTGGCAATAATTAAGAACCATTAATAACAATTAATAACAATTTATAGTAAGTAACTGCAATAAGTTTTTAAGAATTTACATTTTTTGAGTTTGAATCAAAAATACAATTCTACACTCTAATTCTACACTCAAAACTTTTTTCAAGATTTAAGCATTTCAATTAATAGTACAATTCCATCAAATTGAATAATCCTTACATATTATTCATATTATGAATTAAGAATTTTAAATGAGTAAAAAAAAAAAACTATACTTAAAATATTATGTTCAAATATAAATCATAAACTTAAATTTTAACATATTTTTTTTTTTATGAATACAAATCACATAAACTATATGGTCCATTCCCTTGTTCCATTAAGATTTATACAAAATGTTTTAAGCAGCGCTAGTTTTTCTTTTTTTAAGGCTTTTTTTTTTTTTGGCGTGAACTCACTAATTCATCCAGCAGGGATGCAGAATTTAATTTCATGATATGATTCCTGATTTAATTCAAATGAGCTGAAAATTAGGGCCCCTGGCCCCTCAACACATGCAGCACAAGCTGATCAGGCTGCCAGGCCCCTCGGCACATACAATGCAAGCCAATTACTAGGACTAATGTACGCCTATCTATGTAAAAACATTTTACAGTTTTTTAAGCCAAATTGCTTATGTAGTTTAAAGTAAGATCTCTGGGCTCTGCCACTAGAACAACACGAAATATGCAGTCTCCAAAGACCCACAGGCTTCACAGGACCATGATCCTAATTGAAACACATTACTGCATCTAGATAAGAATACAAATAGATTAAAAAGCTAAAAAAAAAAAAAAAAAGCACAACTTGGCAACGTCAGCAACACATTAAGTATATAAAGCCAACAATGTAGTAACATTTATAGCACTACAAAGTGCTTGATTACACCACTTGAGATGAGTGAATGACAAATGATAGGGTTGAACACAAGCAAAAGAGTAGGCATGTTTCAGCCAATAGGGAATCAGTAAAATTCTGTTCCCAAAAGCAGTTCATAATTTTCATGTGAATGTTGTTCCAAAAATAGCCACCAAGCTTTCTGTGAGCATTCAGATGGGGCTTAATTTCGTTAATAATAACGTTCTAATTTCTGACCTATATTTAAACAATGAAGAATTATAGCAGGAACATTCCAGTTGATATTAAAGACTAGAGCAACATCTGTAAATTGCCTATTCATATGTTAATACATCATGTAATGTGAATGAATGAACAAGAACATTTAAATATCAAATGATCTCAATACTGAACTAGGACTCTTCTTAGGGTTGTGATGTGAACACACCGCCATCTAGTGGCTAAAATGACTCAACATTGCTCACAATAATTGTAGCATGGCATCAACATGATAACAGGCAAAAATTAATATGCTGGAATCACTTAAGGACTGATGTGTGACCTTACATAAACAAATATAATGGCTGGAACTGACTCAGAGATTGCAAAGAGTTTGCAGAAAACCTTAAAAACAAAAACCTCTGCAATGAATAGCCTAAACTGTGGACTCCAACGCATAATATTGACACCGCTATTCTTTAAAATGGGAATACTAGTTTATATAGTCTGATTCTCTCCATCATGCTAATAAATTAAGAACGCTGTATATTAACAGCCATTAGCCAGTATGTAGCACTTGACTGCTATTTTTGTTTCCAAAACGTTTCCAATACAAGGGTTAAAAAGTCATTCACACACACCAAACTCCTTAAGTTACAATAACTGTTTACAAGCAAGACTGCAACTTCATGTTCATTCAGATTAAAAAAAAGAGTTATTAAATAGGCCTACAATTAATTTTCACATGCTGTTTTTATATCTGATTTGTGTATACAGTATGCAATCCTGCAATTTGTAAATATGCTTTAATATAGTTTTCTGTATGCATACTTGCTTGGGTCACATTGACTCAAAACAGAACAAAAATGTTACTGTCCTGGATAATAAACATAATCCTGAGGTTCGCAACAATAGTTTTTACACATAGGGACTTTGATAAACCAAACAAAAGAAGCAAAGTTGTTTTGAACAGAACATGAGATAAAATAAACAGCAAAACGTGATCCAAGTGTTTGAAATATGACTGGTAATGTGATTGCATAACAGCAAGAACAGATGGAACAAAGATTATTGTTCAGTTTCCGTACATTGTGCTCTCACTTTAAGCCTTATGTTCTGTTGATGTTGACTTTCTTTCTGTTTGGGTTCTGTATAAAATTACGATGATAATAATAATTAATAATAATAATAATAATAATACAATTAATCCATTATTTTCTCTTCAAATTATTAATGTGTTAATCTGACGTAATAATAACTTTATGTGCAGACATGCACTTTTGCTATTTTGTTATAGACATGCACGGGTTGTTATATAAAATAGAGACATTTCAATTTTACTCCAGCAAGAAAACATACACATGTACAGCTTTACACCAATCAGACATAAGCATATTTACAACCTGTGGTCTCTGAGACTAATGCTGCCTTCACGTGCTATCGGAAATTTCCTACATTCCACTTCTGAAGTTGTGATTACGAGCTCATCGCATTCAAATTTTGACTTGACTTGACATTTCCAATTTTTTAACTAGGAAACTAGTATTATATGATAATTCTGATAGCACGTGAAGGCAACCCTTACAAAAAGCTGCAGTACATTGAAGTTCAACAGCAGTAAAACTTCAGTACAAAAACTGCAGTTATATTGTATCTATACTTCATTATACTGCAAATCTATACTGTAAACCCTAACGCTCAAAATAATTAATTGGTTTGAGTAGAGCCAACTCAAATTAAACAAATTAGTTCAAACAAATGAACTTTTATGAGTATTTAGAACTTTCTTTTTCTTTTGAGTTCTCAAAACTGACACATTTTAAGTAATCTGAATTGTTTCATTGTTTTTTGAACTTGTTTCTTTTAACTTAAATTTAACCGAAACTGGGCTGGGATTTCTATTTCCCAGCATGCATGCTTTGCCATGACACTCAAAGGGGATAGATGCCAAAATTAAGTGTTATATTATGTTTTTTTTTTGTTTTTTTTTGTGCAAGATTAATGTTAAGTGGGAGACTTGGTTGTGTTTAATGTTTTGTTATGCTAGTTTAGAAGAGTTTCTGTTATGTTTTTTTTTTTTTGTAGGGTTACCATCATGGTGACGAGTGGAGCATGAGCTTAGTTTGAGAACAGATATATGTTAAATATATTATATTGCTGTCCTAATTTCAGCAAGTGCTATTCTAATGCTACCAAAACATTGTGTAACCAATTAGCAAAGTGGCATTTATTGAATTAGCTAGTTAAAGCTAGTCAAGTTTCCACTAATAAAAATGTGAGATTACATGATATTTTTTAAGTTAAATGTAGGCTATGAGTTAGCTTACTCAAATATTTCAAGTTCAGAGCAATTAAAATGTATGATTACAAAATAAAAATCTGCAAGTTCTGCTTAGCCTACTTAAACTTAAACTTTAAATTTCTTAACTTAAAAAAATTCAGGCAACTGATTTACAGGTGTACAGTTGTACTTCATTGTACTGCAGTTGTACTTTTTTTGTACTGCAGTTTTACTCTTGTTGAACTTCAATGTACTGCAGTTATATTGTACCTATACTTCATTATACTGCAAATATACAGTTGTTCTTCATTTTACTGCAGTTGTACTGTAGGTTTACTGCAGTTGTACTTCAATGTAATGCAGTTGTTTTTTTGTAAGGGCAGCATTAGGACTTTTGAAACATGAAATTCTCCTTAAACCAGCGAAAGCCATGTGTTAACATTATAAAGCTATTAAAGGGGGGCGTAAAGGGTTAAACCAAAAGCTAAACCTGTTGTAATGAGCCTTTTTGTATCGTTTCTATGGGTAACTGCAGCATAACATTACTGGTAGACATGAATTACAGTCGGCGAACTGCTGTTTCGACCCGTGTGTGTCTCACAACTGCTCAGGATGTAAGACGCGTCTCGTAACTCAAACAAGGAGATGGGTTATGATAGAGGTCCAACCGCTTTGCGATTCGCTACACAGTAAATAAGACGTGAATTTGTTTGGGAATGGTTGATGATTAAATTCAGGGCAAAGTGCACGACTACATAAGTCAGTGAGACACGTCGAGTATCCTCGCCATTGCATAACTTTTACTTCCATGTATCTGAAGTTGGGCACCAGGATTTGAGCGCTATGTGGTACTTTTGCGATGTTCTCGGCCGTGTATGGCAATCGCCGTTTATTTTGTTTCATTTGTTGGCGTTTTGGGTCGCACCTGCGTTCCTGCATCCACAGTGTTTGGATTTTAAACCCCCCTTTCAGCCTCAACAAGAGCTTCAGTTCTGTCAAATGTACAAATACTTGGGCTGCTGTGACTATGCCAGGGACCAAGAGCTGATGGCAAAATACTATCGGATAATGGATAACTTCGATTATTATGGATATTCGAACTGTGCCGCGTACGTTCAGGATCTGATTTGTCAGGTAAGTTTGGTTGACCGCACAAATAATGAAACGATATTTTTGTTTAGTTTGTTGCTTTGTAAATGTAGCCTACTCGAACCATTGTTTGTTTGCCTCTCAACACGTACCGCAATTTGCAGCCATAAATTGTAAACGATGATGTCCAACTGTCTGCCAGTGTTGCCAATGATTTGAAACACGGTTGGTTGGTGAGGGGCCAAATGACGTCACTAAAGGAATCTCTTTTTTTGCCAATATTAACTAACGGAACCTAGCAAATAGTTCAAGTAGACATATACATGCACACTCATGTAAATGAACACACAAAGCTCAAGGCTAAAACAAAACAACATAAAACATTCACAATAAAAGGCCTATATAAAAAGAAATGCATAGGCTACTTAAAAAAAACCGTAAACACGTACGAGATAATGAAGTCAATATAGCTAAATAAACACCCAGGGTGATCAGACAAGTCGGACACTTCAAAAGAATAGTATTTATTTGAAATAGAAATCATATAGGCCTATAGGCTAACATAATAAATTTTACTTTTGATAATTTTAATGCATCCCTGCTGAATGAAAGTATTACTTTCTTCAAAACTCCCTGGCAATGGCTATAGCAACCAACCAGAACACCCTAGCAACCATTCAGGCTAAATTAGAAACATATTGCTAAATATAGCTGCCTATTTTAAACTCTTAGGTTCAGAAGTAAGTTACACATCTAGGGGTCACATAAAAACTTAAGGGATTGCTTTTTTCCCAGTGCAGCGTGGGCCACTGTAAACACTACAGTTGAGGTTTAAGTGGTTGTGGTTTCACAGTGTTGAATGTGGGAAAGCAGACATGCCTATTCAAATGCATTGCTTAAGGCCGGCCCAATTCAGTTACATCCCCCACTTATCCTGTTTCTGTTCTTCAGGAATGCTCTCCATATGCTGCTCATCTTTTTGATGCCGAAGACCCCAGCACACCTTTACGGACCATACCTGGACTCTGCCCCGACTATTGCTCTCAATTCCATTCCAAGTGCAGATCCTTTCTTACCTTGTTGTCTGACGATCAACGTCTTCCAGAACTTGAGCATGACCAGCGCAGGCTTTGTCAGTACCTAGAGCTGGATGACCCAGATTACTGCTATCCTCATCTGCTGAGCAATGAACGCTTGAGCAAAAATCTGGGCCGCACTGCAGCTGACTCTGAGGGCTGCTTGCAGCTGTGTTTGGAGGAGGTAGCCAATGGACTTAGAAATCCTCTTGCCATGGTTCACGCCAATGATGGCACACACAGGTTTTTCGTTGCTGAACAAGTTGGCCTGGTCTGGGTATACCTTCCAGATCGATCAAAGCTTAAAATGCCATTTCTAAACATCACAAAGGCTGTGTTGACATCTCCATGGGAAGGTGATGAAAGAGGATTTTTGGGACTCACCTTTCACCCCCACTTTAAATACAATGGGAAGCTGTATGTGTACTACTCTGTTGAGGTGGGCTTTGATGAGAGAATCCGTATCAGTGAGTTCCGTATCTCGTCTACGGATATGAACATGGTTGACCACGGTTCAGAGAGGTGAGCTGCTGTTTTTCTTTAACCAAACACTCTTAGGGTGTGTTCACACTTTGCATGTTTGGTTTGATTAAAACAAACACTGGAGCGATAGCTCTGTTAGTGCGGTTCATTTGAATAAGTGTGAACACTGCCATCCGAACCCTAGCGCGCACCAAACAAGTGGACCGAGACCGCTGAAAAGATGGGTCTCGGTCCAGTTCCAAGAGAATTTTTGCAGTTCGAATGATATATAAATGCAACACGGACCAAAGACAGGAAGATGAGAATCTAAAAAGGACATCTGTTTTTTCTCGTCATAGTCACGATGTTGCCCATCACAGTTTGGTACAGGCATCAGAACCACGTCTCCTCGCAGCAGATCGTTTGTGTGTATGACAGAAGGATTCCTGCCGCTGTTTTGACTACTTTACACATTTTATAAGCTCTTCACGAGTTCTCAACTGGTCAAAATACCATCATACGCACATACAATAAGCGCATTTATCCCAATCAAGCATTGTTTTGGATTTTCGGTAAGTTCCGTCTCAAAATAGGCAGTAGGTCATAAAAGCCGACCAATCAGGTTGTGAACGTATCCCTATGCTTTTAGGTTCAGTATCTTTAGGTTTGGTGATAAAAATGACAATCTGAACGCTAAGCGGACCAGAACTAAATGTTTCGGGTTTTTTTGGTCTGAACCAAGCGAACCGAACTACAAGTGTGAATGCACCCTTTCACACTTGACATGTTTGGTTTGATTAAAACGAACCCTGGTGTGATTGCTCTGATAGTGCCATTAATTTGAATAAGTGTGAACCCTGCCATCCGAACCCTGGTGCGCACCAAAAAAAGTGGACCGAGACCGCTAAAAAAATTGGTCTCCGTCCGCAACGAAATGAACATGATGTCACAAGATGCGACCCTAAAAATGACAGAATGCTCACGCATACCTGTTTTTTTTCGTCATAGTCGCGATCACAGTTCGGTACAGGCATCAGAACCGCATCTCCACAGGAGATCTTCGTTTGCCGCTGTTTTGACACCTTTACACATTTAATAAGCTCTTCATGAGTTGTCAGCTCCGTCATATACAACCATATGTATGCACATACAGTGAGCACATTGTACAAAATTGTTGACCCCTCAAGGTATTCTTTTTCATCACTCATAATGTAGTCCCGGGTGTGCAAAGATCAGCTTGTGTTGCCTTTTAACAGACTTTACTCCCAAAATGCTCTGTTGGCAGCAATACATGCTGCTGTATCTATTTCTCTCTCTCTCTCTCTCTCTCTCTCTCTCTCTCTCTCTCTCTGATGTAGATTAAATCAAGACTGGCAAAGTACTACAGTTATTTTGTTTACAGTAAACTTGTCCCTCCCTTTCTTTAAAAAGAAAAAGAAACAAAAATCAGGTCGCATTTTGCCGCTGTTTTGACTCCTTTACACATTTAATAAGCTCTTCATGAGTGGTCAGCTCCATCATATACAACCATATGTACGCACATACAGTGAGCACATTTAGCCCAGCACACAGCATTGTTTTGGATGTTCAACAAGTTCCGTTGCAAAATATACATCATAAAAGCCTTTTTTTTTCTTTTGTATTTTTAGGTTCGGTGTTAAAAATGACATTGTGAATGCTAGGTGAACCAAGACTAAATGCATTATTTTCAAATTTTGGTCCGTACCAGAAGAACCAAGAGAACCGAACTACAAGTGTGAACACACCCTTAAAAATAAAGGTTCCAAAAGGGGGTTTTCGTTTCAGTGCAATAGAAGAACCATTATGGATTCCTCAAAGAACTGTAAACAGTTCTTAAAATAACCCATTTTTTATTATTGTGAAGAAGATTTTAATAATCTGAAGAAACTTTTTCCAGTTTAAAGTACCTTTTGAGCAATGGAAAGGATCAATGGTTGTTAAAGGTTCTTCATGGAACCATCAATGCCAATAAAGAACCTTTATTTTTAGAGTGTATGCTTTCAATAATTTCAATTGAGTTTAGACCGTCCAATACTCCACATATCTTCATGTCCCCTCAGAATCATTTTAGAGATCGATGAACCTGCTTCTAATCACAATGGTGGGGAGCTTCTCTTTGCAGATGATGGATACTTATACATCTTCACCGGGGATGGTGGAATGGCAGGAGATCCATTTGGGAAATTCGGAAATGCACAGAACAAGTAAGTTTAGATGATTAGTCTGGGACTCAACTCTGGTATTACTTGAATATTTTTGTACAATAAGCTAAATTCAGTTTGGTACAAGAAGGACAGATTGGTTATGATAATTTTCCATCTTTTATCTGGATGTTACTGCTAGATCTGCCCTTTTGGGAAAGGTTCTTCGCATTGATGTAGATGACAACGAAAGGGGGCCGCTATATAGAATTCCACCGGACAATCCGTTCGTACATGAACCCAGCGCTCGTCCAGAGGTGTATGCCTACGGAGTGAGGAACATGTGGAGATGCTCGGTAGACAGAGGAGATCCGAACACCAAGGAAGGAAAAGGACGGATTTTCTGTGGGGACGTGGGCCAGAATAAGTATGAGGAAGTAGACATTGTGGAGAAGGGCCGGAATTATGGCTGGAGAGCAAAAGAGGGCTTCTCTTGTTACGACAGAAAACTCTGTGCCAACAGCTCCTTAGGTGGGAATACAGTTTCTCATTATCAGTCCTTTAAATTCTTGATGTTTGGATTTTGAATGAATTGTTATTTGATGGATGGACGAATTAGTGTCTTTTTCAACCCATAAAGACTTTTACGCTATATACTCTTTTACTTTTAGATGATGTTCTTCCGATTTACGCATATCCACACAAAATAGGTAAATCGGTCACAGGTGGATATGTTTACAGAGGCTGTGAAAATCCAAATTTAAATGGCTTGTACATATTTGGAGACTTCATGAGTGGGTAAGTAATTATTTTTTTTAAAGGGACAAAAAAATAATAATACTTTCATTCAGAAAGAGTGCATTAAAGTGACAGTGAAGACATTTAAAATGTTACAAAATATTTCTATTTAAAATAAATGCAGTTTTACAGTAGCTATCAAAGAATCCTGAAAAAAAATCATGGTTTCCACAAAAATATTAAGCAGCACAGCTGTCATGATAAGATAATGATAAGAAATATTTCTTGGGCACCAAATCAGGATATTAGAATGATTTCTGAAGGATCATGTGACACTGAAGACTGGAGTAATGGTGCTGAAAAAGCTTTTCCATCACAGTGATAAATATTTTTTTTTCTGAATATATTTTAATAGAAAACAGTTGTTTTATATTGTAATAATAATTCTCAATATTACTGTGTTTACTGTATTTTTGATCAAATAAATGCAACCTTGGTGAGCGTGGGACTTTTTTTCAAAGCATTAAAATTAAAATCTTTTAGTATGTTGTTGAATACTACTTGAGGTCATACATAATTTTACTTTTTCAAAATGACAAACATTGTTTTAAATGTGAACTGTATGAATTTTCAGACGCCTGATGAGTTTAAAGGAAAACAGAAACACACACAGTTGGGAATACAGTGAGATTTGCATGGGTGGGGGTCTGACTTGTTCATTTCCAGGGCTCATCAACAATTATTATCCCTACATCATTTCGTTTGCAGAGGATGAAGCAGGTATGTACAAGAAAGGCTATATGTTCCTTTTACACACTTTATTCCCCGGTTTCACAGACGAGGTTTAAGCCTAGTCCTAGACTAAAATGCATGTTTGAGCTGTTTTAACTGAAAGCAACTTACATGGACATGTCTTAAAATGTCAGTGACATTGTTTTGTCTCAAGATGCACACCAGAAGTTTTTTTTTTCTAAGATACATTTATAAAAGCTACTTAAATGTCCCAATGAACCTAAGGTCTAATCCTGGTTTAATCTAAACCCTGTCTGTGAAACCAGGCCTATATGCTGCATAAATTAGTTGCTAATGCCTCCTAGTGGACAAAAACATATTTAGAGTTTTATATTAATTTGATCAGTATTTCATGTGACTTAACTTGTGTTCTCTGTGACCAGGTGAACTCTATTTCATGTCCACCGAAATACCAAGTGCAACATCTCCTACAGGCGTTGTGTACAAAATTGTTGACCCCTCAAGGTATTCTTTTTCATCACTCCTAATGTAGTCTCGGGTGTGCAAAGATCAGCTTGTGTTGCCTTTTAACAGACTTTACTCCCAAAATGCTGTGTTGGCAGCAATACGTGCTGCTGTATCTATTTCTATTTCTCTCTCTCTCTCTCTCTCTCTCTCTCTCTCTGATGTAGATTAAATCAAGACTGGCAAAGTACTACAGTAATTTTGTTTACAGTAAGCTTGTCCCTCCCTTTCTTTAAAAAAGAAAAAAGAAAAAGAAACAAAAATCAGGGGGACTCATTATACAGTGAGACACTTATAATGGCAGTAAATAGGGCCAATCCGTAAATGTTAAAATACTCACTGTTTTAAAAGTATGGCCACAAGATGTAAACAATATGCATGTTAACATGATTTTAGTGTGTCAATTGATTTAGTAACCTCCATCCATCCATCTTCTTCCGCTTATCCGGGGCCGGGTCGTGGGGGCAACAGTCTAAGCAGAGATGCCCAGACTTCCCTCTCCCTAGACACTTCCTCCAGCTCTTCCGGGGGAATATTGAGGCGTTTCCAGGCCCGCCGGGAGACATAATCCCTCCAGCGTGTCCTAGGTCTTCCCCGGGGTCTCCTTTTAGTAACCTATTTTGTGTAAAGCTATATCCACTTTTACAACTATGACAACATGACGTCTAAAACGATGAGAAAGACTTTACAGCTCAAATAATACACAAGTTTTAACAGAATAACATACAATTTAAAGCTTCACATTTTGGTTTATAAATCCTTCAGAAATTGGCCCCCGTTTGCTTCCATTATAAGTGTCTCACCGTAAACCTAGATTTTTGCTTCTGTTAAAGAAAACGAGAGACAAGATGAAATGAATGCTGTTGATCTCAACTTGTATTGAATCCAGAATATTCATTAAAACTTTAACATGCTCTCCCTGCTTTATTACAGACGTGCACCTCCAGGAAAATGTCATTATAAGCCCCTTTCGGTTCGTGTTAAGAGCAATCTTATACCATTCAAGCCAAAGGAAAGTAAGTTTGCTTCCTTTATAAGAGATCTAGAAATTTTGTACATCTAAAACTGTTTTTGCCATCAGATTATGCTTCTTTTAACCAAATGTGCAATAGAGTACTACAATAGAGTAGACCACCCAGAAGGTAACATCACCTTGGTTCCCTCAAAATGGCAGAAAATAAGATCAGCGACAAACAAAAGTTTATGATTCTTACATGTTTTGTTCATCATGACAATCCTCCCTAAATGCAAAGTAAGAAGTAAAAATTAAAGTTATGCTCTGAATGAACTTCACAATGTATGCACAACTTTAATGTCACCACTAAGCTTCCGACAACTCTTTCAATCTTTATTTAATGTTTACAATTTGGAAAGTTTGAGTTAGAATAGTTTTCAAGATCATGATTATAAAAACAATGAGGCTGTGAAAGCAGACTAGTAAGTAGAAATGTTTTCCTGTTCGGTGTGATGTTTAAAGCCCCTGTAGTCCTATTTAGCCACTTTTTCAAGATTTGTTTTATGTTGAGTCAAGTAAAACGTGAAAATATCTTGAGCTCGAGTTAACCATAGACCTTATTTAAGACATTTAATCAAAAACACATTCAAAAAACCCATTGACTTCAGGACCGGAGTAAAAATTAAAGATAAAAAAGGTTTTAGGAACAACTGATTTTTGTATAAATTCCCTCTTTTTTCCAGCATTGATAGGAGTCCATGTTCCAACCAAGCCTCCCAGACTCTCAAATGCAGGGGAACCTCCTGACGATGGCTCAAAAAGCTGGTTTCAAGAGCTGCTGGACATCTTAAATGAGCAGGATGGGCAGATCACCACCACACCATTCGCCCCAACTACACCCAAGCCCCTCAGGACATCCAGACAGCGGAAAGGTAGACGCAGGAAGGGCAAGCACAAGAACGGAGTGGTGAGATTAGTCGGGGATGAAGAGGGTCGGAGTGATCGGGGAAGGGTGGAAATATACGCTAATGGGGAATGGGGGACTGTTTGTGATGATCTCTGGAACACCAAGAATGCCGTAGTGGTCTGCCGGCAGCTCGGGTTCCGCCATGCACTTAAGGCTGCCAAGCACGCTGAGTTTGGGGAAGGGACGAGTCTGAAGATTATTTTGGATGATGTGCAGTGTGAGGGGACTGAGGAAACTCTCTTGGATTGTCAGCACGCTGGGATTGGCACACACAACTGTGCTCACTACGAAGATGCAGGAGTGATATGTGGAAATTCAGATTCAGGCCTAGAATAATCTGAAATATTTCAGAAACAACCTTTTTGTTATTAGTTGTAACACATACCTCATTTTTTCCAACTGCAAGAGAGAAGACATATTGACTATAATACAGTTTTTCTCAGTGCTTTGGTACATTTCTCAAATCATCCTTAAAGGGTTCGTTCACTCAAAAATTCTGTCATTAATTACCCTTCGGAACAAATGAATAAAAGCCTAAATTCAATCTGTTTATCATATAAAGCGATCAAGTCTCTTCATAAAATTTGGACTAAACCACTCGATTCATATGGATTAGTTTTTCTAGAATTCTACCTCTGTTTTGCCTCCTTACCCTTCCATCATGCATCCTTACCCGGCTGTTTACCCTGTTTGTTTCTTTGTTGTCTTTTCATTGTCAGAAATTGTAACACTGTGTTGTCCTCTGTCTATATATGCTTGCTAAATTGAAACTTCATGAGATGCACCTCTGAGGTATTTTACAGAACTTTTTGATCATTAGTTGATCTAATACTTTTACATTATCTTCATTAGTGAAGTTCAAGATTCATCTGCGCAATTCATCAATTCAGGACACATTTGCACATAAAAAAGGTCTAAAAGAAATGTATAGAAAATAAGCTTGACAGATTATGACAACTACTTCAACCATTTTGTATTTACTGACTTATGCAATGAAATGACTAGATGTTTTGGGGGATAAGAACAGAGAACCAGTAGGCCTATAATATATTATGATCAACATGACGTGATGTAGGAAACAGCAGACAATTTTACAAAATCAATGAACGTATCAAAGCATTAGCAATTCATTCAAAAAAATTAGAAATTGCTTTATGATGTGCACAAGTGACTAGATGATGTGGAGGTTGAACAAGTAGTTTTGAGAATTTCATTTGTGATCTGAGAAATGTACCAAAGCGGCTGAGAAAAACTGTAAAACCTGATATTTTAGTTGTTTAAATCATAACAAAACATTGATGTTGATTTTTACGCTCAAATTCATAGACCTGTGTGGATGTTTTACATTGTCTGAATCAATAAAAGTTTGTTGTCCCATAAATTACATCATTACATAACTTTTGTTACAGTTCATTTAGCGTCACATAAATACATTTGGAATGATACCATGTTTGTGATTATTTTAAACCAAACACAAAACATAAGAAACAAAATCAGCATGTAATGCCTTAAAATGTCTTTGGACATACGTTTGTTGTATATTTTGAAGTAGGCGTACTCTGGAGCAGGGCCGTAACCACCATAGACATTGAGGGGGACAAGTCAGTTAATGTTTAGCTGAAAGTAGCTAAACATTTAATATTTGACAGCTGTTTTATGATAAAAAAACAGTTCAGCGACCAAATTTAAAAAAAAATAATAATAATTATTCGCAAATAGTTTACTACCTAATAACAGAACTGGAACTTTTACTGTTCTTATTTCTTTTTCTTTATTTCCTTAAATCCCTTTTAATCCTTTAATAATTTAATTCCTTTAAATAAACCAATAAGACCAATAAACCAATAAGACCCCCCGTACTGGTATACTATAATATGTCTAACTATGTTCGTAGTAATAACGCTTCATCTTGTACAAATATATTTATTAGCCATTAGCCAGTTAGCGTGTAATACCTTGGCTCCATAGCTCAGTGGTTAGAGCACTGGTCTTGTAAACCAGGGGTCGCGAGTTCGATCCTCGCTGGGGCCTTCATCCTTTTCGCTAGCTTTTATAATCACGCAAAGTTTTTATTGTGAACAATGTGTAGAGAAACTGTCTATTATAAGAATAACATAATTAATCGAAGCTAAATGTTAGCAAAGGATGAATGTGTGTTTTAAAATAACTTGGAAGGCAAGAGTGAGTAAAAGTTAATATTATTTTTAACTTTTTATATAGCCTACATTTTCTAATAACATGGATGCGTAAAATAATATTGATATACTGCAAAATGGCTTTTCTTTTCATGCGTTATATTCAAGCATCATTTTTTTAGCTTGCCCGAGAAGTTTTTAAATCAAGGGTTTGTCTAAAAAACAAAACAGGATTTGACTGTAGTCGATATATTCATCTTAAAATCCACATTAAAAAAAAACTAAATAAAGTGTGTTATCCAAGTGGGTAGATGACATTGTTCTCATTCCAATGATGTCTTTGTGTGTTGAATTCCAGCTCTGCTTTGAACGAGGTCATTGATATGCTGAGCATTCAATCACGTAGGTAGTGCCAGCCATCTCTGCCAGCTTCCCTTCCAAAATTGGCATCCCTCTGAACAGTAATTTAGCTCTCTACCTCCAGAAACATCATTTACAAAGCAGGTCTTCCTGTTAAACAGAGCAGCAATAGAGAGATAGATGTCATTTTAGTTGCCTTGTAGCTCTCATGAGATCAGAATTCTTATTTTATTTTTATTAATTGGACTACATTAGCTGTCAAAAGAGTTTTAGTTTTCACACTTAACACATAAGGCATAGAAACTGATAAATCATTGCATAGGCTATAATACTTTTAGTGTCTAAAGTTCCATATTCCAGTATCCATATTCTAAGGTTCCAGTCACCATATCATTGTGGTTATTGTAACATCCCTCATGTAGTAATGCACAAAAGGTGTGCTGTATGATGTGCTGTTTTGCCAACAGCCATATGAGGCTTTTTATTCAAATCAGTGCTAGACCTACTGTTTATTTCAAATAAATTAAATGTGGGGTTAGAGTGACACCTACTGGCATTGTAAGTAAATTGATTTGGGAAAATATATTTGTGTAGTAAGTATAAACATGTCATGCCAATAGGTGGCAGTGTTGCACTGCCATAATTATTCAGTGGACGATTAAAAAATGTCCTTCTGTTTCGAATCCAATCAACTAATATGCACAGTTCAGCAACACTCGATTTTACTACTAAGAGCATTTTAACATATATTTTTATGTTTTTAAGTAAATATAAATCATTTTAACAATTCCTGTTTAGTTACTGTATGTATTACACTGTTTTTTTTTTATAGATCAATGAGTGAGTGTAATATATGAAATAGCACCTGTCATATATTACAGGAATCTGCCATTAATGTTCATGGAATTAAATATTAATAATAGTCTGCCACCCATATGGTGCTTCTGCTCATCTCTCCCCTTGTCAAGAACATGATGCAAAAATCAACAAATGTTGAAAGGTTTGACTACTGCCTCCCCTATAAAGGATGGACCATGTGGATGTAGGATGTAAGTGGTTTTAAGCCATTTCAAATCAGAACAACCATGTCACCCCAACATGAACCCATTTCATATCTCACATTAGTCTTCCTGTTAATTATGGCCAAATAATGGGACACTAGTGAGTGCTCTCCTTTAGCAAGCTTTAAGTGGAGCGCTGAACCTGAACAAATCCCATTTCCTGTCATGTTTCCCCCTTGTCTTATCAAAAGGTTGGTCATCTCCGCCCCACAGACCCAGATCCTGCAGTTCTGGAGAGGCGCTGGAGCATTTCTCACTCTTGTGTGTCACTGCTCATCACGTCATCACATGTAGGCCAACTAAAGAAGTATTGTCCTTCTCAGAATAAATATGAATTTGCTAACTAACACAAACATAGGCTACATTAAATAATAATAAGAAATGTTTGAACTCCAAATCATCATATTAGAATGATTTCTGAAGGATCATGTGACACTGAAGACTCGAGTAATGATGCTGAAAATTCAACTTTGTCACAGGAATAAATTAAATTTTAAAATAAAAATAAAACAGATATTTTTGATATAGGTTTTTGATCAAATGCAGCCTTGGTAAGCATAAGAGACATTTTAAAAAATCTTACAGACCCCATACTTTTGAACGGTGATATATATTATCATTATATATCATTATAAAACTTTTCAAAAAGTATTTGGACACTTTCTGTTTGTCAGACATTAGTGGATCATGTCAAACTTAAATGTGGCGAACTACACCTGTGGAATGTCCAAATACTTTTTGTTCGGAAATGAGTTTATCTTCAGTTTTATTTAACAATTCTTGCAGTCTTTAAACTAGATTCAGTGGTTTACCAAACAATGAAACACAGATCTGATGAAGGTCCATTGTTGTCATGCCTAACGGTTTTCCATTTAGAAGTGTGTGTATGGCTGCAGGTCTTGTCTATTAATAGGACTGGGGTGACTGACACGAACGGGTCACGGAGTGGGACTAGAGGTCTGTGCCTGGCTCCAGACCGGCAGGCGATCCTACATACAGCTGTTTACTCACAGCTTGAGGCCTTCCTGAGGACCTGCCCCCTCTAGAGACCCTGAGTTATGGAAGCTTGTTTCTGCCATGGAATAAAACATGAAAAGGGTAATAGCGACTTTTTATCTCACAATTCTGACTTTTTTCCTCAGAATTGCATGATATAAAGTCACAATTGTAAGTTATAAAGTCAAAGTTGCGTAATATAAAGTCACAATTGTGAGCTATAAAGTCATAATTGCGTAATATAAAGTCATAATTGCATGTTATACATTGAGAATTGCGAGATAAACTCGCAATAAACTCGCAGTCTTTTTTTCCTCAGAACTGGACTTTATAACTCACAATTGCAACTTTATATCTCACAATTCTGAGAAAAGCAGTCAGAATTGTGAGATATAAACTCGCAATTGTGAGAAAAAAAGTCAGAAAGTCAGAACAGGCTGCCTATAAACTAATAAAGTTTGATAAATGCATCTGCCATAACCCATGATGGGCTTAAAATGTTATATTCAACCGTTCACCTTAAGGAAAGCTGTATTACTATTGCTCATCCTAGCAACCACCCAGAACAGTCTATCATTGTGGAGGTGAGTTTGGCATGAGTAAGCAAAATCCACCCAAAATCTAGTTTGCACTGCTTTCTGGTTGACTGCCTTCTTCCCAGTTCTCAAAAGCTACACACACTTTTTGAGTGGTCAGATTCATGTCTGAAGAACCACGGATCAAGGGTTGCCCTTTGGAGGCTGTAAAAGCTAGCTAAACACAGAAAAGCATCCGTAAAAAAAATAAACAGTCATAAGGACCTCGGAGCTCAGCAGATGTGGCGCCACATGTAGAAAGCCAGCAGCAAACATTTGGTTAACTCTCCTATTGAACAATGAAAGATCTGGCTTTACAGCCATCCGCAGCAATCATACCATTCTATTGTCTGCATGGCCAGGTGAGTTATCTTCTACTATTGTGCTCTGTGAATGAGAGTAGCTAAAATACCCTCCCCAAGTGATAACATCTCTTAGGTATAGGTTTTATGAAGACCCAAATGTGCAGCCCCACAATAGACTGACCCCAAGAGGTTAAGTTCCAGCTGCTCAGATAGTGAATTCTCTCTAATACCACAGGTTAAGAGCTGAAAACAGATATGTTCCTAATTCTGAGTATGTGATTTTTGTGTAGTCCACTGGTAGTATACATATAAATTTACTTAATATCTACTTAAAGTAGCTACATTTAAATATATATTTCAAGTATAAAAAATAAATACCTAAATAGGAACATAAATACTTAAAGTGCAAAAATAATATATAAATAGTAAACTATAAGTATGACGTTAAGTTCACTTAAAGAAAACTTAAGTATACCTGCAGTATAAAACTACTAAACTAGTAGTTTACTGAGAGTATACTTCAAAGTGTATTTTCATAAACAAAACAATGTGCTATAAGTATTTAATTAGTAAACTATCAGTATACCTATAAGTTCACACATGTAGTATGGTTGTGTAACCGACCCGCCTAAGTGGGATTTGAACCGTGGTCTCAGACATGGGAGGTGGGCGCGCTAACAAGGGCGATGAAGACTGCAGTCTCTAACGTCAGTCACTAGTGCCTCTTGAGATCAGGGGAGTGAGGTTTACACGTACAGCTCTTACCGGCCTACATTACACTCACCCCCCTAAACCTCACTCCCATCCGGGTCACGGCACCAAATATAACCGGTCCTACTCGACCCACTTCAAGCAGGATTCAAACCGTGCTCTCCAGCGTGGGAGGCGGGAGTGCTAACAAGGACGCTAAAGACCGCAACCTCTAGCATCAGTCGCTAGCGCGCCTCTTGAGGCCAGGGGGGTGAGGTTTACACGCACAGGTCTTACTGGCCTGCGTTACACTCACCCCCCTAAACCTCACTCCCATCCGGGTCACGGCACCATGTGTAACCAGTGGCTCAACCAGTCGATGCCAAGCATGATGTGCGGCCAGCGACACCAGTTATAAACACTTGATTCTGTGTTGAGTGGCTTTGTGGAGTTTTTGGACAATAAGACCCAGGGCAACAGGCAGCAGTTTGCTGCATCTTTTAATCCTGATAACGAACAAATAAGCAGCCTATTTGAGTGGAATTATCCTTGTTCTCTCTCTCCCATTTAGTTAAAATGGAAAAGGGAAGAGGAGGAGACAGAACAGGAAGTTATGATGGCTCATGACATCACAACAATTAAAGTGGAAACACTCATTTTGATCAGGCAGCCACATTAAGCATATATAAATGAACAATTTTATAATACATATATTTACAGGATCATTTTTATACCTGTTACAGTTGCAGTATACAAACGAAAAACATTTGTGTTGTGTACTCAAAGTTTACTACTGTTTATTACTTTATACACTAAAAAGTGGGCCAATTTATCTCTAGTATTGAAATAGTACACTTACAAGTATACTACTAGTACATTGATATTAGTATACTTACTGCATGAAGTATATTAAAAATATACTTGAACTTTACTTAAAGGAACACTCCACTTTTTTTTTTGAAAATAGGCTCATTTTCCAACTCTCCTAGAGTTAAACAGTTGAGTTTTACCGTTTTCGAATCCATTCAGCCGATCTCCGAATCTGGCGGTAGAACTTTTAGCATAGCTTAGCATAGAAAGTTTTGAAGGCTTCAGTGCTTCATTGGATAGCATTAGCCCAAACTCCACACACTGGGCTCTCAGCTCTGCCTCGTCACCTCCATTCACAAATCCGTACTTAATGAAGTCAGGATTGTACTTGTGGCAAAATCTTGACTTTTGGGCCGGGTTGGCACGACTTTGGCCTCCCCTTTTCCGTTTTAATTTCTCCATAACTTTTGCTACAGGCTACGGTTGGCTGAGTGTCTTCTTCTGCTTATTGGAGCTTGTTAAACAACTAACTGAGGCATTACTGCCACTAGTGGTGGGATGGTGTATTGTAACTAAGTGTCTCATGGATAACAGTAGTCATTCTGGTGTCTTCAATTGATAACCTGTGTGGTCCTGCGGCCCTCACAGCCCACAGGTGAAAAACGTTTTTTGCAAGCGTGGCCCTATGGTTAAGAATAGGTGCCATAGATCATTGAATCTGATTAGACCATTTGCATCTCGCTCAAAAATGACCAAAGACTTTCGATATTTTTCCTATTTAAAACTTGACTCTTCTGTAGTTACATCGTGTACTAAGACCGACGGAAAATGAAAAGTTGGGATTTTCTAGGCTGACATGGCTAGGAACTATACTCTCATTCCTGCGTAATAATCAAGGAACTTTGCTGCCGTACCATGGGTGCAGCAGGCGCAATGATATTACGCAGCGCCTGAAAATAGTCCCCAGCACGCTCCCTGTGCACAAGTATAGGTCTCTGCAGGATAGTAATAGGAGTTACCAGATCAGTGGTCGAGGCCATAAACAGAGGGGCGTTTTCCACTGCGTTACCTGATTTGCCCACGTCACAGTGTGGGTAGGGTTTAGGGGTGGGGTCGGGTGAAGGGGATCGTTTTCATTGCATGATTTATAAACACCCATCAGTTTGAAAACACCCACAAATTTAGAAACGCAGAGACCCCATACTCCCTGTGCAAGCAGGTTGTCACGTTGGTTATGTTGACAGAAGTTAGCCTATTTTTAGGTGCTGCATAATATCATTGCGCCTGCTGCACCCATGGTACAGCAGCAAAGTTCCTTGATTATTACGCAGGAATAAGAGTATAGTTCCTAGCCATATCGGCCTAGAAAATCCCAACTTTTCATTTTCCGTCGGTCTTAGTACACAATGTAACTACAGAAGAGTCAAGTTTTAAATAGGAAAAATATAGAAAGTCTTTGGTCATTTTTGAGCGAAATGCAAATGGTCTAATCAGATTCAATGATCTATGCTAAGCTATGCTAAAAGTTCTACCGCCAGACCCGGAGATCGGCTGAATGGATTCGAAAACTGTAAAACTCAGTTGTTTAACTCTAGGGGAGTTGGAAAATGAGCCTATTTTCAAAAAAAGTGGAGTGTTCCTTTAAGTATACTTAATAAAATGAAAGGGACTGTGGGTTTAGAATTGCTTTAGAAATTAGAGATATTGGTATTTTTCGTTAGTTGGTGAGTGGTGAAATGTACAGGTTGAGGAGAGGCTGATCTTTTAAATCAACTGCTCTTAGAAAATTAGATATAAAATAGAAAGAAAATTATTATTATTATATACATTTATTTTACACAATACATATTTAAACAAAAAAAATTAAGAAAAGGCTGTCAGTAGATTTTGGAACTGATACAAGCCCAAAAAGTTTTAGATTAATTGGTCTGTCCAATATACCAATCTATCAGAAGTACATATTCATACTTGAGTCCTTGAGGTAACCTATAAGTTGAAATCTCTGTTTTTTATTTGACAGAATTATGTTAAATAAAGAATAGAAAATGACAGTGGCAGGGCAAAAACTAGTGTAAAGAAATAGTTGCAGATAATCCAGGCTGAAATCATTGATCTGTCTGTTACTCTTTTTATTTGTGCCTGTGGAAGAATGAACCTGAGCGTAACACATGAGCTGAAATCCCCAACTGATAAAACCTAAATCAAACTCAGCTGTGAACTTAGCTGTGGGTCACGGCTAAAATACACATGCCATATCAAACACATCCACAGAGGAAAGAAATCACAATAACTGTCAAGTTTCACCAATAGGAAATTGTGTTGCTGTGCTGAAACTTCTTCATAAATATATATGAGTCTTAAGGCCCGTTCACACCAAGAACAATAACTATAACGATAACCATATTAGCATCAACACCAATGCACAGTAATGTTCTGTTTATTATAATTGTGTGCAGCAGTTTTATCATCTGCCGCTTTAAAAGATCGAGCTCTTTAAAGCAAGATAGATTCTGATTAGCTGTCAATTTTTTTTTTTTTATCATTCATCAGCTGGAATTTTTTTTTCTAAAAGTGACTCCAACAATATCGTTCTCTGTGCCGCTATCGTTATAGTTGTGGTGTGGACTTTCTTACATTTAGAACGATTTTAAAAGTAGGGAAGGCAATTTTCGAAGAGGCTATAGAGCAGGGGTCCTCAAACTCAGTCCTGGAGGGCCGCTGTCCTGCAGAGTTTAGCTACAACCCCAATTAAACACACCTGAACCAGCTAATCAGTGTTTTACTAGGGCCTTTATTTGGGGTTGGAGCTAAACTCTGCAGGACAGCAGCCTTCCAGGACCGAGTTTGGAGACCCCTACTATAGAGGGTATGCATTGACGTCACTTTCCCACCGGAACACGCCCCCCTCAGCCGGACTGAGTGGCAAAAGAGCCCGCTGCATGACTTGATTTAATAGGGGAAACTGCGAAAACGTGAGTAAAACAAACGATTATCAGTTTAAACTAAAGTTTGGACTCCATATAATGTTCCTTACAACTTAACCAACATCCAGTGATCCATGGATATTAACATGCAGCCAGGAATCATGTTTCCTGACATTTATATGAGCCTGATTTCAACGCTGGGGAAATACGTAAAGCAAATTTGCCTGTGAATGCTTTATATGAATACAAGGTCTAAATCCAGGTGATCACTAATATCGATGTTACATATTGTCATTTCGTCCAGCCCTAAAACTTGTATCGTTTTTGTCAGTGCTTATTTAAAGACATTCAATCCTGCTGAATATAAGATGGTAGATATTTAACTGATGACTTGTCAATACAATATATAACAATACAATATATAGGGTATGACATATTGACACAAAATGATGCATACTGCATAATGCATACATAAAGCAAATCCACGTTCTGCTGCCTGGAGTCCAGTTGTTTCTGTGAACTGCAGTAATCCAGTAATCCATTCGGACCGAATGCAATGACTGGACGAACATTTTATGGTCCTACACCTTCCACAGACAATATATGCATATACATACATTTAGACCACTTAACTTAGTGATTGCTATCAGGATGTGAAACGACTTTCAACCAGCATAACAAAAAATGGTTTTGTAACAAATCGCCGACCCTGCCTTTAAATCAATATCTTTATTATTACTGTTATAGTCCCGGTATATTACCGGTATACCGTAATCTTCCTTGGTGTGAACTGGTCTTTAGTTCTGTTAATAAAGGGTCACTAATATAGTCACTAATAATGTGCATATTGTGGTGCAAATAATAAAATAAGATCAAATTAAAAAATAGTAAAAAAAATATTTTGCCCATGTGCAAAGATGGCATTTTAAAGCACATGTTAAATCACATGATAAATGAGAATGTTAGTCTAACAATATAGCTTTACAGACGTCCTTGATTTAATCCAGCAATCTGGAAGCATAGGTGTCTCATACGCATTTATTCGCCACATAAGCCTCCAAATATCCATGTACACTGCTCTTTTGTGAGGGACAGAGACCTGGTTGCCAGTATAGATCGCTCATAGGCATTTGTGGCTCCCCTGCAGGAAGCACTGAGGAAATCTGGGATTCTTGTTGGTCTGGATAAGTAAACATGGCATTAACCACCAGGCTAGTGGCAGCGGACTTGTGCCCGTGCTGTCTGTACACATACAGTAGCTCCTCTTTCATGAACTAGCTAAAGTAACACAAACTCTGACTTAAAGCTAATGGCTTTGGAAAAAAAAGAAAGGATATGTCTCCTAGGCAGGTGGGAGGCCAAATTAAGCAAGGCCCAGTTGTGAAAGGTCACTCAGGAGTTTCAAATGTTTCATTACCATTATGTAATATAAGTGCACTATAACACACCGAGCCTATCTAAGCATTATCTAAACATTAGGACAAAAGTATTTATGAGTTTCCAGCTTGCATTGGATGTTCATCATATACTATGACATACAACGAATCTTGATGCAATTAACTGCACTGCTTTCCCTTTACTCACTTTCCCTCAATGATTTACACATCTGCTGGTGATTCCTCATCTTTTCCAAGGACTTCAATGTGGTCTGCATATGTTTGGCCGTGTTTCCATGTCCATTTAGCCCCAGTTCCCTCTGAATTAGTAATGTGCTTTATGCCACCATGCAGATGTCCACCAGCAGGCAGTTCTCTCAAATCATATTTGGATCGACCCTTTTCAAAGCTAATTGGTGATGAATTAGCAATGACGCACCATTGCTCAGACTCTCTTTACATCAGATGTTAAATGTGGCTTGTGTTCTTGACTTTCTAATGCTCTGTCACAAATTTGGTGGTCAATTTTTTTGGTCACTACAAAAGCGGACTTTTCATGCAGCGACATTCAGTGGAAGTAACAGAGCAAAGCTTTCAGGCAAGTCATTCATTTTATCTGTAGTTGCCGACTCAGAGCGGCCCTGGAACCTTCCCAACATGCTAGGGAATAAATTATATCAGTTCTTGGAAGAGGCTGTAATGCAAACAAACAGCAATATGCTAATGGTTGGAATTTCACACCCAGCAGAGTGTTGATTAATAGTGGCTGGTAATTTTCTGCCCAACCAATGTGTATTTTGCATCATTTTCTGTGAGTTATGTGTAAGAATATTAATGATTCAGATAGATAGATAGATAGATTCAAAAGGTAAGTGAATATTACTTTCTTTTACAGTTCTTTATTGAAGCAGAGACCAGGGAAGAAGCGGGAGTGAAGCAATGGTGAGTATATCAGCAGTTGGAGTTCGTAGAAGAATTAGCTGATGGATAATGGAGTACTTTGTATTTGCAGATGGAGATTGTGAACTGGAAACTGGAAAACCAGACCCAGGAGGATGGCGGTGGCAGACTGATGACGGAAGACAGACAGTGGACTGACGAGGACAAATAACAGGTAAGTAGCTCAGGTGAGTAACACAGGTGGGTAGTCGGTAGCGTATGGTAGATATGACGAGACCAGACACTTGTGAGGTGGAAGGCTTATAGAGGGTGTGATAACGAGGATGATTGCTGACAGGTACGGGTGATGGTGGAGTGGTGAGCAGGGAAGATCTTGGGAATTGATGGGTGATGGACTGGTGCATGGAAATGTGACAGTAACATTACAATAATAATGAACGTAAACAACTTACAGAGCTCTTACTTGTATCACCAGACTGCTGCAGATTAATTTTTGCCGTTGATAGTGTTGACATAGAAACCCATAAATCCAAGTCTGAGGACGTGAACAGCTCTGGGTAGAATGTCACGGGTTGCCATCTTGTAATTATGGTTATGACATGGCGTGAACGCAGCATAAGCAATGATTGGATGATTTTTTTTTTTTGGCCCTGAGACTTTTATTTAGACCACTTCTATTATTGAGTGCTATCAGGATGTGAAGAGAGTTTCAACCAGTGTAACAAAAAATGTTTATAAAAAAAATTGCCTAACCTACTTTTAAGTCTCAGGGTGCGTTCACACTTGGCATGTTTGGTTCGATTAAAACAAACACTGGTGCAATTGCTCTGTTAGTGCGGTTAATTTGAATATGTGTGAACACTGCCATCCGAACCCTGGTGCGCACCAAACAAGCGGACCGAGACCGCTGAAAAGATGGGTCTCAGTCCGCTTCCAACTCTGGTGAACTCTGGTGCGGTTCGAATGAAATGTGAACGCAACACGGACCAAAGACATGTAAACGAACCAAAAACAGGAAGTTGAGACCAATCAGGTTGTGAAAGTATCCCTATGCCTTTAGATTCGGTATCTTTTGGTTCGGTAATAAAAATGCCAATCTGAACGCTAACCTGACCAGGACTAAATGGTTTTTTTTTTTGGTCCGGACCAAACGAACCAAGCGAACCAAACTACGAATGTGAACGCACTCTTAGAAGATAGAAATATGAAGTTAATATAATGAAGTGATACAGAATCAAGCAACAGCATAACACAGACTTCTCTATTTGGTAGAATGCATTTTTAGTAAAAGGAGACTGGTGCAGTAGGGTTTGTGCTGGGAGCTGTACTCATTCAGAGCAGGAGGCTTTGATCTTGGCTCATCACGGACCATTCCACCAGCACCCATATGGACTCACTTTTCTCAGGTCTGTTTTGGATCTCTCTCTCTCCCTTATTTATAGCCCCAAGAGTGGTTGTAAAACAAGCCCCTCTCAAATGTTGCTCTCATTCACCAATGCTTGCGGTGATACTTTTGCCCTGCCATTTAGCAGCATTTACTGCAGTTTTTAGGGACAGGAACGTCACCATAAACCCAAACGTCACATTAATTTTGCTACTTTCATCACAAATAAAATATCCAAAAAATGGTCTGTAGGCCCTAGATTTGGTATGATGAGGTTCAGTGACTAAATAAATCAACTAAAAGATAATAGTAAAAAATAAATCAAATTCTAAGTAAAAAAAAAAAACATAAAGCTTAAGCAAACTTCAACAGATCTGTTTCATGAGCCCCTAAACCATTTCCCCATTGTGTGTTCAACGGTAATTACGCCTCCTAATGCATTAATGGTTTGCAGTACATTGAGAAGACATATGCTTGGAAATAGACTTCCTAATTATTCATAATGTACGAGCAAGAGCAAAGGCCATAGTCGTACATGAAATAACCTAATTTGGTTGTCTGTCTTTAGAGCCGGGTCTTTATGTTTGAGCAATGTCCTGTGACCATTCACTCCTCTATTTATTTTTGTTTCCTCTCGTTGTGAGGGACAAAGAGCAGGCGTCCATCTGGCCTCCTGGGGTTCTCCGGGAGGGGGGTGTTTTCTGTGCAAACAGCCCCAAATACAGGTACAGTTATCTTTGCCTGACTCCCTGCTCCCAGCTCCAAGCCGCCAAGCTTTGAGCTCACTGTGGGAGCCATGAAGGGCTGACCTCTAATAAATATTCTGTTTTAACTCTGTAGTGAGTGTAATTTCTGCTTGTCATTTCCACTGATAGAAAAGAAACATTACCATGAGAGCTGTGGGAGATCCAGAGGGTGCCATGTTCACTTCAAAGGACTTGAAATGACTTTTTGGCATTTAATTGAAAATATTACACGTACAATAAAACATTGACTGTTTCCACTAACTCTGTCTGATGGTTTATTGCTTTTTGTAAATGTTTTAAAGCATTTCTGACCGAAAGTCACCGATCCCCCCCGCCCCCCAAACCCTGGTAACTCAAGAATAAAATGTGATCAGAACTGGATCTCAGATTACAAAAAAGAACTGTAGAACGTTCTGCATTCTTCAGCAGATGTGAACGGAATAACGTATAAACTCTGACAGAGTTTCTTGTCATCTTACTATAAAAGGTGCCGCAAACACTGCAACTGAATCTGTGTACGAATTACTCACATGAGCCAGTTTTGTAAGTGAATCAGTTCTTTTTAGTGAATCAAATACATGTAGCCTGACAAATTTAGTCCGAATGACTCTTAAGTCGGTTCTTTTTTCTGAAGCCACCTGTAAAAAGACTGAAAACTATTGAAAGTCAGTGTATTCACTCCTTTTGCAAGAATTCACTTACTACTGATGTTATCTTATCATTTAACAATGGAATTGTATTTCTTTTTTCTAAATATTTCCTTAACCCTTTGGCGCTTAGAAAATGAAATTTCCAACTTAAACTGTTGTTAATCTTGAATGCTTTAGAGCACAGACTTAAGTTTTATCTCTTTTCTAAGACACTTGGCAGATTATTGCTGAAGTGAAAAAAGTTTTAAAAAAGTGAACTTTAAAAAAGTTACAGAATTTTAGGTTTATTGTTATGAAAAACGCACAAAAATACTATTTTCAACTTTTATATGAAATATATATTTTCAATAACATGTTTTACTCTAAAACTGCAAGAAAATCAAAGCCATAAATCTAAACAAGTTGTGTTCCGATTTTGAGCTTGATATCTCAAAAACTGAGCTTTCAGTAAGATTTTGTTTGGGCGCAGTACCAAAAGTTTCCACTAGATGAAATTCGTCTCCCATTCATTTCTAATGCGGATTTTGACCGCGAGGAGTACAAGTGTGACTATTTTTTTCAGGACCATTTAACCTTTTCAAATCATGTCCATGATTTTTTTTTTTGTTCACATAGCAAGTGCCAAAACCTTTACCAAGTTTCAGACCATTCCGATGAAGTAAAAAATTCAAAAAAAAAAAATTTTTTTGGTCAAAAATGAATGAAGAGCACAAGAGGGTTGAAACTTTTAAAGAACGAGAATCATGTAAGTATCATAACAGAACATTCTTCTCATACCTGCATGTGGGTGGCTGTCAGGGTGTTGCTTTGCAGTTGCTAGGTGGTTCTGGATGGTTAACGTTTTGCTAAATATGATTAGATATGGTTCGTTTTATCATCCACCTGCGAAAATCCTCAAATTACTTAGAAAAGTAATAGCAATTGTTGCACATTTTTACATAGGCTTTTGACAGACAACCTGAAAATTGTTATCGACACCCATTTAAGACGGAAGGGGAAAAGGGCAGGCAACAATGTCTGAGTAAAATGCATCTGAGGCAGATCTGATAAAACCACTGTGGGCTCCCAAAGAACAGAAGGGGAGGGGAAAAGGTTACTGACCTCCATTGCAGCACCTGACTTGGACTTGGTTCAGGTTGTGTCCTGGCTGAGACATTCAAGCGATACTTAATATGAAAGCAATTAGATTATTAGAGCAACAGATGGCAGTTACATAGCAAGATTGTTATTCAATGATAAGCACTGCAAAAACCCTTCAGGGCTTCAATCTTTTCTCAGCTTTGTTACCCAATACATAAACACAGTTCTAATAAAGCCATGTTACCAAGCCAGTTGTCCAATTAATTTTGCATTAGCTAGACTTAAAGCTAATGCTTCTTTTCGTCTAAAAACAAAATGTTCTTCCTCTTAATTGGTACTTGAGAAAAGGAGGCAGCACATGTGTTCAAGGCAACCTAATCTCCAGCGGAAAATGAGAACACAAATCTACTGTTAACTCCCATCATCCTCAAATTAAAAACGACTGCTGGTGTCCGCTGGCTGTGACAGCTGTCCACACTTCATGTTTTTGAGCAATTTAAAAACTTTATGAGATGTGCAACCATTTTACACATCAATTTTGAGGGTATTAATAAAAATAAGACAACTTGTGGCTGTAAGAAGGGTGTGGGTGGACCAAAATTGAGATGATAGTTCTGGAGTTCCCATTAACATGAAAACTTTAAAACAGTAAAAAAAAAAAAAAATAAAATAAAAAAAACAGTAATATTGTGAAGTATTACAAACCCGATTCCAAAAAAGTTGGGACACTGTACAAATTGTGAATAAAAAAGGAATGCAATAATTTACAAATCTCATAAACTTATATTTTATTCACAATAGAATATAGATAACATATCAAATGTTGAAAGTGAGACATTTTGAAATGTCATGCCAAATATTGGCTCATTTTGGATTTCATGAGAGCTACACATTCCAAAAAAGTTGGGACAGGTAGCAATAAGAGGCCGGAAAAGTTAAATGTACATATAAGGAACAGCTGGAGGACCAATTTGCAACTTATTAGGTCAATTGGCAACATGATTGGGTATAAAAAGAGCCTCTCAGAGTGGCAATGTCTCTCAGAAGTCAAGATGGTCAGAGGATCACCAATTCCCCCAATGCTGCGGCGAAAAATAGTGGAGCAATATCAGAAAGGAGTTTCTCAGAGAAAAATTGCAAAGAGTTTGAAGTTATCATCATCTACAGTGCATAATATCATCCAAAGATTCAGAGAATCTGGAACAATCTCTGTGCGTAAGGGTCAAGGCCGGAAAACCATACTGGATGCCCATGATCTTCGGGCCCTTAGACGGCACTGCATCACATACAGGAATGCTACTGTAATGGAAATCACAACATGGGCTCAGGAATACTTCCAGAAAACATTGTTGGTGAACACAATCCACCGTGCCATTCACCGTTGCCGGCTAAAACTCTATAGGTCAAAAAAGAAGCCATATCTAAACATGATCCAGATGCGCAGGCGTTTTCTCTGGGCCAAGGCTCATTTAAAATGGTTTGTGGCAAAGTGGAAAACTGTTCTGTGGTCAGACGAATCAAAATTTGAAGTTCTTTTTGGAAAACTGGGACACCATGTCATCCGGACTAAAGAGGACAAGGACAACCCAAGTTGTTATCAGCGCTCAGTTCAGAAGCCTGCATCTCTGATGGTATGGGGTTGCATGAGTGCGTGTGGCATGGGCAGCTTACACATCTGCAAAGGCACCATCAATGCTGAAAGGTATATCCAAGTTCTAGAACAACATATGCTCCCATCCAGATGTCGTCTCTTTCAGGGAAGACCCTGCATTTTCCAACATGACAATGCCAGACCACATACTGCATCAATTACAACATCATGGCTGCGTAGAAGGATCCGGGTACTGAAATGGCCAGCCTGCAGTCCAGATCTTTCACCCATAGAAAACATCATAAAGAGGAAGATGCGACAGAGAAGACCTAAGACAGTTGAGCAACTAGAAGCCTGTATTAGACAAGAATGGGACAACATTCCTATTCCTAAACTTGAGCAACTTGTCTCCTCAGTCCCCAGACGTTTGCAGACTGTTATAAAAAGAAGAGGGGATGCCACACAGTGGTAAACATGGCCTTGTCCCAACTTTTTTGAGATGTGTTGATGCCATGAAATTTAAAATCAACTTATTTTTCCCTTAAAATGATACATTTTCTCAGTTTAAACATTTGATATGTCAAATATGTTGTATTCTGAATAAAATATTGAAATTTGAAACTTCCACATCAGTGCATTCTGTTTTTATTCACAATTTGTACAGTGTCCCAACTTTTTTGGAATCGGGTTTGTATTATAATTTAAAATAACTGTTTTCTATTTGAATATATTATAAAATTGAAAATTTTCAGCATCATTACTCTAGTCTTCAGCATCACATCCTTCAGAAATCATTCTAATATGCTGATTTGGTGCTCAAGAAACATTTATTATTATCAATGTTGAAAATACACTATATTGACAAAAGTATTGGGACACCCCTCCAAATCATTGAATTCAGGTGTTCCAATCACTTCCGTGGCCACAGGTGTATAAAATCAAGCACTAGGCATGCAGACGCTTCTACAAACATTTGTGAAAGAATGGGTCGCTCTCAGGAGCTCAGTGAATCCAAGCGTGGTACCGTAATAGGTTGTCACCTGTGCAATAAGTCCATTCGTGAAATTTCCTCACTACTAAATATTCCACGGTCAACTGTTAGTGGTATTATAACAAAGTGGAAGCAATTGGGAACAACAGCAACTCAGCCACGAAGTGGTAGGCCACGTAAAATCACAGAGCGGGGTCAGCGCATGCTGAGGCACACAGTGTGCATAAGTCGCCAACTTTCTGCAGAGTCAATAGCTACAGACCTCCAAACTTTGTGTGGCCTTCAGTTTAGCTCAAGAACAGTGTGTAGAGAGCTTCATGGAATGGGTTTCCATGGCTCAGCAGCTGCATCCAAGCCTTAAATAACCAAGTGCAATGCAAAGCGTCGGATGCAGTGGTGTAAAGCATGCCGCCACTGGACTCTAGAGCAGTGGAGACGTGTTCTCTGGAGTAACGAATCACGCTTCTCTGTCTGGCAAGACAGAGTCTGGGTTTGGCGGTTGCCAGGAGAACGGTACTTGCCTGACTGCATTGTGCCAAGTGTAACGTTTGGTGGAGGGGGGATTATGGTGTGGGGTTGTTTTTCAGTGGTTGGGCTTAGCCCCTTAGTTCCAGTGAAAGGAACTCTTTCTTCAGCATACCAAGACATTTTGGACAATTTCATGCTCCCAACTTTGTGGGAACAGTTTGGGGATGGCCCCTTCCTGTTCCAACATGACTGCGCACCAGTGCACAAAGCAACGTCCATAAAGACATGGATGAGCGAGTTTGGTGTGGAGGAACTTGACTGGCCTGCACAGAGTCCTGACCTCAACCCGATAAAACACCTTTGGGATGAATTAGAGCGGAGACTGCAAGCCAGGCCTTCTCATCCAACATCAGTGCCTGATCTGACAAATGCGCTTCTAGAAGAATGGTCAATAATTCCCATAAATACACTGCTAAACCTTGTGGAAAGCCTTCCCAGAAGAGTTGAAGCTGTTATAGCTGTAAAGGGTGGGCCAACTCCATATTAAACCCTACGGATTAAGATTAAGTTTATGTGCATGTAAAGGCAGACATCCTAAAATTTTTGGCAATATAGTGTAGTTGTGTACAATTTTTTTTCAGGATTCTTTGATTAATAGAAATTTCAGAAGAACAGCATTTATCTGAAATAGAAAGCTTTTGTAACATTTTACACTACTGTTAAAAAGTTTGGGGTCAGTAATAATTTTTTGGAAAGAAATTAAAGAAATTAATACTTTTATTCAGCAAGGATGCATTAAATTGATCAAAAGTGACAGTGAAGACATTTATAATGTTACTAAAGATTTTTTTTTACTTTCTATTCATCAAAGAATCCTGACAAACCAGAAAACAATAATATATGTGTATATATATACTGTATATATACATATACATATATAATTGAAACATTTTACTTTAAAGGCTTAAAAAAAAAACATTTTACTCAAATAAAAAAATAAATAAAAAAAAGTTGCTCAATTTCAACAAATTAAATCTCTTCAATTAAACTCCACATAATTATTTCCAGAACACTGTAATTAAAACACACATGCCAATATCAAAGTTACATTTATTATATCTGGTCACAGAGTGTTTAATACAAAGAAAGATGACTTTAGAAGCATTACTGAAGTAGAACGGTGTGTGGTATAGCACTTTTCTTTTCACAGACCAGAAATCCCCTAAAAGATAAATAACTCAGATTCATATAGTGCATAGAATTATTTGATTATCCACTTCATAGCAATGTGTTACAACATCAAAAGCAATAAATACTGTACAATGATAAATTTGAAGTTAAAAATGACATGCCAAAATGTTACATTAAATACAATATCCTTAAACAATGCAGCATTTATGTTATTCCCTCCTTTTACAATAACAATTTTTTTTAAATCAGTAAATTGTACAAGTATAATTCAATATACGATTATATACATAATCACATATAGTACATATATTCCATTACCAATATTTAAATAAAGTGCCTTTCTTTTTGAAGCTCTGAAAGGTGAACTCTTACTATCAAATGTACCTAGAAAAGAGTGTATTGTACGTAAACTTCAATAGACAGTATTGCAAATTAGAAAAAGGTACAAAGTTTCCCCTTCTAATCAACCAAATACCCTCATTCATCAGTTTATTTACTGAAAATATTGTGACGCAAAGCCAAAGTCAATACTTGGGCAGGTAGACATTACTTGTGACAGAACCAACCCCGGCTCAGTGGAAATACTGTACGTGCCTGTGGCGACATTTCTGCAAAAGTGAAATTCTTTCAAAGTGAAATTCTTTCTTTCAAAGTGAAATGTCCAGTGAGTGGCACTAAACAGATGAACATGACTCTGGCAATGTTTTATTACACTATTTGCTTTACATTCTCACAGCTGGACTGAATGATGTTTTCATGGCTGCCATTTATTGCTATCTCAATGAAAATATCTTTATGGTTTTGCTCAGGTCTGACAGGAATCATAAGCGATGCTAATGTGTGCTTGGCTTAGTCCTACACTTGGAGATCTTTTCCTGTAAAGTTTAGTGTTAGTTGCAACCTATCTGTATTTTTCAAGCAAATGCAAATGCCATGATTATCTTTTTTAGAAGATAATCTTTTTCAGTTTAGAAGTTTAGAGTTATAACTAAACTTTACAGGAATGTAGATCTCGAGATGAACCTAGTATGAACCATGAGCAAGCTTCTGGATGAGTGCACTGATAATTGAGAGTTTTAAATCAAGAAAATTTTGCCTGATCCAATCTACAACGAAAACGGCAATTACATAATGGTTTTGTATTCAAGTCCCTTGCTTAGAATGAATGACCTGTAGAAGTCTTTACCTTGCAGTCTCTATCCTGGGATTTGAACTATGCACCTTTTAGTAACAGGTTCAACATCACTCAATGTGCGTCTGCAACAGTAATCCATGCAAATACTGTATTCTTATTCATTTTTCTAGTAAAAATAAAGCAGATTTGATAGCACTATACTGTGCTTAAAATCACACAGTAAGACATCAAAGGTGGATGCGTTTATTGCTACATGCTACATGTCATCTGTCAGCGGGAATTTAGGAATCAAATCACCAGCATTCCATGCCAACATCTTACAAAGAGATCATGATAACACTTGTGCTGAAAAGGGCGGCTTAGGTCCTTCAAACTACATCCCATGTAAGCCTCCAGGCTTTGACTGGGACTCAAGGATGAACAGAGACACTGAAAGAGCCACTGTATTTAAAGAGATGTTCGTTTACGACAAGTGTCACCTCCACCTCACCTTTAGAGGAAGACTTCAATCCATCAACTGAGCTCCGACAGCCCCCTGCACTGGTGTCAGGCGGCTGTCTCATATTGCATTCAGTACAAAGCTGGGTTGTGTTGAAAGGCAAAAAAGAAAACAGAATGGGATCCAATTATACTTCAGATTTTAAAAAACAAGCCTCCCATTGCTGAGGGACGTCTTCTCAAAGGTAAGTTCAAAAAAAGGGTTTCCTAACGTTTCTCAGATTCCCTCGTTTCAGTTCTGTGCGAAAAGATACGTCAAAGGTCAAATGATCCTGCATAAATATCTGTCCAATGACCAGTGTTGAGGAGTAACGGAATACATGTACCGGCGTTACATATTCAGAATACAAATTATGAGTAACTGTATTCCGTTACAGTTACAATTTAAATAGTTGAATACAGTTACATTGTTGAAATCAATGGATTACATGACGATACTTCTTTGTTTCATGAGTTTATTCACTCTCTAAATAAATTAAGGCAACTCCATGCATTTCCCAGAAGCCCCAATATGAAAACGAAAAAATGCGCGGTTTGCGTGATCAGTCACAATGGAGTCGGAAGAGGAGCAGCGGGAGCTAGAGGTAGAGATGGAGCCAGAACAACAGAGCCAGGGCAAGAATGCGTTTCTATCTTGGAAATTCAAACAGCATTTCACATTAAAGAAAGAGAAGGGAGAACGAAATATTACTGTGCAGTGCAACCTCTGCTTGCCAGCAACCAACCTCCTTTCAGCGACTCCACCTCCAACCTGAAGAAGCATCTTAAAGTAAGTTAACTCTGTTGTAGTTTTACAGGTCACCTTGCTATTTTATAGTTGTATCACTATCAGGTAGCTATCTGCTTAGTTGACGTGCAACTTTACATTCTCCTATGTGCTGATTTACTAGCCCCAGAGCTGTTGAAAGACTGACTAGCCCCGTTTGACATGCTAGCTAACGTTCATATAAAATCAACACCTTACATGCCTTCTGCAAATGTTTGCAAAAAAAGTTTTTCACCCTATGTTATGTTCAACTTTGACATTTTGGATATGTTTTTGCTGCTAGCCTTTGTTGTTACATTACCAAGAAGTAATGTTGGTTTTTCAATATAACATTGTTTCATGTGGTTAAAATGATATTTGTTGGCGTAGTTTCAAAAAATAATATTATTTTGCCATCATCACATTCAGTTTGAGTTTCTGTTTTATTTTGATGGACCATTATTAGTGTGTCATTCTTAACGAAAGAACATTAATGTGAATATAGTCAGCTGTAACAATCTTGACATTTTTTATGGAATGTTTCATATCATCCTTTAGATGTAATGGCAAATTCTGTACAGAAACAGAATATTTTATTTGTCTATTTTCACACTTTTAACAGCTGAGTAAATAAAGAAACTGAAAAGGGAAAACTGGTAAATTCTTCTCTTTTTTAACCAAGCAAAACATCTTTTGCATAAACATACCCTTATAGTCTTTGTTCCTCTACAGCAAATTATAATATATTGCACTTTCAGGGAGACTTGGGCCTAACACATTCAGCCAGTTGGAACAGAAAAACACACCAGAATAGACCTGTTTGGTAAGCAGGATTTGATGGCCGCATTCCTACACTTATAAAATGCAATTCAATGTGGAAGTAATCCAAGTATTCAGAATACGTTACTCAGATTGAGTAATGTAATGGAATACGTTACAAATTACATTTTTGGCCATGTATTCTGTATTCTGTAACGAAATACGTTTTGAAAGTATCCTTCCCAACACTGCCAATGACACAAGGTCTGTGCATATTTGGAGTAACAATATACAAGCTCTAAAGAGAAGAGCTATTCTCAGAAATGTGTTGAATTGGTTTGCGAACGGCGTGGCTTGTGTTTGATTTGTTTGGACTGATCTCGCACGGATTGAAGTGAGGCCAGGAGTGAGCGTCAGGCCTAAAGACAACAAAATCAGCATTCTGTTGCATTTTTGAATATCTCACAATTCTAGCAGCTTTACTGAAATTCCTTAAATGGTGGATCAGAGTCTTTGAGGACACTGAAGAAAAACAAACATACATCCAATGAAAATACAGTGAACTTATTCCAGAGAATGCCATTGAAGAACTGTCGCTGAACTTTGTTTGGAGCACGTACGTAACGTCAAAGAAGAAAGAACACAGAAAATTGCATCCTGGTCTTCCACTCTGGGCTTTGGTCCAACATGTTCAACCAGTGTTGTTGCTGTGGAGCTGTACGCAACAGTTTGTGACAGTATCTAAGCTTAAGTCTCCAGACGAATCTCTCTACAGTTCCATTTAGTATCAGCTAAATAGTTTGACCATTGAGAGTCAAGATCTGTAAAACTGTCGCCCAATCAAAAAGTAGGAGGCCTTCAAGACTGGTGGGGCGCCAATACTGTATCATAGAATCAAGCGAACACTGGCTGATTTGAAATCCCTGGATCAGTACTCTCTGGCCTCTTCTAGTTCATTCATGTAGACATCTTCCTGCGGGTTCTCGACACACTGTAGACCGTTATTGGGAGGCCGAACCGAATGAAAGCGGCTCCAGTCTCCTTTACACAGGATCCACGGGAGCACGTCCACTTTGTAATGAAGTTCCGGGGAGAACTCTGTGCTGATTAGGTTGGGGGCTCCGGCCCCTTTGCCTCGAGTGATGAGCTTCATGTGATCGTCGTAGCAGCAGTGCTGTGCAGCCAATGTGGTGCTGTCGAAAGAGAGCATCGAGCGAACGCAGAACCTCGCAGAGGGCTTGTAGATGTCCAGTCTCTCTTTGGGGCCGCTGGCATCTCGCCAGCGATAGGTCTTTTGCAACTTCCTATCAAAAATGTTGATAGCGTTGTAGACCACCTCGGATGGGTAGATGCAAGGGCAGTTAGGTAATTCGGTCAGGACCTGGTGTAGGTATTTCTGGAGGAAGTCGTTCTTGCAATTCAGCCACTTCTCACAGCTGTCAACATCTATGGGGTAATTAGATTAATTTAATAAGAAATAATTTTATTTTCAGTTTTTTTTTACCCTCCATAAGACATGATACATTTCCAGATATTTTTTTCAAGATAAATCTTCACTAAAATTCACTAAAAAGACTTTCATCATTTTCAAGTAAATCTGTTGTTTTAAATATTGAGATATTTTTACTATAAATATATATATATATATATATATAAAATGTATAATAAAAATGTAAACAAAAATTGTAATATATTTTATTAAATGAGATATATTTTTATATATTAGTAAAAAATAAATGTTATACTAATATATAAAATAAATTAGCGGTAAAAATATCTCAACTTCCTTAAAACTACAAACGTTTACTCAAGATATTAAGTCTTATATACTCAATTCTCATATACTATGCCAAAATAATGATGGCTATATTGAGATTCATGGCCTAACACGCAATGGGGGTTGTCTCTGTTTGCTGCCAAAACCTAAAGATACATAAAAATATGTGCTGCAAGCAGCGGTCATGCTGAAACAAAGTTGTTATTAACATTTATGTTCCATTGTGAAGAGATTAAAAAAACACTTTATTCTGTTATGTTTTTAAACTACTTTTATTATTATTACGGTTAAATGAAAAGAGCTATTACATTCAATGTTCAATGCCAAAAATGAGAGACCAACAAAAAACTCCAAAGCAAATAGTGGGGGTTTTTGGAGAAGGACTCTTTACTTTGTGGTCTCAGTAACACTCTCTGTGGAGCATTTGTGAAAAATGTGAACGTCAGATCTTTTACAGTCTAACAGGACTCCCACAGAGTTCCTCCTGCTGCAGTCTCAGGGGAGCAGTTTCTACTATGATGCTGATTAAACAGGTTTTGAACTAGACATTAAGTTAAATAAAAGCTAAGACAAATCAATAATCATTGATTAAACTAATAAAAGAGCACGTTAGGAGCTTGAAAGACAATTAGCTGAACCTTCCATTAAGAGATTCAGTAGTGCAGTATAATGTTGCCTATATCTTAAAAATACCTGTTGTATAAACGGCAATGACTATACACTAACAAAAAAGTATAAAAAACTGATACTGTAATGAATATGTTAATATTATTTACCACAGTAAATAAATATAGTAATCATTCTGTACCATGGTACATATAAAAAGTACTACGCTACCACCACAATACTGAATTAATGAATGCCCACTGTACACAAACAAAAAGTACCAACCTGTGTCAAAAGGCTCTGTGCTGTTTGCCACTTCATGAGGAGTTGGTTCTGTCACAGGAATTATGTCATCTATAGATGTTAGAGAGATAGAAGATATTTAAAATCAACATGAAATTTCAAACAAAGCACACCATATGAGCTCAACAATCGTGTTGAAAACCCCCCCACTGATTTACACTTAAAAGACTGGCAGTAACTTGAAAATTCAGAATTGAAGAACTGGTTTAATTTCAAAAGTTGGAATTTGAATCACATTAACATTACACATAACAAGACGTGGCATGAAGCTGCAACACACGATAAATCATAGTTTTTGTCCGAACTAGCCGCATTTTTCATGGCTGGAACAACAACACAAAGTATGACAGTGATGATAAGTCGAGTTCAGTGTGCTTGCAGAGAGAGCCCGCCCATTCTGATTGGCTGTAATTTATGATTGATTTTGATTAACCATTTTCAAAAAACGTCTAAAGACACATCTTTTCCAGCAGCACCTGACCAATTAAGACTAGCACTTACCTATTCTACTCGTTTTTCTTATAAAAACAAAAAACAAACTATGTACTGTGCTAGACTAACTGAGACTGGTTATAGCACTTGTTGGTCTGATTGCTTCTATTGCTTTCCTCATTTGTAAGTCGCTTTGGATAAAAGCGTCTGCTAAATGATTAAATGTAAATGTAAATGTAAATTTGTTTTATGCACCATTCTATAGGCCTGTATGTATGCTTGGGCTGTTAAAAAAATAAATATAAACAAATATTAAATATGAATATATTTATATTAAACATTAAAAAATACACAAACGAAAATGATAATACAATAAACTATAACTGTGTTAAAAAACAATCAGTCTAAGGTAGCTATTAAATGTTAAATATCAAAATAACTCCAATATCATACACTAGAGTTGTGTGGGGTTGGGGGTAAATTAAGCGCTATCTGCTGTGATGTGGTGCATTTTGGTCTATGGATCTGTCTGAAGTGTACATGTTGAGTAGACTTGCGGGGGTTGAGGGTCTGTCCAAATAAACTTCCCTCGTCCACTTGATGAAGTTGAACGCACTTCAAAATGGCGGTGGGGATTCCCCCGAGGGAAAGTGGTTAGGGAAGTTTGCAAGTGTATGTCTAAAAGTGGAGTTAACGCAGCTCTAGTGTGCCGCACAAGTCCTGAAAAGTGGACTGCGATCGCCCCCCTGGTGGCTGGCTGCAGTATAGGTCATAAACCCCGCCCTCTTTATGTAATCGAATGGGACGCGAGCCAAACTAAATAATCCAATTACACATCCAATTGTTTCTGTCATTTTAGGTTAGGGTTAGTTCTTATCACGCAGACAGTATGTTCAAGTGTTCGTTTTTCCAGTAAGTTTGGTTTTAATTCATTATTTGATGCTATAAAAATGGGGTGTAATGCCATGACTGAAAGCTGTGCTTGCTATTGAGTATGGGCGGGACCTTGATACCGCAGCTCCACTACTGTGCAGACTCGGGCTCCAAACGACATAATGGGCAGTGACAGTTACTGGGATATTTTGGCTTCATTGATATAAGTCTTGAAAACTTTGCTTTTCTAGTCAAAATAACAGTTATAGGATTTTCATAATATTTAATCCTTAAAATTGCATTCAAATTCGAATTGTAATTCAATTTCAGAAACTGAATGGGAATTTCAAGGCATTCCCAGTTCAATTCTGATTGACACACAAACAGCCAAGACCAGCTAAGCTAACAACCAGCTAAAATAAGTACACTTGAAATATTCTGAGTTTAAGGATTTTCATGCTGGTTACCCACTATGGCCACACTAGTTAAGCTGGTCTGCCTGCAACAATAACCAGCTTAAACTGGTCCAACCCAAGGGTGCTAAGGTTATGCCCTACTGGTAGATGTCGAATTATCTTTCTTCTTTTGACAGCCATTAAAACTTAGCAGTGTATTCCAACAACATTTTTCGCAAGCAACCCATACATTGCAAATATATTTTATAATAGCATAGTAGATGTTTTTTTCATTGATCAATTTATTTTGGAAGAAAATATTTTTCAGGAATGCTAACTTTCTCTTATCTGATAGCTGTTGTTTTTCAGCAGCTCAAAATGTTAAAATTAAGTTCTATGGCATTTATGTAGATTCAGCACTGTAGAGCCTCACTAAGTGTATTTGAGTTTGTATGCAAACTCACTTTGTGTGTGCGCGTTTGTGCACGGCAGGTTGTGGACCGCCCTGTATCAGGGGCTTTTAAACTGAAAGCCCTCATTGAGCTGTCATACTGAAGCCAAGTAAACGCCTGCTGCTCTCAAAGAGCAGTTTCATAGTGTATACAGTACACACACAGAAGGCCAGACTGCTCCTTTTCTAACACGAGTCTGGTGCCCCTGGTGTTTGTTCGACTTCTGCATGCCTGACAGAGATGAATGAGAGGCATTAGTGGAGTTTTCCATCACTATCAGCATAATTAGGAGCCGGATGGAATTAAGATCAAGAGTGAGTAGTAAGTACGTTTTAGGGAAGAGGATCGATAAACAGTGTGCTAACTGCTAAATTTATGCAGTGAAGTGCATTGCGGGGTTGAAAAGGCCTGAGTAGAAGTGACAGGTCTCACCAGGACAACGCTCCAAGTCACATGTCCGTGACTCTGTGGCAGTGCAGGCGTAGCCACATGAACGAATCCTCTTTTGATTCCCGTGTCCACAGGTGACACTGCATGGTGACCAGTCGCTCCATTCTTCTTCCTCATATTCTGTAGATGAAAAAATAAATGGTGACCTTTTCTATAAATTGAGGTTAAGGAATTCCTCACACAGCATGTGAGGATGTTATGCAATGCAGGTCAGACTACAAATGAGTTGGAGTAACAGTAAAGGATTTTTTTTTACCCTGCATAACAAGCTTGTGGAAATGAAATCTTAAAAATACTTTAGCTCAGTACTCGTACTGAAGTTATACCTTTAACTTCACTATTTAAGTACCTGCTTGCATTTGAACTCTGTGTAATGTCTGACATACTGGGATTGACAAAGGAAAATAATCCCAAAACAGCCAAGATGGTAAGTGCATCTCTCTGCTGTTTGCATAAAAAAGCTAATGATGCGCAGCTAAATTAATATTGCATATTTCTGTGTAAAATATAATCTCTCTAATGAACAAAATGTGGGCTTTCCTGGCAGGCCAGGCTTGCTTTTTTTGGTAATAAATATGTCAGAGGCAAAGTCAGCCGCTTACAGCTGTGAGATCTGAGCCAATACAAACACTTCAGCAGGAAGGCAAGGCCTAATAGCTTAAACGCTTTCCAACAATGCTCTCTTTCCACCACCACGCTAAAGAGATTAAAGTTTCAGAGCACTCCATGGCAGTAGTGATGGAGAGAGAGAGAAGATTGAAAGAGAAATAAGTGCACTATTCCCTCGCTAATGCATTTTGGCTGCGTTGTTGCTGGTTACCAGGTGTTGTTGCTAATTGAGAGTCCACATTCTGATGATGATGTTCACTTGTACTGTCAAAAAAAACAAAAAACACTGATGGTATACCCACTTGTGGAGTTTAATGTAAATTGTTCGAATAACTTTCTAAGAGAGTTAATATTTAAAAATAAACTAAAGCTTCACTGTTAAAATAATTTAGTTTAGAATAATTCAGCTTAACTGGTATTGATTGGGCGTTTTCCCATAAAGAAATTCAAACATCCTAAAACAAGATAGATTTAATTCAAATGAAGATCATTTGCCGTTTTAGAAACAAAACTGAGTAAGATAAGGCTTGTTTTTAGAGAATTCATCAATTTTTCCCAGTTTAACACTAGAACTACCGGAATTCTATAACTACTATAATGGCCATAGCGGTCATTCTGACCGTTCGTACTAGACTGCACTGAATGTCATTTTTGTCATGTCATATTTAGATTCGAAGCGTCTATTGAGGTTTTAGAATGAAGCTTTATATGTCTGTCGTCATATTTTATAACGGCATCACCCTAAAAAAGTGTCAAAATCCTCAAACAAAATTCTCAATTTGAATAAAATCGAACAATATGAATTAAATGGAGCACCGAGAGCCAAGCGAACGCAGATAGGTCTACATACATATTACGATTTTGTAATATATAATTGTGTAAGAGCTACTAGACTGCGCCCAAAGGACGCGCATCTTCACTGGCGGGGAAAACTAGCAAACGCTGAAATAATACACGGCATACGCCGTCTGTAATGCGTACGGTCAATTTGACCGTTATGGCCATTCTAGGCAGAAATACTCAGAACTCTTTTGTGTTTTGTAATTTTAATAAAACAACGATTTTAGAACAAAATATACACACATTTAGGAAAAGTCAGGGTACTATAGCTATATGGGTTCAACAAAGTTATTACATTGCAACATTTAAAAACGGTCAAAATGACCGCCTTGGTAGTTCTAATGTTAAGCATACACTTTACAAAATTTTATTAGATTTATGAATAATATAAGAAATATCAACTCTCCAATGGAGTCTCTTTTGCTCACCAAGGCTGCATTTATTTGATCAAAAATACAGTAAAAACAGTAATATTGTGAAATATTATTATAATTTAAAATAACTGTTTTCTATTTGAATATATTTTAAAATGTAAATTATTCCTGTGATGCAAAGCTGAATTTTCAGCATTATTACTCCAGTCTTCAGTGTCACATGAACTTTCAGAAATCATTTTAATATTCTGATTTGGTGCTCAAAAACATTTATTTTTACTATAATTTGCTGCTTAATATTTTTTGTTGAAACTGTTAGAAGAAAAAATAAATGTAAATTGCTCTTAAACCAGAGTGCAATTTGAGCTTTAAGCCGTTGTCAAGTTCAAAAATGTGTTTTTTTAAACATTGTTTTTAACTTACAGTATCTTTAGTATTCAGAGTTTTGTTTGAGACTGTTATAGCTAGATATACTTTAGATATTCTTTGAGCACATCAATCAAATATTCCTTTCGGGTTTACCTGCCTCAAAACTTCACATAAAAACAAAAACATAAGCAAAAGCCTTTCAAAAACATTTTAAAAAATCTTACCATCTCAAACTTTTGAACAGTAGTGTATATTTAGAAATTGTATGACTACAACTAAAAAAGCAGATTGCCTCACTCGCCTAACTCTGTGTCCAGGCCAGGCATAATAAAACGTCAAACGATAAAAGCAAACTTTTCCATGTAAATCTGAGTTTCTGTTCTAATAAGCCATGACTGCAACAAGAGTATCAGGACATTTTTGTTGGTCACTTAGTTTCTATTTAAGCAGTTGAGAAGCAGTCTAAATTGAGATTTGTAGCCCCATCTAGTGTAAAATCTGCACAAAACTGCATATTAAACATCATATAGGTTTTGTTATTGTGTTGTGTCACACAATGACACTGGTTTGCAGAGACAAAGTGACCAGACATCATTCATTTCCAATGAGACCTGGCCAATTCTAGCAACACAAGAGTTTGAGACCGCACACATTGAATAGACATACATTAGCTATCAGAGAACTTTGCTTCAACTAAAATACCATAGGCACTGTAATAAGTTACTATAGTAAAACCGTGGCAAATAATTTTCATATGGGCAGTGGAGAGGAAAAAACGACCTAAAGCTATAACATTGCTGAACATGGCCTTCCTGTAATTCTGTGGCTCACCATAATTGCAGAAAAGCGCTTCATTACTGTACGTCTCTAGCATAGACCACATCATTAATAATGTGGCTCATTTGCCCTTCACGGTTTCCCATTCAAGCTTGTTTGTACACAACACACTCCAACTCCAAGTATACTCATTAAGTCTATTTTAGATCCACAGGGGCTACAGAGAGAAGCCGGTTCGGTTTCGTACCCACATCCTCAGAGGCTCTACTGCTGACATGACCGCAGCAAGCATGCTGCAATTGCTTCTTTTTTGGCTGGGTACTGGATTTGACCACACACCACCAATGCACTTTCCCTCTAATGATGCTGACAGAACATGGTGCAACACAACCTCAGTGGAGGATCACCCTGAAAGTCAATGACAGATGGAGTTGAAAAATGCCCTTGTAAAATAAAGCTGATAAAAGCATATACTCTATATAGATTATGGAGGAGTCCAACGTTGCAGCATAAGTTGTAGTTTAACAATCCAAATAAGAGCTTATATGTGTGAAGATTTTCTGTTAAAACGTTCTGTTATCCCTGATAATATATTTATATACTTATATACTGTATATACACTTATATATAGTTATATATACTTATATATAGACTTAAAACCAACAGTTTTTGGTGTCAAAGTTTAAAGAGACACTATTAAAACACCTTGTTGCGTAACTTCATCACTTAAAAAAAAAATATATTGTAATACACACAACCATACAAAAGTTTGGGTTGAATCAAATTTTTTGGAATGTTTTTGAAAGTATCTTTTTTTTGATAAAAAATATAGTAATATTGTGAAATTTTATTAAAATTTGTTAACTGTTTTCTATTTGGTAACACTTTAGTTTAGGGTCCAATTCTCACTATTAACTAGCTGCTTATTAGCATGCATATTACTAGGATATTGGCTGTTTATTAGTACTTATAAAGCACATATTAATGCCTTATTCTGCATGACCTTATTCTACATCCCTTAATCCTACCCAATACCTAAACTTAACAACTACCTTAATAACTATTAACAAACAGTAGTTAGTAGTTTATTGAAGCAAAAGTCATAGTTAATAGCTAGTTAATAATGAGAAATGGACCCTAATCCAAAGTGTGACCTTCTATTTTAATGTTTTTCAAAATGTAATTTATTCCTGTTATGGCAAAGCATCAGCATCATTACTCCAGTTTTCATTGTCACAGGATCCTTCAGAAATCATTCTAATATGCTGATTTGCTGCTCAAATCTTATTATTATTATCAATTTTTGATTGTTGTGCTACTTAATATATTGATGGAAACAATGATACTTTTTCAGGATTCTCAATGAATAGATGGTTCAAAAGAACAGCATTTACCTGAAATAGAAATCTTTTGTAGCATTTTAAATGTCTTTACTGTCACTTTTGATCAATTTCTTAAAAAAATCTAACTGACCCCAAACTTGTGAACATTAGTATCTTATGAGTTTGAAACACTACCCGTTTGGAAAACATTTTTTCAATCATTAATTGCTGCCGCCTAAAAGCAGAGGAAAAAACGCAAAAAAGCTTTGAGTACAATATTATACTTCCCAGCATATTGTTAATATTGTTTGCCAATTTTTAAAATGTCTCGCACATAAAAGCACATTGACTGAATGATTTAACAATATACTCAGGCAATGAATATAACTTTGGTGTGAAAAAACCCCCTGGAAACTTTCATTCCAAGGCCTGAGAACTGCCACAATTTTTGGGAGAACTCAAAGGGCTAGGCCGTGTGAATCACAGCGACGCGCCAGTCGTGGGATGAAAACACAGCAGACGCTTTCTTTGTCAGCCCAAGCATGCTGGTCCTTCTTTCAATCTGCTGTCTAATTGAACGCAAATATTAGTTGTTTAGCCAGTGAAGAGGCCTCATGCTCTTAGCAAGCGTCGGGACCCAGTTTTCAAACAGCTACATTTTCCAAGCACTAGTGTCAACTTCAAAGACAACACACAAAGCTGATGCTCAAGCCCGCTGTCACTAACGTGAACCAGACGTAGCGTTGAGTTTCCTCCTGCAATCCCTTATTCAATACTTTCACTGTGTGATCTTTTCTTCACCGTATACTTTGAAAAGGTTCAGAGCACTTGATGATAGGTTGTGTTCTGCATTTAAATGGTATTTCAGCACTACGGTTTGCCCTGTATGTAAACATTATGAGGTAATGATCTGCCTAACCGACAAAGAAGCAGTTGAGTTGCCAGATAACATGCGTACCACAACTAATATTGTGATAATGTATTAGGACACACAGCACTGGGTCGCCTTTCACTGTTTACCACTGATAGGTATCAAGAGAAAGTCTCTGGAAGTGGCGACAGGAATGACGTGTTTATGTAGCAGTTCTTGAGTACAACCCTCAAAGCATAAATCATAATGTCAAGACTTAAAGAGGAGGCTGGGGCCCGCATTACTGAGGAAATCAGCTCGGTATACTCGCCCCGGCGTTCCAAGAAGCCCCAACATAAGCGCTGATACTTCCGATAACAAGGCTGAAGAAAAACAAAAACTAAAAAACTCATGGTTTCCGATTACAGAGTTGGAAATACATGAAAAGACTTTAATTCAGGTCAATTATGATTTTTAAGATTCATTTTTGCACAGCAACAGGGATGTACGTCCAAACTCTCTCTGAAAAAACCTCCTGTGCTTACCGTAATTGTCCATGGAGTCCCAGCCCTTCCATCGTCTGTTCCAGTCTGCACCCACACCACTCAAAAGGGAATCTTCTCCCTCGTAGCTGAGGTCCTCCTCGTTTTCCTCCAGACTGCCTTGCCCGGGACCTTCTTGACTGGAGTCATGGTATTCCCAGAACAGTGGCCAAAAGAGCTTTTTATGGCCTAGCCACTCTTCCGAGCTCAAAGACCAGTCATTCCTACTCTCCTTGGCCAGATCCATCTCAATCTCCATCTGTGGGCTGTCCACAACCTCAATGGTAACCTAGTGGAGAGATAAAAGTTATAAGTTGATCTGCAAAAAAATGGATGTGAGAAAGTCGTAGTTCTACAAAACCCAGCTAATGTGGTCAAGCTCATTTTTGGAATTGCAAGGAAATGAATGATGTGCCCTTGAACAAGGGCATGGTTTGCAGTGGCCCTGTCCCAAATGGCACACTTCATATGCACTTACGGTCTTGTGGACTTACAATGGCTGCCGCGTGTCCGTTAAGGTGACCGTAAGGTGTCCCATTTGCGCACTTTTGCCGAGCCCGCACTGAAGAGAGCTCCGCAGCAGACTTCTTCCCGACAGTCAAAGCGGTGCTACGTCACGAAAGTGCGGACTTGTAGGAAGACCGCGAGTGTTTAGGGTGCCCTTTGGGACAGGGCCAGTGTGACACGGTTTGCAGTGTATGTGTGTGTTCACTACTCACTACTCCTAATGTGTGTGCACTAACTTAGATGAGTTAAATGCAGCTCTGAGACAAATTCTGAGTATGGGTTACCATACCTGGCCTTCACATGTCACTTTCATTTTCTAAAACACAATCTTACAGAAGCCAAACATTTGAACGCACAGTGTTGTATACATTAACCAGAATGACAACATATTTGGTTTAATGGCGCAGACATCTGAAGGTAACTCTATCGCCCCCCTTGAGTACTGTTAAGCATGTTCTGAATATTTTTTAAGTTTTCCTTTTCCTCCTGTTTGTTTATTTCGAAGGATCTTTTGAGGTGACAGATTTGTTCTCTGCATGCTTGGGCTCGTAGTGCCTGAGCCAGGCAGACCAGGAAAACGATAGCAAGTGTTCCAGCAGGCTGAGACAAAGGACTGGTTGTTTATTTCCCCTACAGCGTAACAATCTGATGGCTGCAGCAGCTGTTTATAAAGGCACGGAGCAGTTTAGAGCGGGTGATTACGCTACTGTAACTGCCCTGTTTACAACAGTCGGCCTCCACCTCCTCCTTGAACTAATCATGACAGTATTCTACTCTCATACTTCCAAAAAACACAACACATCGCTTTTATGGACAAAAAGATCCAAGGTTTAGATCATTGGAGGTCCATTAAATGGCAAATTTAAAGGTGCAGTAAGCAATTTTTCTCAAAAATGCTGTTGAAAAGTTGGTTGGGCTGAGCACCACAACAAACGTGTAGCCAAACAGCATTAGGGGGCGTATGATGGTGCAGGAGAGAGAGTGCCCAAGACGGAGATTTGAAGAAAGACATCCAGACAATAGACATCCACTCTTGCATTGCGTGTGTAACGGAGGCCAGCTAGTGACACTAGACTAGAGAATGCGGTGTTTAGCGTCCTTGTTAGCGCGCCGGCATGATCAGAGTTTGAGACCAGCTCGGAGCAAGGCGATTATGTGCGGGCTTAAGTGTTCGTGAATTTTGGAGGTGGAACAATGAAGAGAGGGGGTGGGTTTGTTTGGGTTGATTTCAAATATCAACAGTGTTCAACAGCAATTCTGGGAGATCGCATACTGCACCTTTAAGTTCAACAGCAACAAATATGTTTAAGGAATCTCCACTGCATTACTTTGTCAAGTTCTTACCAAATTATAAGTTATTCAAATTATTCTTATCACTGAGAATTTTGATAACATGGCAGATAACATAAGAGATAATTACTCAAAATGTAATAAAGTGTTCAGTACTTTGGCGACTATTGCATACTGACGTATTAAAAACAAAATATTCACCACATTACCTGCTAAACGCAGTAAAACATACATTTACATTGGCTGCCGCCATATTAGAGACACATAAAAACAAAATAGCTTTTTCTAAAAAGTAGAGAAGATGGACCCGTCCCACTTGGAAGACTCTGGAATTTTCCCTATTATAAAAGTCAATTTGCTTACCAGGGATCTCCTGTGTATTTTTTCCCTGAAGTCTAACTTAGTTTCCTCTCAAGTCCACTTACACACATAAACTTCATAACAGTACTAAAAATATAAAAATCCCTTCTTTACCGGTGTTGTAAAAACATTTAAAGATTGGGATCTGCTCTTGGAGGGAGCATTAAAAGTCGCTGTTAAAATAATACTGTGGCTTTTCACCTTTTGGATTTTCTTGGGATTTCTTTTTGATACACTGTGCAGAAGTTTGAGCGGAATAGCTGAAATGAGCTACACCAGTATAAAGGTCTCGCTTGGGGTAATTTAAGAGGCCTCTCCGGTTTAGGAGCAGCTGTGACATGACCAGCAACAGCGCAGAAACCTGAAGTCCCTACTGCAATCACAGCAGCAATAACAGTGAAACAATGAGTGCATAGGTTAATTACATACACCACAAACTGTTGCCAAGTAAAATCAATCCATTACCCAGCTCATTATACAATGATTTAGTTCACCCTAAGGAAAGAAATGACAAGGTTTTGGGAACGGTGAGATGTTAAACATATCTGGAATAACAAACTACCCCCATAATATTAACAACTGTCTTTAAAAGAACTAATGCCAAGATTATAGACATACAACAAAAGAAACCCAAGACCCCCACAACACGAAATGACTGATTCAGTTCATTTACCTCATTTTCTTGTGGTCCAAGAGCCTGTAAACACTGTATTTTTTTCTTTAAAAGCATGTATACACAGGAAGAAACTTGATTCTGAGACAACTGAGGCAAAATGACAATAAGGTGAGATTGGGCCTGTTCTTACTTGAATGTTGGGGTTTTGGGAGCCCAGGTCTGCGTTGGCAAGGTCGGGAAAGTTCTTCAGGTCTAAAATGAAGGGTTCATCTTCTTCCTGTGGAGCAGGTTTGGGAAGGACTCCCTCTGAGCGAATCTGCGACCATCTCCTCTTATGACGGCGAGGCGAAGACGGCGCGCTCCTTAGTTGGTTCTGCCGCTGAATGTCGTGCAGCGACTGTCTGACATCTTTGGAGCCACTGTGACCTCTGACCTGGGAAGAGCACACATAGTATTGTATAAAAGGAACATCTGGTGATCAAACAAGCTTTATTTAGATGAAAGCACAACATTTCCTTATGTATAAAGCCCCCAGAAAGGCCCAAAGACAAATACTTCTGAGAAATTTCGTCATGCACGTAAAGATCGTTAGAGGATCTGTCTTAGTTCAACACCATATCAAATCTATACAGCTGTGACCTTATAGCCCATATGAAAAAGATGTCTGAGTTTCAAATAAACCCATCTGGAGTGAAATGTCTAACACATGACAGCATATCAGGTGGATTTTGGAACAAGAATAGTAGAAATCATGGAAATAATTTAAGACCCTTCTTCTGCTTTAATGATCCAGGAGAAGCCTGTTTCCCAGACCTTTGGAAGACTCCTTCAGTCTCTTTTAAGGGTTTCGTATACATGAGCGCTCTTCAAGTTCTTTGATTTCCATGCTGCATATCTGTCAATCGATGCTCCATTGGGTTACTATTAGCAACATAACAAAATAGACAGCAGAGAAACATCAACAAGGAAGAGGAATTGCACGCTTGCTCATTCTTTCTCACTAAGTCTGAGACAGTCATAGCTCACTCTCTTGACAGCTGTTTGACATTACGGGTAATGCTGCGTTCAGTGGATGGAGAGGGGCTGTGAATTCCTGGAGGAAGACTCAGTAGTCGGGACAGTGCATGCAGGTAAATGATTACACATTAAGGGATATGTATCTCTTTCATCTGGTTTACTTTAATATGGAGACATGAAGTCTGTGGCGGTACAAAAAAAGGCTTCCCATTGTCCTTAAACCATGACAGTACTCCAAAGCACTTTTCTGCTTGTTACTAATCATGTCAACCTAAAGTCTCAAGCCTCAAGAATGACGCAGGTGATTTTCAAATACTAAGCCATTTTAATGTGCTTAAACATTTATTCATTAAAAATTATAATGCATTTAAATATTACAATAATATATAATTATTTGTATGTTGGGGTATTATCTATGGAAGCTTGCTTCCGCCACAGAATAAAATATTTTAAAAGATAATTGCGACTTTTTATCTCACAATTGTGAGTTTACATATCGTAATTCTGAGAATTCTCAGAATTGCGAGATATCAAGTGAGAATTGTGAGATATTAAGTCAGAATTGCGTGATATAAAGTCAGAATTGAGAGATATCAAGTTAGAATTGCGAGATATAAACTTGCAATTCTGACTTTTTTTCTCACAATTGTGACTTTATATAACGCAATTCTGACTTGATATCTCACAATTCTGACTTTATATCTCACAATTCTGACTTTATATCACAATTCTGACTTTATATCTCACAATTCTGACTTGATATCTCATAATTCTGACTTGATATCTCACAATTCTGACTTTATATCACAATTCTGACTTTATATCTCGCAATTCTAACTTTATATAACGCAATTCTGACTTTATATAACGCAACTCTGACTTTATATCTCACAATTCTGACTTTATATCTCACAATTCTGACTTGATATCTCACAATTCTGACTTTATATCTCGCAATTCTGACTTTATATCACAATTCTGACTTTATATCTCACAATTCTGACTTTATATCTCACAATTCTGACTTTATATCACACAATTCTGACTTTATATCTCAATTCTGACTTTATATCTCACAATTCTGACTTTATATCACGCAATTCTGACTTTATATCTCAATTCTGACTTTATATCTCGCAATTCTGAATTTATATCTCGCAATTCTGAATTTATATCTCGCAATTCTGACTTTATATCTCGCAATTCTGACTTTATATCACGCACTTCTGACTTTATATCTCGCAATTCTGACTTTATATCTCACAATTCTGACTTTATATCACGCAATTCTGACTTTATATCTCGCAATTCTGACTTTATATCACGCAATTCTGACTTTATATCACGCAATTCTGACTTTATATCTCGCAATTCTGACTTCATATCTCGCACAGTTTATATCTCACAATTCTGACTTTATATCTCGCAATTCTGACTTTATATCTCAATTCTGACTTTATATCTCGCAATTCTGACTTTATATCTCACAATTCTGACATTATATCACAATTCTGACTTTATATCACGCAATTCTGACTTTATATCTCACAATTCTGACTTTATATCTCAATTCTGACTTTATGTCACGCAATTCTGACTTTATGTCTCGCAATTCTGACTTTATATCACAATTCTGACTTTATATCTCACAATTCTGACTTTATATCTCGCAATTCTGACTTTATATCACAATTCTGACTTTATATCACGCAATTCAGACTTTATATCTCGCAATTCTGACTTTATATCTCGCAATTCTGACTTTATATCACAATTCTGACTTTATATCACGCAATTCTGACTTTATATCTCGCAATTCTGACTTTATATCTCAATTCTGACTTTATATCACGCAATTCTGACTTTATATCACAATTCTGACTTTATATCTCACAATTCTGACTTTATATCTCGCAATTCTGACTTTATATCATGCAATTCTGACTTTATATCATGCAATTCTGACTTTATATCTCACAATTCTGACTTTATATCACAATTCTGACTTTATATCACGCAATTCTGACTTTATATCACGCAATTCTGACTTTATATCTCACAATTCTGACTTTATATCTCAATTCTGACTTTATGTCACGCAATTCTGACTTTATGTCTCGCAATTCTGACTTTATATCACAATTCTGACTTTATATCTCGCAATTCTGACTTTATATCTCGCAATTCTGACTTTATATCTCGCAATTCTGACTTTATATCACGCAATTCTGACTTTATATCTCGCAATTCTGACTTTATATCTCAATTCTGACTTTATATCACGCAATTCTGACTTTATATCACAATTCTGACTTTATATCTCACAATTCTGACTTTATATCTCGCAATTCTGACTTTATATCATGCAATTCTGACTTTATATCATGCAATTCTGACTTTATATCTCACAATTCTGACTTTATATCACACAATTCTGACTTTATATCACAATTCTGACTTTATATCTCACAATTCTGACTTTATATCTCAATTCTGACTTTATATCACGCAATTCTGACTT